>OY723395.1:3747155-3922983 GCA_963210295.1 Ophion ellenae | reverse complement strand
AGTTTTACATCAGCAATCGCCACGAAGCAAGCCCTATACGGAGCACTGAACCCAGTTGCATTAGGCCTCAACATCTCCCATGTAACTCACGTTCGAAATAACGGTGTCCGTATACAGGCGTCTGCTGCTGATCTACAGGAGCTCAAAAAACTCAGCAGTATTGCTGATGCCGGATTACAAGTCTTAGATGATGTGAAGCTCAATCCGCGGCTAGTTCTGCACGACGTAACGGCGGCAATGGATCGCGATACCGTTTTGGCAAATTTGTTTTCGCTAAATCTGCCTGGACGTGATTTAAAGGACACAAAAGTTATTTATGTCTATCCGGCACACGGTAGGAGGTACACCCGTGTTGTCATTGAGACCAACACTGAAAACTCTTGGCTGGAAAGCGTGTTCCATTCAGGATCATATAAGAGTGCTACAATGTTATGAATGCCAACGTTTCGGTCATATAGCACGTGAATGCAGACACGAACCGCGTTGTGGACACTGTGCGGGGGGGCATGATACGAAAAACTGTGGATCGAGTGAGGAAGCCCCCTTATGCGTGAATTGTGTTAATGCCAAAGCAGCAAGAGTGAATCATACAGCTATGAACTCTGAGGAGTGCCCAATCCTACGGAGGAGGATTACGGAGAAGGCCATATTAATTAACTATGGATAGTGACGAGCCTCTCTTACACGCGGAACGACTATTGATTTGTCATGTAAATTGTCAATCCATTTGTGCACATTTTCAGGAATTTCAGCTACATTTCCAAGCACAGCGGTACCACTTAATCTGTATGAGTGAAACTTGGCTTAGGCCTGAGATATCAGATGCATTTGTAGAACTCCATGGATATTATTTGCTACGCTGCGATCGGGTAGGAAAAGTTGGTGGTGGAGTCGGAATATATGTACAAAATGGTATTCGAGCTGAAATTCTTCCAATGTCGCCGGAGAAATACTGTCATGAGCCTGAATTTCTCATAGCAGATGTAATGGTACAAGGTGCAGTAAGCTTATTGCTAGCCGTGGTGTATAGACCTCCAAAGAATGGACAATTGCTGCGATTTCTTGACGCCTTTACTGACCTGTCACCCGACTATCAACAGGCAATTATATTAGGTGATCTAAATTGCGACCCAATGGTGCAAACGGCTGAGACAGCGAAATTCGTAGAACTTATAGTGCTAAATGGTCTCCACGTAATACCGTACGGTCCAACACATCACACTATTTCGGCAGACACGCGTATCAACCACTGTATGGCGACCCCTGCTGCCAGGATCATAGACAATGGCCAATACCCGGTCCCGTTTTTGTCTGTGCATGACCCTATATTTATTAAGTATGATATCAAGGTACCGCAACATCCGTCCTCCTCTTTCTATTCTCGCAATTTCCAGTGGCTAGACGAGACCGTACTCCGTGCGCGCGCACATGCGCCCGAACATGCGCGCGGTTGATGACAAGGTTGAGTTTTTAAACACTTGTATCACTATAGTGTTTGATTGTTATGCGCCTATAAAAAGAATGAAGATATAACGTCGTCCCGCGCCCTGGCTCACCGCGGAACTGCGGGAAGGCATGAGGCGCCGAGATCGTCTGCGACGAGCGTTCGTTAAAGATAAGCAAAATGACGCCACATTTACGAAAAATTTAGAGTTGTTCGTGACAAATTAAAAAAAGACATAAAGCGTGCGGAGGAATGTTATTATATGGTAAGCTTTGCGTCAGTGAATGAACCTCGTGCAGCTTGGTCCCTAGTGCATAGGCTTGGGCTCCTTCCTGGTAGGAAGTCATGAATGCAATCAGCCTTCCCTTTGGACGTACTGAATCGTCAGTTTCTAATGCTTGATGCCCCGAGTAACCAAGACATGCATGTGATAGGCGGACTTGATGCTGAACAGCTGGTATACGACGATGCGAGTTTTTATTTCTCACATGTGACTCCAGAAATCTTAAACAAGGCGCTCAGTAGAGTTCGGGCAAATGCTACCGGGGTGGATAGCATCTCAATGAGAATGCTTCGCATCGCATGGCCGGACGGTTTGCTAACCAGGTCCTACACCTTGTCAACCATGCCCTGATGCACTTCGAATTCCCCGTCGATTGGAAAAGGGCATTAGTACGCCCGGTTCCGAAGAAAAAAGCGCCGGCTTCTGCAAGTGACTATCGTCCCATCTCACTTCGCTGTAATGTATCCAAGATTACTGAACGCATTGTGACAGATCAAGTGGGGCACTACATCTCGGCGAATAACCTCAGTGATCCGTACTAATCAGCGTTTAAGAGGAACCACAGCACGCAGACTGCACTGTTGCGTATAGTGGACGATGCTCGTCTTGCTGTTGACAAGCTTATGGTGACTGTTCTTGTCCTATTCGATTTCTCTAAAGCATTTGACTACGTATCCCACGGACAACTTCTTAAGAGACTCATGGAACTACGATTCTCGAGGAGTACCGTCAGATGGTTCAGGGCGTACTTGGAGGGGCGTTCTCAGGCAGTCTGCGATGGTTACGATAACGTATCGGAGTGGGAATACCTACGTTTGGGCGTGCCACAAGGTTCGGTATTGGGTCCACTTCTGTTTTCCATTTATGTCAGCGGTATTACCTCTGTCATCGAGAACTGCCAGTACAGTATGTATGCTGATGACTTGCAAATTTATTTGCATTGTCGGCCGTCAGATATCATGAGCAGCATTGCTCTCGTAAATAGAGACATAATGGCAATTTGTAAGTGGGCCGAAAATGCCGGCCTTAAGCTGAATACGGCAAAAACGAAAGCGATAATAATCGGATCAGCTCGCCACTTGACGCAGATAGACGCTGCTCCACTCCCACCAATCTCTGTGGGGCCCGATACGATCCCGTGGTCTGATTCTGTCACCTGCTTGGGCGTAAAATGAGAGCCATCATCTACCAACTGAACCTCTGTCGTGGGCGACTATTCACGAACGTTCGGAAGATATTGGTAACGGCCCTTGTTTACCCGCACCTAGACTATTGTAGCCTTTTATTCACCGACTCAACTGCAGGCATGAACGTAAAACTACAGCGGGCGTTAAATGCAGGCATACGTTTCATATTTGGTGTGCGACGTGATGTGCCTATCACTCCGTATTATCGGCGTCTGGCATGGCTGAGGGTGGCAGAACGGCGCATATACCTGCTTGCGTCGTTCTTATATGCCATGTGCGATCATGGGGAACCATCTTACTTGTTGCAGCGTTTTGTGCGGCCAGTGCTGACGCAAACTACACATTTGCGACGGCCATTAAGAAGTGGCGATTTTGTGGTACCGACCTGCCGCACAGACTGCTACCAAAAATCCTTCCTGGCCACGGCATGTCGTGTATGGAATGGGATAGAGTATGAAATGAGGGCATGTAAAAGCCAAAAGAGTTTTAAGGAAGCATTGAAATGTATATTGTTGCGAGAAAATACGGACGGAGCAGTAGGGTAATGTAAAGTAACATATCTGCACTCCTTACATCTGTTCTTCTTCTCTTGGAACTTCTTCTTTTTCTAGGCGTAAGTTTAGATCGTAGTCCATATCGCTTGATTATTATTATTATTATTATTTTTTTTTTTTTTTTTTTTTTTTTTTTTTTTATAATAGACTTTATTGCTCCGGGCAACGCACTTCCTCAGTTTGCACTGGGAAACATTCACCTACCCCCGGGGGTTAGGCTCGGTCTTAACCTAGACCGGAACAATAACGCTGGGCGGCACTCGAGGGTTCCGACATCACCTCGGCTGCCGCCCAGTCAAAAAGTCGCGCGAGAATTCCATTATATCGCTCTGCGATAGCCGCTCCCTCAATCCAGAGGGTTAGCGGCTACCGCAGTCCACAATCGTGTTGCCTGAGTAAACGGAGGGACCCAAGTATGACTGCCTTCTGCATCCGACCCGCTAGCAACCGGACACCGGGTTTGCAAACCGGTATGCCAGCGAGGCCCGATACAAAAGACTCTTTCATCCCTCCTAGCGCGCCGATGATGAGGACAACGAGAGTTACCCTGAATCCTCGGTGCAAACGACGTAGCTCGGCCAGGAGAGGCTGATACTTGAGCCGTTTCTCCTCTTCCTTTCGCGACACGTTCACTTCGGCCGGAGCCGAGAACTCAATGACGTATATCGTCTTGTCGTCGAAATCGAAGAGGACAACATCAGGCTTAGTCGCTTGAAGCGGCCCGATGGTCGCGAATGAGAAGTTCCAATAAATCTTGCACCTCTCACCCACGACAACGGACTCAATATCTCCTGGTAAATAAGGCGGCACGGGCTCCCGGTCTATCCCATAAGAGTGCCGTAGATGGTAGTACAACACTCTTAGGGCCGCGTTATGGCGATAGATATAGCCGGAGACTGCATATACTGGGCAGGCCGACAGTAGATGCATTAGTGTCTCCGGCGATTGTTTGCATGCACGACACAAAGTGGTCGGCAGAGGCTGACCCAAAACGCGACTGCGATAGACCAGGGTGTTGATGACTCCGTCTTGGCAGGCGCAGATAAACCCTTCGGTCTCGGACATCAGTCCAGCTGACCGCAAGAAGGAAAAGGTCAGCTGGGTGGACAGCCCCTGTTCCTCGATGTGGTGAAAAAACACACCGTGCATGGGTCTGTCCACGTGCTGCCGAGTCAGGACAGTCTGCTCGGCAGCCCTGATTGCCCGCCGACGTCGGGACTTGAGCAACCGAGCGACGGAGTCTACTGGCAAGGCGCCACGCCGGCGCCGGCGGAACTCCAAGCCGAGGGTCTCTGCCGCACGATCTGCCGCCTTATAGAGAAAAGCACCCGCCCCATGAAGCTCATGCTGGTGCACAATCTCCAGGAGCGGGTCCGAGCTCGTTATTACATCGCTTGCTATTCCGAGGACCATGCGGTCATGAAGACACTCCAATCCCGAGAGCCCGCGCCCGCCGCTCTGACGCAGCATATAAAGGCGCGGGGTGGAAGATCGAGGGTGCAGACTCCGCTGGATGTTCATTATCTTGCGTGTGCCGATGTCCAGCTGTTTAAGCTCGTCTCTACGCCATTTGACGACGCCAAAGGAGTAGAGCAGGACCGGGACAGCGAGCATATTGGTGGCAGTGATCTTATTTTTCCCAGACAGATCTGATTTCCAGATCCGTCTGAGACGCCGCCTATACTCGCTGCGGAGGGCCTCCTTGACACCCTCAGCGTCCTGTACAGAGCGCTGATCGATGCCAAGGTACCGATAAGACCCTCCGGCGTCCAGGTGTTTGAAGACGCTCCCGTCCACCAGCCGGACATCAGCCGCGACACCCTCTGCTCTCCCTCTCCTGAGATGAAGGACAGCGCACTTGTCCAATCCGAATTCCATTCCCGCCGCCCGCGTGTACGTCGCTACGATGTTCAAGAGGAGCTTAAGCCCCCCCTCCCCGGGAGCGTATAGCTTGAGGTCATCCATATAAAATAAATGGGTGATCCCTCGCCCACGCTCCCCGGGGGCCCCCGCTTCGTACCCGCGTGCAGCCCGCAAGGCGATTGATAAGGGTAATAGTGAGATGCAAAACAGGAGGGGGCTAAGAGAATCTCCCTGGATAATCCCCCTCCTATACCCCACCACTCCGGTCGACACGTTGCCTTCACTAGTCTTAACTGTGAAGCGTGTCTTCCAGAGCGGCATGAGCTGCCTAATGCATCTCACTATGTAAGGACTCACCGAAAGGCGCTCGAGTAGGTGTATAATCAGTTTGTGACTGACAGTGTCGAACGCCTTACGGTAGTCTATCCAAGCGACTGAGAGGTTACGCTTGTGTTGGACCGCGTCCTGCGTGATGCAGCGGTCCACCAGCAGGTTCTCCTTACAACCTCCCAGCCCCCTCTTGGATCCCCTTTGTTCGTGTATCTCCCGCCATGCAGGCTCGATCTCGCGCAGAACACGCTCATAAAGAATCTTTGTGAAGATCTTACAGAGCGCATTCAGACACGTTATCGGGCGGTAGTTCTCCGGACGAGACAAATCCCCTTTTTTGGGGAGTAGCACCGTCCTTCCCTCTGTCAGCCACGCAGGGATGGGCACCGTCCCATCGATGAACGACGAGAAGATGCGGGCCAGATGGGTATGGGTGCACTTGAATTTCTTCCACCAGAAGATGTTAATCCCATCCGGTCCGGGAGCGGCGTGGTTCCTCATGCTACTCACCGCCTTCTCCACCTCACCCCGCGTGACTGGAAAACAGTCGCCACGCTGACTTATTATTATTATTATTATTGATATATTATTTTTGTTATATTTTTATACTTTATATTTCTATTTTCATTTCATTTCGTTACTAGTCATAGCTATACGTTTTTGACTAGGGATAACTATGCGAACACATCATTGTACAAAGCTCTTAACATGTCTCTTACGCACGGTGCTCTTAGGGGGCGTAAGCCCCAGAGCACGAATAGACTAATGTTCTCTCTCTCTCTCTCTCTCTCTCTCTCTCTCTCACACACACACACACACACACACACAAACGCACACACACGCACACGCACACGCATTTCTAAATTGTTCTCTGTACGGACTGTTCCAGTGACGTAATAAATTCTCTGTACGAATGTTTCAGTGACGTAATAAAATCCAGTGATTGTTCCAGGACGTAATAAATAAGACATATCTAAATTGTTCTCTGTACGGACTGTTCCAGTGACGTAATAAAAACGCTCCGCCGGCATCGATAATATGTAAGTAATTTTAATGATTATAATAAATCACAGGATTTTATGAGTTTTCAATATTTACCCGCCGCCCTATGGTGTCAACGGCCCCGCGCCACCCCCCTATCGCTCAGCGACGCGTATCATCACGCCCCCACTCTCGGCTATCTCCCGCTAGATCCCCTCTCTGCGCCGCTTCCCCCCTTCTCACCGCGTGACGTATGCACTCGATCCCCCGCGCTGAAGCCCCCCCCCCCCCCCCCCGCTCCCCCTGAGATCCATGAGTTAGAATCAGTCCTGTTATAATACTGACAGCCGAACATTCGGAAGTTGCAGCTGTGACGTCAGCAGACTAGCACTTCCTATAGCGCGCCCGTGTCTGACTTAGCTCATTGACCCACTGATTCAATTCCGATCTATCGACTTTAAATCGCATGTTTGATAATTTTTTCTCCATGACGGGGGGCTCAAATAAAGTTGTGCGGCAGTGTTCCATATTCGGCGTTTTCCAGACTTCATTCTCTTGCACACAAAATGGAATTTTCATTTTTGTCCAGAAGACGCTATTTTCTCTGGCAAATACTGTTCATGACAAAAATACGATATATTTGTTTTCAAAGGGAGCTTGAAAAACCATTAAAAATCGTGTTTTTTCACCCTGTATATATATATATATATATACAGGGGGCCATGCGTTTTTTAAGGGTCTTGCGCGGTGATGTTGCGACTGACCAAAATATGATTTTTGGTGGTTTTTCAAGCTCCCTTTGAAAAAAAAAATATATCGCATTTTTGTCATGAATAGAGAAAGTAGCGTATTCTGGGAAAAAATAAAATCCATTTTGCGAGCAGGAGAATGAAGTTTATAAAATTCCGAATACGGAACGGATAGATCGGAATTTAATCAGTGGAACAAATGAGCTATACACTGTGAAAAAAGTCATTAAATTTACTATACTTTTATAATTGAAAATTTCTAAACTCGGAATATGAAACGCAAATTCGCACTTCAGTAATGGAAACTTCAGTAATGGAAATGAATTTTCATAGATCGTATACATTTTAATATATGGGGCATTGAATATTAGTATGCTGCGGATGAGTTTTTCAACGCGCATCATAATAATATAAATATTTGTTTGATTACCCGGGGCGATGGTCTAGTGGTTAGCGTGCTCGCCACTAAACCAGCGGACCGGAAGGTCCCGGGTTCGAATCCCAGTCGCGTACATTTCGTCGGGAAATGTTTTTTTTTTCGGAATTTCGCGGCGAAATAAGAATAATTCCACGCCTGGGGGGCGAACTCGATGACCGGCTGTATTGGTATAGGTTTTCCGTAGTTTCCCCATACCCATGACAGAAATGTCATGATGAATATAATACCAGAGGGGGAAGTCGGCTGCGGCCGCATGAGGGGGGGACAGGGAGAAAGATGGAGAAAAAAGGAGTAAACAGTAGAGAAAAGAACGGTCATAATGAGGGGAAGAATAGGTAGCAAACGCGGAAAGTTTGTACCTAAGGAAAAAACCAATAGAAAAAAATATATATATTTGTTTGATTAATGCAACAAACGTACATGATTTCATTATTTACACAAAAAGTATTAAAATCGCAACATGACTATTATTTTCAACTTCATTCTGTTGAAAAGTACAATACCTTGTACATTGAATAATACAAAACGCTGTTTAAAGAATTAACAAGAAAATCAGGTCAATAAGAAAATTCGAAAATATCGTAATGTCCCGAAATTTTTGGGATTCACATCGACTTCCGAATACGCGATATTTTACGAGTTTCCCGACAAATAGAAGGAAAAGAGACCAATTTGAGGATAGACCATCACACTTCGTTGGTCGTTAATGGATCTCCGCTGGGGAGGCGATATGTCGAAGCAGATGAAATCATCGCTAGACAATACGATTTTTGTTGCTACCCGAGTAGAAATTGTTCTAGCCGGTCTGAGGTACGACCTAGTAACTGGCTCGCCCAATCGAGCTCATACGAACTGACCAATGGTTGGCTCGCTATGAGCTAGTAATATCGTGAATGTTTTGTGATCCAGCCCTTGTCTAGTCACTGCCCAGCTGATGTTGGTCACAAATGACAAAGTAAGGTTATGTGACTACGTGTAGTTCCATCGAGCGAATGACTCATGGCTGGCTAGCTAACTTGAGTTTGAGATGGCTTTGCAAAAGAAAAAAATTCTCAAGTGGGCATGACGCCATGACCTAACCAACACTAGCTAACTGCGGCTATACGCCCCTTGGCTAGTCGCGGCCCAGCCGATCTTGGTCACAAATTACAACCCGAGTAGAAATTGTTCTAGCCGGTCTGAGTTACGACCTAGTAACTGGCTCGTCCAATCGAGCTCATACGAACTGACCAATGGTTGGCTCGCTATGAGCTAGTAATATTGTGAATGTTTTGTTATCCAGCCCTTGTCTAGTCACTGCCCAGCTGATGTTGGTCACAAATGACAGAGTAAGGTTATGTGACTACGTGTAGTTCCATCGAGCAAATGACTCATGGCTGGCTAGGTAACTTGAGTTTGAGATGGCTTTGCAAAAGAAAAAAATTCTCAAGTGGGCATAACGCCATGACCTAACCAACACTAGCCAACTGCGGCTATACGCCCCTTGGCTAGTCATGGCCCAGCAGATCTTGGTCACAAATTACAAAGTGTGGTTATGTGACTACATGTAGTTCCATCGAGCGATTGGCTCATGGCTGGCTAAGCAACTTGAGTTACAGATGGCGTTGCGAATGCAAGCATTGTCATGGCGAGATACCTACTTGCAAGTAGGTATCTCGCGATGACCTAGCCAGCTATGCTGCTGTGCACCCTTTGGCTAGTCACTGCCCCGCCAATCTTGGTCACAAATGACAAAGTGTGGTTATGTGAATACGTGTAGTTCCATCTAGCGATTGGCTCATGGTTGGTTAAGCAACTTGAGTTACAGATGACGTTGCGAATGAATAAAATCCTCAAGTCGGTATCTCGCGATGACCTGGCCAACACTTCCCAACTGTGGCCGCACTGGCCGGAATAAATGATCGGACAAATACAATTTAAGGTTATGTAATTCTATGCGATTATCACTCTCAATGCGAGCACAATTGAGTTATTGATTCGATAATGTTATTTACATTTGTTAATCCAGCCATTTTTCAATAATCTGACATTGTGTAGTGTAACATATGTAGACGATTAAAAAATTCAGAAATTAAACAAGTAGAATTGGCTCAGTGGACAACGTCACAACTCATCGCCCAGAGGTCCCGGGTTCGAAACCACGTTACGGCATAAGCGTTTGTCTGAGATAATTTAAAATTGAACCATTAATATATTTACAGCGCAAATATCATAACCCTGATTAATGAACGACGAAGAATATCGTAAAAGGGTCCAATGATGTAAATAATGTGAAAAAAAAATCACGAAAAGATAAATATATAGCTGCAAATTTTTTTTAAATCTAATCGCCACCTAATTTTTTGCTCCCAGTCGCTAGCTGAAAAAACTATGTCGTGGCTAGGTCAGAAATATAATACAGCTCTGGGATATTCCTTTCTATCTAGTCACCATCTAATTTTTTGTATTAAGTTACTAGAGGACCGAAGCGTTACAAGGCTGGGCAGTCAATCGCTAAGACGGCTAGCTAATGGCGATTCAAAACATCACTTTACTAGCTTGTGGCTAGGCGGTCATGAGTTACGTTTTCCACTCGGGTAATAAAAGAAACCTTTGCTGAAAATTCTCTGTCTGGCTGGCGTACGGAGACGGCCGAGTTAATATGACTGGCGTCTGTCATCAAGAGTATGGCCCCTCAACAAAATTTAGAGCGGGATCGAATGACACACGCCAGCCGAAGGAAAGGACATGGCGTGCAAGGGGGAAACGTAATTCAAGTGACGGCGTTAAAAATTTCCTCGTGTTCAGTGGTTCCCTTTTCTATTGGACGGAAATGGAGAGATGTTGTAGATCTCGGAAGTCCGATTTAATTAAACCTATTAACAAGTGCGTTGAAAACAAAGGAATTTGAGACGAAATCCGCAGGGGTCAGGTCACTCGTGATTATTTAATCGTAACGATCAATTCTTTTTTTTACGTTCGCATTCAATAATATTTATATAAAATGTTCCGAAGAAAATTATTTTTATGCATACTATTATAGTGTGAATACTTTTAAATAATATAAGGAAAATTTGTGAACGACACTCAGTGCGATGAATCAGGGTTTTGAGAACTACGGATGCGAGTCGGACTATCGTCTAATTACGTAGACAGACCACGCGCAGTTTCTCACCAAAGAGCGTTCATGTATTTACCTTACTGTAAGATTTATTAAATGATAAATATGAGCCTACATGGCGACTCGAAACTATAGCACGAAAACTCCGGCGGTTGATAAACAAAATATCCAAATCGACCCGGTCGTAAAATCGACAAGGCGCGAACCATGGGCGCTTCGCCGCGCACAATACCTCTCTATTCTCCCTTCCCAGTATTTCCGAGATCAAGAACATAGATCTAATTCTTAGTAACGCGGCATCGATCGTTGCCCTTGCCCTATCAGAAATTTCGCAAATTATTCCCCCACTTTAATTTAACCAATCATGTGAGACGACCTATGTTTTATGCACTATTCTCCAATCCACAAGAAAAGCATCACCAACAGTGTGTGCCCCTACACTCTCAGAATCTGTATCGCCTAATTCTTACGTCGTGAAAAAGAAAAATATTTAAGTCAGTCTGCCGACCGAATCCCGAGTAAGTTCCTGTTGAGTCTTCTATAACCGTAATTGGAGGAGTCTCCTAACATTTTTTTTGTATCAAGTTAAGTTCGTTCCTTCGAGTCTCCGTCGATTCTTCTTTGAAGCAAGAAATTAGTCGTCGTTCATCTTTCTATAATTAGTGTAATCGCAGTTATAGTAAAAGTCGGTTTGATGTGAAAACTGTGAAAAAAGAGTAAAATAAAAGAAAAAGGATCAAGAGTCTAAGACTGCATTTCTACATCTTAACTACCTGGCCATCACGAATTCCTACACTGATTCACGCAGCAGAAGCATTTGGATTTCACCCATCCCATTTCATTTGCATCAAACGAGTAAGTAATCATAAATATGTTTCACACACGTAAGGGAAGAGATGGGGATGTTCTCCCATTTCAGCGATCTCGCACGTCTCCTCAATTAGACGCCCAATAGCTTAGAATTTACGCAACCTCGCTCTTTTCACCCTGACAACATTCTGATCGTATGATTGGTAATGATGTTTGGAAACCCGAGAAATTTTGCTTTTCAAATAGTTCGTAATGGAATTCACCGTCTTTTTCAACTTGGAATTATTTCTCTTCATTTTAACTGAATATTTCACGTTTGTATTTTTTTCTCTTAATAACGAGGCATGATTTATAATCGCGAATCGCACTCTCAAGCCCATCCTGAGCAATTTTCCGCAAGGAAAAGTTAGTGTTTAGAAGAGGCCGTTAAAACTGGGTGGACGTGATCCGTGAGGAAAAAATTGAGGAATGTGAAAAAATTAGGATAGGCCGAAATAATTTGAAGAGTCCGGAACACAATATAAAACTAACGCTCTTTATTCGTCGTCGGCATTAGGTATAAGACGCGCGAGAACGGGAACGCGATAAATGGCTGACCGGTGTCGGCCATTTTCGAAGAGTTCGTTAAAGAAAACCTCCGAAATTGTCCGAAGTTATCGATATCTCAGACATTCACGCGGGCGTAAATCGCGAGAAGTCGTCAATTCGTTTAGTGCAGGAGACCGTGATTTTTACCGAAACTTACTGTGAAAAACTGAAGAGCGCGAAGCGAACGTGATTTACCGCAGTAACGAAGGTGTAGAACGGGGCGAGAAGACGGAAGTGCGTAGCGAGGAGCTCTCGAAAGAAGAGGGGGAATAGTTCGAAGAGTCCGAAGTCCACACGAGGATACGGCCAGTGCGTGCTGCCACCTCGCGCGAACTCTGGACACTATGAAGTATCCTGAACATTCTCTGAGCCTTCGGCGACCGTTGTCGTTGAAGAATCTACCGGAAGAACCGCCAGTTTTGAAGTTGGTCTCTTACAGGTCGAAGTTGCCGTGCGAAGTGTCACTACTCGAGTAAGGCCATCCGATCCGGGGTGCAGCTCGATCACTCGAGCAAGTGGCGATCTTGAAGGAGGAAGGCGTTCGTCCGTGATCAGCACAAGTGAGCCGATTTGGATTTCGTTCGAAGGGTGCCGCCATTTCGTCAATCCTTCACACGTAAGCGAAGCTTCTCCGATGACCCGACGAAGATGAAATTTTGCAGATTTAACCGCAGCCTCTCACTTTCCACCCATGTGAGGTGCGGCCGGAGAGTTGAAGGACCACGTTGTTCCGAGGTTGGTCAGAGAAATGATTGAAGAGTTCATTTCTGCTGAACCAGCCTTGAAGAGAGCTCGAAGTTCCGCATCTGCTCCGCCGAAATTAATACCACAGTCACTGTAAAGTGTGTGGAAGATGCCTCGTCGTCCCGAAAACCGCCGATATGCTGCGATGAAGGCTTCTGAAGTTTAGTCGGTGACGAGTTCGAGGTGAACTGCAGAAGTGGCGAAGCAAACAAAGACGGCAAGGTAGCGTTTGTAAGTTTTCGTTCCTCGTCCGCGCCAAGTCTTGATCGTGAAGGGTCCTGCGTAATCGAGACCGGAGTGAAAGAAGGCTCTTAAAGGTGTGACTCGGGCAGGCGGAAGTTGTCCCATAAGCTTTTGAGCTTGGCGTCCTCGAAGTCTCGTGCAGGTGATGCAGCGATGAATGTGTGCTCGAACCGGAGCCCGGCCGCCGAGAATCCAATACGATTGTCGAAGGTAGCTTAGAGTGGATTGTGTGCCGCCGTGAAGAGTCCGAATATGTGCATCCGAAATGACTAACACCGTTAGCCGGGATGTCCGAGGCAAGATCGGTGGATGCTTTGCCTCGGGCTGCAGAAGTGAATGCTTGAGCCGGCCGCCAACACGAAGAGTCCCCAGCTGATCGACGAAGGGCGTGAGGGCTGCGAGGGGGTTGCGTTTACGAAACGGCCCCTTTGAAAGAATGTTTAATTCGGCCGCGAAGAATGCCTGTTGCACGAGGCGGATCCAGAAGTATCTTGCTTCTTTCAAATCGACGTTTGAAGCACGCGACGGCTCGTTTATACACTGCCGTGATACGAAGAAGTCTGGTCAATGAAGAATACCGTTGTAGGAGGTCCCAAATTTGAAGGTCAGGGTCTAAGGTGATGATGAGGGCGAGCCCTGGTCGTAGTTCGAGGTCCGAGTCAGTTGAAGGGTCCGGGGAGGCGTTAGGCCAAGATCGTCGTGGGAGGGGGAGCCACTCAGGCCCGTCCCACCATAGACGATGTTTTGAAAGTTGCCGAGGAGTCATCCCGCGAAACGGGCAGTTCGCTGGATTCTGTTTTCGGGCGATCCATCGCCACGTCGCCTTAGAAGGGAGCTCTTGAATCAGGGCGACCCGATTTCTGACGAAGTCTTTCTATCGTGAAGGGTGCGAAGTCATTCATGTCAAGGCGGTTTCAGAGTCGGTCCAGAGAGAGACGGGAGCCTCCAACAAGTCCAGCGATCTCTGGACGCTAGAAACCAGTTTTGACAGGAGAAGGGCTGCCGTCAGCTCAAGCTTTGGTATTGTGAGTCGCTTGAGGGGTGAGACTTACGTCTTTGAACAGACGAGGGTGACGGTTGTTTTCCCGTTAGCTGACGTCGATCGAAGGTAAACCACGGCTGTCATAGCGAGTAGCGAAGCGTCCGAGAATCCGTGAAGTTCAACCGCAGATGAGCACGACAGATGAAGCCACCAAGGTAGAGAGATGAGTGGGAGTTCGTTCCAACTCTTCCGAAACCGAAGCCAACTTTCTTGAAGTCGGGTGAGTAATTTGACGTCCCAACGAAGTTTTGCAAGCCACAGTTCCTGCAGGAAGGCCTTTGCCTTGACGGTGACTGGTGAGATGAACCCTAACGGGTCGAATAATGACGCCGTCTACGAAAGAACTGTCCTTTTTGTAATGTCTTGATGAAAAGACGGCTGAAGTGTGAACTTGAAGTTATCCTCGGCCGAATTCCACACGAGGCCGAGAAGTTTGACGTTGGGGTCTTCCGAATTCATCCAGACCGCCTCCGATGGAGGCTCTGAAGTGACGTATCGAAGGGCTTCCTTTGCATTGGCTGACCATTTTTGAAGTGGAAAGCATCCGTGCTGACAGATTTCTTGAAGTTGCCTTGCAGTTTCCTGAAGTTCCTGAAGCGTATCAGCGCCCCCGGAGACGTCATCGACGTATCTTCCCTTGGTCAGCGGCGAAATAGCCAATGGGAAGTCACGCCCCTCATCTCCGACGAGTTGAAGCACGACTCGGATGGCCAGGAAGGGAGCGCAGTTTAGCCCGTAAGTCACCGTTGTCAAGTAATATGGAACGACTTGATTGTCAGAGTCGACCCATAGGATTTGTTGAAGAGCCTAGCCGTCCGGAAGGACGGCAATTTGTCGGAACATTTTTGTCACGTCCGTAGCGAAGATGAAGCGATGACGTCGACGGTGTCTCGCTGAAGTTTGGCTCCGATGTGAAGAACATTGTTGATTGAGACGCCGCTTGTCGTTTTGAAGGATCCATTGAAGACGAGGCGAAGTTTCGTTGTCGAGCTGTGGGCGCGAAAAACGCCGTGATGCGGAAGGTAGAATCTTGGCCTTGAAGAGTCCGTGAATGTCGCACGAGTCATGTGCGACAGGGCCTCGTATTCTCGAAGAAATTCATTGTAGAGCTCGCGGTACGAATCGTTCATCGCGAGCCGCCGAAGAAGTTGGTGAAAACAACGTTTTGCTCCGGAAAAAAATTCGAAGAGAAGAAGGAGATTCTTTGAAGGGAAGCCGAACCATGTAACGACCGTTGTTGTCTCTCGAATGCGTATCCTTGAAGTGTTGTTCGCAAGAAGCCTCTTCCGGCACGGGTGTAGGGGCCGAATCCGAAGGACTTTCCTCTTGTTCCCAAAACTTCATGAGCAACAGATCGATTTTATCGTCAATTGAACCGTGCTGAATACGAACCGAGCTTGAAGTGAAGTCGTGGACTCGACCGAGGACGATCCATCCAAGAAGTGTACTTTGAGCGATAGGCTGGGTGGCTCCACCCTTGATGATTTTCGACTCGACCAAGAGACCACACGTGTCAGCTCCGATGATGACGTCGATTGGTCCAGGTCGCAAGAAATCTGGATCGGCCAGAAGGAGTCCTTGAAGATGCTCCCATTGAGCTGGAGTGGTGAACGAAGGAAGTATAGAGGTCAGGACTCTGAGTATGAACGCCGTCACCTCGAAGTTTAAAATCGTGGATTGAAATCGTGGATTGAAGACAGGGTGATAGTGGTTGCTCCCCGCGTGCGTCCTGCAGACCGGCTTCCGATTCCGAGAATGTTGATTGAAGCGGACATCCGTTTTAATCGAAGGAGTTGAACCGTACATTCTGAAATAAACGAAAGTTCAGAACCGGGATGAATTAGAAGTCGAACTCTATGCGAATCGCCAGAAGATGAAGTCAGAATTGCTTGGCTCGTAGCCAGCAAGACTGATGGCCGAATGGCCGTCCCGGCAGAAGGGTCCCTCGAAGTTGCGGAAGAGTCGAAAAAGTCTGAGTTGACCAAAGTTAGAAGTCGTGCCGGTGGATCAAGCGAGCCGGTAGACGCGTCGCATGGTTGACTTTCGAGTAGTCAAGCCTGAGGCTCAGTTGGCGACGATGTGGCTACTGGCTTCGACGTTGATGGTCGGTTGTTCGAGGAGTCCGTTGAAGTCGACTGCTTTGTGGTGGAAGCGGCCGTCGAAGCAAGAGACGGGACGTGGATTAACCTGTGATGCTTCCCGTTACACTCGAAGCACCTCCCGGTGACGCGGCAATTCGCTGCCGAGTGCGGACCAAGGCAGTTGAAGCAAAGACGCCGCTGCTCGGCAACGAGGCGACGCTCCTGCGGAGTCTTTTGTCGGAAGAGGCTGCACTTGTTTATGAAGTGATGAGCGAGGCAGAAGTGGCAGGACTGCGTCGCATTGCCACTTGAGTTGAGAGGCGCTGTCGAGGCGACCGCAGCTGCGGTATCGATCTTCCGAGCTTCGCCGTCCACTTGGTGGGCCGGCGGAGTAGAAGTTTTAGCCTGAAACGCCCTGGCTTGGGACGAAGGGCGTTTCTGCGACGCGTTGGGAGTGCCCGAGGAAGTTGGCCGTGGAGACGGAGTCTTCCCGATGTCGATGCTCTCGAGGGCTCGAGCTCGGGTAGTTCGAAATTCTCGAAGTTGTGGAAGTGTCGCCGGTTCCGTTGAAGAGCCCAATTTTAACTCCCACTGCTCCCGCAAATGATGATCGAGGCGCGAGACGATGAAGTGAACCAGGATCGTGCCCAATTCGTCCACTGGCATCTCCAGGGATCGCAACACGTTTAGCAGCTCACTCGTAGCGTTGATGAGCGCGTTGAGGGCCTTGTAAGATTTCGGAGTGACCATCGGCATTCCGAAGAAGCGATCCAACTGTGAAGTGACCAGAAGACGTTTGTCTTCATACCTAGCGACCAGAAGATCCCAGGCAGCGAGAGAAAGCCGTATGGGTTTGGTGCGCGAGCGAGAGAGAGAGCGAAGAGCGGCTACATTTACGAATGGCCGCACAAAGAGGAGGCCGATAGCTCGAAGCCGGCGAGGCACGACAAGGCACGCCGGTTTTTTACACACTTTTATGTCTGAAAATTCCCGAAATACAACCGTAATTTCTTTCCCTTTTTCAGCAAACACTCAATTTTCACTCACTGACCACGCGATTCCGGCTCGAAGGACCAGTAATGTTTAGAAGAGGCCGTTGAAACTGGGTGGAGGTGATCCGTGAGGAAAAAATTGAGAAATGTGAGAAAATTAGGATAGGCCGAAATAATTTGAAGAGTCCGGAACACAATATAAAACTAACGCTCTTTATTCGTCGTCGGCATTAGGTATAAGACGCGCGAGAACGGGAACGCGATAAATGGCTGACCGGTGTCGGCCATTTTCGAAGAGTTCGTTAAAGAAAACCCCCGAAATTGTCCGAAGTTATCGATATCTCAGACATTCACGCCGGCGTAAATCGCGAGAAGTCGTCAATTCGTTTAGTGAAGGAGACCGTGATTTTTACCGAAACTTACTGTGAAAAACTGAAGAGCGCGAAGCGAACGTGATTTACCGCAGTAACGAAGGTGTAGAATGGGGCGAGAAGACGGAAGTGCGTAGCGAGGAGCTCTCGAAAGAAGAGAGGGAATAGTTCGAAGAGTCCGAAGTCCACATGAGAATACGGCCAGTGCGTGCCGCCACCTCGCGCGAACTCCGGACACTATGAAGTATCCTGAACAGTTAGGCTCGAAACAGGGCAACATGTCCTAATATAACGTAGATTGTCCGAATAACGAGTAAAGGGAGAGAACGCTCTTCTTGACCGAGATGGATACCCGCCGGTTAGGACGTAACAATATGTATTGCTAGTTTTATTTACCTATTACGTTATATTAAAATAATCAATCCAATAATGAAGTGATAATTACATAGCAAAATAATATTGTATAACAAATAATTAATCCAATAATCAAGTCACAATTACAAAGTAAAATAACATGGTATAAAAAATAAATAATTAATCTAATTCACTCTTGCAAATTTCGCGGCAGGTAATTATTCTTATTCTTTTTCTATCAGATCGGTATGTTGACAAATTGGAAGGTGGAAACCATCGCAAAAGCAAGGAAAGCACAAAGACTTACGACACCACAAACATAAGATGAACGCAATACTACTGCAACCACATTAATTATTTTAATATAATAGTTAAATAAAACTAGTAATACATACTTTCGAATTTTCTTATTTACCTGCACATGCAAAGTCATGAAAGATTATAAAATAAAATAAAAATTGAATAAAAAAAAGCATGGGGATGCGAACCGTGAACTTTCAGAGTGCCATTCCGTCGTCTTACCGTATTAGCTGCGGCCGCTCTTGTCCCAAGTGTCAACGCTCAACGTACTCTACGTGCCAGCCGAAACCTGCTTGGCTCCGTCCGAAACTCCCGAATTTTCAAATCGCGATATTTCAGCAACCAAGGCCCATTGGAACAAAAATCAAAAACGACGTTAATTCGGAGGTGTTCAACTTTCACCACGCGAAAGGAGAAACCGATTCGCGACATCCAGGCTCTGCCTTCTCCTTATTGCCATTAGTATATGTTCTTATAATGAAATTCGTGCTTTGTTCAGCATGTTAAATCAAATCATAAAAAACGTATCGAGTAACACCACATCTAAAGTCTGCGGTGAACACCCGGTGCAATGGTCTAGTGGTTAGCGTGCTCGCCCCTAAACCGGCGGACCGGGAGGTCCCGAGTTCGAATCCCAGTCGCGTACATTTCGTCGTGAAATGTTTTTCTTCGGCATTTTGCGGCGAAATAAGACTAGTTCCACGACTGGGAAGGGGGGGGCGAACTCGATGACCGGCTGTATTGGTATAGGTTTTCCGCAGTTTCCCTATACCCATGGCAGAAATGTCATGATGAATATAATACAGAGGGGGAAGTCAGCTGCGGCCGCAAGAGGGGGGAACCGGGAGAAAAAAGGAGTAAACAGTAGAGGAAAGAAACGGCCACAACGAGGGGAAGGATATGTAACAAACGCAAAAAGCGTTTGTAGCTAAGGAAAAAACAAATAGTTAAGTGGTGAATTAACCGAACAAGCAGCCAAGTCTTATTAAACCCAAACAAACTAAAATCTATGCGCATTAATTTTGGTATATCCACAACTGATACTTTTGAATAGGTATATGATTTTTCCAGGACTTTGGTATTATAGTATTACTACACATTACTTAGACATTCAAAACGTGGTGCATTCATTTTGGAATGACGATCATTAGTTTTCACAGACTGAATCAGTAAAAGGAATTCCTAAATTTGTATATTAAAATTCATACGGAGTTTATTAAATACGCAGAAAGTAAATAATAACAATTATACTAACCTAACACCCTAAAATTAATACACTTTTCTATGCCAACTTTACTATTTTTTTATTAAAAAATACAATCGGTGCATAATAATTTTAATACGCTTATAATAGATACCTTGCAATGAGTATATTATTTTTCCAGTACTTAAGCGTTGCGATATCACTGAACGATTATTAGACATTCGAAAAGCAGTGCATTGATTTTCAAACGACAATATTGAAATTCATAAATGGTATCTGTAAAAAGACTTCCTGCACTTTTATATTAATTTCAATACAGATTTTTTTACAGTGTAAGTCAGGCACGGGCGCGCTATAGGAAGAGCTAGTCTGCTGACGTCACAGCTGCAACTTCCGAATGTTCGGCTGTCACAGGAAGTTGGTTGAGACTCCTATGACACGCGGTCGAACGGAGGGATCTGAATGTGTACCTATACGAGAACTTTATTGGAAAGAATGTCAATTTCGAAAATGTTCGAGGACTCGCTAATTTCTTGCGGAATAAATAATTCTAGCAATACATTTCAAAGTAATTTGCCATGAAATTGTTACTTTTTACCAAATACTACGAGTATTTTTGTTTTTTAATGTGGCATACATTATCTGAACATTTAGTAGTTAGATAATTTTTTAATCTTAAAATCTAAATATTAAAATAAATATCGTAGAATTCTGGAGTTACAGAATTTTAAGATAATTTATGAAACAGTAAAAAAACAAAAATACTCGTAGTATTTGGAAAAAATAATAATTTCATGCCAAATTACTTTAAAATGTATTGTAAGGATTATTTATTGCAAAAGTTGTTAGCGAATCGCATATGATTGAAAATATTATTTGCGGAGCATGAAATCCTCGAGCATTTTTTTAATTGAAATTATTTTCAATAAAGTTCACAATCTATTGATTAAGTTCAATCGGTTATCTTAACCCTCAATCCGTGAAGGTATTTGAAGCACCATAATCCCGTGAACCTAGGTCGTTTTCTTTTTTGCACTACCAAACCAACCAAGTCAATGAGAAACATCTGAAAAATGCATAGTCAATCTTTAGTCCGTACTTCTCAAGGGAAAATAGGGTGTTTTTCTTTCTTATGTTTAATTTTTTAAAAATAAATATTAAGCAACCTGTGATAAAAATGATCCTGGGCAGGACGAAAACGACCCAGGTTCGCGAAATGCGGGTTAAAATGCTGTACTTCATCGGTCAAATTGGGTCCACAAGTCTGACGATGCTGCGAGAACGACGATAGGAGCATTGTTTATTTAACAGAGATAAAATCAGTGCTCGGAATAGTTCTCGGAGCCTCGATCGGCCATTCCCGATATTACCGCCCCGATTTCGCCACCGATTTTATCTTACTTCCAGTCAGGTTGAGTCGAGAAGTCTGACGATGCTGCGAGAACGACGGTAGGAGCATCGTTTATTTAGGGGGTTAGGCCACAGTAGCGGGCACAAAATAATGTGCGACTTTAACCATTTTTTTCGTATGAAAAAGTGATTCACTCATAAAATTAATTACACATCTATTTAGTATGATTATCAAGCTGTTAGAAAATATTATTTTTCTTCTGTGTATAAAATGGCGAATACCAATATTCTTTTGTTATCTTTTTTTAGGCGCTCCGTGGCGTGACATTTAGCATCCACTATTTTTTACCTAGAAAGAAAAACAAAAATTCTAGTCAATCTACATTAGAATGTCTACGTACGTACGGAATTCAAAAAATATTGCTTGATTCAGAGGTTGTAGGTATTTGAATAAATTTTCAGTGAACAATTTCTTGTAACACTGCTCATAAAATGAAAAGTTTCCGATTAAGCAGAAATTCCGTACGTACTTCTCTGCAAATTGCAATTAGGAAGATAACTGTTAAATTTGAAGTAAAGCGAGTGAAAATTGTTGAAGTTATTTGTTACGCCAATTGGAAAAAAAGCTGTTTCAAGAAAAACGCGTTTTAAGTTTTAGGTACTCTATGGCCGTGCCAGAGGTGGGCTTACGTTATACGCTCAAAGTCGGTAAAAAAAATGTCTTGCTATATATCGAATAGTAACTTATTCTTATGATAAAGCACCTTTATAACAAGAAAAAAAATCGATTTTTGATAATTCTATTGTTGCCTTAGACCTTAACAAAAATACAATCGGTGCTCAGAATGGTTCTCGGAGCCTCGATCGGACTTCCCTGATATTACCGCCCCAAGTTCGTCTCCGACTTTATTTTACTTGCGGTCAGATTGGGACGACAAGTATGACGATGCTGCGAGGACGACGGTACGAGCATTGTTTATTTACTGTTACCCGATATTACTGCCCCGAATTCGTCTCTGATTTTATGTTCCTTCCGGTCAGGTTGGGTGAGGAAGTCTGACGATGGTGCGAGAACGACGGTAGGAGCATTGTTTATTTCACAAAGATAACATCGGTGCTCGGAATGGTTGTCGGAGCCTCGATTGGACATTCCTGATATTACCGCCTCGAATTCGTCTCCGATTTTATCTTACTTCCGGTCAGATTGAGTCGACAAGTATGATGGTACTGCGAGAACGACGGTAGGAGCATTGTTTATTCAACAAAGATAAAATCGGCGCTCTGAATGGTTCTCGGGGCCTCGATCGGACATTCCCGATATTACTGCCCCGAATTCGTCGCCGATTTTATCTTACTTCCGGTCAGATTGGGTCGACAAGTCTGACGATGCTGCACGAACGACGGTAGGAGCATTGTTTATTTAACAAAAATAAAATCGGTTCTCTGAATAATTCTCGGGGCCTCGATCGAACATTCCTGATATTACCGACCCGAATTCGTCTCGGATTTTATCTTACTTCCGGTCAGATTGGGTCGACATGTCTGACGATGCTGCGAGAACGACGGTGGGAGCATTGTTTATTTAACAAAGATAAAATATGTGCTCGGAAAGGTTCTCGGGGCCTCGATCGGACATTCCCGATATTACTGCCCCGAATTCGTCTCCGCTTTATCTTCCTTCCTGTCAGATTGGGTCGAGAAATCTGACGGTGCATATCCGTTTACCTGTGCACTTCGTGGACGCGCACATGGGTCTCTAAGGTGTCCTTACAATTACTACTTGTGTATACTAGCATCCTTCGAGCACATTATTCCTCGAAATAACAATAATGCATAAACAGGGTGTTTCATAATAAGTGATCCACCCGGAACTGACGGGTTCAGGGGGGGGGGGTACCCCGAGTACAGCTGCCAAGGCGTTTTTTTTCGTCAAATAGTTTTTAAATGAGAGCGATTAGAATTGCAGCGTTCGACTGATTGTTGTAGGGCTGAAGCCTGCCCTTAGCGAACACGCCACTCGAGCGCCGAGTCTCACCGCAAGACGCGTAGCAGGCAGCGGGCAAGGTAGCAAGGCATCTGTCTCGTTTGCCCGGCCACTTTAACGGTTCCTGTATCGCCTGATACTATTTTCTGTCATCTGGGGTACGCAAGTGCAGAGCATGCGTTTGACAGGTAACGCGCGCGTTGAAATTGCAAGGCTTGAGGAACGCACTGTTCGACGAGAGGGGGTCGAGCGCGTGACGTTACGAGGGGCGATGTCAGGGGTCTCTATGGAGGGGGTAGCCATGTGGTCCGAAGATCGGGTGGCGGGAAGCCGTTGTCGCCAACTGTTTTGTGGGGGCGGGGATCGTGGTGAGCGAGCGTTGAAAACCAATAAATCTTCTAATTTATTATAGACATACGTTATTTTAGACATACAAATATTATCGTCGATGCAAGCGGAGTGTTTTTATTTTCTACACTAATTTGTGTGTGTGTGTGTGTGTGTGTGTGTGTGTGTGTGTGTGTGTATGCGTGCGTGTGCGTGTGTGTGTGCGTGTGCGTGTGCGTGTGCTTGTGCGTGGGCGTGGGCGTGTGCGTGTGCGTGTGTGTGTGTGTGTGGACACAATATGTGCGTGTGACAACCGTATATGGGTAGGGGAAAATTTCAACAATTTGAAGATCACATGGAAGGAGGCACTTCAAAGCCCTTTTATTTATTACATGCAGCTGCGGTGCCTTGGTTTCGTTTTTCCGAAATCCCTAAAATGTTTGTATGCGTATCAACTCGAGTCACGCCGACACTTGAGACAGGTCCTGACAAGTCGGGATTTCTTGCAAAAAATATAAAAATAAAATTTAGAGGTCCATCGTCAAAGGGTTTTTGACCCCAGATGGGCCACTGAAGCACAGCTGCACTCGGGAAAAAAAATGTTTCGATGTATCGAGGACTCGTTTTCATTTCGAAATATAACGTCGAGATGTTCAGATGTGTGAGTATGTATGCAGTGCATCCGACCAAGCACCCCCTGGACTTGACCAGAAACGAGCTCGGAAAACACTCATGTTTTTTTCTCAAGACATATAGGGATAGCCCGAAAAATATTTTTCCCGAACGAAGAGCCATTCTTAAGGATCTGCTGCGTTCGAAGCTGGTTGCACTTTGAACGAAGCAGTCAGTCAGTTAACATCTTCGAATTCTTTCCCATGCATTACTATGGAGAACAGCATTGAACAAATCTTGCATGACCAAGCTACGCTGCTAAGTTTATTCGAAGATTTTGCTACGTGGGAGCAACGGTGCGTCGAGTTCATCGACGAATTGGAAACACAAAGCCGAATTAAGCGCCCGCGACGGTTAATTGGCCATCAACAGGCATCGATAGCCCAAATAGCGCGGCTGGAAGGATTGAAAAATTCTGTGCGCAGTCGCTTTATACACACGGGTGCAGGGCACAGTGAGCATAGTTTGATTTCGCGACAGATTGATACATCATTCGACAGTCGGATATTGACCGGCGCCATAATCAATCGCAACCATATCGAGCCGCGACAATTTCTCCAAAACGCTCGCGACATAGTGCTCCAACATGTGCAAAACTCTATCTACATGCACAATAGTGTCAAAGTTAATACTATCTTGAATGGTGAATTTGTGAGTGGTGACAAACATGACAATAAAAGTATCAACACGCGGAATAGTGAACTATTCAACACAACTGACTTAAATGAGTGGTATGAGCAATGTGTTATGCAGCCTACTTTAACCATGCTTGATGAGTTTCAAGACCGTGAAAGTGGTTGGACGCTCCGGAAAATACTCAATCTAACAATAAATGTAAACAAGTTTAATCCAATGCGCGCTGGTTGCAACTTGAAATTACCACGGGAAGTAATAGTGAAACGTGCAGTTGTCAATATAAAGTCTAATGATAATGCGTGTTTTGCGTGGTCCGTGGTCGCAGCTTTATATCCCGCCGAACGACACAGTGACCGCCCAATATCATACCCACATTATTCAACAGTGCTAAATCTACGAGACATTGAATTCCCAATGACGATGAACCTAATCAAGAAATTTGAACTTCAAAACAATCTTTCGGTCAATGTATATACTACCACCATCAAAAAAGACATTGTTTCAATCCGTGTGACACGGCAGAAGAAGGAACGACACATAAATTTGCTATATATTAATGATATTGAGGACAACAATGTGGGACATTTCGCATGCATCAAGAACCTGTCGAGGCTCGTCAGCGGACAACTGAACAGAAACAATCGTAAAAAATATATATGCGATCGGTTAGTAGCAAGTTAATATATCTAATATGTATAGACGCTCGGACAAATAAATTAAAAAAAACCCTCATTCTTTTTTTTGCAGGTGTTTGCATGACTTCTCATCAGAGGATACATTAAAATCGCACGAGATTGATTGTGGAGCGATCAATGATTGTGCCATCCGACTCCCAAACGAAGCGAACAAATGGCTCCAATTCACGAACTTCAACCGGAAAGAGCGACATCCATTTATCGTGTATGCTAATTTGGAGTGCGTGCTAGCGAGGACTAGGGAGGAGACCGCGACAACGTATCATCAACGGCACGAAGTATTTAGTATTGGGTACTATGTATGCTGTTCATACGACGAATCGCTTTCTTCGTATCACTCAAGTCGCAGTACTGATCCCATAAAGTGGTTCGTTGAAGAGCTTAAAAATCTCGCATTGCGCATAAAAGAATTTTTTTGTGACAATGTGCCAATGGTTCATCTAACACCGGGCGAATGGACAAGTTCTCGAAATGCTACTCAATGTCATATATGTAAGAAAGCATTTGCACAAGACGATGTACGCGTTCGAGATCATTGCCACCTGACGGGGCGCTATAGAGGCCCTGCTCATTCTAATTGCAACTTGAATTACAAGCAGTCATTTCTCATTCCAGTGGTTTTCCACAATTTATCGGGTTATGATGCACATTTTATAATCAAGGAAGTAGCCACAGCGTTCGAAGGGAAAATCGATGTACTCCCGATAACGAAAGAGAAGTACATCTCATTCACCAAACACATTCAAATTGTAGATGATTCAAAGCACAACATTCAATTACGCTTCATTGATTCGTACAAATTTCTCAACACGAGTCTTGATAAGTTAGCATCGTTTTTGACCGCTGTTTTTTGAAATTCAAAATCTTACGAAGGCAATTCACAGACATATCGAGAGACGACTTCAATTTGTTGACGCGAAAAGGGGTTTTCCCATACGAATATATAGATAATGTGAATAAGTTGGACGACACTTGCTTACCGCCACGTGACGCATTTTATAGTTCCCTGACAGATGACACGATTTCCGAGAGCGAGTACGCACATGCTCAGAACGTTTGGGAGCGATTTTCCATTCGAACGCTGGGTGAATACAGCGATTTGTACTTGAAGACAGATGTCTTATTATTGGGAGATATTTTTGAAAACTTTCGGGACACATGTATTGAAAGTTATGGGCTGGATCCCGCGTATTATTACACATTGCCCGGATACACCTGGGATGCAATGTTAAAGCATACGAACGTTAAATTCGAATTACTCACGGACATCGATATGATTTTATTTGTTGAACGGGGTATACGCGGTGGTCTTAGCCAATGCTCAAACCGGTATGCCCGTGCTAATAATAAATACATGGAGTCGTTTGATTCATTGAAAGCATCATCATACTTGATGTATTTTGATGTCAACAATTTATATGGCTGGGCAATGTGCCAACCTTTGCCACATGCAAATTTTCGATGGGTCGACGACGTCTCCCAGTTTGATCCATCATGCATCCCGCTAGATTCACCTACAGGCTACATCCTTGAGGTTGACTTAGAATATCCACAAACTCTACATGATGCGCACAAAGATTTGCTGTTTTGTCCAACACACGAAAAACCACCGGGTAAGCGGCAGCAGAAGCTGCTCGCAACCGTTTATGATAAGATACGCTATGTCATACATTATCGAAATTTACAACAGTGTTTACGGCATGGGCTTCGCCTTACGAAAATCCATAAAACTTTACAATTTACTCAATCAACATGGGTACGTTCATATATCGAGCTAAATACTCAGTTTCGGACAGTAGCCAAAAATGATTTTGAGAAAAACTTATTCAAATTGATGAATAACGCGGTGTTTGGCAAAACGATGGAGAATGTGCGCAATCATGTAGATGTAAAACTTTTGACAAAATGGGAGGGCAGGTTTGGCGCAGAGGCAATGATTGCGAAGCCAAACTTCCACAGTCGAAGGGTCTTTTCCGAAAATCTTATCGCTGTGGAATAGCATAAACTCGAGGTGAAATTCAACAAGCCGATATATGTGGGTATGTGCATACTCGACATATGCAAAACGTGCTTGTATGGATTTCATCATGAGTATATGGCACCTCTGTATCCAAATAAGTGTGAAATCATGTATACCGATACGGACAGTCTCATCTATGACATTGAGAGCGATGATGTATATGCCGACATAAAGCGTGACATTGCAAAATTCGATACGAGCGATTACGGTGCGGACAATAAGTATGGTGTGCCGCTAGTGAACAAAAAGGTGCCCGGTCTTATGAAAGACGAATGTAATGGTGCCATTATGACGGCATTCATCGGACTTCGTTCGAAAATGTACGCGACACAGGTCGAAGGAAAAAAGGACACAAAAAAAGTTAAAGGTGTTCGCAATAGTGTTGTAACGAGGACGATACAATTCGAAGACTCTGTTCGGTGTTTGAATGAGGACATTGAAATGAGGCGTACGCAAACATGCATCAGATCAAAATTGCACAAAGTCTACACAATCCGTGAGACAAAAATTGCTCTAAGCCCACATGACGATAAGCGATATATTATACCCGGCTCCTTCAAAACCCTACCATGGGGGCATTATAGAATACCGATGTAAACATTTTTTTTTTAATGTAAATTTTTTCATAAATAATATAGTGTTTGTAAAGAGATGATTATTTTTGTAAATAAAGAAAAGGACTTTTTTCGTAATCCTATGTGATTTGTGTGTGCATGTGTGGGTGTGTGTTTATAACCCTACTTGTCCATCTCCTCGTAGCCACGTTCCACGAAAAAAAAAGGGATTACTGAAGGCGAGAAGGGAAAGAAAGCAAGCTCGGGATGCCTGCTGTAGAGTTGGTCAGAGGCCTTGGAGGGATACATGCGGAGACGACCAGCAGTTGAGGTCAAGAGTCATAAAACATATATATTTTTTCATTTTCTTTATTATCGACTACAAATCGGATTTACTTATCCAACTATTGTGTCTATTGTCGAACCCTAGCCATTTTACAAACATTCGATTACCGCGCTTCTTCAATACTGTTTCAATGAGATAGATATCGGGATGCTTGACACTGAGAAGCTCTTGTTCGTAGAAACCACCGGCGATCGGTTCATCTTTATGGTCCTTCAAGTGGTACGTCACGAGATGAGTTTTTTTCACACGATAGATTGTAAATATTTCCGTTGTCCAGTTTGGGGTGTAACCCTTTTCGAAAACAGTCTTAAATTTGCTGATTCTCACTTTATCACCAACGGCGAATTTTGGCGATCTTTTCATTGGAGGCTTATTGAAAATCTGCTGCAATTGCTTCTCATTTTCCACGTTGACATTTCTCGGCTTCATCTTAATGGTGCGGTATGCAGAATCGTTGTACTCGGCAATTAGATTATCAAGAATATCGAATCACTTATAATTACCACGAAGACTAAATTGCATCCACATCTTGTTCTTCAATGTACGATTGAAACGCTCGCAAATGGATGCCTTCAAGTTGCTATATGTTGAATACATGTGAATATTGTACTTTTTCATGATGGCCTTAAAGTCACAATTGTAGAATTCTTTTCCCCGATCAACGTATAAGTTCTGCGGGATGCGTCCCTTAACGAGGATCGACTTCATTGCTGCTGCTACATCTTTACCACTCTTACTCAGCATTGGCACGGCCCACGCGAATTTCGAAAAGGTATCGATGACGGTGAGGAGAAATTTGTGGTTGGAGTTTTGACGAGCGTATGATGACATATCGACGAGGTCGGCTTGCCAGGTTTCGTCCAAGCCACGGATGTCCACATGTCGACGCGGATAGTTTCGTCGAGCAGGCTTATGTAGCTCCAGCACGAGAGCGCCCCTTTTTTTCGTTCATTTTCCAGTGCACTCAGTCGTGCGTCCAATTCAGCAATGACGTTCGAATTACGAATCACCAAATCTTGTAGAGCTTTGACATCGGCCTCGAGTGTCCTCGCAATGTCTCGTATCGTAGCTTCGAGTCCATTAACCAACAAGTGACTACTCTCATTCATTTCTTTGCGTATGTTCTTAATGGTAGTTCGAGATTTCTTTTTTAACGCACTTAGAGTGATGGCGTCATCTTCTCCTTCCGGATTTACAATGTTACACAATCGTTTCTGCCCCAAGTCATAATGACCATCTGCGGTAATTCTAAAGCCAATCCCGGGTCGACCTGGAGGACCTTGCTTACTGTGGAGTACACTCCTACTTGAATGACGTCCAAACACATCGACACTCATGATGAGAATGCGTAAATTCCCCGATGTCGAGTTAATGAATGATTTCAGCTTCACGCAATTCCTCAATAATCGATATAATTTCATTCGCATGTGATGAATTTCCGGCGGCTTGGGATGCCAGAAGTAAGCGAAGACGATCCACTAGCTCGTTTGGATTGTCCCAATAAATATAGTCCAATTGGGTGTTTTTTCTAGCTAGCTTATACTTTGGCATACCCTGTCCCACATGATGATCGACTATATTGGCGATATATGTGTTAAATTTGTGGCTGGTGTTACGTCGTATAGCCTCACTAGGCTTATACAATTTTTTGTGCGCATTCGTCGAGATTACAATGTTTTCGTAGTTTTTCAAATCGTCCGGTGTGAGAGTTTCAACATTAGGCACTTTTTTAAACAACAGCTCCGTTAATCCAACAGTTTTCGCATACTTCGCATCTCCCACACGAATATGTTCAGAGTCGAAAATTATCGGAGAATTGCCAATCATTAATTTGTTGTTAGCGAGATTTCGTACACCGTATAATACATCCAAGGTTGCCTTTCTATTTGTTTGTAATAGCAGGAGATATTCGCTGATCAGCTCATCGACATTTTGCGAGTCATCGTCATCCTCATATATCAATTTAAACGAATCTTGTGTTTCACTCTTCAAGGAATCATGTGCCTCATTTTGATGTTTCACACTATTTAACGCATCTTCTTTTTCTTCTTCAACATTATCTCCTACTTTATCATCCTTAATTTCCTCCTTCACCGCCGCCACCTCACCGTTTTTATACGACACCAATTTCTCCAATGGCCCCACTATAGGCTTAAAGATATCCTGCATTCTCTGCTGATCGTTATCTTTCCCAATTTTCATCATTCGATGCTTGCGTCTGATTGCATCGCTCGCCTTGGCAATTTCACGCAACACATCCTTTTCACGCAACAATTGTTCGCTCTTCATGTTGTCACTACCACGGCATGCGTAATACTGTCTCTTCAACTACCAGCGATGAGTCATTTATCAATAGTGTGAAAATAATCAAAACCTTGTCTATATCGACCTCCGTTAATATCGCTATCCTTGTCAATCGTGATAAATGCATACTCGTCAGAATTCCAGCATTTCACGCACATGTTTTTAAAGCACGTATAAGTCATATCCGTATTAACATGGTCATTGTAGACGTGCTTGAGATTCATATCGTCCTGCTTGAAAAGCACCACGAAATTTGCATTATCCCTCACGAGATGTTTGGGAATACGAGTGTACGTCTGACAAAGATAAAAACTGTCAACAATCTCGTGTCGTCCCATGGAACAAAAAGCCCGAACATTATCCTGTTTTTCGCATGCTATATCATCAAAGATGAATATAGAGTTGGATCGTGCATCACTTGGTGCTATCACTTGTTCATGTGCCTCGAATGGATGATATTCAACTCCACTCACAGGTTCGAGTAATTGTTCGAGCAACTTATACTTTGGCTGCTTGAGCGATTTGGAATACAAGTAAATATTCTCAAATCTCAAACCATTCGGCTGGATGATGAGAGTGAGCAAAGCGTTGGTTTTCCCACAATTCGACGGACCGCAAAACAGTGCACGTAGGCTATCCGGCAATAAATTCCCATGACGTTTTTCTTTCTTCTTCCTCCCACCGTCTTCGACAAACTCGTCGAAATTTATCACGGGAAGTCCGCCTCCGATAGTTCTCTTCCTGGACGTCATCTCACACACGACTAACGGCGAAATCATATAAATAGGCTTCTTATAGGGATTATCAATCAGTCGCATATTGTCTTTGGACATGATCATGTATGGCAAGAGTGGTAAAGGTTTGGTCAACCGCCTAATCAACAAACTCCCCGTTGAACTACATTTGCCTGGGTATCAGTATTGTGGACCAGGCACAAAGTTGGCCAAGCGCCTTGCTCGTGGTGATCCGGGCATTAATCCATTGGATACGGCTTGCAAACAACACGATATTGCGTATTCGAAAAATCCGGATAATCTTGAGGCGAGACATTTGGCGGATAAAGTGCTGGCTGAGCAGGCTAGGCAACGTGTTACCGCGAGAGACGTTAGTATCGGTTAAAAAGCCAGTGCTTGGGGTGTGGCAAATATTATGAAGACAAAGAGAAAATTTGGCATGGGTATGAAGGCCCGCAAGGGTGGCGTTTGTTTGAAAAAGATAATTGGCGCTGCAAAGAAGACAATGATTCAAAGTAATGATCCGCATAAGAATATTAAATCAGCTCTAAAGGGTGCTCGCGCAGCGGTAAAGGTGCAACGTGGTAAAGTACGCACACCTCGCGTTCTACCTGTACCCCATAAAATTGGTGGTTTATTACCCTTCCTCGTGCCCATTTTTGCGGGTCTTAGCGCTGCGGGTGCTTTGTCGGGTGGTGCGGCTAGTATAGCTAAAGCCGTAAATGCTGCTCAAGCAGCTAAGCGTAAATTGGATGAAAGTAAGCGTCATAATCGAACAATTGAAGCAATTGCATTAGGTCGGGGTCTACATCTGAAACCATATAAGCAGGGATTGGGCCTTCATATCAAGCCAAAAAACTAGAAGTTACGCTACCACACAAACCTCTCACCGACCGCGACCTACTCATATATGCAAAAATCCAAAAGATTCCACATTTTCGTGGAGTTTACATGCGCGATACATTGCCAGCGAGCGGACCTCTCAAGTGTGAAGCAGCAATTGTAAATTTGGATGAAAATGTTGGTCCGGGAACACACTGGGTCGCATACAAAAAGACCGGATCGAAAGTCATGTATTTTGATAGTTTCGGCAATCTTCCACCACCATCCGAACTCATGAGATATTTCCGTGTCAGTAGCGTTCATTATAATTATACTAGATATCAGGAATATGATACGATTGAATGTGGACATTTATGCCTCAAATTTCTTTGTCGGCAGCTGCAGCACAAAGACAAATATACACTATATATAGGAGGGAAATGATGTGGGGAATTCAGTTGTTAATTTACCAGCATCATGGATGATAGTTTAAAATTGACCATATCTGGCTCATCGTCCATACGTGAGGCGCAATACTTTCCCCCCATCGAACTCTCGCCACACAAAAATTATGCCCTCGGTCTCGTCGAATTGTTAACCTTCAACTCTATTCCCAATATCGACGTTGAGCAGAATAAACTTTACGTGGGAGATGAGGTGTTAACGATACCGACGGGCAGTTATGAAATAGAGGATATTGAGACGTTTGTACAAGCAGAGCTCGCGCGTAAAAACATCAAAATCAGCATTAAACCCAACAATAACACGCTACGCAGTGAGATCGAGTGTGATCGTGATGTCACTTTTGAGCCGAAAGATTCTATTGGGCATCTACTAGGCTTCACGGCACGCAAATTGGAAGCCAATAAAAGACACGAATCCGATCTTCCAGTAGCCATTCTCAAAGTGAACGCCTTACGCGTTGAGTGCAACATTACCGCTGGCGCCTATATTAACGGACAGAAAGTACACACAATTCATGAATTTTTTCCATCTGTGCCACCGGGCTATAAGATCATTGAAGTTCCCTCCCACTTAATTTATCTGCCAATCACGAGCCGAACGATTGACACGATACAGCTTCGCATAGTGGATCAAGACGGTGATTTGGTAAATTTCCGCGGTGAAGCAATCACCATACACCTGCATATAATGTCGTGATGGGCATTGTTTTCAACAGATCTTCCAATAACAATAAACGGTCATGGATAAAAGCAATCAGTCGTCGGCCAGCGCTCAAAGTGCTAACATCTCAAAACGTGCTACTCTTGAAGAGTTTGGGTCTCAAAGTGCGTGGCGAAAGCGCGTAAAAAATTATTTAGTCTGTGCTCTGTGCATCTGTAGCGTGAAATGGAGGAAGAAATCGTAAACATTCAGACACCCGTGGTCTTTGATGAATCCATCATCCATTGTGAGATTCACGCTGCCATATGCATCTTCAACCTTCAATAACAGCGATGAAATCCGTATTGCCATCCTACATCAAGACCTCTCCATCCTGCCAAGCAAGAGTTCGCTACACATATGTGGGAAATTATCCAAGCGTGATGGGGCGCCAACCACTGCTACAAGTCTCGTCAACAATGCCATTTGTCATTTGTTTGAGGAAGTGCGATATGAGCTGAATGCCATAGAAATCGATCGTAATAAGAATGTCGGCATTACGAGTGTAATTAAGGGATATTCATCTCTCTCACCGGCCAAAAGTTCTATGCTCGAGAACACTGGATGGCTCGATGTCGAAGAGACCAAGCAGATTGTAGATGTATCGGGAAACTTTGATGTGTGTATTCCGCTCAGCATACTCCTCGGATTTGCCGAAGATTATCGGAAAATTGTCGTAAATGCCAAGCACGAGTTGATTCTCACGAGATCAAAGACCGACGACAATGCCATTGTACAAACAGCGCCCGAAGACTACAAACTCGTATTGCATAAAATAGAATGGCTCGTGCCGTATGTAACAGTCTCGGATCAGCGAAAAATTCAACTATTAAAGTTTCTCGCCAAAGACGCACCAATCTCCATGAGTTTTCGAACATGGGAACTGTATGAATATCCATTGCTGCCTGCCACCTCCAAGCACGTATGGTCTGTGAAAACTTCAAATCAGCTGGAGAAGCCACGATATGTCATACTCGCGTTGCAGACGGAACGGAAACATAAGAAACAACACAATGCGAGCCACTTTGATCATTGTAACCTGAGCGACGTCAAACTATACCTCAACTCACAATGTTATCTGTATGGACATTTGAATTTGAACATTGATCAAAATCAATATGCTCTTCTCTACGAGATGTATGCAAACTTTCAACCGACCCATTACAACAAAGAGGCCGAACCATGGCTGAGCAGGATTGAATTTTCAGAAAAAGCGCCCCTCGTTGTCATTGACTGCTCAAAGTAAAACGATTGTCTCAAGTCCGGCCCTGTAGACGTGCGCCTTGAGTTCGAATTGAAAAATAATATTCCGCCACAAACTTCAGCATACTGCATGATCCTCCATGATCGTATTGTCGAGTACAATCCAATCAGTGGGGGGGGGGGGGGGGGGGGGATTAAAAAATTGGTATAAAATCATGCCGATAATTCGTGTCCACGTCAGTCAACATGGAGCTTATCGTTGATGTACAGGGCTTCAAGAGCCCCATCAACAAATTTGTCCTAAAGGAGATGTCCATCATCAAACTCCACGACAAGGATGCTGAACCGCTGACGCTCGCCTTCGACGCACCATTTGCATGGGATTCTTTACCGGCCAAGTACAAAATGACAAACAAGTGGTTGGAACGAAATTTCCATGGAATACGATGGGATCACAGCGGCATACCATACGAGGCAGCTAGAAAGACAATTCGAGAAATCTTGCAAGGAGCTCCCACTGTCTATACGAAGGGATTCGAGAAATGCGCATGGCTATCAAGATTCACGGATCCTGCGACAAACGTCATCGACTTGGAGACTCTGGACTGTCCATCGCTGCAGAGGTTGCCGAAAATCACAAACTCGAAATGCCCCCATCATTCCTTCAACACGAAATACAACTGCGCCCATGATAATGTAAAATCGCTGAAAAGCTGGTTGACTGTATACGAAGCGTTGTGTGAGCGAGGGATTTTTTTAAAATGAATAAAAAACATTTCGATGAAAATATATACTATTTGTATTATTCATTTATTCTATGATGAAAATTGTTTTGTATTCCTCCTTCTCATACATTTCGGTAAAACAGTTTTTTTTTAAATACATTTTTGCACATAATAAAACACTTAAAACGTCGAAAACGATGGTGAGACGACTGTGATCTGGACGGCTGTTCCACTCAACGATGCTGACCCCCAATGAATTTGCTCTTTTCCACCATACTCCAAGACGATGGAATTTGACGCTGATGTATTTTCCACAACTGCATGTAGAATTGACTATTATGCACCAGTTGCAGCATACTCTCGATGATGCAGACAGCCGTACGACGATGGTCCTCCAACGAATTTCGTCTTTTTCCACCATGTGTTCTCAGACTTGGGAAAAGTCTATGCTGTTGTATTTTCCACCTTTGTATGTCATCCAGAGGCGATGATCACGTGCCGCCTGCCGCATTCGCTCGAACGTTTCCAAATCTTCATCGAAGGCCTTTACAAGTCGCGCTGGTAAGAAGACAGTACGCAATGTCCGCGATGTAGCGTTTCCCAAACTTGGTTTGTACGGCCCTCATGTCGGAGATTCGATGATCCGAGTGAACGCGGAGTTCTGACAGCTTCTTCGTTGGAAGGAATTCCACCATCACGCTGACTTTGTTTATGCTCGAGAGATCCATTTTCCCAAAATTTCAAAGTTCCTTTTTTTGGAGAGATGTTGATGTTGTGGTGGAATAGTGCAGTCTGAGTTTGGTCCACGAAATGATAAGCTTGCTCTTAGCACTCCCACTCAAATTTTCAAACTTCTCCCCACTTTTCCAATCGTGAAAAAAAACAAGTTTGAACACGTTAGAAGAATCCCCATACGTGGAGAATTTCCTCCATCACGCCTCTATACTTCTCCAATCATGAAAAAACAAGTTCAAACACGTCTGAAAATATTTGTACGTGGAGAATTTCCCCCCTCATGACATTTTCGACACTCCCGACGTTGAGGTGGGGGACCGTCAATGTGATCTCTCATTTGCGGTGTATTATAATGCTCCATGCATGGAAGATATGATATCACTTCACTGTCTTTCCGATGATGTTCTGGCAAACGATCCCACAATAAACCAATGTACTTTCCCCAATAATTTAAGACCAAGACCTTTCGAATCTGTTCGAGCTCGTTTCTGGTCAAGTCCAGGGGGTGCTTGGCCGGATGCACTGCATACATACTCGCACATCTGAACATCTCGACGTTATATCTCGAAATGAAAACGAGTCCTCGATACATCGAAACATTTTTTTTCCCCGAGTGCAGCTGTGCTTCAGTGGCCCATCTGGGGTCAAAAACCCTTTGACGATAGACCTCTAAAGCTTATTTTTATATTTTTTCCAAGAAATCCCGACTTGTCAGGACCTGTCTCAAGTGTCGGCGTGACTCGAGTTGATACGCATACAAACATTTTAGGGATTTCGGAAAAACGAAACCAAGGCACCGCAGCTGCATGTAATAAATAAAAGGGCTTTGAAGTGCCTCCTTCCATGTGATCTTCAAATTGTTGAAAATTTTCCCCTACCCATATACGGTTGTCACACGCACATATCGTGTCCACACACACACACACACACACACACACAAACACACACACACACACACACACACACACACACACACACACACGCACGCACACACGCACGCACGCACGCACGTACGCACGCACGCACACACACACACACACACACACACAAATTAGTGTAGAAAATAAAAACACTCCGCTTCCATCGACGATAATATTTGTATGTCTAAAATAACGTATGTCTATAATAAATTAGAAGATTTATTGGTTTTCAACGCTCGCTCACCACGATCCCCGCCCCCACAAAACACTTGTCGACAACGGCTTCCCGCCACCCGATCTTCGGACCACATGGCTACCCCCCTCATAGAGACCCCTGACATCCCCCCTCGTAACGTCGCGCGCTCGACCCCCCCTCCGCCATGCATGCTAGGCTTCCCCGCGCTCGACCCCCGCCCCGCTCCCCCCTGAGATCCCTGGGTTAGAACCAGCCTATTAGCACTACTTCATTCGCTTCGGCTGCCTGTTAACCAATCGGGTTCGAGACTCGGGACAGGCCGACCAATGTGATATTTCCCGCTTCGTTTTCTGCCGCTCCATGAATTCCGAGCCGAGGCGTGAAAGCTACCGACATTTATGAGACTTGTGTTTCCACCCGCGAGCGATGATGATAAAAAATCACAATATTCAATGCATTTGTAATCTTTATTTTTCAGAGAAATAAAGCACAGAACGATCAATAATTTGGTGTTTTTCATATTTGGAGGCACGGACCGATTGTTTTTTTTTTCTCGTATTCCCGTTATCGTGGAGATTCGACATGGACGCTTCCATATAAAATACAATAAATTATTTTATTTTCATTACGACTTTCATCACATTTTTTATTCTTCGTTGTTGCGGCGGTGGTAAAAATTATGACGCCTGAGAGTGTTATTCGATAAGAGTTTCTGTTATCATTTTTATCTCAAGAAATAAAAATTGACAGAGTCGGCAACGAACCAATAGGTCTACAGTTTCAAGTACCGAGGTGCAGCACGTTTTTTTGTTCCGTTTTTTTACAAGCTTTTATTTATCTTGACTTGGTGTTAGATGCGAAACGGAAAATCGATATTTCACCCACTTCCCACCAACTTAAGGCGTCTGGCCACCTTAGCCGATCGAAAAATGGGTATATTAAAAAAAAATTAACTCGAAAGTATGGGCCGGAATATTTTTATTTTTTTACACAACGTCAGAAAGGACTTTGAGAATAACGTTAATAAATTTCCGTTCAAAATATTAACAAATGGTGCCGTTATGCACATTGCCGCGGAGGCCCTCCGCACGATACGCGCGGTCGTTGTCCCAGCTCTTACCCGGACATGTCACATCTGAAAGAAAAAAAATCAGCTCATTCGTGAGCAGTGTCACTACAATGTAGCCTAGCGGTTTTTTTTCGACTATAAAAAAATTATGGTGAGCCGTAATTTCGGTGAAAAATACAAATTTTTTTCTTCGGCTCACCATAATTTTGTCAATGGTCGAAAAAAAACCGCTACGCTACATTGTAGCGACACTACTCATGAATGAACTGATTTTTTTTCAGATGTGACATAACCGGGTAACAGCTGGGACAACGACCGCGCATATCGTGCGGCGGGCCTCCGCGGCAATGTGCATAACTGCGCCATCTTTTAATATTTTGAACGGAAATTTATTAACGTTATTCTTAACGCCCTTTCTGACGTTGTGTAAAAAAATAAAAATATTCCGGCCCATACTTTCGAGTTTATTATTTTTTTTGACAATATACCCATTTTTCGATCGGCCAAGGTGGTCAGACGCCTTGAAGCTCTGAAACTTTGCAAACATGCATTTGACGGGTGACAGTGTCTGATTCAAAGTTAAAAAATAAATAAACAAATAAAAAACGGCTTTCTGTGAGATGCAAAATGGAAAATCGATATTTCATCCACTTCCCAACTACTTAGAGCTCTGCGATTTTGCAAACATGTATCTCAGACGTGACAGCGCATGATTCGGATGTGAAAAAAAAAAAAATTTCAAATGACGACTGTCTGTTGAATGCAAAATGGAAAAACGATATTTCATCCACTCTTCAACTACTTCGAGCTCTCAACTTTTGCAAAGATGCCACTAAGAAGTGACACAAGCTTTCATTATTAGTCGCATATGGGTGACTTGGTACAAAAATATCTTCTACTTTTTGGCATGATAAATCAAAAGCTTGTTAAAAATGGTTTTGATACATATAATTTTCATATAATATATAATTCAGTATATAATATAACATATAATATATAATTTTAATACATATAATTTTCATATACCATATAATTCAGAAACATGATTTCTATTCATGTTACCGGTATTCTGAATATCAACATTATCCGGCTGGCAAGTAACCCAATTTTGCGAAAAATCGGATTTACACATTTTTACAAATAACACAGATTAAATGCAAGTAGCCACAGCTAGTCCATCCACGCTGTTACGTGAGCAAAAAAGCTGTTTCCGACTGCGCTACTGTCTCAACGGATTTCTGTCCTTCTTTCGCCAATGTGCGGCCTGTATGTAGCTCTAAATTGAATTGACTTTGATCAGAATTAAATGTGTGTTTCAGCGCCAACGTTGGCCATGTTGACTTTGACCGTTTCTATGAAATGTCTTGCACTGTATCAGCATTTAATAATTGTTGTTTTGTTACATATTTAGTAATCTTCCTTAACACAATTCGATGTTGTTTTTTTAATGTTTTCACCCAAGAAGCGGATGCCTTAAAATCTCCGGCTGGCATTTCTACAATTTCTCGTGCATGTAAGGCCCATCGTCGAAGATCCATATCATGAACAGGCAGTTTTTTATCCAAAGCGTCGATGAAAGTGTTTAACGTGTAGTGAGTTATTTTTGTTAACTTTTCTTTGTGGGTGCCACCGTTGTTTATAATATGGGCCCATCGGCGTAACTGCCGCACTGATTTCACCTTTCTGAATTTCGTTTGAACAGCTGATATTTTTCGATTCCCGTCTGTCCCGGATCTCCAATAATCCACAGCTCTTGTCTTGTATTCGTAACTTAATTCTTCTACATCTTTTGTACATACATTTTCATCAACTTCGGGTTTCACGTATCGTTGTACGGACCAATCTTCACTGTTATTTTCTATTATGGCAGTTTCATGAATTTCGTTTGGTGATAGAAAATCCAAACCGGTTTCGAATTCCATTTCCATAGGTTGATGCATCGCTTCTATGATTATGTTTTCTAGGTCCTTACTGAACTGTTTTTCCCGATCGGTGACTGGAGTTCGAGACAAATTCATAGCACTTATCGCTATGGATAAAAGTTGAATAATGTTGACAGGATTAACGTAGATTTTTTTGTATTCAGAACTCAAGAAGTACAACTGGCTTCTTCATCGTAAACTGCCGCAATAATGAGCGTTGCTGAATTTATATACGCAATTTATCAGCACACGTACATTCGTATAGCGAAAAAGATAAGAACACGCGCTCTTATTAAACGTTTTATCAATCCATAATAAGGTATTCTCAAGGTTATCTTAGGGTAGCCGCTCTTTGCACCGTAGTCTCTCTATACCCCTAGTATTACTTTCATTCACTGGTTTGGCATTTGCAAAAAATATGCAGCGTTTTAAGCTGATTACAATGTTTTGTAGATCTGTAGAAAGGGTGAGAGGAGTGGAATTTTTTTTAACATACAATTGTAATTCAGTCGCTTTCCGAAGCACAAAGTTAATCGATAATTGCAAAAGCCATACCTTTTTCTGTGCCTGTATCAGCGAAAAACGGAAGAGTGATTTTCATTAGTTAGTAACGAATTATTGTAATTAACAATTAACATTCTTTGTTATATTCGCCATTATCATCATAAACGGCTAGTAGTCGAAAAATACAACATTTCTTCCCTTTAAACTTTTATTGTATCTCGGCCCGTTCAAACGTTATGCAAAGAACAAAGATTTTAACGGTGCGTTGACCTCTTAAGAAGGCATTCCGCCAAATCGAGAACATTTGTTTTGGCTATTTTTACTGCTTGAACTTTTATTGTAACCCATTTTTAATTCTACGAATCTTCGTCCATACCGCACCGTAAGATATTTTAAACGTTTACCTTTCGAGAGGGCGATGGCTGGGGGGAAGGAGCGGGGAGTGAAATTTACGAATATGCAATCGCATCATAGAACAAACTTATATTGACGTGGATTTAACCGGGGATGGCAAAAGGGTAGCTGATTACTCGATGGTTTTGTCTAAAAAGTTAAAGGGCAGTTTCAACCCCTTAATTATGATATATCGGAAAACCAAAAAATTCGTAGCCCCCCCTTGTTCAGCCACATACGTATAAAAGATTACATCCTAATCGGTTAAAAATTTTCGGAGATAGGTATGAAAAAATTGCATTTTTGCAAGAAACAATATGAAATTTGTTGTCATCTGCATCGTTCTCATTTCCAATGTATAGTATACGGAAAAAGAAATGTTGTTGCAACTTGAAATGTTTTCATATCTCGTATCGTTAAAAAGTTATTCACGAAAAACGAAAATCATCCCTATTTTGAGGGTGCGTTTCACCCCTTGAATATTGGGTTCCGCAGATATAAACAAGTACGTATCGCCTATTTGCAATCGCATCATAGCAATCGCATCATAGAACAAACTTATATTGACGTGGATTTAACCCGGGATGGCAAAAGGGTAGCTGATTACTCGATGGTTTTGTCTAAAAAGTTAAAGGGCAGTTTCAACCCCTTAATTACGATATATCGGAAAACTAAATAATTCGTAGCCCCCCCCCCTTGTTCAGCCACATATGTATAAAAGATTACATCCTAATCGGTTAAAAATTTTCGGAGATAGGTATGCAAAAATTGCATTTTTGCAAGAAACAATATGAAATTTGTTGTCATCTGCATCGTTCTCATTTCCAATGTATAGTATACGGAAAAAGAAATGTTGTTGCAACTTGAAATGTTTTCATATCTCGTATCGTTAAAAAGTTATTCGCGAAAAACGAAAATCATCCCTATTTTAAGGGTGCGTTTCACCCCTTAAATATTGGGTTCCGCAGATATAAACAAGTACGTATCGCCTATTTTTATGTGCTCTACAAACATGCCAAATTTCATCATAATCGGAGGGGGGCACCTCGCGACTTTTCCTTGTGAGTGGCAATTGTCCGAGCTCCGTTTAGGCGACGACCATCCACGTCTTCGCCATCATTTACTGAACCAGATATGAAATCGATGCAGTTTATGACGAGTATGATGGGGCTATGGTGGAAACTACCCCAATGTACCAATCGATCCGTTCATGTCTCAAGTTCATGTTTTAAGATTGTGTTATGGATGCTAGAAAAAAGATTGAGAGAATCGATTTCACCTCTGTTCGCTAGGAACTGAGTGGCAATCGTCCGAGCTCCATTTTGGCGACAGACCATCCACGTTTTCGGCATCGTTTACTGAACCAGAGATGAAATCGATGCAATTTATGACGAGTATGACGGGGTTATGGTGAAAACGACCCGGTTCTACCAATCGATCCGTTGATTTCATATTTTACACGTACGCAAAGGTGCTATCGTATTCGCAGCTTATACCTATGCTAACATGATCCACTCTCCCGATCGGGAAGGAGATAAAATCAACGACAAATTTGACGGGACGGTTTCGAGTATGTCCTATGGATGCTAGGAAAATGACCGAGAAAATCGATTTCATCTCTGTTCTCTAAGCATTGGGCACCGATAGTCCGAGCCGACAACGCCTACAACCATCACGCAAGTCGTCGTTTTTCAAAGTTATCCTCTCGCCTTGAGGGGAACTAAGCGAAAAGGAGTTGTAAAAATCGACGAATGATTTCAGAAATGTTCGACAGAGGGTCCAGGGATTATACGGAGCACTGTTTGCTTCTTTGCTTACGTAAAAGCTCGCAGTCGTATGAACCAGCTGTGGCTACTTGCATTTTATCTTTGTTATTTGTATAAGCTTGAAAATAGAAATCATTGACATGTAAGAAAACAGTTTTCTAACGAGCTTTTACTCAATATGCTTAAAAGTAGAAAATATTATTTTTACCAAGTCACACATATGCAACTATAAATGAAAGTGTCTGTCACTTCTTAGTTGCATGTTTGCAAAATTTCAGAGCTCGAAGTAGTCGGGAAGTGGACGAAATATCGATTTTCCATTTTGCATCGCACAGAAAGTCGTTTATTTTTTTTTAACGTTGAATCGTGCATTTTCACCCCTCAAATGCATATTTACAAGATTTCAGAGTGGCAGCCTACGCGAATGATACGCAAAACGTTAAATCATCCGCGCCGTCATCTGTCAAACGGTGCGGTCCTCACGCCTGCCAAGTTCAGAGCGCGCGTAACCCGTCAAACGCACGCTCTGAACTTGCGTCCCCAAGATGACAGAAAATAATAGCAGACGATACAAGAAACGTCAAACTGGCCGGGAAAGTGAGACAGATGCCCAGCAACCTTGCTCGCTGCCTGCTACGCGTCTCGTGCTAAGACGCGGCACTCGAGTGGTGTCATCGCTAAGGGCAGGCTTCAAGCCATACAACAATCAGTCGAACGCCGAAATTCTAATCGCTCTGATTTGAAAACAGACATTCGGTCGCAAAAAACGTCGCCTCGACCGTAGAAAAACGAGTATTTCATACGCATAAAAATGATCATAGGAAAAAAATGAAAAAGAAAAAAAACCTTTACGGTAACGACGAAAAATATTATTTACAAGCACAGAGAAAATCACGGAATAAATCGCATAATTCTCTTTGCAGGTTCCTAATCGCCCTTCCTAGGGTTACGCAAGGGAACAACCGAAAAAGGAAAAATGGACATTTTCACGTCGAAGATTTGTCCACGTCACCAGGAATTTACTGCGAGGAAATTGGAACGCTATTCATCACAAAAGAAGTGTGGAAAATGGTCATACGTATGGATCTGCAGCCCATTGTGGATAGAGATCAACGAATGAAGTTATCATTAAAACCTTTACTGGAAAGTTGTAACCGGACTCCGGAATACGATTTATGCAAACTACTAGCGGATTCCCTCGAAAATTTAGAAAAGAAAATAGAAAGCGGAGTAGAATCAATCTACGATATTACAGGGACGAATAAAAAATCGATAATAAAATCAACAATGGGTAATTTAGACGCATATGACGCTCGAAAAATAAACGAACTAATTATCGGAATAACAGAAAAGCAAATAACGACCGAAGATGTGCTAAAAGGAAATTTACAAATTCAAAAATCTACGATCGTAATGTTCAATCGAACTACGAGTCGTTACATGGCTAACAAAAATTCCCTAAACGAATCGTAGCAGAATGACATCACGGTGCAATTAATTTAGTAATGGATATCTTAACAAGACAAAAGATTGACGAAAAATTAACCACCATTAGCGTAATCGTAAAATCATTATTAAACGACATACGTTTACTTGAGACTTTTCTAGTAGGGCTATCAAAGGCAATAGTTAACTCGACCATATTCTCACCGAGACAATTGGCAGCATATCTAAAAGAAGCATTACCGCATTTGCCGGAAGGACTTAATTTCCTAAAATTAAGACTAAAATATATTTAATCAAAAATATAGAATTCAGCGTTAACAAAGTCTATCCCTTGCCCGTACGAATAGATCAAAATAGTTTTCAATGCATAGAAACGTCGATGAAATTTGTAATCATAAGCCGAGAACATAGAGATTATTTGTCGCTAACCGAAAACGATTTAGCAGCTTGTAAATGGAAAATACCCAATATTACTGTCATCCGAAACATGCTAGTCAAGTTATACGATCTGAGACACCGTGCGAAATAACGACATTTGTAGAAAAAAGTCCAGGAAGTTCAAATTGTACTCGTCGCCTGGCGAGAATAAAAAATTCGATGGTTATCGCCTTTAAAAAAGAAGGACGTTGGTTGTACGTAGCATCCGAAACTAAAGCATTAATGATAAATTGTAAACAATCTGTATTAGATAATACAACGATAAGTGGTACAGGAATATTGGCTTTCGACGGGAAATGTACCGTCACATCTGACGATTTTTAAATTGAAATGTAAACGAGACAAATTAGGAAGTAACTATACCGTTTCTACCAACATATAATATATCGTTTCTGTTTTCAGAAATCGATATACAGCGTCCGCTACAAGAAACTAGTATACCTCACGAAATAATAAATGATCCAGCGGAAATAAACAAAATAGGAGAACGGATCGAGAATTTAAAAACAAAAATTGAATCACGATCACGATTCCGTATCAAGCTATAAACATATTATCGGAAATTATTCTATAAGCATATTCGTCCCCGTTGTAATCATTATCGTGTACTGTGACGAAATATTCCTCCACCTCGTCACGAAAGGCCTTCCCCTCGCTCCCGACACTTTAATTTTTTTCCTTGGGCGCCAGTCGTTCCGTCACGCAGAACGATGTGCCGAGAGAGAGCGAAACGCACCCCGGATTGCACCGGCTACGCTGCAGCCACTATATAGATGGTAGAGAGGGGTGGTCGAGGAAGGGCGCAAGAGCAAAAGTTCCCGGTAAATGGCCTTCCTGACACTCTCCACTTTATTAATTTAACCGAAATCGCGATCACAAAGAAGAAAAAAAAAGAAAGGCGCAAATCTCGCTCCCGTCACTTTACGCTGAGAAAATAACGGACGCCGCGTCTCGGCATCTCGGGGCGACGTTATTCCCGCGGTGCGAAGTCGACCGTCTCGCGCGCATCGCGGGAATCCGAGATGTCACACTTACACCGACGGGACCGGGGCCTACGCAATCTACAAAAAAAAAACACAGCCTCGATTTCGTCCTCAACACCCAACTACCGAGTATCGGGGAAAACGTCGCAAATGGCACCGTGCACCCGCTAGTCGGTGGCACGGCGAGGCACGAGGCAAAGGGATCCCCGGTCCTTCAAGCACGCCGCCCTCGGTCAACGATTCCCTCGATAACCGATCCTTCAACGATTCCCTCCCGATCCTTCGCCGATTCCTCCCGATTCCTTCCCGATCCTTCAACGATTCCCTCGATAACCGGCCTCGTAGGTAAGGAAGAGGGTAGGCAAAGCGATGGAAGAGCCGACTCGTCGCCTAGATCGGGAACTATGCGAAGAGCTCCGACGCCGGCCCGAGAAGGAGACAGAGACTCTCGCGCCGCGTCCTCTTGCCCCCGCCCGTCCTCTGGCCAAAACTTGTTCTCTCCCGTGCGGCCGATGGCTCAGTAGGCAGAACGAGAGCCGGCGTCCCATGACTGGCTAGGTGTTGAATGCTTAGCCTAACGTTCAGCGATCGGCGTGACTCCGGGGGATGAGACGAGCGCGCGAGTGGACCCGGTGTCGTAGCCGTTGGAGATACCCCCTTCTCGCCCAATCGCGATGTCCGGTTCGATGGCAGTGAGGAATCTCGTCACCGAGGAGATCCCTCTGCCGTCCTCGCTCAATTCTCCCCGCTCGGGGCGTGCCACGACAGGAAGGAAACCGCGGAAATAAATTTTAAAAAAGAAAGAAAAAAAAACAATAACTGCTCTCTCATCTCAATTTTCGCCGCCGGGGAAACCCCTTCGAGTCGTACCGGTGTCGGAGCAGCGAGCGAGAAGGCCAGAGTCGACTACCCACGGGCTCTATGTCAAACCCCGTGTCACAGTACATAACATACAAGTACGTACGAAAACACCGCCCGCGAGCTGCGTCACAAGGAAGTGACCTTGTCAACGCAGCATCGGAACAGCCGTGGGCCGTGAAACGTAAAGCAACAGCTGACTCAAAGAATCTTAGAGTCACGTTCACGCGTAATACGCAATGAACCCGTACGGCGTAAATAAAAACAAATAAGAGAATTACAATTTAATAAGAAATAAGAAATTCAAGACAACTTTTGGGAAAATAAATGTCAATTAAGATTTCAACTAAATAAGTATGCACGAGTGGAACGTGTGACACGTATAATTCGTTTGTAAAACTATTTCTAAGCCGAGAGACGACCTGAAAAAAAAAACAAAATAAAAGAATATTATCGTTATTCAGCTGATTAGTTATTTAGTCTTTGAGCCGAATTGGATGGATTTCGTCTTCCTAAAGGGGAGGAATGTTGTGCCCCTAATTTAGCGCATATTTCAAATCGCATGGAAATGAGCATATTCGATTTACGAAATCGAGAGGCCATAGGCCCCTGTGCAAACGGAGCAGGTTGGGCAGGTGAAGCACCTCCAGAGGTGACTTTGGCGACTCGTATCGCTGAATCGGCATCGTACGATTCGAACATTCGAGAATGTTCGATTGCCAAAGAACCGAGTGAAGAATTAGAGAAACGAAACGTCAGAAGTGAGTCATCGATTGGCAACCGAGGCGGTCGGTCTCAAGGCAATTAAACATTTTGTAAATTAAATGTTGCCTATTTAATGAAGTTGAATTCGTAAGTAAAAGTTGAATTCACAAAAAAAGTAAGTTCGTAATTCCTGAGTTGGAGATTGACTCGTCATTGGAAAGACCTCAGCGACCCGTCATCGATCGCCCGATTCCAGCCACCAGTATTTTTCGGGGACGTAACACCCAGGACACATATGATGGCGCGATTCAGCGCCACCATATGTGTCCTGTCAATCTATCATCTCAAAGAGTGTTCGAGCTGGGTTATGAAACATGAGTCGCTTTCCATTTCCTCATTAGGGGAGACTAAATCAGTCGGTTCCGGCAGACGAAAATCGATACGACGTTTTTTGAGGATTGAAAAACAATGAGAAGATCTTCTGCACCGCCTGAGATACGATTTTTCACGTCCCGATACGGGTTGATTCCGGAAATCCCAAAACGTTGCGACTCTGTATGAGGTTTCTCTTAAGGGGTAGCACCACTATAGCGGCAGAAAATAAGGCCCAACATTGACAATTTATTTTGGGAGTATGAAAAAAGATATAGGCTTTCTTATGAGAGGGTTTATTTAATACAGATTAATGTATTGAAAAAAAATATTGTAATTTTCATACAAAATAGCGATGACAGAGCCCATCTTGAAAAACTTGTTTCTCAAACTGGGCGGCCGGAATACGCAAATATCTTTGCATGAATCGATTTGAATTTTCATCATAGCTTCACAATTACATTCTCCATGGGAGTACGTAGCCGATTTTGAAATTCAATATAAACTTTTTTTTTATAATCTATTTACCACTTATCTTTTGGGCAGAAAATCGATGTATTTCTTTCAATGTGCGCCATTTTTTCAAAATTTGATTTTAAAAAATCCTACGTCGTCCCATAGAGCATTTAATTGTGAAGCTACTGTCAACATTTCAAATCGATGCATGCAAAGGTGTTCCAGTAATCCCTCGTCCCAGTTTGAAAAAAACGTTTTTCAAGACGGGCTCTGTCGCCGCCATTTTGTATGAAAAATATAATAAATTGTATCATCCTTTAGTATGTGTTAAATAAACTCTCTCAAAAGAAATCGGATCCTTTTGTCAAACTCCCAAAATAAATTGTCAAAATTAGGCCTTAATTTCTGCCGCTAGAGTGGTGTTTCTCCTTAAGAATGTCAGAACACCAGCGAAATCTAAAGGGTCAAGATTTGTGCTACTCTATAAAAAAATGTTATTTATTTATTCATTTCAATTGTGATCAGAGCAAATGGACAATTCATGCGGTGCTGCAAGCTGCGAGTAGTACGCATTGTTTACGCAATAAAGATGAAATCAACATACCCTTTGACGTTTACGCGCAACTTCCAACGCCGTTCGACCGTCCCCGTAATGGCATTTGTCGATTTCGTCTTCGATAGAGGCAACGATTCCGAAGACGGGTATGGAGCGTCATTGGCACGCAGCTCGAGCGACTAACAGCTGATACAAACCAAGCAAAGATGAAATCGATGCTTTGAATCCTTTTCGGAGCATCTGTCGGACATTCATGAAATGATCCATTGAAAATGGTTCTCGATTTCATGTTATTTCCGGTCAGAGGTAGTGGAAAATTCAGGCACTGCTGCAAGCTGCGCGTACGGCGTACTGGTTACCCAATAAAGATGAATCGGCACTGCCTTTGACGTTTTCGCGCAACTTTCAACCTCGTTCGACCATCCCCGTTTTGGCATTTGTCGATTTCACCTTCGACCGAGTTAACGATTCCGCATACGGGCATAGTGCGTCATTGGCCCGCAGCTCGAGCGCCTAACAGCTGGAAAAACCAAGCAAAGATGAAATCGATGTTTTGAATGCTTTTTGGAGCATCTATCGGACATTCCTGAAATTATCCATTGAAAATGGTTCTTGATTTCATTTTACTTGCGGTCAGAGCTAGCGGACAATTTAAGCACTGTTGCAAACACATATACATAAACACTCTCAGCGCCCCAAGAATCTGGTGCTGGTGACCGCTTTCCGAACGCTAAGCGTGGCGTCCGTCAGCGAGGCCCTTATCTGCGAGCGACAACCGATACTCTTGCGAGCGAGCGTACCTTCACACTGCTACACTCACAAACACAGTGACCAATGTAAGCGACAAATTTCATTTTATGTTAATCTGATTGTTCCCCCGGCTTCATAGTTATTTTCATTGTCATTTTTCTGTATAAGCAACTTTATTCATCCGATGACTTATTTGTAATAAACCTTTAGTTAAGTTTGTACAAATTCGTCGGATTATTTCTCGATACCAAATCACTGCATGACTTCCTAATTTTTAACATATTCCAAGCACTACCCCTTTTTACCCTCATCCCGTGCTATTGCGCTTGTCGTAGGCAAAAAAGGAGGGAATCAAAAAATATATGCCCACGTCCCTTCCCGACATGACAGAAGTAAGATAAAATCGGAGACTAATTCGGGGCAGTAATATCGGGAATGTCCGATCGAGGCCCCGAGAACCATTCCGAGCACCGATTTTATCTTTGTTAAATAAATAATGCTCCTACCGTCGTTCTCGCAGCATCGTCAGACTTCTCGACCCAATCTGATCGGAAATAAGATAAAATCGGAGACGAATTCGGGACAGTAATATCGGGAATGTCCGATCGAGGCCCCGGGAATCATTCTGACCACCGATTTTTCCTTTGTTAAATAAACACAGCTCCTACCGTTGTTCTCGCGGCATCGTCAGACTTCTCGACCCAATCGGACCGGAAGTAAGATAACATCGGAGACGAATTCGGGGTAGTAATATCGGGAATGTCCGATCGAGGCCCTGTGAACCATTCTGACCACCGATTTTATCTTTGTTAAATAAACAATGCTCCTACCGTCGTTCTCGCAGCATCGTCAGACTTCCTTATCCAATCTGACCGGCAGTAAGATAAAATCGGAGACGAATTCGGGGCAGTAATATCGGGAATGTCCGATCGATGCCCCAAGAACCATTCCGAGCTCCGATTTTATCGTTGTTAAATCAACAATGCTCCTATCGTCGTTCTCGCACAATCGTCAGACTTCTTGATCCAATCTGACCGATTGTGTAGAGAATTTTGACCCGCATTTCGCGAACCTGGGTCGTTTTCGTCCTGCCCAAGATCATTTTCTTCGCAGGTTGCTTAATATTTAATTTTAAAAAATATTAAAAATAAGAAAGAAAAGAACCCCTATTTCCCTTGAGAAGTACGGCCTAAAGATTGACCATGCATTTTTTTAGATGTTTTTTATTGACAATTGTTGGTTTGGTAGTGCAAAAACGAAAACAACCCAGGTTCACGGGATTAAGGTGCCTCAAATACCTTCACGGATTGAGGGTTAACATAACCGATTGAACTTCATCGATCGATTGTGAACTTTATTGAAATGATGTCCATTTCGAAAATGTTCGAGGATTTCATGCTCCGCAAATAATATTTTAAATCATATGCGATTCGCGAACAACTTTTGGAATAAATAATCCTAACACTACATTTTAAAGTAATTTCGCGTGAAATTAATAATTTTTACCAAATCCTACAAGTATTTTTGTTTTTTTACTGTTTCATAAGTGATTTTAAAATCCTGTAACTACAGAATTTCACGATATTTATTTTTATATTTAGAATTATGTACATTATTTTTATATTTAGAATTTACGATTTAAAAATTATGTAACTTCAGAATGTTCAGATTTTTTCTTGCAACATTAAAAAACAAAAATACTCGTAGTATTTGGTAAAAAATAATAATTTCACGCCAAATTACTTAAACATTTATTGCTAGATTTATTTATTCTCAAAGTTATTAGCGAATCCTCGAACATTTTCGAAATTGACATTCTTTTCAATAACGTTCTCGGATAGGGACGCATTCAGATCCTTCTGTTCGACCGCGTGTCATAGGACCAACTTCCTGTGACAACCGAACATTTGGAAGTTGCAGCTGTGACGTCAGCAGACTAGCACTTTCTGTAGCGCGCCCGTGTCTGATTTAGCTCATTTGTTCCACTGATAAAATTCTGATCTATCGACTTTAAATGGTATGTTTGATTTTTTTTTCTGGATGGCGGGGGGGTCGAATAAAGTTTTTCGGGAGTGTTCCATATTCGGAAATTTCCAGACTTCATTCTCCTGCACGCAGAATGGAATTTTCATTTTTTCCAGAATACGCTATTTTCTCTGGCAAATACTGTTCATGACAAAAGTACGATTTATTTTTTTTCTAAGGGAGCTTGAAAAACCATCAATAAGCATATTTTTTCAGTCTCAAAATCATGGCCCAAGACCCTTAAAAAACCCATGCCCACCTTGTAAAAGTCACCTGTATGTATTGTAACGGTTCGGCTGTACAGGTAAGCTACCGTCACATGGTATTCCACGCTAGTATTACCCCGATCCCGAGATAATGGCGTAATCTGACCAACGGTCGGAGCAACCGGCCATGCCGCCGGCGGGGCAGGACGCTTACACTAGGCATACGGGACGAGCCCGCGACACCTCGCAAGGAGCTCCGCCCATCGCGAGGAGCCTGACAACCGTCGTCTCACGGGAGTCTCTGCCCTCGGTCTAACATCTCGCGATTCTCGCGCCTTGACCACTCCTATGAGATAAGAGTGCGCCCTAAATTCATCGCGACGCCTCTTCACACCTAATGTGCGCCTAATATCGAAGAGAGGAACAGTCGGATACATTTTTCCCCTCGAAATGTCTACAGTACGCGAATGTCCTCAAAATAACTCGAACTGTCACCCCACTAACGGAGTGTCCCCCGGCGACGTGACTCCCTACCTAGTCCACCAGAATCGCAAGAGAAATAGAATTTCTCCTGACGGGCCTGGGGCTATTTAAGGGCGTGCACGAGCCCGAGAGGCACTCTTCGCAAATTCTCATCATATAACGTGGAGTCACTCGTCATCCGAAACCTCGGATCACAGGATGGAGGCCTTGCTGCCGTAGCCCTGGGCCCATCCCAGAATAACCTCAGCTTCGGGTAGACACGCTATTTCCTTGGGAAGCCCCAGCATTGCGCTGGAAGTCCGACCTCGGAAATAGAGTCAACGTGGTGATTGCTAGCTAGGGAAGTTTACATAACACCGATCCACTGTCCCTACGACAACGGATCTCGACTCCACACAACCCGCGCATACTACTCGGAGCGTGCAGCCGAGAGGTGCCGATCGCACTTCGCTGCACGAGAGGGTATATTCTCAACCAGCTTCTCTGGTTCTTGGTCCTCTTCGCCTGGCACCGAGGAGGTCAGCCGTCCCTTCCGGACGGCCCCGCTATGCGCTCTCGAGGAGAGATTCTCGTCCTCGAGCTCGCGCATTATTACAACGCTAGGCTCACTAGCGCGTGAGCGATACGGCGTGGCACCCGTTCGCTTAGTTGCACTTTAGCAACCAGTGCCAACAGGTATTATCGCCATAAAACCGATCACATCATACCCGACAATAGACCCGGAAAAGAGAATATCAATTTCTATTCCAGAATACCGATTCATAGGGAATTCTATGAATCTAGGAATTCTATGAATCTAGGCTATCGCATTCTGATTACAGAAGCGACCCCGGTACCGGCCATACGCGTACGCGACGACGCTCGTGGATTGTGCGAGCGCGAGCAAGACGGAGAGTGAAAGAGAGAGTGAAAGAAAAAGAGCGAACCCGCGCCCGCTGAAACGCGTGCGCGCAACACATCGTATGTACTCCTCCGCTCCTTGTCGCTCCAACAAAGACAGCGCTTCTCGCCGCCCGTTCCAAATCCCTGTAAACGTTGCCACAACTTGATTAACGATTAAACTCACCAAACTAACGTACTAACAATAATATTTGTTCACCATCCCAATAATATCTCACACGACAATCCACCACATCAAATGCCGATGATGCCGGATTGAGATAGGCGTCTCTGAGACCCTCTTACCACTGAGGCATCTCCAAAAACATTCTCAAATTCCTTAACATCACTCCTGGCACATAAATGGTACATCGCCCTTCAGGAGGCTACGGGAACCCCAATATCATCATACGGCAGAACTATTCGCCGTGTAACCTCGTTTTCCCGAGAATCCGTATAAACGGATCCCCGAAAACGAAAAGAAAGCTTTCGTAAAAACCGCGAAACGTTTCAGTATATATATATAGATAATGCTAGTTGGTAGAATTCATGCTCGTGTTCCTTCAGGTTGGAGGTGTAAGTGACAATGTGAATCAAATATACGAAAAAGGTCGGTACCCAGTGATCCCGATAGCGCGACATCCATCAACCTTTGGAAGGTTGCTGGTGCATTCTTTTAAACTCCGAACGGCATTCGATTAAATTCATAATCACCGTTCGGTGCTGGAAATGCTGGTTTCGGTATGTCGCGTAGGACACATCTCGGTTTGGTCGAAATCAGACGCTGAGTTCAGTATTGACACCGACCTAGCTGATCTAGGCTGTTCGTAATATTTGATAGTTGGTATGCATCGAGAGTGATTTAGTTTCCTAAAATCAATTAACATACGCAATCGTTATTCCCTTTCTCGGAACTATCTAAACGGGAGACTTGTATGGCAATAACGATGGTTTTTCCTTTACTAACTAAATTTTCCTTTACTAATTCTGATACTATATTTGTGAGTTCGCAGAGGTTTTCGTTAGTTATATTACTCGTACCGCGCGGTCCTGTGTATTGTTTTCATATTTTCGGTCGCGAGAATTGTCGCGGGATCTGTTTCGCGAATTGCTGCGGTAGCCATCGTGCGAACTGTCAGGATGTGTGTAATAACGATTGTTGTCTCTAGAGTGACTTGGGGAGTATTGTCTCCGTTGGTAATCGTTTTGTAAGTTTTGTTGTTCACTTCCGTAGAAACTCGGTAGTTCCTTGGCGAGTTGTGTTGTTTGTAATGATACGAATCTTAATTACCGTTTCGTGGGTCTTGTTGGCCGTTTTGATAACTGTTTTGTGTATTTTGTCGTCTGTATCTATATTTATTTCTGTAATCGTTTTGGACATGTCGTTGTCCGTTTTGGTACCTGTCGCGTGAAGTATTTCTGTCACAACTGTATCTGTCTTGTGACGTATTCCAAGATCTCTGATTATCAAATTTTTTATTTTGTTCTCCTCTTAAGTATTTTAGTGTCAAGCAATTGGCGGTGGAGTGAGTATTCGTTTCATGGTACTCGCAATGTTTCAGGAGTTGAATTTTGGGTTTCTGCAAATTGGATTTTCGCTGTCTCTGTTTGTTTTACTTCTGTATTTTCGTGACCTGTTCTGAGTCGGTTAAGGGACAACACCACTGTGACGGCTTCAAAAAATCGATTTTTTGAAAACCATCTAGAAAAATCTAAAATACATTTAAGATTAAGATGCCGTTGGACCCAGGTCGAAAAAATAATTATTTTCGGAGATATTGAATATTTTGTGGAGCGGTGCAGCGCTCCGTGACGCTCGGGGTCCCGCTCAGCTGCGCGCCTCAGGGTCGGCAGGTATACCGGGCCTTTCCCAGGTCCTGCGGGTCTTTCTCAGGTATTCTTTTGTCTCCCTTCACAAAAACCGGCTATTGTTATAAATATAGTTTCGAAAAAAAGCCATAGGTAGCGATAATTGAAAAATATTCAAGGCAGGTATAGGGATAGCGTCATAGCGTCAGTTCGCGAGTAGAAGCGACGCTACTCGTGTCTAAACGCTCCGAATCGTTTCGTTTACAAATATCGAACGCTCAGAATTATTCTTTGCACATCGAAATGGATAATCCGAAAGTTTACGCGGGGAAAAAGGGAACAAAACGGAGCTATGTGACGAGGAGTCGAACGAAAATTTCGAATCGAAAACCTCCGAACCGTTATCGCTCCGAAGATAGGTCTGCAGAGTATGTGAGCACGTCGGCGAAAAAGTAAAAATCGTCGGACGATTTAGAGGTCGGTGTTACTAACGATTTCGGTTATCGTATCGTACACCTCGCCAATGCATTGAACATTATATCGACGTTAGTGAAGTGCAAAGTGTGGGATCGCGATATAAAGTTTACTGAAAAAAGTTTGCGCTGACTCGGATTCAAAATCGAGGTCGATTGCGGCCATTGTGAAAAAGTGCAAATCAATTCGTGTCCTATGATTGACAATGCATACGAAACAAATCGTCGGATCGTATTCAGTATGCGTCTTCGTGGCGTCGGTTTGAATGGCTTGATGAAGTTTTGTGCATTTATAGACCTACCGCGCCCCATATTTCAGTCTTTCTACGATCGAATCTTAAATTCAATTTCGATTGCCACTAAAGCTGTGAGCACGGTGAGCAAACAAAAGGCTGCACTTGACGAGGAGACATTTTCGTTGGAAAATGGGGTGGAGGACGGAATTATCGTTTCAGGCGACGGATCGTGGCGTAAGCGCGATTTCAGCTCGCTTTTCGACATAACATCGCTAATCGGCTGGTACACTAAAAAAGTGATCGACGTTATGGTGAAATCGAAATATTGCAAAGCTTGCGAGCATTGGGAAAAAAAAAGAAAGCACCGCGGAGTACTGGGTATGGAAAAGTACCCACGACGATGAGTGCCAGGCGAACCATAGCGGCTCCTCCGGAAAAATCCAAGTCGACTCAGCTGTCGAAATGTTTCAACGGTCTGAAGAGCTCTATGGCATAAAATATAAATATTATATTGGTGACGGCGATTCTAAAACGTTTTTGGGCATATCGAATAGCGATCCATACGACGGTTTCGAGATAAAAAAAGAGTGCATCGATCATGTCCAAAAACGTATGGGGACGCGCCTCCGCGAAATCGTGAAAAAATAAAAAGGATTGTCTGGCAGAGGAAAGCTCACCGGAAAATTGATTGACGAGTTGAGCACATATTACGGCTTGGCTATTCGGAGGAACAGCGATGATGGTGAAAAAATGAGGAAGGCAATTTGGGCAACTATCAAATATAAAATATCCACAGATAGTGAGCCACAACATAACGATTGCCCAGAGGGAGCACGAACACCACGTTCGTGGCAGCGAGCGGTCGCAAGCGGTAATATTTCTGAATATCGCCATAAGGCGCCTCTTCCTGAGGAAGTATTGGAGGCAATTACGCCAGTCTTCGAAAATTTGAGCAGAGACGATTTGCTGCAGCGTTGTTTGGGCGGCTTCACGCAAAACAACAACGAAAGCTACAACAAATCAGGCACGCAGCAGAACTCGAGCAATTTTTATCCGATCGACTTAAAATTTGGACTGCATCAATAAAACTAGATTATCTAAAGAAGTAAATAGGATTTTTTCGATATCTCAATAATAAAAAAAGTTATAGCCTATTTTCGACGAGAAATTTTCCTCGAAAATCGTCCTTTAATTTCGAAAGCGTGCCTATTTTTAAAAAATCAATATTTTTTCAAATCCCTGTGTACTTCTTTTCAAAATATCATATTATTAACGAAAACACTCGGTATTTTTTTTCAGATCGACTTTGAAGAGAGTTCTGCTGCGTGCGGCGAACCACTGCAGAGGCAACAGTACCTGACGCGGGACCTTCCCCAGCGTCACCATAAGGCGTAAAAAATTTGAAATTTTTTTTTTATGTATCTTCAATAAACAACGAACAAAACAAAACAAAAATTTGAATATCTCTTTGTTTCGCACGAAAAAAAATTCTTGAAAAATGGCAAAAAAACAGGGGGTCACAGTGGTGTTCTGCATTAATCGTTTGACGCGCTGTTAGTTCCTGTTCTATATTACCTGCCTCCCGTATCGCTTCGTCGAGAGTTTGAACTCCGTGTCGCATTAGGATAGTACCGATTTCATCATAGAGACCACAAATGAAGGCTCTAGTTACCGATCTTTTTACTTTCAATTTTCTGTTTTCGAGGTATCGTTGGTCTTCATTGCGCGTATAGCATTCGTCGAGCCTATCCATTATTCGTTTCATAATTGAGCACGTTCGGGTTGCGTACTCTGCTGTCGGTTCATTATACCTTTGTGCTATTTCTTTGAGTTCTAATTCGAGATTTAATAACTCTATTGAAATACTGGAATTGTATCACAAATCCGCAAGGAGTTCTTCAAGGGTTGTATAGTTATTATTTCCGTCAAACCGTGTGTGGTTCCTGTTAATATATACTGTATCGTGACAAGAAGTCGAGCATGTTCGCTCGATGGAATTATTTATGCTGCCTTTTTGCATGCGCTTATGAAGTTTTCGACAGGAATATTCTCGCCGTCAAACGCGGGGAATGGTTGGTATATATCGCGGAATGTTAAACCTCCGTACGCCATATCGTTAACGCCGTTGTTTTCACTTTCGGGTTCTAAATGAATTAATGAAGGGCCTAAATTTTTGGCGCCGAGGTGGCTTAGCAGGCCCCATTTTGTTTTGTCCTATCCATATATGTTTTAAATAAGGGGAAGGAGAATTGTTTTTTTTGCTATTTTCTCCCAATATTTGTATTGTAGTCCCCAAAGTTCTTATTATTCGAATACGAAAAGCTTGAGACGTTTGCAAACATTTTATTTTTAGATCCTAGAAGCTTGGAAACGTTTCAATTTTTCAGCTTCCGTTCGATTATTTATAATGCGTAAAAATTTCGTTTTATTTTAAATATTGAACGTTTGTAAAGTTTTATTTTTCGAATATTGGAAGTTTGGAAAGTTTTCGATTTTCCTTCTGTTTTTAAATATTTATAGTGTTTAAAAAAATGTCAACTGCGAAATATTTAACGCTTGTAAACATTTTTTTCGAATATTGCGAGTTCGATAGGTTTTCAATTTCCGTTTTTCTGCTTTTTTCTTGAATATTTATTATGTGTGGACAGTTTTATTTTCTTCGAAGAATTTCTTTTCTCGTTTTTATTTTAGAGTTGCACGGTTTGAGACATTTTCAATTTTCTTTTTTTTTTCCAAATACTTATAATGTATAAAAATGTTGTTTCCTTCGACATATTTACGGTTTATAAGACGTAAGTTTGTTTGGGTTTGGGGTATCACAAGTTTGAAAAGTTCTCAATTTTCGTTTTTCTTTTTTTTTTCAAATGTTTATGTGTAAGTACATTTTGTTTTTCGGATTTTATAGATTTCAGATGTTTTCAGTTTTCGTGCTTCCCTTTTTTTAAATATTTATAATATGTCAAAATTTTGTTCTCCTTAAAATATTTCGAGTTTGTAAGACTTTATTTTTCGAATGTTGAACGTTTGAAGACTTTTAAATTTTCGTTTCCTTTTTCTTTTTATTCTCAAATTCCATAATGTATGAAAAGTTTGCTTTCTTCAAAATATTTAAAGTTTATAAAATTTCATTTTTCGAATATTACAAATTGTTTCCTATACAAATTTCGATTTCCCTATGCAAATTAAAAGGCGAAGGGGACGCAGAGACAACGAAGTTTCGCTACGCGTTTTTTTGTGCGCTTATTGTGTGCATGTGCGAGTGCGATAGCGGTAAGAAGTAAGAAAGAAAGAATGAATATCGTATTGCGTTTTCAATACGTACATATTAAGTTTTAACGATGTGACAATCTAGCGATATACACGTTCATGCATCACATGGGTTCTAGCGATGTCGGATGCTTACACACACTTTACTGTGTGGAGAAAAACGTATTTCGTTGCCACTCTTAAGTTTGACGTTCAAGTGAGTTTCAAGATTGTCCTTATGATTGATTCCGTTGTTATATTCTGTGAGTGAGTTAATGAGTTCCATTTGTTTTTCGTCTCGTCCGTGTGTCTCGTTTGAACGTTGAGCGTGTAGATTGCGTGTGCGAGCGTCCGAGGTATTTTTTTTGATAAGTCTTTAAGCGGGTTGATCGGCCCACTGAGTTTTTGTTTTTCTCTTTTTTTCTTTCGTGAATTTTTGAGACGCGAGAGGGGCGTTTCGCGAATCTCACTTCTGACACCAGTTGTGACGGTGTAAGCGGAATATTAAGGTATGCGCGAGGTGTTACTGAGCGAGACGGGGACGATTGTAGTTAAGATATTTATTGGCGAGTACTAATTGTCGAGGGAGTGCACGTGGTGACGGGAGGAGACTCGGAGATAAAACTGCCGGCTCTTGGTCCAGCAGGAGGAAGCGTGGTTGAGCGGAGGGGCCTATGGAAGGTGGAGGGGAGGCCACGCGCGAGTGTGACGAAGCGCGTGGGCTGAAGAACAATGGGACTCAGAGGAGAGAGGAGAGAGAGGATTACTGATGAGGATTTCTAGGAAGGAAGATTTCGTTTCTGATGAGGGTTTCTAGGAAGGAAGATTTGGTTTAGGTTAGAGCTGTGGGAAACGGTTGATATGAGGGCGTGAAACTGGGTTTAGGAATAAGAGTCGTGTGGGACCGTGACAGATAAGTTTTTAAGTATTCGCTCGGACAAGGTCGAAAAAACTAGTTTCGAGATAAACGCGTTCAAAAGTTTCGTTCCGTGTTTATTGTTATAAAGTTATGCTTTTTCTAGAATATTGATACTCGCATTGAAGTATCTTGTTGCGCGCGATATGACCGTTATTCATCTTCATTATAGTTCACAAAATAATAGGAGCCTGTACTTTATCTATTGTAAATGATGCCATACCTGTAGGGACTGAGGGCACTAACCGGTCGCGCTACCTGTTCTCACTAAAGTGACTGTAACTCCGTCAATTTTCGGACTTGTGAATAAAAAAGTTGCCAACATACTTTTAATACGTGTACTTTCAGGAATAATACAAAAAAATTCCTTCACATTTTGCTTGGGGTATGGGGAAAGTTACTGTGCAAGTTATTGCAGTGACTTTTCCCCTTAACTGGCATTGCGCATAGAAAGCTGTGAGCTGGCCACGGTAACATTGGACGCGAGGTTCAAATTAAAAACTTGGACATGCAGAAATTTTGCTTTGTCTGGCAGTTTTAAAATCGTGACGTAACGCAAACCTTGACCCCCCCCCCCCCCCCCATTTGCGTAACGTAATCGCCTATGGCCCCTTAGCAAGTACTCAATACTTTTGGCAATAAATAATTCTAAAATTATGTAAACAGAATTATCATATACCACGAAAGATCAAAACTCCGAAAGAATTTTACCCGAAAACCCAACCTCCGAAAATCTGAACACCGTCAAAATAAACGGCTATGGAAATTTTAAAAGTTTCAACATTTCACTTAAAAGTTAACGTAGCATAAGTGAAAATTGTTTTTAATAAAACAACGATTTAATTAAAAAAAAATTAATTGAGAATTAATTATACGTCAATTTCGAAATTTTACAAATGTTTCTCTGCATATTGGCAATGTTATAAGTAGAAGAGCTAGGGCGGTTCTAACCCAGGCATCTCAGGGGGGAGCGGGGCGGCGGGGTCCAGCGCGGGGAAGCCAAGTGCCTGTTGGCGGGGGGGGGGGTCCAGCGCGGGGACGTGACGTCAGGGGTCTCTGTGGAGGGGGTAGCCATGTGGTCGGAAGAGCGACTGTCGGGAGGGGGAAGCCGTCGTCGACGAGTGTTTTCTGGGGGCGGGGGTCAGGTAGTGGTGAGTGACCGTTGAAAACCCATAAATCTCCTAATTTATTATAGACATAAAAAAAGATTAGCATCGATGCAGTGTTTTTCTTTCTACACTATTTAGTCCGTGTGAAAATAGAACTCACACACACACACGATATGTGTGTATGTAATGGCCATATATGGGTAGGAAAATTTCGTTAATTTGAAGCGATACATGAAGGGGACGGCTTTTCAAAGCTGTTTATTTATGTAATGCCGGTGTAATGCGCTTGGTTTCGTTTCCGAAATCTTTAAAATGTTTGTATGCGTGTCCACTCCTGTCACGCGAGGTCTTCGTTCCCATTCCATGTTAAGATGTCGCATGTAAGTCCGCCGAATCTCGCTGACTCTTGACACAGGTCTTAACAAGTCAGGGTTGAAGCTTTTTTTTTACATTCATAGCCACTCACGATGGGAATTTTTTTATAGCTCGAATATTCAAAACATAGATAAAAACAACGTATTTTTTGGACAAACTATCAACTTTAGGGATCTATCGTCTTTAGCCTCGATGGACCACTTGAGCAGAGCTGCAGGACCCCATAAAATAAATCTTTTCACTCGATGCATCCCAACTTGTTATTTTTGTCTCGTTTCCCTCGGTCAATATATACCAGCGCGTTATCGGAAAATCTGTAAGGGTCTGCTGTTCAGAAAAGGGGTACTCCACGGTCGAGGTGAAATCTAGCCAGACTCATCAAGTATTGATTTTTATGATCTCCACACATTTTCGGATTACCATGTATGTGCAACTTGCCTCCAAAACATAGATGAATACGACGTATTTTCGGGGAAAAAAAAAAGATTAACTTTAGGGGTCTATCGTCGAAAGCCTTTGAGGCCAATGGACCACTTGATCACAGCTGCAGGACCCATAAAATACATCTTTTAACCCGATGCATCCCGACTTGTTTTCTATGTCGTTTCTTCCTCAGACAATCTTTACCAACACGATATCGGAAAAAGTCCGGTTTTTCCCCCGAGATATAGGGAAAGCCGAAATTTTTCTTCCGAACGGGGAGCCATTTTTTTTATTATCTGCTTCGCTCCAAACTGGCCACACTTTGAACGAAGCAGTCAGTCAGCTAACATCGCGGAAGTCGTCTCCAACTTATTACTATGGATAACAACATTGAACAAAGCTTGCACGATCAAGCCGCGCTTTTAAGTTCGTTCGAAGATTTTACTGTGTGGGAGCAACGGTGCGTCGAGTTCATCGAAGTGCTAGAAACGCAAAGCCGAACTAAGCGCCCGCGCTTGGTAATTGGACATCAACAGTCACTGATAGCCCAAATATCGCGTCTGGAAGGATTGAAGAATTCTGTATGCAGCCGTTTTATACACACGGGTGCAGGGCATGGTGATCATGGATTAATCTGGCGTGAGATTGACACATCATTCAAGAGTCGAATATCGACTGGTTCTGTAATCAATCACAGTCACATCGAGCCGAAACAATTTCTTAATGATGCTCGGGACCTAGTGCTTCAACATGTACAAAATATTATCTGCAAGCACAACAGTATCAAAGTTAATACGGTGTTCAATGGTGAATTCGCGAGTGGAGATAAACATGCTAATAAAAGTGTCAACACGCGAAACTGTGAACTCTTTAACACAAGCGATTTGAATGAGTGGTATGAACAGCGTGTTATTGAGCCCACTTTAACCTCACTCGACGAATTTCAAGAACGAGACAGTGGCTGGGCTCTACGGAAAATACTTAACCTCACGATAAATGTGAATACGTATAATCCGATGCGTGCTGGGTGCTCCATATCATTACCGCGGGAAATAATGTTGAAGAGGGCTGTGGTTAACATCAAATCCAACGATAACGCATGTTTCGCGTGGGCAGTTGTCGCTGCTTTATACCCAGCTGAACGACACAGTGACCGTCCATCTTCTTACCCTCATTATTCGACAGTGCTGAATCTGAAGGATATCGAATTCCCGGTGACGATACATCAAATTAAAAAATTTGAATTTAATAACAATGTATCGATCAACGTATATACGACCACCACCAAAAAGGACATTGTTCCAATACGAGTCACTCAACACAAGAAGGAGAAGCACATCAATTTGCTGTACATGCAAGATACTGAAGACAACAATGTGGGGCATTTCGTATGGATCAAGAATCTGTCGAGACTCGTGAGGGCGCAACTGACCAAAAAGGAGCATAAAAAATATATCTGTGATCGGTATGTAGTTCCCATAATATATATATACATATATATATATGTAATTATATATGCTTGACGAATTAAACAAATCAATTTTTTTTTCTTTTTGCAGGTGTTTGCACTATTTCGGTTCCGAGGAAAAATTGCAATCGCACGAGGTCGATTGTGGGACGATAAACGACTGTGCAATTCGACTACCAAACGACACCAATAAGTGGCTCCAGTTCAGCAACTTTAGCCGGAAAGAGCGACATCCTTTCATCGTGTATGCTGATTTGGAGTGTGTGCTGGCAAAGACCGATGGGGAGAACCTGGCGAAAGATATGTATCAACATCATGAAGTATTTAGCATCGGATACTATGTGCGTTGTTCGTATGACGATTCATTATCTTCATATCACTCGCGTCGCAGTGCTGATTGTGTATCGTGGTTTGTCGAAGAACTAAAAAATCTAGCACTGCGGATAAAAGAAATTTTCTGCGACAACGTGCCAATGGTATATTTAACACCGAGTGAGTGGGCTAGTTATCGAGCCGCGACTCAATGTCACATTTGTAAGAAACCATTTGCGCATGAAGATGTACGCGTTCGCGATCATTGCCATCTGACTGGACGCTATAGAGGCCCTGCCCATTCCAACTGCAACTTAAATTACAAGCAGACATTTTTCATTCCTGTAGTTTTCCACAATTTATCCGGCTATGATGCGCATTTTATAATCAAGGAAGTAGCCACAGCGTTCGAAGGAAGAACCGATGTGCTTCCAATTACAAAGGAGAAATACATCTCCTTTACGAAGCATGTTGAAATTAAAGACGATTCAAAACATAGGATCCAATTGCGCTTCATCGATTCGTACAAATTCCTCAACACCAGTCTCGACAAATTAGCCTCATTTTTGACCGAGGACAAACTCAAAATTTTACGCATGCAATTCCCAACTCTCTCGACAGACGATTTCAATTTGCTGACGCGAAAAGGGGTCTTCCCTTATGAATATATTGATGACGTGACCAAGCTAGACGACACTTGCCTACCACCACGTGACGCATTTTATAGTTCCCTGACAGATGCTACAGTATGTGAGAGTGAGTATGCACATGCTAAGAAAGTTTGGGAGCGGTTCTCCATTCGAACGCTGGGTGACTATAGCGATTTGTATCTGAAGACAGATGTCTTGTTATTAGCTGATATTTTCGAAAACTTTCGAAATACATGCATTGAGAGCTATGGCCTAGATCCCGCGTATTACTACACATTGCCGGGGTATACCTGGGATGCAATGTTAAAACACTCGAATGTCAAGTTTGAGTTACTAACTGACATCGACATGGTTTTATTCGTTGAGCGGGGTATACGCGGTGGTCTCAGTCAATGCTCAAACCGATATGCTCACGCTAATAATAAGTACATGGAGTCGTTTGATCCATCGAAAGCATCATCATACTTGATGTATTTTGACGTCAACAATTTGTATGGATGGGCAATGTGTCAACCCTTGCCATATGCAGATTTTCGATGGGTCAACGACGTGTCCAATTTTGATCCATCTTCCATCGCGCTAGATTCACCGACAGGCTACATCCTTGAGGTCGACTTGGAATATCCCCAATCCCTACATGATGCGCACAAAGACCTACCGTTTTGCCCAATACACGAAAAACCACCGGGTAAGCAGCAGGAAAAGCTACTAGCAACCGTCAGCGATAAAAAACGCTACATCATACACTACAGAAATTTACAACAATGTTTACGTCATGGACTTTGCCTCACAAAAATCCATAGGGTATTACAATTCACGCAATCCCCATGGCTACGTTCATATATCGAGTTAAATACTCAGTTTCGAAGGCTGGCCAAAAACGATTTTGAAAAGAATTTATTCAAATTGATGAATAATGCGGTGTTTGGCAAAACGATGGAGAATGTGCGCAATCATGTAGATGTAAAGCTTTTGACGAAATGGGAGGGCAGGTATGGCGCGGAGGCAATGATTGCGAAGCCAAACTTCCACAGCCGAAGCGTTTTCTCCGAAAACCTCGTTGCCGTAGAATTGCGCAATCTCGAGGTGAAGTTCAACAAGCCGATATATGTGGGTATGTGCATACTCGACATATCCAAAACGTGCTTGTATGGATTTCATCACGAGTATATGGTACCATTGTATCGGAATAAATGTAAAGTGATGTATACCGATACAGATAGCCTCATATATGCCATTGAGAGCGAAGATGTATATGCAGACATGAAGTGTGACATTGAAAAATTTGATACGAGCGACTATTCAGCGGACAATAGGTATGATATGCCGCTTGTCAATAAGAAGGTACCCGGTCTCATGAAAGACGAATGCAATGGTGCAATTATGACCGAGTTCATTGGACTTCGATCGAAAATGTATGCGACACGTGTCGAGGGTAAGAAGGATACTAAAAAAGTTAAAGGTGTCAAGAGCAATGTTGTGGCTAGGACAATCACGTTTGACGATTATGCCCGATGCTTGAAGGAAGACATTGAAATGATGCGTAGTCAAACGTGTATTCGATCGAAGTTGCACAAGGTCTACACCATTCGTGAGACGAAAATCGCTCTAAGTCCTCATGATGATAAGCGGTATATCATACCTGGGACCTCTGATACCCTACCATGGGGGCATTACAGAATACCGTCGTGAAAAGTTTTGTAATTTTTTTCCCCCCACAACCTTGATGTAAAATTGTGTATACTTTGTGAATATTGATGTATAAAACTCGTGAAAATTATGTATATATTTTGTTCACTCGATGTTAAAATTATGTTTGTTGTATGTATTGCGCAAGAATGGATTTATTATTTTCCGTAAATAAAGAAGCGGACTTTTTATAATCACATGTGTATATTCACTCTATCCATCTCCTCACGTTCCACGAAAAAGGATGACGGCGAGAAGGGGGGAAGCCTGCTGTGGAGTCGGTCGGAGGCCTTGGAGGGATGCGGGGACGACCAGCAGGTCAAGAGTCATAAAACATACATATTTTTCCATTTTCTTTATTATCGACTACAAATCGGATTTACTTATCCAACTATTGTGGCTATTGTCGAAACCTAACCACTTTACAAACATTCGATTACCGCGCTTCTTCAATACCGCTTCAATGAGATAGATATCGGGGTGCTTGACCCTGAGAAGCTCTTGTTCGTAGAAACCACCGGCGATCGGTTCATCTTTATGGTCCTTCAAGTGGTACGTCACGGGATGAGTTTTTTTCACACGATAGATGGTAAATATTTCTGTTGTCCAGTTTGGGGTGTAACCCTTTTCGAAAACAGTCTTAAATTTCCTGATTCTCACTTTATCACCAACGGCGAATTTCGGTTGTCTTTTTATTGGAGGCTTATTGAAAATCTGCTGCAATTGCTTCTCATTTTCCGCGTTGACATTTCTCGGCTTCATCTTAATGGTGCGATGTACCGAATCGTTGTACTCGGCTACTAGATTATCAAGAATATCGATCCACTTATAATTACCACGAAGACTAAATTGCATCCACATCTTGTTCTTCAATGTACGATTGAAACGCTCGCAAATGGATGCCTTCAAGTTGCTATATGTTGAATACATGTGAATATTGTACTTTTTCATGATGGCCTTGAAGTCACAATTGTAGAATTCTTTTCCCTGATCGACATGCAAGTTCTGCGGTATGCGTCCCTTAACGAGGATCGACTTCATTGCTGCTGCTACATCTTTACCACTCTTACTCAAAATTGGCATGGCCCAGGCGAATTTCGAGAAGGTATCGATGACGGTGAGAAGAAATTTGTGTTTGGAGTTTTGACGCGCGTATGATGACATATCGACGAGATCGGCTTGCCAGGTTTCGTCCAAGCCCCCGATGTCCACATGCCGACGTGGATAGTTTCGTCGAGCAGGCTTATGTAGCTCTAGCACGAGAGCGCTCCTTTTCTCGTTCATTTTCCAGTCCACGCAGTCGCGCATCCAATTCAGCAATGACGTGTGAATTACGCATCACCAAATCTTGTAGAGTTTTGACATTGGCCTCGAGTGTTTTTGCAATGTCTCTTATCGTAGCTTCAAGTCCATTAACCAACAATTGACTACTCTCATTCATTTCTTTGCGTATGTTCTTAATGATAGTTCGGGATCTCTTTTGTAACGCACTTAGAGTGATGGCGTCATCTTCTCCTTCTGGATTTGCAATGTTACACAATCGTTTCTGCCCCAAGTCATAATGACCATCTGCGGTAATTCTAAAGCCAATCCCAGGTCGACCTGGAGGACCTTGCTTACTGTGGAGTACACTCCTACTTGAATGACGTCCAAACACATCGACACTCATGATGAGAATGTGTAAATTCTCCGATGTCGACTTAATAAATGATTTCAGCTTCTCGCAATTCCTCGATAATCGATATAATTTCATTCGCATGGGCCGAATTTCCGGCTGCTTGTGATGCCAAGAGTAAACGAAGACGATCTACTAGCTCATTTGGATTGTCCCAATAAATATAGTCCGATTGTGTGTTTTTTCTAGCTAGCTTATACTTTGGCATACCCTGTCCCACATGATGATCAACTATATTTGCAATATATGTGTTAAATTTGTGGCTGGTGTTACGTCGTATAGCCTCACTAGGCTTATAACATTTTTTGTGCGCATTCGTCGAGATTACAATCTTTTCATAGTTTTTCAAATCGTCCGGTGTGAGAGTTTCGACATTGGGCACTTTTTTAAACAACAGCTCTGTTAATCCAACAGTTTTCGCATAACTCGCATCTCCCACGCGAATATGTTGAGAGTCGAAAATTACCGGAGAATTACCAATCATTAATTTGTTGCTTGCGAGATTCCGTACACCATATAATACATCCAAGTTTGCCTTTCTATTTGTTTGTAATAGCAGGATATATTCACGGATCAATTCCTCGACATTTTGCGAGTCATCATCATCATCCTCGTATATTAATTTAAACGAATCTTGGGTTTCACTCTTGAAGGAATCTTGTGCCTCGTTCTTCAATTGATGTTTCGCACTATTTAATGCATCTCCTTCTTCAACATTATCACTCACTTTTTCATCCTTAATTTCCTCCTTCACCACCTCACCGTTTTTATATGACACCAATTTCTCCAATGGTCTCACGATAGGCTTAAAGACATCTTGCATTCTCTGCTCATCGCTATATTTTCCAATTTTGATCATCCGATGCTTTCGTCTGATTGCATCGCTCGCTTTGGCAATTTCATGCAATACATCTTTTTCTCGCAACAGTTGTTCGCTCTTCATGTTGTCACTGCCACGGTATGCACAATACTGTCTCTTCAACTACCAGCGATGAGTCATTTATCAATGGTTAGAAAACAATCAAAACCCTGTCTATATCGGCCTTCGTTAATATCGCTATCCTTATCAATTGTGACAAATGCATACTTGTCGGAATTCCAGCATTTCACGCACATGTTTTTAAAGCACGTATAAGTCATATCCGTATTAACATGATCGTTGTAGACGTGTTTGAGATTCATATCGTCCTGCTTGAAAAGCACCACGAAATTTGCATTATCTCTCACGAGATGTTTGGGGATACGAGTGTACGTCTGACAAAGATAAAAACTGTCAACAATCTCGTGTCTTCCCATGGAAAAGAAGGCCCGAACATTATCCTGCTTTTCGCATGCTATATCATCAAAGATGAATATAGAGTTGGATCGTGCATCACTTGGTGCTATCACTTGTTCATGCGCCTCGAATGGATGATATTCAACTCCACTCACAGGTTCGAGTAATTGTTCGAGCAACTTATACTTTGGCTGCTTCAACGATTTGGAATACAAGTAAATGTTCTCAAATCTCAAACCATTCGGATGGATGATGAGAGTGAGCAAAGCGTTGGTTTTCCCACAATTCGATGGACCGCAAAACAGTGCACGTATGCTATCCGGCAATAAATTCCCATGACGTTTTTGTTTCTTCTTCCTCCCTCCGTCTTCGAAAAACTCGTCGAAATTTATCACGGGGAGTCCACCTCCGATAGTTTGCTTCTTGGACGTCATCTCACACACGACTAACGATGAAATCATATAAATAGGATTCTTATAGGGATCATCAATCAGTCGCATATTGTCTTTAGACATGATCGTGCATAGCAAGAGCGGTAAAGGTTTAGTCAACCGCCTAATCAACAAACTCCCCGTTGAACTACATCTGCCGGGGTATCAGTATTGTGGGCCAGGCACAAAGTTGGTCAAGCGCCTTGCTCGTGGTGATCCGGGCATTAACCCATTGGATACGGCTTGCAAACAACACGATATTGCGTATTCGAAAAATCCAGATAATCTTGAGGCGAGACATTTGGCGGATAAAGTGTTGGCTGAACAGGCTGTACAACGTGTTACCGCGAGAGACGCTAGTATCGGTGATAAAGCTAGTGCTTGGGGTGTGGCAAATATTATGAAGACAAAGAGAAAATTCGGTATGGGAATGAAGGCCCGTAAGGGTGGCGTTTGTTTGAAAAAGATAATTGGCGCTGCAAAGAAGACAATGATTCAAAGTAATGATCCGCATAAGATTATTAAATCAGCTCTAAAGGGTGCTCGTGCAGCTGTAAAGATGCAAGGTGGCAAAGTACGCACACCTCGGGTTCTACCTGTACCCCATAAAATTGGTGGTTTATTGCCCTTCCTCGTGCCCATTTTTGCTGGTCTTAGCGCTGCGGGTGCTTTGTCGGGTGGGGCGGCTAGTATAGCTAAAGCCGTAAATGCTGCTCAAGCAGCTAAACGTGAATTGGATGAAAGTAAGCGTCATAATCGAACAATTGAAGCAATTGCATTAGGTCGGGGTCTACATCTGAAACCATATAAGCAGGGATTGGGCCTTCATATCAAGCCAAAAAACTAGAAGTTACGCTACCTCACCGACCCCTCACCGACCGCGACCTACTTGAATATGCAAAAATCCTAAAGATTCCACATTTTCGCGGGGTTTACATGCGCGACACATTGCCAACAAGCGGACCTCTCAAATGTGAAGCAGCAATTGTAAATTTGGATGCAAATGCCGGTCCTGGAACGCACTGGGTCGCTTACAAAAAGACTGGATTGAAAGTCATGTACTTTGATAGTTTCGGCAATCTTCCACCACCATCTGAACTCATGAGGTATTTTCGTGTTGGTAGCGTAAATTATAATTATAAGGGATATCAGGAATATGATACGATTGAATGTGGGCATTTGTGTCTCAAATTTCTTTGTCGACAATTGCAGCACAAAGACAAGTATACACTATATATAGGGGGAAAATGATGTGGGGAATTCAGTTGTTAATTTACCAGCATCATGGACGAAAGTTTAACATTGACCATATCTGGCTCATCGTCCATACTCGAGGCGCAATACTTTCCCCCCATCGAACTCTCGCCACACAAAAATTATACTCTCGGTCTCGTGGAATTGTTAACCTTCAACTCTATTCCCAATATCGACGTTGACCACGATAAACTTTACGTGGGAGATGAGGTGTTGACGATACCTACGGGCAGTTATGAAATAGAGGATATTGAGACGTTCGTACAAGCAGAGCTCTCACGTAAAAACATCAAAATCAGCATTAAGCCTAATAATAATACGCTACGCAGTGAGATCGAGTGCGATCGTGATATAAATTTTGAGCCGAAAGATTCTATTGGGCATCTACTAGGCTTCACCGCACGCAAATTGGAAGCCAATAAAAGGCACGAATCGGACCTTCCGGTGGCCATTCTCAAAGTGAACGCCTTACGCGTTGAGTGCAACATTACCGCTGGCGCCTATATTAATGGACAAAAAGTACACACAATTCACGAATTTTTTCCATCTGTGCCACCGGGCTATAAGATCATTGAAGTTCCCTCCCACGTAATTTATCTGCCAATCACGAGCCGAACGATTGACGCGATACAGCTTCGCATAGTGGATCAGGACGGTGATTTGGTAAATTTCCGCGGTGAAGTGATCACCATACGCCTGCATATAAAGTCGTGATGGGTATAGTTTTCAATAGACCTTCCAATAACAATAAACGGCCATGGATAAAAACAATCAGTCGTCGGCCAGCGCCCAAAGTGCTAACACCTCAAAACGTGCTACTCTTGAAGAGTTTGGGTCTCAAAGTGCGTGGCGAAAGCGCGTAAAAAATTATTTAGTCTGTGCTCTGTGCATCTGTTGCGTGAAATGGAGGAAGAAATTGTAAACATTCAGGCGCCTGTGGTCTTTGATGAATCCATCATCCATTGTGAGATTCACGCTCATCAGCCATATGCATCTTCAACCTTCAATAACAGCGATGAAATCCGTATTGCCATCCAACATCAAGACCTCTCCATCCTGCCAAGCAAGAGTTCTCTACACATATGTGGGAAATTATCCAAGCGCGATGGGACGCCGACCGCTGCTACAAGTCTCGTCAACAATGCCATTTGCCATTTGTTTGAGGAAGTGCGATATGAATTGAATGCCATAGAAATCGATCGTAATAAGAATGTCGGCATTACGAGTGTAATTAAGGGATATTCATCTCTCTCACCGGCCAAAAGTTCTATGCTCGAGAACACTGGATGGCTCGATGTCGAAGAGACGAAGCAGATTGTAGATGTATCGGGAAACTTTGATGTATGCATTCCGCTCAGCATGCTCCTCGGGTTTGCCGAAGATTATCGTAAAATTGTCGTAAATGCCAAGCACGAGTTGATCCTCACGAGATCAAAGACCGACGACAATGCCATTGTACAAACAGCGCCCGAAGACTACAAACTCGTATTGCATAAAATAGAATGGCTCGTGCCGTATGTAACAGTCTCCGATCAGCGAAAAATTCAACTATTAAAGTTTCTCGCCAAAGACGCGCCAATCTCCATGAGTTTTCGAACATGGGAACTGTATGAATATCCATTGCTGCCTGCGACCTCTAAGCACGTATGGTCTGTGAAAACCTCGAATCAGCTGGAGAAGCCACGTTATGTCATACTCGCGCTGCAGACGGGACGGAAAAATAAGAAGCAACAAAATGCGAGCCACTTTGATCATTGTAACCTGAGCGATGTTAAACTTTACCTCAACTCTCAATGTTATCCATATGGAAATTTGAATTTGAACATTGATCAAAATCAATATGCTCTACTCTACGAGATGTACGCAAACTTTCAACCGACCTATTACAACAAAGAGGCTGAACCATGGCTGAGCAGAATTGAATTTTTAGAAAAAGCGCCCCTCGTTGTCATTGACTGCTCAAAGCAAAACGATTCTCTCAAGTCTGGCCCTGTTGACGTGCGCCTTGAGTTCGAATTGAAAAATAATATTCCGCCACACACTTCAGCATACTGCATGATCCTCCATGATCGTATTGTCGAGTACAATCCAATCAGCGGTGGGGTTAAAAAATTGGTATAAAATCATGCCGATAATTCGCGTCCACGTCAGTCAACATGGAGCTTATCGTCGATGTACAGGGCTTCAAGAGCCCCATCAACAAATTTGTCCTAAAGGAGATGTCCATCATCAAACTCCACGACAAGGATGCTGAACCGCTGACGCTCGCCTTCGACGCACCATTTGCATGGGACTCTTTACCGGCCAAGTACAAAATGACAAACAAGTGGTTGGAACGAAATTTCCATGGAATACGATGGGATCACAGCGGCATACCATACGAGGCAGCTAGAAAGACAATTCGCGAAATCTTGCAAGGAGCCCCCACCATCTATGCGAAGGGATTCGAGAAATGCGCATGGCTATCAAGATTCACGGATCCCACGACAAACGTCATCGACTTGGAGACTCTGGACTGTCCATCGCTGCAGAAGTTGCCGAAAATCACAAACTCGAAATGCCCCCATCATTCCTTCAACACGAAATACAACTGCGCCCATGATAATGTAAAATCGCTGAAAAGCTGGTTAAGTGTATACGAAGCGTTGTGTGAGCGAGGGATTTTTTAAAAATGAATAAAAAAACATTTCGATGAAAATATATACCATTTGTATTCTTCATTTATTTTACGACGAAAATTGTTTTGCATTTCTCCTTCTCATACATTTCGATAAAACAGTTCTTTACATACATTTTTACATAGTCAAACACTTCAAACGTCGAAACGATGGTGAGACAACTGTGATCTGGACGGCTGTTCCACTCAACGATGCTGCCCCAACGAATTTGCCCTTTTCCACCATACTCCACGACGATGGAACTTGACGCTGATGTATTTTCCACAACTGCATGTAGAATTGACTCTTACGCGCCAGTTGCAGCATATTCTCGATGATGCAGACAGCCGTTCGACGATGGTGTTCCAACGAATTTCGTATTTTTCCACCATGTGTTCTCAGACTTGGAAAAAGTCTATGCTGTTGTATTTTCCACCTTTGTATGTCATCCAGAGACGATGATCCCGTGCCGCTTGCCGCATTCGCTCGAACGTTTCCAAATCTTCATCGAAGGCCTTCACAAGTCGCGCTGGTAAGAAGATAGTGAATTCATCCGCGATGTCCGCGAGGTAGCGTTTCCCAAACTTGGTTTGTACGGCCCTCATGTCGGAGATTCGATGATCCGAGTGAACGCGGAGTTCTGACAGCTTCTTCGTTGGAAGGAATTCCGCCATCACGCTGACTTTGTTGATACTCGAGAGATCCATTTTCCCCGCACTTTCAAAGTTCTTTTTGGAGAGATGTTGATGTCGCGGTGGAATACTGCAGTCTGAGCTTGGACTACGAAATTATAAGCTCCCTCATAACCCTCCCACTTAAATTTTCAAACTTCTCCCCACTTTTCCAATCATGAAAAACAGGTTCAAACACTTTTGAAGAACCTCGTACGTGGAGAATTTCCCCCATGACATTTTTTCACACTCCCAAAAACAGGTTCAAACACGTTTGAAGAACCCCGTACGTGGAGAATTTCCACAGCATTTTTCACATTCCCGACGTTGAGGTGGGGGGCCATCGATGTGATCTTTCATCTGTGGTGTATTATAATGCTCCATACATGGAAGATATGATATCACTTCATTATCGTTCCGATGATGTTCTGGCAAACGATCCCACAATAAGCCAACATATTCACCCCAATATTTTAGGAGCAAGACCTTTGGAACCTGTTCGAGCTCGTTTTTGGTCAAGTCCAGGGGGTGCTTGGCCGGATGCACTGCGTACATACTCGCACATCTGAACATCTCGACGTTATATTTCGTAATGAATACGAGTCCTCGATACATCGAAACATTTTTTTCCCGAGTGCAGCTGTGCTTCGGTGGCCCATCTGGGGTCAAAAACCCTTTGACGATAGGTCTCTAGAGTTTATAGTTTTTCCGAGAAATCCCGACTTGTCAGGGCCTGTCTCGGGTGTTGGCGAGAGTCGTGACAGGAGTGGACACGCATACAAACATTTTAAAGATTTCGTAAACGAAACCAAGCGCATCACACCGGCATTACATAAATAAACAGCTTTGAAAAGCCGTCCCCTTCATGTATCGCTTCAAATTAACCAAATTTTCCTACCCATATATGGCCATTACATACACACATATCGTGTGTGTGTGAGTTCTATTTTCACACGGACTAAATAGTGTAGAAAGAAAAACACTGCATCGATGCTAATCTTTTTTATGCCTATAATAAATTAGGAGATTTATGGGTTTTCAACGGTCACTCAGGACTACCTGACCCCCGCCCCCACAAAACACTCGTCGACGACGGCTTCCCCCTCCCGACAGTCGCTCTTCCGACCACATGGCTACCCCCTCCACAGAGACCCCTGACGTCACGTCCCCGCGCTGGACCCCCCCCCCCCCCCGCCACCAGGCACTTGGCTTCCCCGCGCTGGACCCCGCCGCCCCGCTCCCCCCTGAGATGCCTGGGTTAGAACCGCCCTAGCTCTTCTACTGTTATATTTTCTCATTCGGAACTCAGTCGAAACTCAACTATTTTTATTGAAGTTTTTATTGATACACTTAACGAAAATCACTTATAAACAAGCTGTTTCGAGACTCTACCGAGTCTCTTGATACAACCTCATAAATACCATTCAAAATTGCAAGGGAAGGTTTAGACATAATCAGGAACACGCATTTCGTAAACTATAATTTATTATAAAAAAAACACTCCTTGACTTTCTGCGCAGATTCAGTGTATATGGCTATAAATTGAGTGAAATCCGCCCTACATATGGGACATTTTTTGATGTCCCAGGATCGTTGCGCATACCAGGCAATTCCTATCGCAATCCTTTATGCACTTTAGCGTGCTATCTATGGCACTCTGTCTCAGTTAGCGTTACTTCTGCACCACCGTTAAGTTAGTTCAAAACCCTGCTTTTTGATAACTTATTCCGGTCTGAAGAAGATGCTAATTAGGTAGCGTGCTTAGCATAATTTTTGGGCTATATTGTAACGGGTCGTTCTTCGTAATAAATATATGTATAGGTTCGGGACACGAACAGTGAAGAAGTTAGTAGAATTAGAGATTAGTAGAATCTCAGGTGTTTTTGTTTTTTTTTAACAAAAAACAATTTATTCAGATTTATTTGGCTCGATATAATACTAAAAAGGACGCTGTGTATACGGGTAGCGCGTTTTTCGCATTGTTTTTGTACGTTTCGCAATAATGTTCTCGGTTGGTAAAATATTAATTACCCGCGTGGTAAAATCAGGTCGAGCTTGATCGTTTATCATCGATCGATATCTGTTACCCCCTCTTCCCTAGACCTTTTACTTCAGGCGGCCCGAGTCGCGACGCGCTCTCGCTTGCGGCGATGTAGATCGCGACACTTTCCCTCTCTCTCTATGCCTTTCTCTAAGAGCGCGGTGAGTCGCGGCGCGCTCTCGCTCGTGGCGCTCTGAGTCGCGACGGTTTCCCTCTCTCTGTGCCCTTCTCTTAGGGCGCGTTGAGTCGCGGCGCTCTCTCGCTCGTGGCGCTGGGAATCGCGATCTAGGTGCCCTCGTCACGCGTCGCTACCGATTCCCCTACCCTATGCACGCCAGCCGCGTCGTCGTGATCGCGGCTCTCTCCCGATCAATTATCGCGCGTCGATAACATAGCCACACAAAGAAGTTGGTTGTGCGACGAATCGGACTATATTTTTCCGACGTATTTTGAACTGCTGAATCGATATTCGAAGTCAAAATTAAGATCCTGTGTACAATTTTTGTCATAACTTCACAAAATGATGTAAATACGCCATTATTCTCGTTTAGCCCAACTAGATCGCTTTGTGTGAGTCCGCTGGCTTCATTATACTTAAATATTCACATATTCACATGAGGTTAGAAGTATTCACACCGTAGGAACAAAAAAACGGATCCAGGACCGGCGCAACCCGTATATTTGGCGAAAAGTACGCAAAAAACGTATTTTGCCCTCATTTTTATAACGCCAACACGTTTCGAACACTTCTGGGACTTATACAACTGTAAATTATTTCACCGACCTATTTTATACTTTCAAAAGCCGATATTACTCCACCGACGACACTCCGAAATATTTGGGACCGCTTGAAAATGTCTATCGCTTTTTGCCAAAACGTACTTGTTTTTCTTCAAACGACCTATGTAAGGGATTTCTTTTTCGTTTTATTCCTTTCCTGGATGTTTCCCTCTTCAACATCCAACAGAAATCGGCCATCATATTAATACCTCAACGTCTCTGATATCGACGTTCTATTTCTTTAAGATCTTCATGGAAACGCTCTCCCTGTTCTTCACTGTAGGCGCCAAGGTTTCCAGGAAATGAATCCAGGTAAGAATGTAAAAAGTGCAATTTAAGATTCATCAAACAACCTTGTTTACCGTAGTTGATGACCATTTTCCTGACAATTTCTTCCTAACTCGGACTTTTGTTATTGCCTAAAAAATTCTCAACGACCTCTTTGAAACTGCTCCACGCGGCTCTCTCCGAGTTGTTCATTGTCGTGATAAATACGTCATCTCTCAACATCTTTCTCATTTGTGGCCCATCGACAATCCCCTCTTTTAACTTAGCATCCGATATGTTGGGGAATTGCCGTTGCAAAACAATGAAACATTCTCCCTCCTTGTTCAAAGATTTCACGAACTGCTTCATCAACCCAAGTTTAATACACGAGCCCTAATCACCCCAATTATCCTTTGTTATTGTTAGCTTTTTTCTTTTAATTCAATTACTTTGTTTATACTTTGTTTTTCTGTAGGTCCTATCTAATTGACCTTGTTTTTCTGTCGGTCTGTTTTTCCCCTACCTCTTCTCTCTCCCGAATCCGGTTGCCTTTTTGAAATCGTGGCCATTGTTTATAAATCTGTCCATGAGACTTTCCTATCCGCCTCATCGTCCCCCTTGGCTCTTTGTGTTTTGGATTGCTTCATCAGCAATTTCAATTACAAAGAGTAAAAAAAATATCTACCCTCAGTTTATTTGCTTTTATTTTGATTTTTGTTTTCTTATAGGTGTTTCTCTTCTGTTTCGGTCGTTTTTATTATATTTCTTGCGGGACCGCTGTCGCTCGCTCTTTGTTTATACCCCCACTCCCTTAATCTTAATCACGCGTTGAGTTTGTTCCGCTCGCTTAATTTTTCCTCGTAAATAAGTCTCAACCACACGGATTTTGTTTACTTTGTCTTAATTTTGTTACAAGAACGCGAGGCTGTTGTCGTCATCACTCTCGGTTTCGCTGTTGATGTTGTTTTCTATCCCGATCTCTCTAAAAAATTGTTGTTCCTCGCTGTCGTATTCGTTGTCCAGGATGCCGTCGTTGTTAATGACGGTCTCGTCGTCGTCCTCGTACTCCTCGGTTCCATGTCCCCGTGGCTGCTTTCGTCGATATTCGTGGATATCTCGGAATTGTTGTGGATCTCGGGGTTTAGCTCGTTGTTGTCTGTCCATTGCCGTTCGGCTTCTCGATGGTATTCGACCTCCCCGTAGCGACAACGCTTATTGACTATGATCGGCGGGCCTGAGCTTGCTGTTTGACGGGCCGCTCCCATGTTGACCAAAATGTTCGCCAAATCCTTGCCCCGATTTGGGCCCTCATTCTCGAGATACAGGTCCACGAGAACGAGGCCCAACAGGCTTGGCTTTCTCCAGACCCGCATCTTCCAAGTGGTGTCCCTGGTAATGGCCCGGGATTTTGAAATTTCCTCCTCCGTCCAATTTTCCCGGTAGGTACTAGATGCCTCCTCCTAGTACCTCCGGCTCCTCCGTGCTGACTCGCTGCCGCATGTTGATAAGGGCTGTTCCTTGACTGTACTCTTCGTTGAGATGGATCGCTGACTCGTTCGGGTTTGTTAGCCCTGCTACGGTTACTCCTCTGTAACCTCGTCTCAGCTTAGCCACATTGAAATTGCGATACATTTTGTGTTCATGCTTACCGGTTGACTGATTATAAATCGCTGAATTTCGATTTTCGACGCGTTGATCCGCTCCTCCCTTTTAATATCTCGATGGTTTCCCGGGGTACCATCCTTTAATATTCTCGTCGGTCACCTCGGATAATTCGAATTCATTTTCCTGGTTCGCGCCGCATTGTTGGGATTCTCTCTGGCTTGCTGCTCGATTTTTGATGATCGTATTTCTCCTGTATCCTATTGTTGATTGGCCTATCTCGTTTTCTCCTTTGATTTCCGATCGCTCCTTCTGCTGGGCTTCTCTCTGCGCCTTCGACCACCGTTTTTTTTTCTTCGGGGGGCTTATTACGGTTCTTGGTTTGGGTGAAAATGACAAAAATGAGCAGCTCACCCTATTACGGTTCTTTTCACCCGGTGAAAATGCCAGATTATTCACGTGAGTTTAATCGACACAAAATTCCATGTCGAAAATCATAGTGCGCATGCTTGAACCCATTCCTAGATCAGCGACGCACATCCAAAGCTGTATGATAACACAAGTTATTACGGAATCTTTTACTCAGAGACGGCATCATCTCGACGCTAAATATTCAATAAAAATTAGCGATATTCGTCGGTAATAATGAATCAGTTAATTATGATTGTGCTCTTGCGACATCGGGAAAATAGAATGCTCCGAATACGACGGACGCTGCGCGATGCCTCGGATCCCTTCAATTTAACGGAACATGAATTTCGGAGTTTTTACAGGTAAGTGTAATTATTTGAGGTTATAGAAACTGTATTTTTATCGTAAAAACAAGAAAATGAAAAACACAAATGAATATGGATAACTATAGGGAGTGTTGGAATTTTTAGCAAATGATGCATAAATACGGGACATTTACTCGTTATATGATTATCTATAGTCATAATTATAAAAAAAACATATTCAATATTTGGAATATGTTAATACGAGTATAAACGTTATTAAGAAGAATGGAAATTACGCATACAAAGGGTAAAAAATATATTGTTAATCTTATTTTTCAATGAGGTTATCCCGAGAAGCTGTCAGAACATTGATTGAGGATTTACGGCCTCTCTTGCCAAATCCAAGACGAAGGCACGGCATTCTAATTGAACTACAGGTGTTGCATTACATACATTTAGTAACTTGTATTTCTAATACGAACCCTATTTACTTTGCTAGAAATACAGAATCCATCATGAGAGTGATTTTTTGTTACAGGTACTAATCGCATTGAATTTTATAGCATTAGGTTCTTATCAATCGCGCGTTGGGCAAAATTATTTAGCATGTGTAAGCCAGTCAACTGTGAGCAAAATTTTGTCGAATGTGGTCGATGCATTGAATACATTAATGCAAGAGTACATTCAGTTTCCAATTGAAGATGCAGAACTCCAACATGTTAAAGAAATGTAAGTTCTCATTAAATTCATTATTTTGTTAGTATAATATTTTAGCAAGAACGTAAAAGGATGTGGATAAATAAAATTATTGTGAGTACCATACATGAGCATATTTTTAAAGAAAAAAAATGTTGTTTCAAATTTGCAGTTTCTGGGCTCACACACGATTTCCTAGTGTTATCGGGGCAATAGATGGTACGCACATAGCGATGGTGCCCCCAAACGCGAACCGGGAACATCTCTACATCAATCGAAAATTATATCATTCTTTGAATGTTCTCATCGCGAGTATGATAAATAATTCAGTAATCTAGAGGACGTATCTATTATTGAAGAAACACGTTGAAAAAAACTAGGTTAGAATTAGGAATTTTGTGATGTTTAGGTTTCAGATTATGAGGGCAAGATTTTAACCGTGAATGCTGCTCACGGTGGAAGAGCCCATGATGCTAGAGTTTGGCGAGCATCTCAAGTGTCGTCGCATTTAACGGACATGTATCTTGCAGGACGAAGAGATGCGTGGCTTTTAGGTAAGTGTTATATCTACATTTAAGATAAACGATATTATTATTTTTCACGGCATAATTTATTATATTAGCCGCTTCTTCTGCAGGAGATAGTGCCTACCCATTATTGCCATACTTAATGACACCTAAGTTGAACGCACCTGAAGGAACAAAATCAGCAGCATATACACAGTGTCATATCCGAGCTCGGTCTTGTGTGGAGCCATGTATAGGCGTCCTTAAAGGAAGATGGAGGTATCTCCGGAAAGAAAGAGCTTTGCATTATGCACCAGAAACTGCAGGTATAATTCATAGAACAAATATATCAATAAGGGGTTCGATGATGATCATTATTAATTTCAATACAATTATTCTTAGCTAGGATAGTTAACGCTGCTTGTGTTTTACACAACATCGCTCTACGATAGAGACTTCCACTGCCGGACTTATTTTATGATGAAATCGACGAAGAGTTGGCAGCAGTAAATTCTCATGTCGAAGTGGAGGAAAATGGGAACGAGACCCGTGATCGGATCATCAATACATATTTTTAGGATACCGAAACTACCGGAAGAAAAATGTAAACAGTACGTCTATTTCCAAAGATATTTTTAATAATGTAGAAATCCGCGACAATGAGGAAGTGCGAGGTTGAATAATATTTTTGTCGTCGTTCTCATATGAGAGAACAAAAGTAATCTTTATTAATTTAGAAAAAAGGCACACTCGCGCGTACCATCGGGCTTCATCGCACTCAGCTCGCTCGGTCGCACGACGCCCGACTTCCAAAATCTCTCTTTTAGGGAGATCGTTCCCGAGAGGCGGTATACACGGCGCGGCTCTTTTTACGTTCAACACGCTACCGGAAAACAGCTCGGACGCTCTCGCCTTCGTTCGACGCGATTCTCACTCGGTAGCCGAAAACGGTGCTCGCCACTAGCGACACCGGGCGGGCTTTTGAGAAAAACTTCCTACAATAATGTTTATCACGCTTTTTTATCAACATGTTAAAGTCTTTCACTCTTTTTTAATGCATTTTATTTTGAATTCTACTCTTTTACCAATGTATAATTACTCCAAATACTGCGGCGTAATTTTTTCAATCTCTTGTCTTAGCAATACTAAATTGTTGTTCATATCACGCAGTATGTTGTAATATGCGACCTTTTCTTCTTTTTCTGCCTCAAACTTTTCCTTCTCGAATTGTAACTTTTCCTTGTACAGTTCCAACTTCTCGCGTTTGATACGCAATTGGTCACGCATCAAATCGACAGCTGTAACAGCGTTGGTTTTTCGTCGTTTATTGCTCGTATCTTCTATAAAATAATCAACAGATTTAAATATTTTCAAATGATATATTGACTATATGTTTACAAAAAAAAGATTTGTTTACAGCACCTGTATGTTGTAATGGTACATTTTCAGCGTTTTGCGTTTCTATATTTTCCCCATCGCTGAGAAAGTAATCGATGCGTATTTCTTGTGTTGCAGGCTCAATAAGAGGCGGATCTTTGTTCATCTGCGGATTTTTATTTAGACCATACATTGAATAAGAAGTATTTGATTGACAATTGCAAATGAGGCTTACTCACATCCGTCTGGAAGCTTATAGAATCGTGTATTCGACGCAGCGATGATGGACCTACGCCCACTTCTCCATCGATTTCTCGGACCCGGCATGAATTATGCTTCTAAAGTTGTTTTTTAGATTTATCAAAATTGTAAATATGAATAAAAATAATATGAATGTTGTAGGAATACTTCATTTTTTAAAGACAATTCTTATATACATAGACTTATGTATATAGACTCATATATACAATACATATACAATAAACTGTCACATCCGGAAGGGATGAGAGCATAATATTTTCGTTTCCCTCTTTGTTGCCTACGCCTAGCGCAATAGCACGGGATGAGGGTAAAAAGGGGTAGTGAGTGCGTGGGAAAGAGTAGAATTAAGGAATTGACACGATGTTTCGAAATTGAGGGATAATTCGACAGACTTGGTGTACGATTGACACTATGTTGTTTATTGTACGATTACTAGACGGTTTGAAGCGATCAGGTTTACGATGAATGATACAAAAAGAAAAGGTAAAGTTAGCTTACATTCGTTGTGTTTGACACTCGGTCGTTCGCTCGCTCGCGTGGATGTTTGTTGTCGCTCGCGTTACAAGGGCCTTCGCTCTTGGCGTGGTGCGCTCGCTGGTACAATTGCTGGTAAGAGGCTCGCAGGATTTTCGGCTGGTCGTGTGTATACTCGACGTGTTTACTACGACGGCACTACGCGTAGATAGAAATATGAACGGCGCGCAAGGTCGATGAATTGAGATTGATATTCACGGACCGATGATAGAAATTATACAAGTGTAAATAAAACTTTTGAGACTCGAAAAATGAAGACGGTTCGTATGAAGGATAATCGGAGATATTCTTTAGGCTTCTGGGTTAAGACTTGATAGAAGAAGTTGATTCGATGTTGGTTGACGGAAGACTAAGATTGAATTTGATGAAGATTATCGGGATGGTCGACGGGAGACTGAGATTGAACTTGATGAAGATTATCGGGAGACTGAGACTTAGACTTGATAGAAGAACTTGAGTCGATGGTAGTTGACGGGCGACTGACTTCAGGAAGGAAGTCTTTCTTGATATAAAAATTAGGAGAGGTTCAGTAGTGGGAGAAGGGACATGGGAGAGTGTGTCTTGGTCATCTAGTTCTTTAGGGATTGGACCATTGGTCGTGAAGATATCGGTTGATTAGCGTGATTGGTCGCGGTATGGTATGCGAATACTTTACAGATTCGTTAGGCACGTGCGTGGCCTTATTTCAGGCCATCGGTTCTGACTAATATGCGTATGAAGAGAAGGAGACCTTTGTCTCGTATTTCGGCGAAAAAGCGCATGGGATATAGAGTTCGATATCAGAGACCTAAGCATTCGCATGGTTTGTGTTATGTCGATTTATGGCTATGGTGACTTCTCATATCGAGAGGTTTGTATATCGGACTACGCTGCGAGATCGGATGTCTTATTATTTAGTCGGAGTTATAAGCTCGTCGGAGCCGTCTAGTTTATGTTATGTTTAAATAATCTAGGGTCGAGGCTTTCTTGGTTCTCATGCAGTTGGGCCGGCGTAGATTTTTTTGGAGTCTGTTGATCGAGGTGATGGTTGGTTTTTCGTTGGACAGCTCTTCTTGGAATATTCGCCTGAGATCTTGTTCTTGTTGACAGCCGATGGTATAGGAAAAGGCGATAACTGACGGTGCTGCTATCATGCGTATATCGCTGTGGGTTGAATATGCGTGCGAAACGTACGCACGTTCCCTTTTACGCGGTTATTCATCTTATTCTTAGATTTATACATTTAATAATAAGCTTATAACGGCAAATGAGCATATTGGGAATAACCGAGAGAAGGCACATTCGCTAGGATGTAACAAAACATATATACAATATGTCTATAAATCTATATTATAGACAATAAATGCATTAACTATTGATCACTATTTATAACAATAAATACATTTACCATTTACAACTTGATATGCCCAATGCACTCACCCTTTTTTCTTGCATGCGTTGTTGTGGTATGAGAATATCGGTTTTAACTGTCGTTGCATCACGGTTTGTCGTCACATTCCGATAGAAATTTCCTCCTTCAGGAATATTTTGTAAGCCTGCCGATCCTGGTCTAATAACAGCCAAAAGGTCCTCATCTCATCTAGTTGACTGAGCCTAGACACTCGCGGTGGACCTCCACCAGTACCAATCGCATAAATCTTGTCACTCGCACATTTCCTCAGTACGTTCGATTTCCAGTCTCTCCATGTCTGTAATTATTCAAATATTGACTGTATTGAAAATAGCAAAACTTTACTCTTGTACGTACTCCTTATTTCTACCTATGTTACCTATAAAATTATTCTATGTATAATTTCATATCAATACCTTTTGCCATTCTTTCGGTTGTTTTTGTAGTCCGCTTCCGACAGAGTTTAAAGCGGTGGAAATCGTGACCCAAATATTGTCCTGGATATATGTTAACAATAAACAATAATTTTACCACTGGGAGAATCCCCTTATATTTTGATATGCTACAAAAGTTACCAGTATTTTTTTATTCGAACCGTTGTACCGCAGTCTACCTCGTGCCATATCTTCATGCTCTTTCATAAAATCCAACAAGATTTTTTTTTGTTTTTCGGTTACGTTCATGATTCGAACTTATATTCTTTTTTAACCTTTTAGGTTATGCCCTTGTTGATGGACACGCGCTTTGTTTCCCGTTGGATTCAATTAGCGTGCCCCTTCTACGGCGTCGTGAAAATGTGAGATCACTAGCCGGAAGTTCCTGGTGATCTGACATTTTCACCCGACCGATCCGTAATAGAGTGACAAAATTCACGTGAGATCAAAGTGCGAGAAGTGAGAATTCTCACCCGAGAACCGTAATAAGCCCTCTGGTTTCCTTTTCGTGATACGGTCATTTTCTTGTCGTCCTTCCGTTTTGTTTGTCGATTACGGATTCGTTGGCGCGACAACTCTTTATAGACCCTTCAGCTTGCGGTTATTTCTTTTCGAGATTGTCCTTTTCCTTTGTAATTATTTCCGTTTCTGTTTTCGTTTCTCCCGTTAGATAGCGCTTTAGGAGACTCCCGTCGAATTTTCCTCGTTCCTTCTTTGTCTTTGGGTCTTCCAAAAGGAACGTCGCCGTTCCCACACATTTTTTAATTATGTATAGTCCTTTGAACAGGGGCATAAATTTCGCGGTCCTTTGTTTTGCTGGATCCGAGGCATTTAGTACTCGGACCAGTCCTTCGGCGATCCTGTACCTTTTTTCTCTCCTTCCTGTTTCTGGCAGTTTTTCCACGCTTCTCTGAGATTTTCTTGGTTCTGCTGTATTTGTCCAATTTTCTTGAATTGTTTGATTTCTCCTGCCGGTTGTCTGGCAAGGATTGTCGTGAGCACGATCTTTCCTCGTGTGTTTTTGTGCTCGCCACCCTGAAAGTCGTATGGCGTGCTCAATGCATTTGCTGCTTCGTTTTTTTTCCTGGACTTTTTGGAGGAAATTGAGGACCTGGAATTTTTGGAGGGCCCATGCAATTGCCAGTAATTCCTTTTCTGTTGTGGTGTATCCTATCTTCGCCCCTTCGAATATCCGACTTGCAAACGATATCACCCCGATGTCGCCTTTTGCATCTTCCTGGCTTAGGACGGCTCCAATTGCATAATCGCTTATATCGGTCGTTAGTATGTATTTATGTTTTGGATCAGCATGCTTCAGCATCACTGTCTCCACGAAGAGTTGTTCGACTCGTGCGAATGCCCTTTCTTCTTCTGTCCGCCATCTCCATTTTTGCCCATTTTTTTAAAGTTCAAACAGAGGCACTGTTTCCTTCGCAATTCTGCTGGTAAACTTGCTGTAGAAATTTACCAGACCAAGGAATCCGCGTAGTTGTTTTATGTTCCTTGGTGGGGGGTAGTCCCGGATTGCCTACGTTTTCTCCGGTTGCGGTCGTATCCCTGTGGTTGTCAGTATATGCCCCAGGAACGATATTTCGTATTGGGAAAATCTGGACTTCTTGGAATTTAGTGTCATATTATTCTTGCTGATTCTTTTGAACAATTGGTGGAGGTATGTCAGGTGGTGGGCCTCGTCCTTTGACATACATAGGAAGTCATCTATAAAGTTGATCACGGAGTTCCCAAGATCCTAGAGTACGATGTTCAATCCTCTGATAAGGCTTGCCGTACTCGTTTTTAATCCGAAGGGTGTTCCTGTGAATTGGTAGCATTTTCCGTCGTGTTGGAAGGCGGTATATGATCTAGATTCTTCATCCAGTGGGATGAGTTGTTGGAAAAGTGTTGAGTTGTCTGGCATCCAGGCATAATCGTACTGACCCGTCCTTTTCAATGACCGTAACCAGCGGATTAATGAAGCGGCTCTTTGCCCGTTCGATTATGCCATGGTCTAGCATTCGCTGGATTTCCTCTTGTACTTTCTCGCGATATTGTATTGACACTCGATATGAGCGATGGATGTATGGCTCTGGATCCTTCAGCACCAATTTGTGGACATATGCTTGCATCCACCCTGATTTTTTACTAAAAGTATGTATGTATTGGACGATGAATGCCTTGAATTGGTTCTTGGCATTTTCAGGCAAGTTCAGACAATTTTTTAATTTCTGATCAACTTCCTCTTCGGCAAATTCATAATTTGTTGCGCTTCCGATTTCGGAAACCTCTACTAATTGTTTCCTTTCCCGTTGCCACACCCATCTTCTTTCCTCAAATTCTGCGACGACTCCATTTTTTACTTTTAGTGTTCCTTGGTGTACGTCAATTCCCACTTGCAGTTTCAATATCTCGTCGACCCCTTAAATGGCCGGCCTGCTTTTGCGTTTTAGAGTTTTTCTTCGGCTATTATTTGTTTTTTTATGCGGCTTGATTTCCCTCCAAACGCTCCGATGGCTTCTGTACTGCTTGCCGGTACTTCTGGGCAATGTTTTAGTTCTTCCTGGTGTTGATGGTAGAAGTCTTCCGATATGCAAGATATCTCGCTCCCGCTGTCAACGAGGATTTCGACTGTAATTCCTTCTAGGTTGATAAGAAGTGTAAGACATCGTGGTTGGATTCCTCGTATTGAACCCCGTTGTCCAGGGTCTTCCATGAGGAATTCTTTTGGATGTTCATATGTCTCGTTTGTTGCGACTTTCATGGACTCATTTTTCTTTGTCGTAGTTTCGCTCGCTCTCGTTTGTAGTTCTTTTTGGTTCTCTGTCCTCCAGCTAGCTTTTTCAATATCGCTGTTGCGAATGATTTTAATAATTCCCATTGATATTGGATGCTCACGGTTTCTGTTATCGATGGATTCCAGTTTCTTCTTTCTTCTTTCCTTCTTCTTTTTGTTTCGGTGTACCCTTTGCATAGCTGCTTTCATGGCGATTTGTACATAATCGTCTTCTTCTGTTGCGCCTCGTGATATTCCATCCGCTGGTATCTGTACGGGCGCAACGTCCACTCGTTTCCCTAGTTCTGATTGTCGGGCCTCGGTGTCTCGTTTTGCGCTGGGGTATTGCCGGTGCCTAGTCCGCCTTGCTGGTGCGAATTCTATGGGGCTCCGGTGGGCTTGAGCGGAGGCCGACCGTTTCCGTATCCTCTTCCACCCTGTTGCTGATTTTCAAATGGTGGTGGTCCCTGGTACACCGGTCTCCATTCATTCCCATTGGCCGTGGTCCCCCGAACGTCCCAAATCTCTGATTTTTCCATGGGTTATTTTGTTGCCATGTTGTGGAGGTGGGTTCTTGTCGACGAGGCAAAGATCTTTTGGCGTTTAGTGGCTCTGCCCCGCCCATACTTTCTAGTAGTTCGAGGAAGGAATCGATCGTTTTAATTCCGCTGGCGCGTACGGCCATTCTAATTGATTCATCACAGTGACTATCTAGCTTTTGAATGATTTGTTCCTCCGCCGGCCCTACACTTAAATTCTTGGCATTTCCGAATATCTGGGTTGCATTCTCGGTCCGAGTAATACGGTGTCCGTCCCATTCGTAAGGCTCAAATTCTACATTTCGGCACATCTTATCCTGTATTTCTTGGCTCCAATAACGTGCACTGAATTTCTCTTCAAAGTCAGTGGTTATTTGGACCCTATCCTCAAAGATCCACCACCAATCCTTGGCAGTGTCTATTAGTGACTGGCTGATGAAGTAGTGAAGATCGGTATTACCGGTGATTCGCCAAAATTCCTTAAAATCCCTTAGGAAGCGCATTGGCCGCTCTCTACCGTCACCATTGTATGTCGGTGATTTTTGTTTTGCCGCGTACGCCTGGCTCACGTTAAATCCTGTTCCCCATGTCGTGTTGCCCATGATAGTTGTGTTCTGGTTACGTATGTTTTCCTTGCACTCTGTGATTCGTCCAGAGTACTCAATCACACATAGTGACCACTTTTTCTACATCCTTTGATGAATGGAGCAGCTGGGATATCGTTCGCCGAATGGCTTCCATTCAACTGTCGAAATCCTCAATTTTTTCATCATTTTCTTTTCGTAGCTGATTATGGCTTTGCTCTATTATTAGCTCGATTACTCGTTTGCTGTTTCTATTGGCCTTGGTCCGATCGCTGACAGTCGCCCAATATTTCGTCGATCCCTTTGACGGGCCTCCTCTTACAATGACTTGGAGATGTGTGCGGCCATGTGGATGAAAAGATAGTCTTCGAGGATTCGGCTTCGATCCGGCCAGTCAAGGTTATTCCAAAGTCGGTAATGGAAATACGGGATGTTTATGTTTCGGCCCTCTGATTAGGGTCGTCTTCAGAAATTTTGTTTTTCTGTAAATAATATGATACACTTTTTATTATACAATAATATTTGAAAAAGGTTGTAAATATAAGCGTTTATGTTCATGATTCAGTTATATAAGTCATAAGTCCTATACGTTTTAGTCATTTGGTATAATAATTATGTAAGTTCAGTTTTAGTTATAATTAAGTTAATGTAATGTGAATAATGTAGTTGATTGCATTATTTATTGTGTTATTTATTGTTTTTGGTGTGTTAGTGTTTGAAATGTATGATGTGTGATATAGCGGTTTATTCAATTATGGAATAATAAAGAGATGAAGTGTAAGAAATGACTAACCTCGATGTTGTTGATATTTCAAAATTTTGCTAATATTTAGAAGGTTGTTTTGAAGAACATTATTTTTGGGTGTAAATAATGTCAGGTGAGAGATTACTCCATCAATAGAGATGTTATCGTTTATCGGCGATTTTGGATGTCTGTAACCGACAATTCATTATAAAGAAAATAAAAAAAGAAAAAAAGTTGTGTGTTTTGTTGAAGAATTATTTGGTCTCAAAGTTATAATAATTACCTATTGAGTTGTTTTTTAAAACTTTGTTTCCCTTTCTAAGATGAACAAAAACTCGAAATTTACAATTTTTGTCCCTACATGTTGAGTTGTGTGGTCAACGAGGGTTCGAGAACAACTGAGAGGTGTGTTTGCTGTATGAAGCATATTCGAGTCTCTGTGCGGTGAATCGGGGGAGAAAGATCATTTGGGCAGTGGCGTGTCAAGGAAAATAAAATAGATGTGTCAAGATGGGGATATTTAAGATAAGTGATAATGTCATTGATAAGTTAGTTTATTGTGTCAGTGTGTTAAATTAGTTTATAGTGTCAGTAATTTTTAAATTGTTATGTGAGGTGAATACTATAAAATGTTTTAATAGTTATATGATAGAATTGTAAATTGAACTTAGTTTTTGTATGTCTGTTCTAAAATTTATAGAGTTGGAGTGTGCCTTAATTTCATATCTGTTGTTGTTATAATAGTAATGTGATTTTTCAAATAAAAATGAAATATTTAGGAAAATATTAGTTCTAAGTTTTAACAATTTTGTTTACGTTTTTAGTAAACTTGCTTGGCTATTTTATAAAAAGTTATTTCACTTTTTTGTACATTTCAATTGAAAAAATATAATAGAAGGATTCGTTAAATAAAATTAAAAAATATTTCAAGATCAATCAGAATTTTGTATATGGTCAAACAAGCAATATTGTTTTCGGGGTTATGTATAGTTCAAATTTAAATGGGTTGTTAAAAATCGCAGTGAAATACCTGAAATTTCAATATGTAGCTTACATTAAAAAATAATGTTTTATTTACAAAGATAATACCATTTTGCCCTATCAAGTAGGTAGCTAAAATTTGTATGTATAGATTATATAATAATGTACGTACATTTGTATTATACGAAGACGACATGTGAATATAACATTACAATTTAAAAAAAAACCGCGTATTCAGCCAGGTGCCAAAAACATGTTTATTATATGTAGTTCGATTTGAAACATATGTTGTATTTTGAAGAAAAGAACCTACCTAGCAAAAAGCTCGAATTTCGATCTATTTTTAAAAAATATATTCATTTTTCTACATACCTTAATATATAATCATAAAATAATATTTATTGAGTACAGTTTGAATAAAAATGTTTTAGTAAAACAATACCTGTGTTACAAGCCGGATTGTTGTCCGGTTGTAATATTATTATTTTATTATTTTGTGCGCGAGCTGGGGACTTCGGCACATGGATCCTTGTCTGTTTTAAAGCCGCGTAACGCACCTCACCTTTTATTGCTGACGCTGCTGGAGACGTTCGGCGTTCGAATGTAGGTGAATAATCTGCAACGTAGTCACTAGTTCACCCAATTTAACAGTTCACTTTATTCGTCACTTAAAAAGGTCTTACACGGAATATAAATATAATGTTTCTTGTATATCGAAATGAAATATAATAGAATATAGTTGTATCGGGGTTATTGGAGAATAATAGGTAATTCGGCTTCAAATAACTCGACACGCAATGCCGCTAAGGTAATTGTCACGAACGAATATAACGAAGGTGAATGAAGGGCCGCTAAGGTATTTCCTTCATTCGACGAGTTCTTACGCGATCACAATTTCAATGGTAGAAAAGGACGACACCGGTCGTACCCGCGAGAACCTAGTCAGTCAACTCCGTGGTTCGATTTGCAAGTTCAACCAAGGTTTTGTGTATACTGTAGAAATCTGAACGTATGACATGTGTTTGATTTTCGACAATCTCTGCAAGGTGGTGCTGCGCCTCATAAACCTTGTCGATCTCCTGATTGTAGTATTTGGCGTCTTCTTCTGAGAGAGTTCCAAATAGTGCCTTACTGACAGAACCTATAATGCCCAACGGGGCAGACCGTTTTGTCCTAGTATTGTTATTGTCGATGTTACCGATGGTGCTCGCTAGAATTTCCGTGTATTTATTGGTATCGGCTAAAGAGCTTTTGAGTCGTGATGCGATCCCTGAGTATTCACAGTCGTTGAGGCCTAACTCTCGGCAGTGCTGCGCGAGGCTTTTCAAATTTTTTGTAATCACGGGTTTTGTTGGAGAAATTGGTCAAGCTCTAAAGATGTCACAAGTTTCCTTGCAGTGTGCGAGATCCGGAGAACACCCATCTTCTCAAAGAAAATGCCTGGGTTGTGTTGTAGTGGCTTCACCGTATAGGATTTTCCAGTCGGTTCAATACCTTGGCCGTGGTTCATTACCGCTGTTGTTAGTATGCTCAAGATCATTCTGAGGACCACCGTCACAATCCGCATGTTGATGGTTCTGCAAATAACAATTATTCATTAGGTGATTTTTATCGACGCTATTCTGTAGAGGGTATTTTCTTTGGTCGACCCCGAGGATTCTTTTCCTTCACTTCGATCTCTGCTTTTGGTTTTGGGGGTCTTCCTTTTCTCTTTCTCGGCGCAGGCTCTGGTGGCGTATCTCCAGCCATATGAGCGTGTTTTAATTTATCCATGTGTGTGAGAACCAGCTGACCGTCGCGTCTGTCGACGAGCGCTGTATGCTGATCCAGCACCTTTGCGAGTTTGTACGGTCCGTCGTAATAAGCGTCGAATTTGTGTTGTTTAGGTTCGCGCAGAGTGTACACCATCTCTCCTGGTTCGTATTTTACGACATTCGTTTTTCGATCATGCTGTCATAGTTAGCTAGCTGTCATGTTTAGCTTGATGTTTGTGGTGATTTAAATTATTTCCTCCGATTTCGGCTAGTTCATCCAGCCTTTGGGCGAGATTTGCTACATATGCCGTGGTCGTTGGCAGATGTTCTTTTAACGGGAAGGTGCTTGGTGTTTTCATAAGTTTCCCGTATGCCATCTCGTAAGGTGTAAAATTCGTCGCTTCATGAACTGTAGCGTTATGCGATTGGATAGCATATGGCAAAACTTCGTCCCATTCGGTTTGTTGACCGATGTAGTGTTTGAGATAATCAGCGATGCTCTGATGACTTCTCTCAAGAGATCCATTGCTCTGTGTGTGGTATGTTGTCGCCTTCACATGTTGTACGCCTTTTTCCTTCAAGAATTCTTCCATTCTTTGGCTGACGAAAGATTTCCCATTGTCGCTAAGAAGGAATAAGGGCGTGCCGTGAACTGCGAAGTATTGCTGATCTAGTGTCCGAATGATGGTTTTAGATTTCAAGTTCGAATGCTCGTGCAAATTTTGTGAGAAGGTCGATCGTCGTGCGAATGAAACGATGGCCTCGTTTCGTCGTTGGCAATGGATCAACGATATCTACTGCGATCTTTTCCCAGGCTGCCACCGGTGTATCTGTAATTATCATTGGTTCTCTGGTTTTTATACGGACCAATTTGTGTTGTTGACAGCTGTGGCAGCATCTCACGACATCCTGAACATCCTTTTCCATGCCTTCCCAAGAATATCGTTGTCTCAATCGTTCGTATGTTTTCCTGACTCCTTTGTGTCCTCCGATGTGCTCCGTGTGCCACTTCCGGATTATATGAAGGCGTTCTGGAGCAGGTGGTGTCTTGATCTGACCAGTGCATACTTGGATGTTGAATGGGCCCTTGAAAAATATTTCTTCCAGGATTTTCTTGAATGCATCTACGGGTAGGTCGTCGTGGCCGTCTCCGTTTGATGAAATTCTGAATTCTTGGATGTTTTCTCGCTTGAGCGCTTCCCTGAGTGCGTCGAGAGCTGTTTTCAGGTTTTCGGTGGTAATTTTCTGATAATAATGCTTGGTGGCGGCAGCACTGAGTACAATGGTCCGCTTAGCTTTGCAAAGCGCTACAGTCTTCGTTTTGCGATCGTTTGTGATGGTTTCATTGTTGATGTAACCCAAATCGCGCAGCTGCTGCCCAATGGGGTAGTGGATCACCCCGTCTGATGATGTCAGGTGCAGGTAGACTCCCTTTCTTGTTGTTAGCTGTTCGGGAGTAACGACAACTCTCGTCTTAGTGGGTAGAACATTTTGGACGTTTTCTTGTTCTGTCGTATTGCTGTCGCTTTCGCTATCAATCTCATCCTCGTCTGAAGATGAGGATGTAACTGATAAGAATTCCTGATCATCGTCGGTCGCAGATGTTCTGGCAGAATTTGTCCCTGAAATGGTCTTCGTGTGTGTGGGTGCAAATCGGATGGCTCGTGGTGTTGAACCACAGGCCGGTTGTTCACCCTTCAACGGCGTTGGTACTGTCGACAGTCTTCCATACCGGGTTTTAGAAGACAGAAGATTGCCGCCAATATGGCTCGAATTCCACCCCTCTTGTTCCGTTGTTAGTTGGTTCGATGGTTTTCCTGCTGGTTTGTCAGGCTGCGTACGCAGCCTCTCAATTGCCACCGCTGTATCTGGACTTACTCCGAATTCGCTGGTGAGAAGCTTGAATTGAGATTCCGTTGGGCTGCTATTGCTGCACGTGGAATCATCGTTGAGGTTTAGTATGGCTTCTTCCGGGGTAACAATTGCCTTTGGGAGGTTCTTAGAGAGATTGAGCAGTTTCCGCTCGGCTTCGTCCATGGTGAGTTGAGTAGTACCCTTTTGGATAGCTAAGGACGAGTCCAAAATATATCCGAAGGGATCCGATTGCGCCGAAGTGTCAAGTTCATTTTCGGTAAGGTCTGTGTCGTCATCGCTCGGTTGGTCGGGTTGGGATACTGTAGAGTCTGTTAACGGTTCGACGTCGGCTGTTTCCGTTCTTTCGTCAATATGTTCCAGCGTTGGTTTCGCCCACATGCTACCGCGACGAGACTCTACAACTGGCTCGTCATTTTCTAGTTGAGATTCGGAAAAAGTGGAGCCATGGTACGTGGTTTTCGTTGCCGTCCGCCCCTTTTCCCGAATTCTACTCGCAATTGTGCTTGAATTTAAGTCTAATTCGGGTTTCGCCCCTTTTGGTTCAAATTTTGGGTCTTCTCGTGGCGTCAATGGGAAGCTTGCAGCCGGAGGATTTCTTGACAAAGCGTCCGCGTTCAAGTTGGTCTTTCCCTTTTTGTATACGACCTGATATTCGTACTCTTCGAGCTGCTGCCTCCATCTCATCAGTCTTGATGTAGGGTCCTTCACCGAGTGTAGCCAGACCAGCGGGTAGTGATCGGTCACGAGCGTGAATTTTCTTCCGTATATATACGGCCGAAAAGTTTTTACAGCGTATACCATAGCGAGGCATTCCTTTTCTGTTGTCGAGTAATTTTCTTCTGCTGCGGTCAACACTCTACTAGCATACTGAACTGGCAAATCTTGACCGAGTTTTTCTCCCTGACTTAGCACAGCACCGATTGCAATATCCGATGCGTCGGTTGTTACTATGCGTAGACAGCGATTTTAATGAGGTTTCGCAAAGAGTTCGATTCTTTCATTCCCTTTTTGCTTGCACTAATATTTCGAAACCGGCAAGTTCGTTTCTTGAAGAAAGCAAAGGAATTTGATGATTTATGATTGCAACATATTGCGACCGTTCGGTGGTATGGAGGCCGCGAAGGCAATGACACGAGTTGAGCAATACGGAAGTATACGGATACGAAAAATGGTCCGTAACACCTGCTTAAGTAGCTAGAAGTTAGACGCATGTTTTATCAATAATCTATATAATTTTTCCTTATATAGAGATTGAATTTACATTTGAAAGGAAAGATGTTAGGTTCGGATTATATAACAACGCTATAATATAGATATATTTTTTGGTTTGGTTGTTTGTGAAAGTTCTTAACGGTACTCAATCTCTCAAATCAGAGGCAGAAAAGACCCTCTCGGATTACCGAGAGGGTCTTTTCTGCCTCTGATTTTTAGTGCACTGGCCCATATACTTTACGGGCTTTCTACCGGATGTGTATGTAACTTGAGTGTCCCGATAATCCAAGCAGACAAGAAGTCAAGAGTTTTATGTGTACATGCTAACATTTTCCACGCCCTCCTCGACTTCTCAAGAACCCTTGCTCTATCTTCGGTTCCCGAGGCAAGACGCCTGGGAGATAGATAAAATTCCATCCCCAGCTAAGAAGCTCAAAACCAACATTTATCTCGCCTTTCAAAGGAAAAGCGACGTATTTGAAGTTCATCCTGATTTTCTTATTCCCTATCAAAGTGAAAGACACCTGTATTATGAATGAAATTAAGTGTATAACGGTCTCTTTCCATAAAAAAAAGTTGAAATGCATGCCAATCATTTCATAGAGATGACTTTCTGCTATTTTTACATAAACGTTGTCCCCCTTTAGTCGATTTCGATACATAATAAAATACTAATCTTTTTCCATAATATAAAAGGATAATATTGATTGTTCGTAAATTGCAGGTGTTTTTTTGTAGAATCATATTTGTCAGCGGCTTCCCCTCTCGCCGGCGCGGCGCACCAACCTGCAGCTCGGCTCGAGAGTCCCCGAAACCAATCGGGTGTTTTCGAGGAGGGAAGATAGGGCATGGAAAATGACAAATCCGTTACCGGCTAATATTTCGTACACTGAAATAAAAAGAGCGGAAATAGAGCATTTCGTTGAAACGACGTACAGAAAAGTATATTTTTTAAAGGTCAAGCTCTATTAGTGGAAACGCCTGTATGGAAAAAATGGTTATGGGAAATTTTATTTAATAACGATTTTAACATAATTTGTTTTCTTTGTGTATAAAGTTCTTAGTACAGTAAATACATAAGATTGAATGATAGAAACTCTAAAATCTAATATCAATAATATAATTTGTGCTAAAATAATAACATAAAATTATTAGTGATGAAATAGGTGATTCTCTTATTAAAGTTAAATGTAAATATCCTGCAAATATATTTGCTGTTCATCGAATTTATCAAGTAAAGGACAAATAATATTTCTAGTTGTTTCAATTGAAACTGTAAAATGTATTAAATGAAAGGAGATCTTGTGGGAATTACATGCACAAATGCAAAGTTTGTATTGTTTAATCGAAGGAAAATTATTAAACCAAATCAAAATGGGAAGGAAATATAAATTGAAAAAATTAAATGTCTTGACCTTGGAAACATATATGGGACTTGTGAAAAGATATATAAAATTATTTCTTAAAATTAATGGAAATAAAATAGTGAAATAAATTATATCAAAATCGATAAATTTATTCAATAAAATAATGATTAATTATTTGAATAAAGTTATTCACATAAAATTTCAAAAAATAATTAATCGAGAATCAATTACTCGAAATAATATTGGAATAATAACAAAATTTGAATAGAAGAAATTCAATTTAAATCAACTTTTGCATTGGTATTAGAATCAAAAACAGAAAATAAATTTCTTATCATTTTAAGATACATTTTTTATACTTTTTGTTATTATACGAATTAATATGTTTGTCAATCTAAATAAAATTATATTTAAAGTCAATCTATTGTATAGTGATAGTTGTGGAATATAAAAATATTAATGTTAATAATTTCAAAATGACATTTTAATGGTATATTTTCTCATTTCTGTCATTAGAGGTAATTTTAATTACTATATATTGATTTAAGAGATCAAAACTTCAAATTCAGTCATCCAATGAAAAGGGATAAAAAATAACGAATTGTATACATTTTTCATGATTAGTTCTTTCAATTGCAATAGGTATAAATCTATGAGTTATACGACACATTTCAGAACATTGTCCATAATCTAATCCAGATAGGTTTATATTAATTAAAGTTTGATACTTCGGCCAGGGAAGTTTGATTACTTCGGCCAGGGATAGAATCAATTTTCACACCTAATGATGGAACAGTTCAGGAACGAATTACATCTGAAGAATTAATAAATATACGCATTTGATTTTTATATGGAATAATTACATTATCATCAACACCTAACAAACGGAAATTATTTATGTTCATATCATTACTTTTAGTTATAAAGAAACGAAATGTAATTTGATTAAAATCTGAATATTCATAAGATCAGTCGCATTGATGTCCTATAGATTTAATTGTTGGGGTTGATATATAAATTTCATCTGTTAAATATAAAATATTGAATGAAGGAATTGCTAGATAAATGAAAATTAATTAAATATTTTGATTTTTTTGAATAAACTTATTATTCAAATAATTAATTAATGAGAAAAAATAATATAAATAATTATAATCGCAATTAGCAACAACATGATCATAAATTTGTTTTAAGTTTTCTATAAATTGTGAATTAGCATCTTATATGTTAATGATTGATTAGGTAGAAATTTCATTAATTGAGAGTGAATTAATTGATATATTAAAGGAATTTGATTGCATCTATGATTTAATGAGGGGTAAAATATTCTTAATCATTCAATTGAAGAAACTGTATACATTGAAAAAATATTTAATCGTTGAGGTGACCTTCGTTCTCATATTGGAAAAATAAAATATATAATTTTTAATATTGAAATTCAAGGTTCTATAAACGAAAAAATATTTTAAGTTATATATGAATTAGGATAATCAGAATATCGTTGAGGTATTCCATTGGATCGAAAAATCGTTGGGGGGAAAAAGTTAAATTAGCTCGAAAAATATTCTATACAATCGAATTTTTTATATTTTTTTATGTAATCATAGTCCGCTTATTAATGGATATCGATAAATAAAAACTCCTATAATAGCAAATACAGAGATAATACATAAGGAAAATGAGGTACTGCATAATAAGTATCATGTAAAGTAATATCACTTGATGAATTACCTAGAATTACTCCAGTTAATCTTCCAATTACAAAAAAAGGAGGGAAAGGACAAGTGCAGAGCGGTGGACATATAAGTAGTGGAGCCTTGTACAAATCCGAAGAGGCTGTGCAATTAAAACTTGAAAAAAAAATTAATCGTGAAAATACAATAATTTGTTAAAACATATATATTAATAATGAAAATACAATAATTTGTTTAAATAACAATATAAATTGTTATTTGTTATTTAACATCATAAATTTATTACCACAATTTATGATTGTGGTAATAAAATTAATTGCTCCCATAATATCCCATAATATCTAATGATATTCCTTCATGATATAAATTAATAGATGGACGTAAAAGTCAAAATCGCAAATAATTTATGCGTGGAAATGATATATCTGGGGCTGCTAATATTAAGGGAATTATATAATTGATAATTATTAATGAAGTAACCAGGATTACCGAATTCTATACGAATTGATAAACTGAATGAAGATCCTATTATACCAGATAATATTGTCAAAATGAAATAAAGAATTCCAATATCATTATAATTAGTATAAGTAGTAGAAAAAAAATTATTGAATATTTAAATATATATTAGTTATAAAAGAAAGAAGAAGACAGGGGAAGGGGGAAAGGAGAGCAGGGTGTGGCAAGTGGTCGGAAAGGATGAAGGAGGAATATGGGAGAAGCATAGAGGGGGCAGGAGTGGAAGGACGAGGGGTCCAAGAAGTAGTGAAAGAAATAACAGGGAAAATGAAGGAGGCCATGAAGGCAGGCGAGGAGGAAGGGGGCAAAGAGAGGAGAGCGACGAGGGGAGGGTGGTGGGATGAAGAATGCAGGGAGAAGAAGGGGGAGATGAGGGAAGAGCTAAGGAAATGGAGGAAAGGAAAAAGCACGACAGAGCGTTATAGAGAAAAGAAAAGAGAGTACGGAAAGTTGAGGAAGAGGAAGAAGGAGGAGGAAAGGGAAAGGAGAATAAGAGAGATAGCGGAAGCGAAGACGGAGAACAAGGTGTGGGAAATAGTGAATAGGAGAAGAAAGAAAAAGAAAAGAGTGGAGGAGAAAATAAAAACGGAAGAATGGAAAATATATTTTATCGAGTTGTTGGGAGGAACGGAAGGAAGAGAGGAAACGGGGGCAGAGAGAAAGAGAGAGAAGAGGAGACACGGAGGAGGAATTAGGGAAAGAGGAAATAAGGAAGGCGGTAGAAAGGGTCAAGGAGGGAAAAGCGATGGGAGGAGATGAAATCCCAAATGAAGCATGGAAATGGGGAGGAGAGAAGGCTGAGACTGAGAGAAGGCAGAGATAGAGTGGGCATGGGAAATCTGCGGGAAGGTATGGAGGGGGGAAGGATGGTCAGAGGAGTGGAAGGTGGGGATAATTGTGCCAATAATAAAAAAAGGGGCAAGGAACGAGGGTAGAGGAGTACAGGGGGGTGACGTTGTTGCCCTCGCTGTACAAGATTTACGCGGCAGTATTGGCAAAAAGATTAGAAGAAGAAGTGGAAAGGAAAGGAGCGGTGCCGCAAAACCAAACCGGCTTCAGAAGGGGAATGGGAACAATTGACAACATCTACGTCCTGAATCACGTAATAGGAAGGCAGGTGGAGAAAAGGAAGGGAATGTTGGTGGCGCTCTTCATCGACCTGAGACCGGCGTTCGATTCAGTAGACAGAAAAGAATTGTGGAAGGCGTTAGAGAGGAGAGGAATAAGGAAAGGGCTAAGGGAAAGGATAAAAGAAATATACGAGGAGACGAAGAGCAGGGTGAAGGTAGGGGGGAGACAGGAGAGGAATTTTGGACGGAGAAAGGGGTAAGGCAGGGATGCCCGCTAAGCCCGCTCCTGTTCAATGTTCTGACGGCGGATCTCGAGGAGGAATTGAAAAAAGGGTAATGGGGGGGGGGGATAAAGATAGGGAGGGAGAAGATTTTCTCACCAGCGTACGCGGATGACGTGGCGGTGCTGGCAGAAAGGGAGGAGGACATGCGGAACATGATTAGGAGACTGGAGAGGTATTTCGAGGGTAAGAAGCTGGAGGTGAACGTGGGGGAGACTAAGGTGATGAGGTTCAGGAAAGGAGGGGGGAGGTTTAAGAAAAATATATGGAAATAGGGAGGGGAAGAGCTGGAAGAAGTAAGGGAATTCAAGTACCTAGGGTACATGTTCAGGAGGAACGGGAGACCAGAGGTGCACATGGAAGACAGGGTAAGAAAGGCGGGAACAGTGATGAGGCAGGTGTGGGGAATAGGGAAAAGAGAATTTGGGAAAGATGTGGGGAGGAGGATGTGGTTGTTCGACACCTTGGTGTGGACGGTGATGGGCTACGGAGCAGAGATCTGGGGATGGGAGGAAAGAGGGGCGATGGAAGCGATGCAGGAGAGATATGGGAGGTGGGTATTGGGGCTCGACTGGGGAACACCAGGGTATTTGGTGAGGGAGGAGCTGAAAAGGGACAAGATAAGAACGAGAGCAGGTAGAAGAGCGTGGAAATATGAGGAAAAGCTAAGGAAAGGGGGAAGGAGCGAATGGGCAAGGAAGTCCTGGGAGGAGATCAGGGGAAGGGAGAGAAGAGGGGATCAAAGGAGATCGAAATGGGAGAAAGGCAGGGAGGAGTTCAGAAGGATTGAGGGGAGAGGGAAGAAGAACAGGATCAAGACGAGCAGGGGTACGAGAGGAAGGAGGAGGAGGATAGAGAAGAGCAGAAAAGGGAAAGGTGGGAAAAGATAATGGAGTCGAGATACAACAGATGGTACTAGGAGGTAAGAGTGAGAGGGCTTCCAGGGTACCTGAAGGCGGGATGGGGGGAAGAGCGGTATAGGAGAGTGGCAAGATTCAGGATGGGGAACGAGATGAGAGAAGGAAATTACTGGGAGAAGGAGGGAGAGAGGGAATGCAGGATATGTGGAGAAGAGATGGAATCGTGGGAACACGTGGTGGATAGGTGCGGAGGAGGAGATGGGGAGGAAAGAGGGATAGAAGAAAGAATAATAGAGATCTTGGATGAAGAGGGCGGGGGGGGGGGGGTATGGATGAAGAGTCTGGAAGAGAGGAGGAAGGAAAGGGAAAGGGAGGGAGAGGAAGAAACGAAGTGAAAGAGGAATGGAGTGGAAGGAGGAAACGGAAGTCGGAAGGCGAGGAGAAGAGAGAGAGAGGAGTAGCATTAAGGAAGCGAGCGAGATAAGGATAAGTAGGATTAAGGCGGTGCGGCGCAGGCGGCGGAGAGAGAGAGAGAGACAGCGGCGAAATAGATGTAAGATAGGTTAAGTAGAATAAGGAAAGTGTAAGGAAGAATGTAAGGGAGGAGGGGAAACGGAGGCCTTTGTAACCCTACGGGGAACGAATAAAGCATACATATATATTAGTTATAAAATGTTAAGTAATGTGTCCGATTTAAGTAATAAATTGCAAATTCATGGAAAACATTAATTCTTTACTATAACATTATTGAGATTCAGAAGTAAATTTTTATTTCTATTTTGAAGATTAATAGTTTTTTTAACTTAAAATGTTAAATAATTCAATTATTTAACATTTATAAATTTAATGAAATGATAAATAAAGTTATGAATAAATTATTAATATTGTTAATATTAAAACTTTATAAAATAGATTAATTTTTAAGATCATTTTTTCATAAGCCTAAATAAAGAATAATACGTGTGTAAAATAAAAATAAGATTGATATAATTATTAAAATGAATAAGACAATAAATATAATTTATTGTCAATTAAAATATTAATTGAAGATCAGGAAAATATTTATCATGAATAAAAAAATTATTATTTTGGTATATCAATGTTTCATTGATATACACAATTAACAAATTGATATACAGCGGTATTTCTAGAATTCCTATCGCTCATTTTCTGGTTCAGTCCGTGCCGAAGAGCTGTCAGGTGAAAAACTTAGTCTCGATGGATTTCGTGCGAAAGGAAATATAGCCGGTAGCGGAGTCTTCACAATCCGACAGCTTAGATATATATACTAGGCTGCCGAAGATACCCGTTCGACTTTCGGAGACCGTCGGCCCAAGCACGTGCAGCACGCCGGCGAGAGAGTAAGGGGCGGTTAGGTACCAGTGGTCTTCAATCTCCTCGATTTCGTCACGAGCGCGTTTACAGTATTGGTGTGAATTGGTTTTTCTAAGTTTACGGCTAAGTTATTGGAGATAGAGAAAAGAATCGTATACACCTACAAGGTAAAATATTCCATTCTACAACTTTTGTTCGAAACTTTTTTGCTATTTCCTCTTCGTTCTCAAAGTAATGCATATTTTTTCGGATTTTAACTCTTCTCTTCACTGTTAATAGTTAAAATTCCTAGAAATTCGAATTGCCCGGGTTGATTAACATAGGAATACATGTTTCACTAAGCGGTCGCAAACATTTTCGACGTTGGCCACTTTTGACTGGACTATATTTCCGCTCTTTTTATTTCAGTGTACGAAATATTAGCCGGTAACGGATTTGTCATTTTCCATGCCCTATCTAACCCCCTCGAAAATCCCCAATTGGTCCTGGGGACTCTCGAGCCGAGCTGCAGGTTGGCTCGTCGCGCCGGAGAGAGGGGAAGCCGCTGTCGTACCTCTGTGCTACCGAAAATACACGATCGAAGGTCGGGTACTCCCGAACGAAGCGCGGTAGCGGCCGTGCGAGAGCGAGAGAGAGAGAGAAGGTACCAGCGATGCTCATACCTCTCGATTTCGTTACGTCCGTGTACCTCGGGCGTTGACAGTATTGGTGTGAATTTGTTTTTCAATTTTACGGCTAAACTATTGAAGATAGAGAAAAAACATCGTATACACCTACTGGGTAAAATCTTCCATTCTACAACTTTTGTTCGCAACTTTTTTTGCTATTCCCCTTTCGTACTCAAAATAATGCATATTTTTCGGTATTTAACGCTTTTTTAAAGCTGTTAATAGTTAAAATTCCTAGAAATTTGAATTCCCCGGGTCGATTAACATAGAAATACGTGTTTCACTAACGGTCGCAAACATTTTCGACTTTGGCCACTTTTGACTGAACGGTGATAGCAGGCGGTGAAATGTCACCACCATGCGTACGCTCGCGCTCATCGATGTAAACGCCTGAATGTGGTAGTACGCTTCTCTATGCTTTTTTTTTCTTATATTTTCTTCGTCGAAAAAAAGATAAATATTTTTTTAAACATCTGAAAAACAATCAAACAATTGAATTGTTTAAAAATTACCGAACCGAATACATTTCCAGGGTATTTTGTGATTTTTATAATTTTAATTGCAATAAAAGTTTTAAAAATCACGAAATACCATTGAAATGTATTGGGGTGGGTCGTTAATTTTGAAACAATTCAATTGTTTAATGTTTTTTTATTTTGCTTAAAAAAAACATTCATCTTTATTTCACGATGAATTAAATAAGAGAAACAAACACGAACGGAAAAGCGCATTACCCAATTCGAACAATGACACCGATAGTGCCTTTTCCGTCGCATCCATACGACGAGTGGAGGTAAACAGAGATCACTACACACTCAAGCACTCACACCGACGAGCGCGAGCGTACGCAATAGCATCACGGCAGTTCCCAGCATTGCTACACGCGTATCTGGCTCACCGACTGTAAGCCGGTCCATTGCGGGCGCTACTGGTTGGCCCGTCTTCAAAAATTAATAATAAACTCAGGAGTTGATCTAAGACCCATACATGTTGATATGAATCGACTCAGAATTTCACTCCCAAACCCCCATTTAGGCACTACCATCAGTTGCGAAACACCTTGAATACCCTTTGAAAAACTTTCAAAATGTGAAAAAAGAACGCGAAGCCATTAACAAATCTCCCGACAATATTTTTGTTTGTAGTGTCTTATAAAAAAATTCCGATTTACCTTATTATTATTTTTTGTTAAATTTAAGCGGTTTCATTATGTTTTATATATTAATTAAACATATAAAAGGAGTAAAATAGTTTTTTATGAGCCAAGCGAGTTAACTAAAAATGTTGTACAAAAAATTGTTGCACCTGTGAAATAACGTTTCTTTAATCATTTTATTACGACTAAAAAAACATATCACTATAATGATCAAGAATTGCCGCGTCGTTAAATAAGAACCTGTCTATATGAAAATTGAAAAGCCTCCGAAGTGGTCCTGCTGAAAAGAATAAACGGAAGGACCGTCACATGGGATGACGGCCTTACGATATCCCAGCTGAGTAACTGCCAGCGCCATCTCTCAGCTTCACTCTGAAGCGCAAGCAACGTATTACTCGATCCCAAGTGTTCGCCATCCGGACCGTTCGACATTTTGGCCCATCGGTATTTTAGCTGTTCAACTTTTTGGCCCTTCGCTTTAATGAATTTGAAATTGTAAACCGTCGTCATATGTACAATTCGATGCTTTGACGCTTGATTTGTTTCGTGTATTTATACAGACAGTTCGATATTATCTCTCGTTATTTTGTTAAATCTGACATTTGTTTTCGCTATAAATTAACTTCGAGATATTTATATTCACAATTTTGATTAACGATTTTACAGACTATCATAAGATTGATCTATCTATGTTAAAACGTTCGTCATTACTGCATTCGACATTTTGGACCGTCTGAATATTGACTGTTTGAATTTTGGGCCTCCACCCGAATTTCCGATTTATTTGGTGTATATATTTTTTTTTTGGAAGGTTGTGAGTTCATTTATCGTTTCGAATGTTGCCCCATATATTGTTTCTCTTGCAGGGTCTTTTAATTTGTATCTAGCTAAAGTTTAGCCGTAAAATTGAAAAACAAATTCACACCAATACTAACATGCGCAAGACACACGGACGTGACGAAATCGAGAGGTATGAGCCTCCTCTCTCTCTCACTCTCGCACGGTCGCTACCGCGCTTCTTCGCGGGTCCCCGCCTTTCGATCGGGTACTTTCGGCAGCCCAGCGCTACGTCAGCGGCTTCCCCTCTTGCCAGCGCGGCGCGCCAACCTGCAGCTCGGCCCGCGAGTCCCCGGGACCAATCGGATGTTTTCGCGAGGGTTAGATAGGGCATGGAAAATTACAAATCCGTCACCTGCTAATATTTCGTACACTGAAATAAAAAGAGCGAGAATAGAGCATTTCTTTGAAATGACGTACAGAAGAGTATCTTTTTTTAAAGGTAATTAGTAGAAACGCCTCTATGGAAAGGATGGTTATGAGAAATTTTGTTTAATGATGATTTTAACATAATTTGTTTTCTTTGTGTACAAAGTTCTTAATACAGTAAAGACATAAGATTGAATGACAGAAACTCTAAATTCTAACATTGATTATATAATTTGTGTTAGAATAATAACATATCATAAAATTATTATTGATGAAATAGCTGATTCTCTTATTAAAGTTAAAAGTGAATATCCAGCAAATATATTTGCTGTTCATCGAAGTTATCAAGTTAAAAGACAAACAATATTTCTAGTTGTTTCAATGAAAGCTATAAAAGGTGGGTCTTTTGGGGGATTACATGCGCAAATACAAAGCTTGTATTGTTTAATGAAAGTGAAATTATTAAACCAAATCAAAATGGGAGGGAAACATCAATTAAAATGTCTTGAACTTGTGAAAATATATGAGACTTGTAAAAAAATATAAAATTATTTCTTGAAATTAATACAAAGAAAATAGTGAAATAAATTATATTGAAGCAAATAAATCCATTCAATAAATAATTTTTAATTCTTTGAATAAAGTTATTCAAATAAAATTTAAAAAATTAATTAATCGAGAAACAACTATTCGAAATAATATTGGAATAATAACAAAATGTGAATAGAAGACATTCAATTTACATCAACTATTGAATTGGTATTAGGAAAAAAAATAGAAGATAAATTTCTTATCATTTTAAGATACATTTTTTCTAACTTTCATTATGATACGAATTAATATTTTTTTTCAATGTAAATAAAATTATATTTAAAGTTAATCAATTGTATAGTTATAATTGTGGAATATAAAAAATATTAATTTTAATCATTTAAAAATAACATTTTAATGTTATATTTTAACTCATTTCTTCCATTAGAGGTCATTTTAATTACTATATATTGATTTAAGATATTAAAACTGTAAATTCAGTCATCCAGTGGAAGTGCATAAGAAACTCATTGTATAACATTTTCATGATTAGTTCTTTCAATTGCAATAGGTATAAATCTATGAGTTATACCACACATTTCAGAACATTGTCCATAATATAATCCAGATAGATTTATATTAATTAAAGTTTGATTACTTCGGCCAGGGATAGAATCAATTTTCACATCTAATGATGGAACAGTTCAGGAATGGATTACATCTGAATAATTAATTAATATACGAATTTGATTTTTATATGGAATAAATATGTTATTATCAACATCTAATAAGCGGAAATTATTTATGTTCATATAATTATTTTTACTTTTTTAATAAATGAACTTTAATTTGATTAAAATCTGAATATTCATAAGATCAGTAACCTTGCTGTCCAATTTAATTGTTAGAGTTGATATATAAATTTCATCTGTTAAATATAAAATGTTGAATAAAGGAATTGCTACATAAATTAAAATTAATATCGGAATTAATGTTCAAATAATTTCAATATTTTGATTTTGTTAAATAAACTTATTATTCAAATTATCAGTTAATGAGGAAAAAATAATATAAATAATTAAAATCGTAATTAGCAACAACATTATCAATGAATGATCATAAATTTATTTAAAGTTTTCTATAAATTGTGAATTACCATCGTGTATATTGATGATGAATTAGATGGAAATTTCATTCATTTAGAGTGACTTAATTATGATATATTAGAGAAGTTTAATTAAATCTATGATTTAATGCGGGGTAAAATATTCTTAATCGTTCAATTGAAGAAATTGTATACATTGAAAAAAGATTTAATCATTGAGGTGATATTCGTTCTCGTATTAGAAAAATAAAATATATAATTATTAAAATTGAAATTAAAGATCCTATAAAAGAAAAAATATTTTAAGTTATATATGAATCAGGATAATCAGAATATCGTGAGGTATTCCATTTAGACCCAAAAATCGTTGGGGGAAAAAGTTAAATTAACTCGAAAAATATTCTATACGATTGAATTGTCAATAACTGTTTATGTAATCCTAGGCCGTTTATTAATGGATATCGATAAATAAAAACTATAATAGCGGATAAAGCTCCCGGAGATAATACATAACGAAAATGAGGCACTACATAATAAGTATCATGTACAGTAATATCACTTGATGAATTACCTAGAATTACTCCAGTTAATCCTCCAATTTCGAATAAAAATACAAATTCTAATCTTCAAACGTTTGAAGGATTAAATTTTATTTTCGATCCATGGATGGTGGCTAGTCATCTAAAGACTTTAATTCCTGTAGGGATTACAATCATTATGGTTGCTAAACTGAAATGAACTCGAGTATCTATGTCCAGTGTACATATATGATGGGATCATACAATGAATCCTAAAAATCGAATAGCTAATATTGCATAAATTATACGAATAGAACAAAAAGTTTATTTTTTTTATTTTTGTAACAAATTATAAGGGAAACCAAATACGGGAAATTATATGGTATAAGCAAATCCTGGTAAAATAAAAATATAAACTTCAGGATGTCCAAAACATCAAAATAAATGTTGGTATAGAATTGGATCTTCTCCACCTGATGGATTAAAAAATGTATTTAAATGTCGGTCTGTTAAAAGTAAAGTGATAACCCCTGCTAATACAGAAACAGCTCATAATAATAAAATTGTTGTAATTAAAATTAATCATGAAAAAAGACCCCGATGAGTGGGTCTGATGGTTAGCGTTAGAATTGCGGGCCAGCGGATCGGGAGGTGGGGGTTCGAATCCCAGTCGCATACTTTCGTCAGGAAATGTTTTTCTCCGATATTTTCTCAGCAAAAGGCGACTAGTTCCGCGACTGGAAGGCGAACATGAGACTGACTATATCGGTATAGGTTTTCGGCAGTTTCCCTATGCCCATGACCGGCGAAAACATGAGATATTCATGGTGAATACGATACGGACGAGGAAGTTGGCTGCGGCCGCAAGGGGGGGGGGGAGATGGAGAGAAAGAACAAGTGTAGAGCGGTGGACATACAAGTAGTGGAGCCTTGTGAAAAGCCAAACGGCTAGTCAAATAAAACTTATAAAAAAAATATATTAATCATGAAAATACAATAATTTGTTCGAAAATAACATTCAACAAATAACAATATAACATTTTTTTATATTTATGATTGTGGTAATAAAATTAATTGCTCCTGTAATTGAGGATAATCCTGCGAAATTCAGAGAGAAAATTGCTATATCTAATAATATTCTTTCATGATATAAATTTAATGAAAGAGGTTTCTTATAATTCATCAATTAGATAGAAAGGGATATAAAAAAATCGATTAATCAAAAAAGATGTTTTAAATTAAAGTACGACTAATTTATTTTAAAAAATTGAAAACATTGCAAGAGATTTGAAGAAAAAAATTGACATTTAATTCGTAAGTTTTGATCAATAAAGGCGCGTGATTTTTTTAAATTTCTTGCAATTTTTCAATCACAAGTTAAAAATTTCAACAATAATTTGAAAAAATGAAAAAAAGCATAGACGGGACTCGAACCAGAGCCGTCCGGACGGGAGTCTTACTCCTTTGCCGCTGGGCTGCTCGCTTCGTTGTGTTCATGTACAAACTCTACGGTACGTAAGCGGGCTCCCAACTTTGACCCGTGATTTCTCGAAAACGAAGCCGAGTTGGCACCTACAATTTTGTGGTTTGGTTGGTACCTGCCGATACTATAAACACGCGAAGTGGGAGCCCGTAACTCGATGCACCTCCTTTTTTCCCCCATTCCTTTTCGACGTCACTTTTGAACACACACAGCCAAATATCAGCTGTCCTTTGTCGGCTTATCGAGTTCGAGAAACATCGATATGCGACGTCTGCAAAACGCGTAACAAACGTGATCACAACTATTTTAGATAGCCATTTTTCTACGAAAATATGCGACGGAATGCAAAGATTGAGGTATCGAAATGTTCGTTTTGAATGTGGCTGCACGGCTCTGTGTATCTTCAAGTCGTGACATTAGCCAAACATTCGATTTTTTATCTTTTCAGTAACGAATTCGACACAAGTCAATCGACGTTGCTTTCTCTGCGGCCCGCCAGATACATCACCACGTTCGCACAAAATGTCCGCAATCCCATTGTCGCACTTGAGGTCACACAAAAATTTCTTTTTGATGTCGTTTTTATACGAAAAACAAAACTTTCTCCGCTTTTTCTATGACACTCACACACGCTGCCAAATATCAGCTATCACTTTGCCGGCGTATCGAGCTCGTCCACATCGATGCGTATCGTCTGCAAAACATGTGACGAACGCCGCGCGCGGAATTCTCGTGAACTGAGCACGTCGAAGTTCGGGCGACATTTGCTCGCAATTATCAACAATTACACGATCAATCTAGATTACCACTTTTCTCCTAAGATATGCAACGAAATCCAGTGATTGAAAGCTCAAATTGTTCGTCTTTTATGTGGCTACCCGGCTCAGCCTATCTCCAAGTCGTGACATTAGGCAAACGTCTGATTTTTCATCTTTTCGGTCACGAGTTCCGCATGATAAGCCAATCTACGTTTTTTCTCTCTCAAATTCAGAAAATTTGAGGAGTAGACAGCCGTCTATTCCTGTGTGTGTGTGTGTGTGTGTGTGTGTGTGTGTGTGTGTGTGTGTGTGTGTGTGCGTGTGTGTGCGTGCGTGCGTGCGTGCGGGTAAAAGAGAGAGAGAGAGAGAGAGAGAGAGAGAGAGAGAGAGAGAGAGAGAGAGATCAAAGAGAAAATGCTTAGCGCCTCCTCAAGCGGGGCGAAACAAAATGTTTCTTAGCACGCGCGCGATACCTCTAGTAATCTTTCTCGGGCTCACGTCGTCCCCAGGTCTTCGTAACGAAAACAGTAAACTTCAAATTGAAACGCCGGTTTAGCGCAAGAAAATGTTGTTTGAATGCAGATTTAAATTCTCCATTTTTTAGACATGTAAAGGTCATCGGTTATTTGCAGCAAAGACGAGGAGGAATAAGTTGAGTAGCAACAGAAATATTATGCACACTTTTTTTACAAACCGTCCGTGGAAAATTATCGAATGACAATTCTTTGGGCAAAAATTTCAAAAAATTCGATAACGATATTTTTTATCGTTCCGATTGCCCGTTTTTGGCTACGTGGTGCTCATTCTAAAGTAATTAAAAAAAAGTTTTCCATATAAAAACTTTTTCGTTTATTTCGGTTGTTATGGAAGAAATTTTTCCTTTTCCTATCAAAATTACGAGGGAAAAATTTTCTTCTGGATAACTCAAATAAATAGTATTTTATGGAAACGATATTTTTTCGGTATTTTTCAGTATTAATAAAATCAGCGTACTTGTCGATAAAGTAATCCTTGAGAATGATGCAAACAGATTAAACAATGCGGAAATTTATCATTTGCAGGCTTCATTTGCTAAATACTGATAGCAAAAAGTAAGTAACTGTAAAATAAACCAAACATTTTCTTCCATTTTACAGTTATTTACGATGTAAAAATAGGACCATTTGCCAGGGTACGGCAAAAATGGTAAATGGCGTAATCCATGATTTGTATGCCCATTCGGTATATTGTGTGCCGGACAACAGCGAGGAGCTCGTCGCGCGCTTCAAAGAAGCGTTGGCAGAGGCTCTGTCACGGCACTGGTACAGATTGAAGCCCCTGTACGATTCACTGGCAGCAGTGTAAGATATTTCTCAATTTCTATATTCAGTAGTGTTACATCCTAGCGAATGTGCCTTCTCTCGGTTATTCCCAATATCCTCATTTGCCGTTATAAGCTTATTATTAAATGGATAAATCTAAGAATAAGACGTGTAACAACATTAAACGGAACTTGCGTACGTTCCGCGAGCATATTTTTCGTTTATTTTATTCAGTCAGTCCGCCTCGTGTTATAACCTCGCATTTCTTCAAGGCGTAAATATCGAAGTCCCAGAAAGAAATATGAGGCACCACTCGAATGATACGAGAAGACTTTGCCTCTAGCCTAAATAAGTCCCGGCCGATAATTATTTAGCATGGTGCCGACAGGAAGCGAGAACTCGCCGACGCTCGATCTCCTCGCGCACCCGATATAATCTTTACCATAACACAGATCATGCGCATGCTTAGGTCATATCCCATGCGTTTTTTGCCGAAACACGGGACAAAGGTCTCGTACCTTCCACGCGTGCAAACTCTGTATAAGGAATGATCGAGATCAATTCTGCGAATCATGAATTCGCGACCAATCACGCTAAACCTTAAAGTTCCTTCTCCCACTATCGAACCCCTCCTAATTTTCATATCAAGAAAGACTTCCTTCCTGAAGTCAGTCTTCCAACAATTGCCATCGCGTTCAGATCATAGTCTTCCAACAAGTACCATCGACTCAAGTTCTTTTATCAAGTCTAAATCTAAGTCTCCCGACAGTCTTCATCAAATCCAGATCTCAGTCTCGCGAAATCTTCAATCAAAATTAACTTCACTTCTTAATCTTGTTCTGACAGAATTCGAAGTGTAGAAGCGGTATCGTAGAGTTTCGAATATTACACATCTTCGGGTTTTGACCGAAGCGTTGTATAAAAGTTTAGTCGACTCTCGCGACCTCGAGTCCATAAAACAGTTCAAGTGCTATTTTTCTACGCGCATATACATAAGCACTCTCAGCGGCCCAAAAGTCTGGTGCTGGTGACCGCTTTCCGAACGCTGAGCGTGGCGTCCGTCAACGAAGCCCTTATCTGCGAGCGACAACCGATACTCTTGCGAGCGAGCGTACCTACACACCGATACACTCACAAACACAGCGACCAATGTAAGCAACAAATTTCATTTTATGTTAATCTGATTGTTCCCCCGGCTTCATAGTTATTTTCATTGTCATTTTTCTGTATAAGCAACTTTATTCATCCGATCACTTATTTGTAATAAACCTATAGTTAAGTTTGTACAAATTTGTCGGATTATTTCTCAATACCAAATCACTGCATGATTTCCTAATTTCAACTCATTCCAAGCACTACCCCTTTTTACCCTCATCCCGTGCTATTGCGCTTGTCGTAGGCAAAAAAGGAGGGAATCAAAAAATATATGCCCACGTCCCTTCCCGACGTGACAGTAGCACGTTCTTACCATCTTGCTAAACGTGTATATTATCAGAAATTTGATATTATGCAAGATGAGGTTTCCGAAAGAAAACATATGCCTCAACTGTTTCAGGGCGCACAGGCCAAAGCTTTGCATGAGAGCGAAAAAGATAGCTGCAAAATTAAATTCATCGCTCGAAAACGATATAAATTCACAACATCAAAATATACTCGATACAATTTCTAAAAATTCAATAAAACACTGTTTACAAAAACGGTTGAATTTCGAAATAAAATCGATGAAAGTTTATTTTAAACAATCGATAGGAATTGTAAAAAAAAACGACACGTGGAGGGCCACATCATCAGAAATACTTTTCTCTCTTTCCGCTAGGCGTCATGTATTATCTACAAAAAGTCTTATCGATTTTTAAGAATAAACCTTCATTGATTGTTATTATCGTACTTCAATCGTACTAAAATCGTTCTAAATTATGGTTGATTGAGGAATTTTCACATTTTTTTGTAACGAAACTCGAAAAATCCTAAAAAAATTAATAGCTGTGTCAGCCTAGTATACATGAAATGAAACTAAGAATTAATTACGCCTTGTTTGTGGATGAAGTTTTTTCTGCAACCCATTTTCACGACTGAATTATTTTATATATAGCCACGCCGAAGCCGCGATATTAAAACCGTATCAGAGCCTCAGAAGCTTTATGAAAAAAAACAGAAGGAGGCGTTACCCCCCCAACCCGGTAAATATTCCGCAGTTCATTGAACAACTGCTGGATCCGAGAAATGAAGGGCTGTTGGAATATGACGCAGGGAAGCTCACGGTCCAACTCATAACCGACGAGAATGGTGCTAACCATGCACTGTTCTTTGACCATGACTTCATCCGCGATGAAATTTCGGAAGTGAGCAAGCTCTTAATCGATGCAACATTCAGCTCAAGACCATCGATTCGGGGAGCATATCAACTATTGACGATCATGGGGATCAAATTCAATCACGTAAGAATTTTTTGCAAGCATAATTTTTACGTTCATGAAAATTCTCAATTGGCCTGTAAAATAGCTCCACACTCCGATATGGCCGTTTGTCTAATGTGAAACAAAGACTTACATCCGTGTTTGTCAAGAAGAAAAAAAATTCTTCAACCCATCGTTATGGATTTTAAATTCCGTACCAAAGAATTTTCCATTACAAGAAATCGGTCATCTCAATTCGACATGTGACATATGTCTTCATGCAAAAACCCTTGTTTTTCCTATCTGAATGCTAGTTAGCAGCCAAAAAACGTGTTGTATTGTGAAATCTGAACGTATGCATGTTCACATGTAGGATATTCAGAATAATAAGTACAGATCGTATGAAAGAATCACCGCGAAGTAGATGCTAATAATTCCTTGGTTTCGTGGACTCGTACTTCCGATTGATTTCATTTTTGTACGATGTAGGGTTTCCCATTTGCATGGGTTATTATGAGCGGGAAGACCCAGGCCGCATATATGGCAACGTTGCATTACGTCAAGGAGCGAGTTTTGACGTCAAATGTCATTACCCTCGCAATGGCCGATTTTGAACGTGGGCTGCGAAATGCCATCGCCGCAGTATTCACGAAGGCACATTGCACGGGATGCAATACGCACTACGATCGCGTAAGTTTTACTAAACATGTACTCAAATATCAGTTAACAAAGATGCATTAACTACAAATTGATACTGCCCAAGAATTGAATGCGGACAAGAAAATGTCAAAAAAATATAATCTTTTAGGCCCTTTATCGGAAAGCTAAGGCGCTCGGGCTGGGGAATCGGATCCAAACCGACGCTGACGCCAAAGATTTCTTCAAGAAAACGTTAGCTTTGGCGTACTTGCCCGCGCAACTGGTGGATGCCCAATACCACCGACTCTGGAACAATTTGTCCGCAGCCATGAAGGAACGATTTGCCGCATTCAACCGGTATTATTGTCGCTCATGGCTGCGGACGGTGACACCATCCGGCTTTAGTGTGTACGGGCTCAGTCGACGAACCAATAACATCATAGAGTCGTACCACAATAGACTGGGACAGAGGATGGAAAGTCGCCCTAGCGCCTGGGATTTCCTTTGTAAATATCAGCAGCAGTTGAACGTATAAGAATAATATGACCATTCAATCCGCAGCATAAATTTGATTTTTTTCCAATAGGCAAGCTGCTGAAACTCCAGTCGGACGTTCGAAATGACATTCGACGTTTACGAAACAACGGTCAGATAAGTAGGCACGCCCGCTACTCGACCATTTTCAAGCAAAGAGAATTAATGAAAGGTTAGCTTTTCGACGCTATTATATGTAGTTACATTTTTAATTGGTGGTGAGCACTTTTCAATAGAAACTAAACGAGCAATGAAATTTCGTGATTTTACAAAAAAGAAAATTCGTAGTTTCCCATATATGTTGAGAATTGGATCGACCCTAATATTCTGCGGCAAAATCAAACTATGTTTGCTGTTGTAATGTATTCTATGATTGAAATAAAGTCATAGAAACTTATATCTAATTCAGCGTGGCGGGAGCTACACCTCCGCGACATAACGGTGACCGAATTTTTGGAGAAGGCGGCTGCGTTAAAGGGGAATGTAGCGGCCCTCATTGATGAAGAAAGGGCGGACGGCATCAATGATGACGAAATGGTCGAACCCTTGGCACCAATACTATTGGGTAATGCTCTATGACCCATAGTCCCCCAGGATTATCACTAACAAGTTAAAGTCAGAAATTGATGACTATCTAAAGAATCATCCGGAAATTTGACATCGCTTAGCTTGTGTAGCGACCCTTTTTCTTGATTTAACTTCATTTACTCATTTTAATAAAGCTGATTGAATTTACATAAGTACGTACAAGTACTACCGCCAGAGTTGCCAGACATGTAGTGAGCGAAACCGCCGCCAAACGCCGCTTGTGTAGCCCAAAAACCGCGGGACTTTACGAAGCCCAAATAGCGCGGTAAAAGCTCGCATATAGCCCAAATTCGTGGTTTTGGTAGATCATGAAGGAAAAGCACCGAAATAAGTTAGAAATTGAATTATTTCTTTAATTATTTAAAAATAAAACACAATAAAATATCTGTATTTTATAGCAGGCTATAACAATCACATAAATAAACAAATACTTATTCCTTGAGATTACACAGGTACAAAAATCAATCAGTTTTAATAACAGTCTCATATATGATATATGAATAAGAATATTTAAGTAAATGTCTTTACCCTCTTTAGAAATCGAAATTAACTATCTCCATCAGAGAAACGTAAAATTCGTTTGGCAGGTCCTCTGCATTCGAGATTTGAATCTCTGGTACATTACTATTCTCTAGCACATTGTCTTGGGCAGGGACAGGGCCGGAGTCCGGATCGTCCGGATTGAAGTCGAACTCAGCTTCCCTTGTCGGCTGAGAAAAGGACGCCTCCTTATTCCGGTCGTGCAAACTCTCATACATTGCACTGCTGAATCTGGCAATCATGTCCCGCGTCACATTAAAGGTTCTGCAACATTGACCTATAGCCTATATAGCAAACAGAAACGAGTTGTTTGTAATGGTCGCAAAAATTAAAAGTAAACAATTATATTCGCACTCTGAGTTACCTTGAGATGAACGCGCAAGCGTAGAAGAGCCTCGAGCATCTTTATTTCCATCCTATTTCTAACTTTGGTTTTTATGGCACTCATGAAGCTAAACACTCTTTCCACTACGGCATTGCTAACCGGGATAGTTAGAGCGCGGAGCGCAAATTTGGCAAGTTGTTCGAACGGACGATTCCCCGTTGCAGTCTTGCATTCCAAGACGCAGGTCCAGAAATGAACTATATCAAGCGAATTGATGTCCTCATTCAAATCCGGATGGTTGCAGATCTCGTGGAGGGGCAAAGTACCCAACGTTATCCACTGGCTCTCTAGCACGTCTGTGTCAGCAGAAGGATCTGTTCAAGCGATAAAAATACAGAATCTAAGTGCCTGCTGGAAGTATCATATGTAAAAATATTTCATTATGTTCAAGTCCATGCGGGAGCTTACCTAGATCAAGTGGTAGCTGCTCGAACTGCGGACGACAGAGCTTCGCCAGGGCATTTCTCGGGGAGAGGTACTGCAGCTTTTTTATTACATCAAGATTCGGAGGTAATCGTTCTATCAGTTGGTTACACAAGGCAATCAAATAGTTCCCACAGTCCGCGTGCACCGTACTCATTGCTGCCTCGGAGATAGTGACTTTTTTCACCAGGTTCTTGAACCCATCACCTAGTTTTAACATGTCAATGGGTAAGAGATTATCTTGAACTGTCAAAGCTGCTTTAAGCATCTCAATTTCTTCGACTCGAAGAACACCCGGCTGAGTGGTCGTAGCGGCAGCTCTCTCTTTCAGGATACGGCAGGCTACCGCGTACACCAAGTTTCTAAGATCGCTGTACAGCTTAGTGACATCAGCATTTGAGTGTTCAAATGCTTGATTTACCACGCTCACATCTTTGAGGATAGTACGCAGGAATGTGAGATAAAGGACATTAGCGTCATCCTGGTAAAATTTTGCCAACTGAGACAGTTTGAAATCTTTGGGATTTTTCTTTTGGGCTTCCCTAAAGAACTGACAGAGCTCTGTCCATTGGTCTACGATCACAGAAGATACAGGAAGCCAAATCAACCATCGCGTAGTTGAAAGACTTAGTAGCTTGGCCGGTTTCTTTCCTTCATGCTTTGTCTGGAAAATTAATCAAGGACCGATTTTTAGTTAGAAATCGAGAGGACAAATGGGGAGCGTAGAGAGGTCAGGGAGAGAAAGGGGAGCCTCAAACTCCCTCCTCTCACTACTCATCGCTCCTGCGCCGCACAGCTCGAAGGCGAAACCAAAAATATCTGTTCAAGTATTGACGTATCATATACCAACCTTGTAAAACTCAGTGTATTCTCCCCATCTCTTAGGACTGCAGGCCAACCAGTTGTATGTCTCTGAGAGGATGAAGTCCAAATGGCTTGGCACTTTCTTGTACGCCCACTCGGCACACTTGTCAAGACTATGGCATATGCACTTAATAATGACCAGGTGCGGCACCTTTTTGGTTAAATGTGTGAAAAAAGAGTTGTGAACTCCACACATATTAGATGCACCATCAGTGCCAACGGATTGCAATTGTTGGAGAGGTAGTTTAATTTTGTGCAAGTACTCCATCAGGGCGCCGGCAAGCGCCTCGCCCGTACAACTCACAACTTCGACAATGCCTAGGAAGTCTGTAATCATTTCTTGACGGGCCTTGCTGTGGTATCGAATGCACACAGCCATGAACTTTTTCACTGAGACATCAGTTGATTCATCTACGATGAGTGCGTATGGAGAGTCCCCGACATCCTTCAATAGCTCAGTGAGTTGTGCGGGAGCTATCACATTCGTGATAAGTTTCGAACACTTCGTGCGATGCAGTCTCGTATTCTCAAGCTTAGATCCTTTTCCCAGGTCCTTGATAATTTCCCCCAAATGATCAGCATTTTTGATTGCACAATGTGCAGCTATAAAAGCAGAGAGTTTTAAATCTGAAACTTTAAACTCGTCCTTAATTTGGACACAACCTGCAAGAGAATGACAAAAATCAAAATAAGCTAATATTCTCTATAAATTATGGGGCATGTTAGAAAAGTACGGACCGTAGTCGTGCAAACTGCGTTGCCGATTTCTGTTAATTGCATTTTCTTTCGCCTTATGCTTGTCTCGCCCAGCGTGAACTACCAAGTCACTGTGGTGGGCCCGTATATGAACGTTGCACAATTTACAATAAGCTTCCGGCTTTCCATCTAATACATCTTTCTCAGAGGAGGGCTCGAGCCAGTCTGAAAAATAATTTACAAATTCATGTATTTGGAACCCTAAGTTCGTATATTAAATCCTGCCAGCCACAAAACTAGTTTACTCGGCGACGTGGTGGCTGCCCAAGCACTCTCGCGACGCTTCATGGACAGAACCATAGTGCACAGTAAAAGGCCTTCCTCCTGGACCGCTTTTTTTTCTTTACAAAGAGACAGCTTAAGGCAGTGGAGCTTGCTAGTTTAAATTGTATTGTTTTTGTAGTTCAAAATGTTGAAATGCTACATCATTTATATGTTTAAAATAGTTATATTTTCTTATATGTATATTACACAGTAATTAGTAACAGCACAGGTAATTGAATCACAAAGGAATGCATTACATTACATTCAGATAACTTTATAATTAAATACAATTTAATTAGCTTACATTGTAATTAAATTACTTTGTAATTAGATTAATAATTCAATTACCTATTAATTAAATTACGCCCATCTCTGGTGTAGGAAATGTATATTTCGATACAGCGTTCGACCGCAGCTAGTCGCAAAAACGCGATGCAGCGCACGATTTCCATACCGCGATCGAACGCAGCTAGTTGCCAAATCGCGATGCAGCATCGATGCAGTTGCCAAATCGCCGATTGCCGATGCTAAAAGTAGTACCTATGTTTGCTGAGGCCCTTAGGCCTCATTTGCACGGGCGGTAAAAAATCGCGCGGTAAAAAACGCAACGCATGATGTGTTGACACGGAGCCATTAAAAACGCCAGTGTTGCTATATATATAGATTTATCTGGTATTTGATTTTCATCCGAATGTTCAATAGTGCCCGTGCGAATGAGGCCTTAAAGGGTTAGCAGAGTTAGCAAGCGAAGAAGCGACTTACGTTTCAATGCGGGTTCAGATTCCCACTTCCTATTATAATGCTTCAAGTACTTGCCCCATTTACCCATGACGTATTCCAGGTAGGTACTTCTTTTAAATCTGTGCGATCAGCCGCCACTACATTCCCGAATTCACTCCCAGCCAGCTCCGAATGACCCGATCGGACACGAACGAGAAAGAGAAGACCATGAGGGTGACACTCCTCGAATATCGTGTCCCCGTTAGTGACCTACTCCACGAGAGGCGCTGGTAGTCACCCGTGTTACCCTCACTCTGGTCGCACAGACGACGCACACGACGTGTCTGCATTCTTTATTATTTATATATTACCATTTTAGAATATATTTTTACAAAGGAAGGGATAGGATATGTACACGTATCAAAATGCGTCCGATGGCTTTGTTCCATAAGTCTAGGGCTTTTGGTTCACGTGGAACATTGAAAAGATGAGACTTTTCTGTATTTGATTTATAACCTGACGTGCAGTCACGAACCATGCACGTAGGCATTTTTAAACTTAAAAACAAAAACCACGGCAAGAGTTTGTTTTAATCACTTTTTTGTATAAACACCAGAAAAAATATAAAATTCAACACCCTTTAATAAAGAAAATCCGGATCGACGAAATCGAAGAAGCCAAGAAACCTAAAGCAAATGTCAATTTTGCGGAGGTTAAAAACGTTTAAACAACGCGATGAAGTGCTTTGCGGAGTGAGTGGGGGTAACGCGGGTGACTATTAGCGCCGCGTAGTGAGCTGCTTCCCTCGGGGTCAACAACGGGGCTATCGCGGAAGTATATGAGTATATCGGGCTGAAGGAAAATGCCTTTTTATGTTGGATGTTCGTTATGTATTTTTATTTTATGATTCGTAATTAATAAACAGTTTTTCTTTTTTACATTTGAAGCTTACTTATCCTTCAATTCATAATCATAAATTTAAAATTCCTGTTGTCCGTGACCATGGATTCAAACGGGACAATGATAGGCTTTTCGTGTCCATGACGCAATTTCATACAAGTTCTAATTACACCATGTGAATCACATAACAATGACTCGATGGCTGTACAATTGTATATTTTTATTTAAGATTTTAATAAATATGTATTTACTACGTTCAATTATTTATAGGTCTAAAATGTATTACTCTAAAACCCATAATGAAAGTTACCTCCATAAAATATTTGTTAACGATTGCGTTATCGCCATGGCTGCTCCTCTATTCTTCTATTTTGGCGCACATATACGTATAGTGTTTAAAAAAGAACACGTTTTGTTAGCGTGCTGTATTATGTTATATGATGACATGTTTTTTGTGTGCGTGTGTTAAAATACGTGATAATAATTTGTCACTGCAGTAAATTGTGTGTATGTGTGTATTTCCTTACTCCCTGTAAAAATGTGCGGATGGTTTTGTTTGAAGCGGACTATGCAAGGCGCGTCCTGTAGTCAGGGCCGGTTTACGAAAATTGGCGCCCTAGGCCTGAGAAAGTTAGCGCCCCACCCCCCACCCCGCCGCGCCGCTCGCCGGTCATAAGGGGGCGTGATGAGAAGGGGCGCGCGTACTTGCGGATCCCGCCGACGTGCGGCGCCCCTTTTGGCGCGGCGTCCTAGGCCCGGGCCTAGCGAGCCTAGTGTATAAACCGCCTCTGCCTGTAGTTACCTGGCCGAAGAGCCCAAAGAAAGCCATTTTATTTTCGCATATAGCCCAAATGGCGCTTAAGCGCGTTTCCAAAATTTGGGCCGCGAAATGGCCTCCCAAGATAGCCCAAATCGCGGTTTATAGCCCAATCTGGCAACTCTGACTACCGCTCATGGTTTTGTTTTATCCGAAACTAGAACACGATCCCGATTACGAGCGAGAGCTCTTCGCCGATGACGGACTCGAATGGCTCGCCAACGTTGCAGAGGAGACTGAAGATCTTCCAGAAAATGGTAATGAAAACTAATTTGATGTACATAGAAAAACGAGGTATTCACTAAATGTATATCTTGCAAAATTTGTAAAACATCATCAAATCAGCCTCATGCCACATTCGAAAATATTTATGACACGAAAATGTCTCGTTCCTTTAGATAATGATTCCGACGATGGGATGTCCGGCGAGTCATCCGATGAATCGGTGATTGAAATGGAAAATCCAACAGGTAAAATTTAAATGTCTGTAATCGATTCGATTAATATGTATGAGAAAACAGCATATTGTGTCACTGATCCACCCAATGTCCATGTCAAGGTCCATGAATCTCTAGTATCTTTAATGAAGTTTGATCAACATTTTCTCTTACGTTTGATAAAAATTACTCTCATTTGTAATACTTTTATAATTATCTCCATTAATTCCTTCCCTCGATCAATAATAATTTGTTATAATTTTGCTGTGTAGGAGACATCCAGCAAAATGCGGTGCCGATCGAGACGGCTGCACGGCAATCTCCACCACCTGAAGAAATTCGTAATTTCTTTCATATTCGACTAAAAATCATGAACGAATTTTCTCTATGTGATTCGTAATTTATGTTTACAAATATTGCTATAGCAGAAGAGCTAGAGCGGTTCTAACCCAGGCATCTCAGGGGGGAGCGGGGCGGCGGGGTCCAGCGCGGGGAAGCCAAGTGCCTGGCGGAGGGGGGGGGGGTCCAGCGCGGGGACGTGACGTCAGGGGTCTCTGTGGAGGGGGTATCCATGTGGTCCGAAGAGTGACTGTCGGGAGGGGGAAGCCGTCGTCGACGAGTGTTTTGTGGGGGCGGGGGTCAGGTAGTGGTGAGTGACCGTTGAAAACCCATAAATCTCCTAATTTATTATAGACATAAAAAAGATTAGCATCGATGCAGTGTTTTTCTTTCTACACTATTTAGTCCGTGTGAAAATAAAACACACACACACACACACACACACACACACACACACACACACACACACGATGTGTACATGTAATGGTCATATATGGGTAGGCAAATTTCGTTAATTTGAAGGGATACATGAAGAGGACGGCTTTTTTTCCCTTAACTATCCCTGTGGGGTAGGCATCTGCTGTCCAGAAAAGTGTGCACTCGTGGAGGTGAAAGCTAGCCAGGCTCGCCAATCATTGACTTTCGCGATCTCTACAGAACAGCGTCTAGGTCATGGAGACTGAACTTGCGTATAATACAGAGCATCATAGAGTTTTCAATATATGTTGCCGCATGTTCCAGTATGTATGAAGTCTGTCACGAATCATAGGGCTCTTCGCAGAGCAACATCAAACCTATTCAAGTGATACTTGACGCTTTACAATACTTACCAAATCATCCATATTCTTAAGGCATATTTTTCCACGTCGACGGTCGAAGCCACCCTCCGAGCATAGGGAACATTTTGAAAAAATAACATTCCGCTCAAGTAATGTCTTGACTATCCGAAACACATATACGAAAACGAGGTATTTATTACAATTTTTTGCCTTTTATTAATATTTATTTTATTTTATTTTTATTTTATTTATTTATTTATTTATTTATTCATTTTTTTTGCTCCCGTTGAACCCCGACCGGCTCATTCTGGGTATGAATTTATTCTTCATGCTTTCTGCGATAAAAGATATCAACGTGATATTAAAAAAATCTTCTATTACATTTTCCGAGCTAGAAGGGAACGACAAAAATATTTTCTGATGGGAGACCGTTTTTAATCATCGGCAGCGCTCAAAAGTGGTCACACTTTGAATGAAGCAGTGAGTTAACATATCTCTCTGGGAAGACTTTTCAACTCGTTAATATGGAGAACAACAATAAACCATCAGAAGAAATCTTGCACAACCAAGCCACGCTCTTAAGTTCGATCGACGACTTTGCTTGCTGTGTGGAGGCAACAGATCGTCGAGTTCATCGAAGTACTGAAGACGCAAAGCCGAATTAAGCGCCAACGATTATCAACTAAACATCAATAGTCATTGATAGGCCAAATACCGCATCTGGAAGGATTGAAGTATTCCATGTACAGGCATTTTATATGCATGGGTGTAGGACACATCGGTGATGTGTTAATGTGGCGAGAACTCGACTTGAACGCGTGATGGCCTATACTTTAACCCCGGCTCGATGAATTTCAACAACGTGGAAGTGGTTGAGCTTTACGAAAAATACGTAATCTTACAATAAATGTGAATAAGTATAAATCAATACGCGTTGAATGTTATATCCCATTGCCACGGGAAATAATGATTATGAGGGCTGCGATTAATGTGCAATCAAGAGATAATACACGGTTCGCATGGGTGACAGTCACAGCATTATACCCAGCTGAACGAAACAGTGACCACGGATCTTCTTACATGCATTATTCAACGGTATTGAATCTATCGAATATTGGACTCCCAGTAACTATAGGTCAAATTAAATATTAAAAAATTGTGCTTCAAAACAATTTATCCATCAATGTGTGTACCACCGAAGAAGACATTGCTCCGATACGCGAGGCTCAACATAAGAAAAAGAAAAGCATATCAATTTGCTATACATACAAGATACCGAAGATAACAATGTATAACATATCACATAGATAAAGAACCTATCAAGCCTCGTGAGCGCAGAACAGAGGCAGCCATTAAAAAATATATATATATATGCCATCGGTGTGTGAAGTTAACACAATTACTATACCGTCATATGTGCTAGACGAATTAAACAACGATCCAGAATTTCGCAGGTGTCTGCATTACTTTAGATCAACGGATAAACTACAATCGCATAACATCGATTATGGAGCAATAAAGCACTGCGCCATCCGACTATCAAATGATACTAATAAGTGGTTCCAAATCATCAACTCCAATCGGAAAGCAATACATCCATTCACTGTAGATGCTTATTTGGAGTGTTTTTTTTTACTAATTATAGAGAGAAGATGAGAGTGTGCAAAGACTGATGGCAAGAACGTAGCAGAGGATATGTATCAATATCATGAAGCATTTACTATTGATTACCACATGTGTTTTTCATATGAAGAATCGCTATCATAGTATCGATCACATCACAGCGTCGATTTCATATCATAGTTCGTGACAGAACTGGAAAAACTGTGCATAAAATACATTTTCTACGAAAATTAATGCTCGTCATGAGTTAATTCTGATACCTTCACGCTATGGCAATAATTGTGCATTCAGTCATCATCAACCACTAGAGGTAGAAGTTGAATTACGCAAGATACAATGGCATATGCCCCAAATAATTCTAGATGAGATCAATAAATTATCATTACTTCGAACATTGGAAAGTTGGCGATACTTGAATATGAGTTTTCGCTCTTGGGATCTATACGACTGTCCATCGCTTCAAAGCACAACGAAACATCCATGGACCGTAAAAGCTGCCTCCCAAGTAGAGCAACCAAAATAGGTAATTGGTGCGGTGCAGACTGGTAAAAAGATAATGTATAGTAAAGGACATTATATTATTCACCGACTGCAAAATCACAAGTGCTAAACTTTATCTCAATTCAGCATTCTTTTCTCAAGATGATTCGAATTAGGACTTCAAAAAAGTTTCGACATTTTGTTCAATATGTACTCTCGATTTTGTAAATACCATTGTGACTGCAATAGTGATCGTTCTTTACTAACCATCGCCAAGTCTTAATGTAACGGCCCTCCCACGGTTAATGATTGATCACATCAGAACGAGCCTGTAAAGAAGATGCTACCGTAGATGTGTGAATAGAGTTCGAATGCAAAGAAGATTCACCACTGAATACAACTGCATATTGTTTGAATCTTACATGATCGCATTGTTGAATATTGTCCATTGACCGACATTATCCATAAAATTGCATAGATCGGTAAAATCTGCGATATACGAAGCATCACGGTTGATTCGCAATCATCATGGTCTAAAGTGGGCATATGGAAACGTTCCATATAGCATGGCTGAAGGTTCAATAACAGCTGATGTTGAAGGTTCAACGGACGGCGATATGTGTCCTATCGTATATGTTGAGGGTCATGAAAAACAAGAATGGCTAGCTGATATAATAAATATGAAAAATGAGCTATTTATTGAGTCGTTGAATATAGACTTTGACGATATGGATGTCTCAAGTAAATTAGATGGAAGTTTTACTCTACGATGTGAAAAGCATAAAAACAGGTGTGCCTTACAAAATGTATTTAAAATATTCAATGGGTGGCTGAATCATAAAGATTCATGCAAACAAGAGAAATGTAACATTATGTACTTTGTATTCTCCTCACCCCGTACTTAGTTATGTCCGCAACACCTGATATCGGATTGTGCAACTGAATACAATATTACTTTCGAATGTGAAACTCATTTTTTTTGTATGGAATTTGATTGAAAATAATTTAATATAATCGCCCAATGATAATCGAAGACATTTATCAGTATACGTTCGGTAGATCTTCGTGAACCGTTTGTTGGAAGTTTGCGAGGCATTCGAAGACTTTCGATAGTCGTTCGTGAAACGTTTCATAGACTTCCGAAGACATTCATAAGACGTTCGAAGCCATTTAAGTGACGTTAGAAAACATTCACAAGGCGTTTGAAGACACGCATGAAGGGTTCAAAGGGTTTCAAGAGACTTTCTACGACGCTCATGAGGCGTTTAAAGATCTTCGTGAGACATTCAAGAGACTTCCAAAAACGTTCATAAGACGTTTGAAGACATTCATGCGAGGTGCGAATACCTTCGGAGACTTTCGAAGACGTTCAAGAGATCTGCGACGATATTTATAATACGTTTAAAGACATCGATGAGGGGTTCGAAGACGTTTAAGAGACTTTAAAAGACATTCACAAGGGGTTTTAAGACGTTCAAGAAACATTCGAATACGTTCAAGAGACTTTCGACGACATTCATAACACGTTTGAAGACATTCATGAGGGATTCGAAGACGCTTAAGAGAGGCTTTCAAAGACATTCACGAGAGGTTTGTTCAAAACACATTCATAATACGTTTAAAGGCATTCAAGAGACCTTCGACGACATTCATAATACGTTTTAAGACATGCATGAGGCCTCCAAAGAGTTTCAAGAGACTTTCGACGACGACCATGAGACGTATGAAGATGTTCGTGAGACACTCAAAAGGCTTTCGAAAACGTTCATAAGAAGTTTGAAGACATTCATGAGAGGTGCGAAGACCTTCAGAGACTTTCGAAGACATTCAAGAGATCTTTGACAATATTTATAATACGTGTGAAGACATCGATGAGGGGTTCGACGGCGCTTCGGAGACTTTCAAAGACATTCACGAGGAGTTTGAAGATGTTCAAGAAACTTTCGAATACGTTCTAGAGACTTTCGACGACATTCATAATACGTTTGAAGACATTCATGGGGGTTCAAGGACGCTTGAGAGACTTTCAAAGACATTCACGAGGAGTTTGAAGATGTTCAAGAAACTTTCGAAGACGTTCAAGAGACTTTCGACGACATTCATAAGACATTTGAAGACTTGCATAAGGCCTTCAAAGAGTTTCAAGATACTTTCTACGACGATCATGAGACGTATGAAGATGTTCGTGAGACATTCAAAAGACTTTCGAAAACGTTCATAAGAAGTTTGAAGACATTCAAAAGAGGTGCGAGGACCTTCAGAGACTTTCGAAGACATTCAAGAGATCTTTAACGATATTCATAATACGTTTGACGATATCGATGAGGGGTTCGACGACATTTTAGAGACTTTCAAAGACATTCACGAGAGGTTTTGAAGACGTTCAAGAAACTTTCGAATACGTTCAAGAGACTTTTGACGACATTCATAATACGTTTGATTACATTCATGAGCGGTTAGAAGACGCTTGAGAGACTTTCAAAGACATTCCCGAGGGGTTCGAAGACGTTCAAGAAACTTTCGACGGCGTACATAATACGTTTAAAGACATTCATGTGGGGTTCCAAGACGCTTGAGAGACTTTCAAAGACATTCACGAGAGGTGCGAAGACATTCAGAGACTTTCGAAGATATTCAAAAGTGCTTTGACAATATTCATAATACGTTTGAAGACATCGATGAGGGAATCGACGATGTTTTAGAGACTTTCAAAGACATTCACGAACGGTTTAAAGACGTTTAAATAACTTTCGAATACGTCCTAGAGACTTTCGACGACATTCATAATACGTTTGAAGACATTCGTGAGGGGTTCGAAGACGCTTGAGAGACTTTCAAAGACATTCACGAGGGGTTCGAAGACGTTCAAGAGACTTTCGACGACATTCATAAGACGTTTGAAGACCTGCACGAGGCCTCCAAAGAGTTTCAAGAGACTTTCTACGACGATCATGAGACGATTGAAAATGTTCGTGAGACATTCAAAAGACTTTCGAAAACGTTCATAAGAAGTTTGAAGACATTTATGAGAGGTACGAAGACCTTCAGAGATTTTCGAAGACATTCAAGAGATATTTAACGATATACATAATACGTTTGAAGACATCAATGAGGGGTTCGACGACGTTTTAGAGACTTTCAAAGACATTCACGAGGGGTTTGAAGACGTTCAAGAAACTTTCAAATACGTTCAAGAGACCTTCGACGACATTCATAATACGTTTTAAGACATGCATGAGGCCTCCAAAGAGTTTCAAGAGACTTTCGACGACGACCATGAGACGTATGAAGATGTTCGTGAGACACTCAAAAGGCTTTCGAAAACGTTCATAAGAAGTTTGAAGACATTCATGAGAGGTGCGAAGACCTTCAGAGACTTTCGAAGACATTCAAGAGATCTTTGACGATATTCATAATACGTTTGACGATATCGATAGGGGAGTTCGACGACGTTTTAGAGACTTTCAAAGACATTCACGAGGGGTTTAAAGATGTTCAAGAAACTTTCGAATACGTTCAAGAGACTTCCGACGACATTCATAATACGTTTGAAGACATTCATGTGGGGTTCGAAGACGCTTGAGAGACTTTCAAAGACATCCACGAGGGGTTCGAAGACGTTCAAGAGACTTTTGACGGCGTACATAAGACGTTTGAAGACATGCATGAGGCCTTCAAAGAGTTTCGAGAGACTTTCTACGACGATCATGAGACGTATGAAGATGTTCGTGAGACATTCAAAAGACTTTCGAAAACGTTCATAAGAAGTTTGAAGACATTCATAACAGGTGCGAAGACCTTCAGAGACTTTCGAAGACATTCAAGAGATCTTTAACGATATTCATCATACGTTTAACGACATCGATGAGGGGTTCGACGATGTTTTAGAGACTTTCAAAGACATTCACGAGGGGTTTGAAGACGTTCAAGAAACATTCGAATACGTTCGAGAGACTTTCGACGACATTCATAATACGTTTGAAGACATTCATGAGGGGTTCGAAGACGCTTGAGAGATTTTCAAAGACATCCGCGAGGGGTTCGAAGACGTTCAAGAGACTTTTGACGGCGTACATAATACGTTTGAAGACATTCATGTGGGGTTCGAAGACGCTTAAGCGACTTACAAAGACATTCACGGGAGGTTTAAAGCCGTTCAAGAGGCTTTCGAAGACGTTCAGAAATCTTCGACAACATGCATAATACGATCTTCGACGACATCCATAAACCGAAGACTTTCATGGCGTTTCAGTTTCGCTGGAATTGTTTCGGTTCGTTTGGGATTTTCACAGTTTTGGTGGAACGTGTTTGAGTTTGTTTGGGTGCGCGCACCGTTTTGGTGGAACGTGTTTGAGTTTGTTTGGGTGCGCGCACCCAGGCAAACTCAGACACGTTCCACCAAAACTGTGAAAATCCCAAACGAACCGAAACAATTCCAGCGAAACTGAAACGCCATGAAAGTCTTCGGTTTATGGATGTCGTCGAAGATCGTATTATGCATGTTGTCGAAGATTTCTGAACGTCTTCGAAAGCCTCTTGAACGGCTTTAAACCTCCCGTGAATGTCTTTGTAAGTCGCTTAAGCGTCTTCGAACCCCACATGAATGTCTTCAAACGTATTATGTACGCCGTCAAAAGTCTCTTGAACGTCTTCGAACCCCTCGCGGATGTCTTTGAAAATCTCTCAAGCGTCTTCGAACCCCTCATGAATGTCTTCAAACGTATTATGAATGTCGTCGAAAGTCTCTCGAACGTATTCGAATGTTTCTTGAACGTCTTCAAACCCCTCGTGAATGTCTTTGAAAGTCTCTAAAACATCGTCGAACCCCTCATCGATGTCGTTAAACGTATGATGAATATCGTTAAAGATCTCTTGAATGTCTTCGAAAGTCTCTGAAGGTCTTCGCACCTGTTATGAATGTCTTCAAACTTCTTATGAACGTTTTCGAAAGTCTTTTGAATGTCTCACGAACATCTTCATACGTCTCATGGTCGTCGTCGAAAGTCTCTTGAAACTCTTTGGAGGCCTCATGCATGTCTTAAAACGTATTATGAATGTCGTCGAAGGTCTCTTGAACGTATTTGAAAGTTTCTTGAACGTCTTCAAACCCCTCGTGAATGTCTTTGAAAGTCTCTAAAACGTCGTCGAACCCCTCATTGATGTCTTCAAACGTATTATGTATATCGTTAAATATCTCTTGAATGTCTTCGAAAATCTCTGAAGGTCTTCGTACCTCTCATAAATGTCTTCAAACTTCTTATGAACGTTTTCGAAAGTCTTTCGAATGTCTCACGAACATTTTCAAACGTCTCATGATCGTCGTAGAAAGTCTCTTGAAACTCTTTGGAGGCCTCGTGCAGGTCTTCAAACGTCTTATGAATGTCGTCGAAAGTCTCTTGAACGTCTTCGAACCCCTCGTGAATGTCTTTGAAAGTCTCTCAAGCGTCTTCGAACCCCTCACGAATGTCTTCAAACGTATTATGAATGTCGTCGAAAGTCTCTAGGACGTATTCGAAAGTTATTTAAACGTCTTTAAACCGTTCGTGAATGTCTTTGAAAGTCTCTAAAACATCGTCGATTCCCTCATCGATGTCTTCAAACGTATTATGAATATTGTCAAAGCACTTTTGAATATCTTCGAAAGTCTCTGAATGTCTTCGCACCTCTCGTGAATGTCTTTGAAAGTCTCTCAAGCGTCTTGGAACCCCACATGAATGTCTTTAAACGTATTATGTACGCCGTCGAAAGTTTCTTGAACGTCTTCGAACCCCTCGGGAATGTCTTTGAAAGTCTCTCAAGCGTCTTCGAACCGCTCATGAATGTAATCAAACGTATTATGAATGTCGTCAAAAGTCTCTTGAACGTATTCGAAAGTTTCTTGAACGTCTTCAAAACCCCTCGTGAATGTCTTTGAAAGTCTCTAAAATGTCGTCGAACCCCTCATCGATATCGTCAAACGTATTATGAATATCGTTAAAGATCTCTTGAATGTCTTCGAAAGTCTCTGAAGGTCCTCGCACCTCTTTTGAATGTCTTCAAACTTCTTATGAACGTTTTCGAAAGTCTTTTGAATGTCTCACGAACATCTTCATACGTCTCATGATCGTCGTAGAAAGTATCTTGAAACTCTTTGAAGGCCTTATGCAAGTCTTCAAATGTCTTATGAATGTCGTCGAAAGTCTCTTGAACGTCTTCGAAAGTTTCTTGAACATCTTCAAACTCCTCGTGAATGTCTTTGAAAGTCTCTCAAGCGTCCTTGAACCCCCATGAATGTCTTCAAACGTATTATGAATGTCGTCGAAAGTCTCTAGAACGTATTCGAAAGTTTCTTGAACATCTTCAAACTCCTCGTGAATGTCTTTGAAAGTCTCCGAAGCGCCGTCGAACCCCTCATCGATGTCTTCAAACGTATTATAAATATTGTCAAAGATCTCTTGAATGTCTTCGAAAGTCTCTGAAGGTCTTCGCACCTGTCATGAATGTCTTCAAACTTCTTATGAACGTTTTCGAAAGCCTTTTGAGTGTCTCACGAACATCTTTATACGTCTCATGGTCGTCGTCGAAAGTCTCTTGAAACTCTTTGGAGGCCTCATGCATGTCTTAAAACGTATTATGAATGTCGTCGAAGGTCTCTTGAATGCCTTTAAACGTATTATGAATGTGTTTTGAACAAACCTCTCGTGAATGTCTTTGAAAGCCTCTCTTAAGCGTCTTCGAATCCCTCATGAATGTCTTCAAACGTGTTATGAATGTCGTCGAAAGTCTCTTGAACGTATTCGAATGTTTCTTGAACGTCTTAAAACCCCTTGTGAATGTCTTTTAAAGTCTCTTAAACGTCTTCGAACCCCTCATCGATGTCTTTAAACGTATTATAAATATCGTCGCAGATCTCTTGAACGTCTTCGAAAGTCTCCGAAGGTATTCGCACCTCGCATGAATGTCTTCAAACGTCTTATGAACGTTTTTGGAAGTCTCTTGAATGTCTCACGAAGATCTTTAAACGCCTCATGAGCGTCGTAGAAAGTCTCTTGAAACCCTTTGAACCCTTCATGCGTGTCTTCAAACGCCTTGTGAATAGTAGATGTACTAGGCCGGTTCTAACCCAAGGGGAGGTGGTGTGTCAAGAGTGGTGAAGCCAAGGTGGCGCCACCGTCGAGGGGAGGTCGCCGGGCGCGTGTGACGTCACAGAGAGGCCTATGTGGCGGGGGATCATGTGGTCCGTGGAGCGACTGGCGGGGGGGGGGGGGAGGATCCGCCGTCGATCTGTGTGTGTGTGCGTGCGTGCGTGCATGCATGCGTGCGTACGTGCATGTGCATACGTGCATGTGCGTGCGTGTGTGTGTGTGTGTGTGTGTGTGTGTTACGTAGAGGGCTAAGAAAAGGTGCATGAATTTATCCAGATGTTCTTTTTTTCTTACGTTGAGCGCCAGGGACCGTCATACCCTATCGCTTCGCATGTGTAACTCGAGCCTCATCATTCCATAGGTTCACACTTGAAAACCCATAAAATTTTACGACAGCATGCGACGAAGACAGTGATCCGGGGAAAAAAATGCATTTCTATTTTACAGGGCTTTAGTATTTCATCTCTGAATGATAATATATACAGAGAGTGCAACGTCAAACCTTGATGTCGACACTTGCGATCATGCAGGTCTGGACAAGTTAGCCCCATGGTTAAGGATTTTTTCTTCGTTAACACCACTCTCCAAGCTATTAGATTTTTTTTTATTGCTTCGCTATTCCAAGCATATATATGATAACGGGGTGTTTATTTTGAAAAACTATAAACTTTGGGAGATCTATGGATAAAGACCCCTTTTAGGCTTCGACCGTGGACCACTTGCGCACCGATGGAGAGCCTATGAATTTTTTTTTTTTTTTTCACTACACGCATCTCGACTGAGATGCTCTTTTATTTTTCCCGGCAATCCAATGCGATATTAGAAAATTCTCGTGAGTTGGTGATATTTTCCGAGATGGTAGGGAAAGACGAAAAAGGGGAAAACCATTTTTAATGATCTGCTGCGCTCACAAGTGTTCACACTTTGGATCGAGCAGTCAGTTAGTCAACATCATCTCTTTTGGGAAGCCTCGTTTCATCAAATATGGAGAGCAACGCGGAGAAGTCGGAACAAATCTTTCACGACCAAGCCGCGCTTCTAAGTTCATATGAAGATTTTGCTGTGTGGGAACAACGGTGCGTTGAGTTTATCGAAGAATTGGAAACGCAAAGCCGGATTAAGCGCCCGCGACTATCAATTGGACACCAACAGTCACTAATAGCCCAAATAGCCCGTCTGGAAGGATTGAGGAATTGTGTGCGGAGTCGTTTCGTACACACGGGCGCAGGACACGGTGATCATGAGTTAATTTGGCGTGAGATTGAAACATCCTTCGAGAGTCGCATATTGACCGGGTCCATCATCAATCGCAGCCACATCGAGCCGAGACACTTTCTAAATGATGCTCGCGACCTAGTGCTTCAACATGTGCAAAATATTATCAGCAAGCATAACAGCATCAAAATCAATACAGTGTTTAATGGTGAATTCGCGAGTGGAGACAAACATGCTAATAAAAGTGTCAACACGCGAAACTGCGAAGTATTTAGAACAAGCGATTTGGATGAGTGGTATGAACAACGTGTTGTGGAGCCCACTTTAACATTACTCGATGAATTTCAAGAACGTGATAGTGGCTGGGCTCTGCAGAAAATACTTAACCTCACGATAAATGTGAATAAGTATAATCCGATGCGTGCCGGGTGCTCCATATCATTACCGCGGGAAATAATGATGAAGAGAGCTGTGGTTAACGTCAAATCCGACGATAACGCATGTTTCGCATGGGCAGTTGTCGCTGCTCTATACCCAGCTGAACGACACAGCGCCCGTCCAATTTCTTACCCTCATTATTCGACAGTACTGAATCTCCAGGATATCGAATTCCCGGTGACGATACATCAAATAAAGAAATTTGAAGCTCATAACAATGTATCGATCAACGTGTATACCGCCACTACCAAAAAGGACATTGTTCCAATACGCGTGACTCAAAATAAGAAGGATAAGCACATCAATTTGCTGTACATGCAAGATACTGAGGACAACAATGTGGGGCACTTCGTTTGGATCAAGAACCTGTCGAGACTCGTGACGGCGCAACTGACCAAAAAGGAGCATAAAAAATATATCTGTGATCGGTATGTAGTCACCATAATATATATAGGTAATTATATATGCTAGATGAATTAAACAAAAACAATCTTTTTTTTTTTTTTTTTTTTTTTTTTTTGCAGATGTTTGCACTACTTTGGTTCCGAGGAAAAATTGCAATCGCACGAGGTCGATTGTGGGGCGATAAACGACTGCGCGATCCGACTACCGAATGACACCAATAAGTGGCTCCAGTTCAGCAACTTTAGCCGGAAAGAGCGACATCCTTTCATCGTGTATGCTGATTTGGAGTGTGTGCTGGCAAAGACCGATGGGGAGAATCTAGCGAAAGCTATGTATCAACACCATGAAGTGTTTAGTATTGGATATTACGTGCGTTGTTCGTATGACGACTCATTATCTTCCTATCATTCACGCCGCAGTGCTGATTGCGTATCATGGTTTGTCGAAGAACTGAAAAATCTAGCATTGCGCATAAAAGAAACTTTCTGTGATAATGTACCAATGGTGCATTTAACACCAAGTGAGTGGGCTAGTTTTCGCGCAGCGACTCAATGTCACATATGTGAGAAACCATTTGCGCAAGAAGATGTACGCGTTCGAGATCATTGCCATCTGACTGGGCGCTATAGAGGCCCTGCCCATTCCAACTGCAACCTTAATTATAAACAGTCATTTTTCATTCCAGTAGTTTTCCACAATTTATCCGGTTATGATGCACATTTTATAATCAAGGAAGTAGCCACAGCGTTCGAAGGAACAACCAATGTGCTTCCAATCACAAAGGAGCAATACATCTCCTTCACGAAGCATGTTAAAATTACAGACGATTCGAAACACAAGATCCAATTGCGCTTTATCGACTCATACAAATTTCTCAACACGAGTCTCGACAAATTAGCATCATTCTTGACCGACGACAAACTCAAAATTTTACGCACACAATTCACAACTCTCTCGACAGACGATTTCAGTTTGCTGACACGAAAAGGGGTCTTCCCTTATGAATATATTGATGACGTGACCAAGTTAGATGGCACTTCCCTACCACCACGTGACGCATTTTACAGTTCCCTGACAGATGCTACAGTATGTGAGAGCGAGTACGCACATGCTGAGAAAGTTTGGGAGCGGTTCTCCATTCGAACGCTGGGTGACTATAGCGATTTGTACTTGAAGACAGATGTCTTGTTATTAGCCGATATTTTCGAAAACTTTCGGAATACGTGCATTGAGAGCTATGGCCTAGATCCCGCGTATTACTACACATTGCCGGGGTATACCTGGGATGCAATGTTAAAACACTCGAATGTCAAGTTTGAATTACTAACTGACATTGACATGGTTTTATTCGTTGAGCGGGGTATACGCGGTGGTCTCAGTCAATGCTCAAACCGATATGCACACGCTAATAATAAGTACATGGAGTCGTTTGATTCATCGAAAGCATCATCATACTTGATGTATTTTGACGTCAACAATTTGTATGGATGGGCAATGTGTCAACCCTTGCCATATGCAGATTTTCGATGGGTCAACGACGTGTCCAATTTCGATCCATTATCCGTCGCGCTAGACTCACCTATAGGCTACATCCTTCAGGTCGACTTGGAATATCCCCAATCTCTACATGATGCGCACAAAGACCTACCGTTTTGCCCAATACACGAAAAACCACCGGGTAAGCAGCAGGAAAAGCTGCTAGCAACCGTCTGCGATAAAAAGCGCTACGTCATACACTACCGGAATTTGCAACAGTGCTTACACCATGGACTTTGCCTCACGAAAATCCATAGAGTCCTACAGTTTACACAATCCCCATGGCTGCGTTCGTATATTGAGTTAAATACCCAGTTTCGAACGCTTGCCAAAAACGATTTCGAAAAGAATTTATTCAAATTAATGAATAATGCGGTCTTTGGCAAAACGATGGAGAATGTGCGCAATCATGTAGATGTAAAGCTTTTGACAAAATGGGAGGGCAGATATGGCGTAGAGGCAATGATTGCGAAGCCAAACTTCCACAGCCGAAGTGTTTTTTCGGAAAACCTCGTGGCCGTGGAATTGCGCAATCTCGAGGTGAAATTCAACAAGCCGATATATGTGGGTATGTGCATACTCGACATATCCAAAACGTGCTTGTATGGATTTCACCACGAGTATATGGTACCTCTGTATCGAAATAGATGTAAAGTCATGTATACCGATACGGATAGTCTCATATATGTCATTGAGAGCGATGATATATATGCCGACATGAAGCGCAACATTGAAAAATTTGATACGAGCGACTATTCAGCGGACAATAGGTATGATATGCCGCTTGTCAACAAGAAGGTACCCGGTCTCATGAAAGACGAATGCAATGGTGCAATTATGACCGAGTTCATTGGACTTCGATCGAAAATGTATGCGACACGTGTCGAGGGTAAGAAGGAGACGAAAAAAGTTAAAGGTGTGAAGAGTAGCGTTGTGGCTAGGACAATCACGTTTGACGATTATGCTCGATGCTTGAATGAAGAAGTTGAAATGGAGCGTAGTCAAACGTGCATTCGATCAAAGTTACACCAAGTCTACACCATTCGCGAGACGAAAATTGCTCTGAGTCCACATGATGATAAGCGGTATATCATACCGGGGACCTCTGATACCCTACCATGGGGGCATTATAGAATCCCGCCATGAAAAGTTTTGTAAATTTTTTTTTCTACAACCTTCATGTAAAACTGTGTACATTTTTGTGAATATCGATGTATAAAACTCATGAAAATTATGTATATATTTTATTCAGTCGATGTTAAAATGATGTTTGTTGTATATATTGTGCAAGAATGGATTTATTATTTTCCGTAAATAAAGAAGCGGACTTTTTATAATCCCATGTGTTTATTCACTCTATCCATCTCCTCACGTTCCATGAAAAAAGGGCGACGGCGAGACGGGGGAGAAGCAAGCCTGCTGTGGAGTCGGTCGGCGGCCTTGGAGGGATGCGGGGACGACCAGCAGGTCAAGAGTCATAAAACACATATTTTTCCACTTTCTTTATTACCAACTACAAATCGGATTTACTTATCCAACTATTGTGGCTATTTTCGAAACCTAACCACTTTACAAACATTCGATTACCGCGCTTCTTCAATACCGCTTCAATGAGATAGATATCGGGGTGCTTGACACTGAGAAGCTCTTGTTCGTAGAAACCACCGGCGATCGGTTCATCTTTATGATCTTTCAAGTGGTACGTCACGGGATGAGTTTTTTTCACACGATAGATTGTAAATATTTCCGTTGTCCAGTTTGGGGTGTAACCCTTTTCGAAAACAGTCTTAAATTTGCTGATTCTCACTTTATCACCAACGGCGAATTTTGGCGATCTTTTCATTGGAGGCTTATTGAAAATCTGCTGCAATTGCTTCTCATTTTCCGCGTTGACATTTCTCGGCTTCATCTTAATGGTGCGGTGTACAGAATCGTTGTACTCGGCAATTAGATTATCAAGAATATCGATCCACTTATAATTACCACGAAGACTAAATTGCATCCACATCTTGTTCTTCAATGTACGATTGAAACGCTCGCAAATGGATGCCTTCAAGTTGCTATATGTCGAATACATGTGAATATTGTACTTTTTCATGATGGCCTTAAAGTCACAATTGTAGAATTCTTTTCCCCGATCAACGTGTAAGTTCTGCGGTATGCGTCCTTTAACGAGGATCGACTTCATTGCTGCTGCTACATCTTTACCACTCTTACTCAGCATTGGCACGGCCCAGGCGAATTTCGAGAAGGTATCGATGACGGTGAGGAGAAATTTATGGTTGGAGTTTTGACGAGCGTATGATGACATATCGACGAGGTCGGCTTGCCAGGTTTCGTCCAAGCCACGGATGTCCACATGTCGACGCGGATAGTTTCGTCGAGCAGGCTTATGTAGCTCCAGCACGAGAGCGCCCCTTTTTTCGTTCATTTTCCAGTCCACTCAGTCGTGCGTCCAATTCAGCAATGACGTTCGAATTACGAATCACCAAATCTTGTAGAGCTTTGACATCGGCCTCGAGTGTCCTCGCAATGTCTCGTATCGTAGCTTCAAGTCCATTAACCAACAAGTGACTACTCTCATTCATTTCTTTGCGTATGTTCTTAATGATAGTTCGAGATTTCTTTTGTAACGCACTTAGAGTGATGGCGTCATCTTCTCCTTCCGGATTTGCAATGTTACACAATCGTTTCTGCCCCAAGTCATAATGACCATCTGCGGTAATTCTAAAGCCAATCCCGGGTCGACCTGGAGGACCATGCTTACTGTGGAGTACACTCCTACTTGAATGACGTCCAAACACATCGACACTCATGATGAGAATGCGTAAATTCTCCGATGTCGAGTTAATAAATGATTTCAGCTTCGCGCAATTCCTCAATAATCGATATAATTTCATTCGCATGTGATGAATTTCCGGCTGCTTGGGATGCCAGAAGTAAGCGAAGACGATCCACTAGCTCGTTTGGATTATCCCAATAAATATAGTCCAATTGGGTGTTTTTTCTAGCTAGCTTATACTTTGGCATACCCTGTCCCACATGATGATCGACTATATTGGCGATATATGTGTTAAATTTGTGGCTGGTGTTACGTCGTATAGCCTCACTAGGCTTATACAATTTTTTGTGCGCATTCGTCGAGATTACAATCTTTTCGTAGTTTTTCAAATCGTCCGGTGTGAGAGTTTCAACATTAGGCACTTTTTTAAACAACAGCTCCGTTAATCCAACAGTTTTCGCATAACTCGCATCTCCCACACGAATATGTTCAGAGTCGAAAATTATCGGAGAATTGCCAATCATTAATTTGTTGTTAGCGAGATTTCGTACACCATATAATACATCCAAGGTTGCCTTTCTATTTGTTTGTAGTAGCAGGAGATATTCGCTGATCAGCTCATCGACATTTTGCGAGTCATCGTCATCCTCATATATCAATTTAAACGAATCTTGTGTTTCACTCTTCAAGGAATCATGTGCCGCATTTTGATGTTTCACACTATTTAACGCATCTTCTTTTTCTTCTTCAACATTATCTCCCACTTTTTCATCCTTAATTTCCTCCTTTACCACCTCACCGTTTTTATACGACACCAATTTCTCCAATGGCCCCACTATAGGCTTAAAGACATCCTGCATTCTCTGCTGATCGTTATCTTTCCCAATTTTCATCATTCGATGCTTTCGTCTGATTGCATCGCTCGCCTTGGCAATTTGACGCAACACATCCTTTTCACGCAACAATTGTTCGCTTTTCATGTTGTCACTACCACGGCATGCGCAATACTGTCTCTTCAACTACCAGCGATGAGTCATTTATCAATAGTGAGAAAATAATCAAAACCTTGTCTATATCGACCTCCGTTAATATCGCTATCCTTGTCAATCGTGATAAATGCATACTTGTCAGAATTCCAGCATTTCACGCACATGTTTTTAAAGCACGTATAAGTCATATCCGTATTAACATGGTCATTGTAGACGTGCTTGAGATTCATATCGTCCTGCTTGAAAAGCACCACGAAATTTGCATTATCCCTCACGAGATGTTTGGGAATACGAGTGTACGTTTGACAAAGATAAAAACTATCAACAATCTCATGTCGTCCCATGGAAAAGAAGGCCCGAACATTATCCTGCTTTTCGCATGCTATGTCATCAAAGATGAATATAGAGTTGGATCGTGCATCACTTGGTGCTATCACGTGTTCATGCGCCTCGAATGGATGATATTCAACTCCACTCACAGGTTCGAGTAGGTGTTCGAGCAACTTATACTTTGGCTGCTTGAGCGATTTGGAATACAAGTAAATATTCTCAAATCTCAAACCATTCGGATGGATGATGAGAGTGAGCAAAGCGTTGGTTTTCCCACAATTGGATGGACCGCAAAACAGTGCACGTATGCTATCCGGCAATAAATTCCCATGGCGTTTCTTTTTCCCTCCACGGTCTTCGACAAACTCGTCGAAATTTATCACGGGAAGTCCGCCTCCGATAGTTTGCTTCCTGGACGTCATCTCACACACGACTAACGGCGAAATCATATAAATAGGCTTCTTATAGGGATTATCCGTCAGTCGCGTATTGTCTTTAGACATGATTGTGCATAGGAAGAGTGGTAAAGGTTTGGTCAACCGCCTAATCAACAAACTCCCCGTTGAACTACATTTGCCTGGATATCAGTATTGTGGACCAGGCACAAAGTTGGCCAAGCGCCTTGCTCGTGGTGATCCGGGCATTAATCCATTGGATACGGCTTGCAAACAACACGATATTGCGTATTCGAAAAATCCGAATAATCTTGAGGCGAGACATTTGGCGGATAAAGTGTTGGCTGAACAGGCTAGGCAACGTGTTACCGCCAGAGACGCTAGTATCGGTGAAAAAGCCAGTGCTTGGGGTGTGGCAAATATTATGAAGACAAAGAGAAAATTTGGCATGGGAATGAAGGCCCGCAAGGGTGGCGTTTGTTTGAAAAAGATAATTGGCGCTGCAAAGAAGACAATGATTCAAAGTAATGATCCGCATAAGATTATTAAATCAGCTTTAAAGGGTGCTCGTGCAGCTGTAAAGTTGCAAGGTGGTAAAGTGCGCACACCTCGGGTTCTACCTGTACCCCATAAAATTGGTGGTTTGTTACCCTTCCTCGTGCCCATTTTTGCGGGTCTTAGCGCTGCGGGTGCTTTGTCGGGTGGTGCGGCTAGTATAGCTAAAGCTGTAAATGCTGCTCAAGCAGCTAAGCGTGAATTGGATGAAAGTAAGCGTCATAATCGGACAATTGAAGCAATTGCATTAGGTCGGGGTCTACATCTGAAACCATATAAGCAAGGATTGGGCCTTCATATCAAGCCAAAAAACTAGAAGTTACACCTCACCGACCCCTCACCGACCGCGACCTACTTAAATATGCAAAAATCCTAAAGATTCCACATTTTCGCGGAGTTTACATGCGCGACACATTGCCTGCGAGCGGACCTCTCAAATGTGAAGCAGCAATTGTAAATTTGGATGAAAATGTCGGTCCTGGAACACACTGGGTGGCTTACAAAAAGACCGGATCGAAAGTCATGTACTTTGATAGTTTCGGCAATCTTCCACCACCATCCGAGCTCATGAGATATTTCCGTGTCGGTAGCGTTCATTATAATTATACTAGATATCAGGAATATGATACGATTGAATGTGGACATTTGTGTCTCAAGTTTCTTTGTCGGCAGCTGCAGCACAAAGACAAATATACACTATATATAGGAGGGAAATGACGTGGCGAATTCAGTTGTTAATTTACCAGCATCATGGACGAAAGTTTAACATTGACCATATCTGGCTCATCCTCCATACTCGAGGCGCAGTACTTTCCCCCCATCGAACTCTCGCCACACAAAAATTATACCCTCGGTCTCGTGGAATTGTTAACCTTCAACTCTATTCCCAATATCGACGTTGACCACGATAAACTTTACGTGGGAGATGAGGTGTTGACGTTACCTACGGGCAGTTATGAAATAGAGGATATTGAGACGTTTGTACAAGCAGAGCTCGCGCGTAGAAACATCAGCATCAGCATTAAACCCAACAATAACACGCTACGCAGTGAGATCGAGTGTGATCGTGATGTCAATTTTGAGCCAAAAGATTCTATTGGTCATCTACTAGGCTTCACCGCACGCAAATTGGAAGCCAATAAAAGACACGAATCCGATCTTCCAGTAGCCATTCTCAAAGTGAACGCCCTACGCGTTGAGTGCAACATTACCGCTGGCGCCTATATTAACGGACAAAAAGTACACACAATTCACGAATTTTTTCCATCTGTGCCACCGGGCTATAAGATCATTGAAGTTCCCTCCCACGTAATTTATCTGCCAATCACGAGCCGAACGATTGACACGATACAGCTTCGCATAGTGGATCAAGACGGTGATTTGGTAAATTTCCGCGGTGAAGTAATCACCATACGCCTGCATATAAAGTCGTGATGGGCATTGTTTTCAACAGATCTTCCAATAACAATAAACGGTCATGGATAAAAACAATCAGTCGTCGGCCAGCGCCCAAAGTGCTTACACCTCAAAACGTGCTACTCTTGAAGAGTTTGGGTCTCAAAGTGCGTGGCGAAAGCGTGTAAAAAATTATTTAGTCTGTGCTCTGTGCATCTGTTGCGTAAAATGGAAGAAGAAATCGTAAACATTCAGACACCCGTGCTCTTTGATGAATCCATCATCCATTGTGAGATTCACGCTCATCAGCCATATGCATCTTCAACCTTGAATAACAGCGATGAAATCCGTATTGCCATCCAACATCAAGACCTCTCCATCCTGCCAAGCAAGAGTTCGCTACACATATGTGGAAAATTATCCAAGCGTGATGGGGCGCCAACCACTGCTACAAGTCTCGTCAACAATGCCATTTGTCATTTGTTTGAGGAAGTGCGATATGAGCTGAATGCCATAGAAATCGATCGTAATAAGAATGTCGGCATTACGAGTGTAATTAAGGGATATTCATCTCTCTCACCGGCCAAGAGTTCTATGCTCGAGAACACTGGATGGCTCGATGTCGAAGAGACCAAGCAGATTGTAGATGTATCGGGAAACTTTGATGTGTGCATTCCGCTCAGCATGCTCCTCGGATTTGCCGAAGATTATCGGAAAATTGTCGTAAATGCCAAGCACGAGTTGATTCTCACGAGATCAAAGACCGACGACAATGCCATTGTACAAACAGCGCCTGAAGACTACAAACTCGTATTGCATAAAATAGAATGGCTCGTGCCGTATGTGACAGTCTCGGATCAGCGAAAAATTCAACTGTTAAAGTTTCTCGCCAAAGACGCACCAATCTCCATGAGTTTCCGAACATGGGAACTGTATGAATATCCATTGCTGCCTGCCACCTCCAAGCACGTGTGGTCTGTGAAAACTTCGAATCAGCTGGAGAAGCCACGATATGTCATACTCGCGTTGCAGACGGATCGGAAAAATAAGAAACAACACAATGCGAGCCACTTTGATCATTGTAACCTGAGCGACGTCAAGCTATACCTCAACTCGCAATGTTATCCATATGGAAATTTAAATTTGAACATTGATAAAAATCAATATGCTATTCTCTACGAGATGTATGCAAACTTTCAGCCGACCTATTACAACAAAGAGGCTGAACCATGGCTGAGTAGGATGGAATTTTTAGAAAAAGCCCCCCTCGTTGTCATTGACTGCTCAAAACAAAACGATTCGCTCAAGTCCGGTCCTGTTGATGTGCGCCTTGAGTTTGAATTGAAAAACAATATTCCATCGCAAACTTCAGCGTACTGCATGATCCTCCATGATCGTATTGTCGAGTACAATCCAATCAGTGGTGGGGTTAAAAAATTGGTATAAAATCATGCCAATGATCCGCGCCCACTTCAGTCATCATGGAGCTTATCGTCGACGTGCAAGGGTTCAAGAGACCCGTCAACGAATTTGTCCTAAAGGAGATGTCCATCGTCAAACTCCATGAGAAGAACGCTGAACCTCTGACATTCTTCTTCGATGCACCATTCGCCTGGGACGCTTTACCGGCCAAGTACAAAATGACAAACAAGTGGCTGGAACGCAATTATCATGGAATACGATGGGAACACAGTGGCATACCATACGAGGCAGCTAGAACGACAATTCGAGGAATCTTGGAAGGAGCTCCTACGATCTATGCCAAGGGATTCGAGAAGTGCTCATGGCTATCGAGATTCACGGATTCAGCAACAAACGTCATCGATCTGGAGACTCTGGACTGTCCATCGCTGCAGAAGTTGCCGAAAATCGCAAACGTTAAATGTCTCCATCATTCCTTCAATACAAAATACAATTGCGCCAAAGCGAATGTAAAGTCGTTGAAAAGCTGGCTCTCTGTGTACGAAGCGTTGTGTGAGCGAGGGATTTTTTTTAAATGAATAAAAACATTTTGAACAAATATCGTTCTCCATTTATTTCCTATATCTGCGGCGAATACAGTTTGACGACAATTTTTTTTTATTTTTTTTTTTTTTTACATTATATTCGATGAAGAACTTTTTTCGTACATTTTTACATAGCATCAAGCGTTGAAAACTCTACGATGATGACTGTGATGCAAACAGTCGTTGCACTCTACGATGGTGACGATGCCAGCTGCCGCTGAACTCGTTGTTTCCACCGGGCCTTCACGAGCGTTCTTTTCCACCATACTCAGACTCGAGCGTCGAAAACTCTACGATGGTGATGACTGTGATGCAAACGGTCCTTGCACTCTACGATGGTGATGATGCTGGCTGCTGTTGAACTCGTTGTTTCCACCGGGCCTTCACAAGCGTTCTTTTCCACCATACTCAGACTCGATGGAACTCGACGCTGTTGTATTTTCCACCAATGTACTTCATGTAGAGTTGACCATTGCGCGCCAGTTGCAGCATACTCTCGAACATTTTCAGATCTTGATCGAAGGCCTTTACCAGCCGCGCTGGCAAGAAGACGGCAAACTCATTTGCAACGTCCACGATGTAGCGTTTTCCAAACTTGGTCTGTACAGCTCTCATGTCTGTGATTTGATGATCCGAATGGACGTGGAGTTCTGACAGCTTCTTCGTTGGGAGGAATTCCGCCATCAGGCTGACTTTGTTGATATTTGAGAGATCCATGTTCACTCTTTTTCAAAGTTCTTTTCGGTGAAGTTGATGGTGCGGTGGAATAGTGCAGTCTGAGCTTGGTCCACGAAATCATAAGCTCCCTCGTAACCCCTCCACTCAGATTTTAAAAACTTCTCCCCACTTATCCAATCATAGGCATGTGTAACAGGTTCAAACACGTTCGAAGAACCCCGCACGTAGAGAATTTCCCCCCTCGCAACACTTTTCACAGTCCCGACGTTGGGGAGGGGGACCATCAATGTGATCCTTCATCTGTGGCGTATTATAATGCTCCATGCATGGAAGATACGATATCACTTCACTATCGTTCCGATGATGCTCCGGCAAACGATCCCACAGTAAACCAATAAAGTTACCCCAATACTTTAGGAGCAAGACCTTTGGAACCTGTTCGAGCTCGTTTTTGGTCAAGTCCAGGGGGTGCTTGGCCGGATGTACTGCGTACATACTCGCACATGTGAACATCTTGACGTAATCTTGTGGAATGAAACCTCGACGGGTTGAAACTTGTTGTGGAATAACGCTGCAGCTGCATGCAATAAATAAAGCATTTTATGGGCTTTGAGCATCTCAGTCGAGATGCGTGTAGTGAAAAAAAAAAAAAAAAAAATTCATAGGCTCTCCATCGGTGCGCAAGTGGTCCACGGTCGAAGCCTAAAAGGGGTCTTTATCCATAGATCTCCCAAAGTTTATAGTTTTTCAAAATAAACACCCCGTTATCATATATATGCTTGGAATAGCGAAGCAATAAAAAAAAATCTAATAGCTTGGAGAGTGGTGTTAACGAAGAAAAAATCCTTAACCATGGGGCTAACTTGTCCAGACCTGCATGATCGCAAGTGTCGACATCAAGGTTTGACGTTGCACTCTCTGTATATATTATCATTCAGAGATGAAATACTAAAGCCCTGTAAAATAGAAATGCATTTTTTTCCCCGGATCACTGTCTTCGTCGCATGCTGTCGTAAAATTTTATGGGTTTTCAAGTGTGAACCTATGGAATGATGAGGCTCGAGTTACACATGCGAAGCGATAGGGTATGACGGTCCCTGGCGCTCAACGTAAGAAAAAAAAGAACATCTGGATAAATTCATGCACCTTTTCTTAGCCCTCTACGTAACACACACACACACACACACACACACACGCACGCACATGCACGTATGCACATGCACGTACGCACGCATGCATGCACGCACGCACGCACACACACACAGATCGACGGCGGATCCTCCCCCCCCCCCCGCCAGTCGCTCCACGGACCACATGATCCCCCGCCACATAGGCCTCTCTGTGACGTCACACGCGCCCGGCGACCTCCCCTCGACGGTGGCGCCACCTTGGCTTCACCACTCTTGACACACCACCTCCCCTTGGGTTAGAACCGGCCTAGTACATCTACTGTGAATGTTTTCTAACGTCACTTAAATGGCTTCGAACGTCTTATGAATGTCTTCGGAAGTCTATGAAACGTTTCACGAACGACTATCGAAAGTCTTCGAATGCCTCGCAAACTTCCAACAAACGGTGCACGAAGATCTACCGAACGTATACTGATAAATGTCTTCGATTATCATTGGGCGATTATATTAAATTATTTTCAATCAAATTCCATACAAAAAAAATGAGTTTCACATTCGAAAGTAATATTGTATTCAGTTGCACAATCCGATATCAGGTGTTGCGGACATAACTAAGTACGGGGTGAGGAGAATACAAAGTACATAATGTTACATTTCTCTTGTTTGCATGAATCTTTATGATTCAGCCACCCATTGAATATTTTAAATACATTTTGTAAGGCACACCTGTTTTTATGCTTTTCACATCGTAGAGTAAAACTTCCATCTAATTTACTTGAGACATCCATATCGTCAAAGTCTATATTCAACGACTCAATAAATAGCTCATTTTTCATATTTATTATATCAGCTAGCCATTCTTGTTTTTCATGACCCTCAACATATACGATTGGACACATATCGCCGTCCGTTGAACCTTCAACTTCAGCTGTTATTGAACCTTCAGCCATGCTATATGGAACGTTTCCATATGCCCACTTTAGACCATGATGATTGCGAATCAACCGTGATGCTTCGTATATCGCAGATTTTACCGATCTATGCAATTTTATGGATAATGTCGGTCAATGGACAATATTCAACAATGCGATCATGTAAGATTCAAACAATATGCAGTTGTATTCAGTGGTGAATCTTCTTTGCATTCGAACTCTATTCACACATCTACGGTAGCATCTTCTTTACAGGCTCGTTCTGATGTGATCAATCATTAACCGTGGGAGGGCCGTTACATTAAGACTTGGCGATGGTTAGTAAAGAACGATCACTATTGCAGTCACAATGGTATTTACAAAATCGAGAGTACATATTGAACAAAATGTCGAAACTTTTTTGAAGTCCTAATTCGAATCATCTTGAGAAAAGAATGCTGAATTGAGATAAAGTTTAGCACTTGTGATTTTGCAGTCGGTGAATAATATAATGTCCTTTACTATACATTATCTTTTTACCAGTCTGCACCGCACCAATTACCTATTTTGGTTGCTCTACTTGGGAGGCAGCTTTTACGGTCCATGGATGTTTCGTTGTGCTTTGAAGCGATGGACAGTCGTATAGATCCCAAGAGCGAAAACTCATATTCAAGTATCGCCAACTTTCCAATGTTCGAAGTAATGATAATTTATTGATCTCATCTAGAATTATTTGGGGCATATGCCATTGTATCTTGCGTAATTCAACTTCTACCTCTAGTGGTTGATGATGACTGAATGCACAATTATTGCCATAGCGTGAAGGTATCAGAATTAACTCATGACGAGCATTAATTTTCGTAGAAAATGTATTTTATGCACAGTTTTTCCAGTTCTGTCACGAACTATGATATGAAATCGACGCTGTGATGTGATCGATACTATGATAGCGATTCTTCATATAAAAAACACATGTGGTAATCAATAGTAAATGCTTCATGATATTGATACATATCCTCTGCTACGTTCTTGCCATCAGTCTTTGCACACTCTCATCTTCTCTCTATAATTAGTAAAAAAAAAAACACTCCAAATAAGCATCTACAGTGAATGGATGTATTGCTTTCCGATTGGAGTTGATGATTTGGAACCACTTATTAGTATCATTTGATAGTCGGATGGCGCAGTGCTTTATTGCTCCATAATCGATGTTATGCGATTGTAGTTTATCCGTTGATCTAAAGTAATGCAGACACCTGCGAAATTCTGGATCGTTGTTTAATTCGTCTAGCACATCTGACGGTATAGTAATTGTGTTAACTTCACACACCGATGGCATATATATATATATTTTTTAATGGCTGCCTCTGTTCTGCGCTCACGAGGCTTGATAGGTTCTTTATCTATGTGATATGTTATACATTGTTATCTTCGGTATCTTGTATGTATAGCAAATTGATATGCTTTTCTTTTTCTTATGTTGAGCCTCGCGTATCGGAGCAATGTCTTCTTCGGTGGTACACACATTGATGGATAAATTGTTTTGAAGCACAATTTTTTAATATTTAATTTGACCTATAGTTACTGGGAGTCCAATATTCGATAGATTCAATACCGTTGAATAATGCATGTAAGAAGATCCGTGGTCACTGTTTCGTTCAGCTGGGTATAAAGCTGTGACTGTCACCCATGCGAACCGTGTATTATCTCTTGATTGCACATTAATCGCAGCCCTCATAATCATTATTTCCCGTGGCAATGGGATATAACATTCAACGCGTATTGATTTATACTTATTCACATTTATTGTAAGATTACGTATTTTTCGTAAAGCTCAACCACTTCCACGTTGTTGAAATTCATCGAGCCGGGGTTAAAGTATAGGCCATCACGCGTTCAAGTCGAGTTCTCGCCACATTAACCCATCACCGATGTGTCCTACACCCATGCATATAAAATGCCTGTACATGGAATACTTCAATCCTTCCAGATGCGGTATTTGGCCTATCAATGACTATTGATGTTTAGTTGATAATCGTTGGCGCTTAATTCGGCTTTGCGTCTTCAGTACTTCGATGAACTCGACGATCTGTTGCCTCCACACAGCAAGCAAAGTCGTCGATCGAACTTAAGAGCGTGGCTTGGTTGTGCAAGATTTCTTCTGATGGTTTATTGTTGTTCTCCATATTAACGAGTTGAAAAGTCTTCCCAGAGAGATATATTAACTCACTGCTTCATTCAAAGTGTGACCACTTTTGAGCGCTGCCGATGATTAAAAACGGTCTCCCATCAGAAAATATTTTTGTCGTTCCCTTCTAGCTCGGAAAATGTAATAGAATCACCTCCATCAGATTTTTTTAATATCACGTTGATATCTTTTATCGCAGAAAGCATGAAGAATAAATTCATACCCAGAATGAGCCGGTCGGGGTTCAACGGGAGCAAAAAAAATGAATAAATAAATAAATAAATAAATAAAATAAAAATAAAATAAAATAAATATTAATAAGAGGCAAAAAAATTGTAATAAATACCTCGTTTTCGTATATGTGTTTCGGATAGTCAAGACATTACTTGAGCGGAATGTTATTTTTTCAAAATGTTCCCTATGCTCGGAGGGTGGCTTCGAACGTCGACGTGGAAAAATATGCCTTAAGAATATGGATGATTTGGTAAGTATTGTAAAGCGTCAAGTATCACTTGAATAGGTTTGATGTTGCTCTGCGAAGAGCCCTATGATTCGTGACAGACTTCATACATACTGGAACATGCGGCAACATATATTGAAAACTCTATGATGCTCAGTATTATACGCAAGTTCAGTCTCCATGACCTAGACGCTGTTCTGTAGAGATCGCGAAAGTCAATGATTGGCGAGCCTGGCTAGCTTTCACCTCCACGAGTGCACACTTTTCTGGACAGCAGATGCCTACCCCACAGGGATAGTTAAGGGAAAAAAAGCCGTCCTCTTCATGTATCCCTTCAAATTAACGAAATTTGCCTACCCATATATGACCATTACATGTACACATCGTGTGTGTGTGTGTGTGTGTGTGTGTGTGTGTGTGTGTGTGTGTGTGTGTGTGTTTTATTTTCACACGGACTAAATAGTGTAGAAAGAAAAACACTGCATCGATGCTAATCTTTTTTATGTCTATAATAAATTAGGAGATTTATGGGTTTTCAACGGTCACTCACCACTACCTGACCCCCGCCCCCACAAAACACTCGTCGACGACGGCTTCCCCCTCCCGACAGTCACTCTTCGGACCACATGGATACCCCCTCCACAGAGACCCCTGACGTCACGTCCCCGCGCTGGACCCCCCCCCCCCCTCCGCCAGGCACTTGGCTTCCCCGCGCTGGACCCCGCCGCCCCGCTCCCCCCTGAGATGCCTGGGTTAGAACCGCTCTAGCTCTTCTACTTGCTATGTAGCAGAAGTTCCTTCCATGCGTGCCGACAGCACCTCAGCAGACGGGGAGTCACTTCCGAGTATCTCGAGTCAAACTGGTAATGATTGAGTGACTGCAATGAGTTGTACTGACTGCTAGGCAAGACGATACGATTGCAAGTAATAGGACGAGGCAAATTCGTAGACAGTATCGTGCTTGTGGTCGGAATTGTCACAGTGCATTATTGCATAATTATTATTTTATAAGTTCATATCAAATCCAATACACGTTGTATTATTGTAAATAGGGCCAGCAAACCCAACGCTGGAAGAAGAGAGAAGGAGGGTATCGCAGCGCGATGCATCTCCCGTAGACGCCGCGACCGAGAGAAACCGAATGCGCAACAAGCGGAGAAAAGGTTGAAAATTATAAACAATGAGATTCAAAATCGACGACATCCAAAATGATAAAATATCACTTTAATTACATTTAATTACAGTAATGAGAAGGAAAGCTAAGGCTCGGTTGAGGGAACGAGCCGCGGAGAACGGCGAGGCGCATCAGCTGCGCACTCAATTGGCGGAGGCGCGGTTCGAACTACAGGCAGCCGAAAATAACGGTAATAACATCATTACTTATTATTGTTACGAGGATGATAAGAAACAATTCTACATCCTTATTGACTACGGGATTATGTTGTTAATTGATGAGAAATTTGTTCAACCTGTTACAACGAATCGGAATATCGATTTGATCGGAATGAAACATTTTTAATGATAAGTAAATCGGTTGATTTACGAAATGGTCGTAGTACAAAAAATAATCAAAGCTCGAAGTCTCTAATTTTGTGATCCTGGAGTCAAATATTTTTATGATTAAAAACTGTAGAGTAATCATGGAAAACGGCGGGCCAAAATATCACCAAATTCTCAGCTTGGTGCTCGTTCTTTTGAGCGGTCGGGGAGCTCTGTACGATACGCAATAATGCTACTTTTGAATTGAAATTTAATAACTCGAGAAACAACTGGAGTACAGAAAGTTCAAGTAGGGTTCTCAACACATTTGATCATTTTCACAGCGTAAAAGATGATAAAATCCATTCATGAGCGTATTCATTCATTTTTATGCGAGGAAGATAAAGATGAGGGTTTTTAAAATGGCGGAAAAACTAGAAAGAAAGAAGTATTGGATATTATAGGGAAGAAAAGAATAGAATCATAGAAAAGGAGTATTGGAAATCCTAGAAATTAAGTCGGTAAAGGAATGTAAATACTTGGAGTATTGGTTTACATGTCGAAATCAAAGGACTTGATTTGGGCATGCAAAGCAGTAGGTGAAAAAAACGACAGGGAAAAGTGAAAAGCAACAAATATGATGCGGGGAATATGGAAAAAAGCGTGGATTGATTTGACGGAGGAGTAACTACATGTGTTGGGACCAATAGTAAAAGCAGGAGCAATGTATAGGGTTGAGGTATAGGAAAAGTAAGACATTAATGTTTTTGAATGAAAGCAGATGGGATTGTAAGATGGCATTAAGGATTAAAAAAAGAAAAAACCTCAGGATGGGGGAGTTGACATGTTAAAAAATTACTTATATGCGGAAATGGGATCCATTAAAAATGGAATCTCGTCAAAGTGGGGGGAAAGTTTGGAAAAAGTTGGAAGGGATGTGGTTATAAAACATATTCTACCAATGACAAGGGAAAGAAGAGGAGTAGAAAGAATAAACGAAGCAGAAGGATTTGAAAACTTAAAATACGATACTTTAAGGGAGGAAGAGGAGAAAAGAAAAAAAAACATTGCATAGTGAGAAATAAACGTATGTATATATTATTTCTATTCCTCATTTGGCATTTCATCATTTTCACAATGTAGAAGATGATAAAATGCCATGGAAATACAGATCACATGGAAATGCAAACAAATTTTAAGCGACATTACGTGGCGGAGAAACAAAAAGGGCGGGAAAGAGGCGAGAAATTAATGGAAGTGCAGGATAGGTAAAGAAAACGATGAGACGTTAAAGCGCCTATTAAGATGTAGGAAAAAAGGTTGGAAGCCTGTTACAGAAACGGGAAGAAAGGAGAGGCTACAAGAAATGGATAATGTGACAATGAATGGGGAAAATATAAATATGTTGGGCCGGAAAATACAAAACGGGATACGCCTGTATTTTAAGAAAATAGAGGTAGCGTGCAAAAAGATGCGCAAGCAAGATGGGGATGGGGCAGATGTGGCAGGGAGAATGAGATTAAGAAAAAAATGTTATATACCAAGAATTAAAAAAATATATGCCAAGTAAAAAACAAGTTAGGATAGATGTAAGAGGAAAATATGTATTAAATTAAATCCCTGAAAAAAGTTATCGACCTCCGTAAACCTTTAGAATGGCGATCAATAATTTGGAAAATCGTTTCCCCGCTGGTTTTACATGGTCACTCTCAAATGGTAAATGATACAAATATTTGACCTCTGGACCTAAAAAGTAGAGCCGTTAAGCTTCGATTTGCTTTTCATCGTCGACAATCATTTTTCACATTCAGTCTCATGAACTCGTGAACATCCACGAAAAAATGTCGGATTTTTCGTATGCTTTAATGTTTGTGCGTAGTATACAGTTAAAGGTGGCGCACTTTTATTGAAAATTGTTATCTAAAGGTATTCAATGACTGTGATTTCCGATTAAACGAGCTGAAGGAGTATGAGAAAGTTTATTTCGCGAAAGAACGAATCCTTTTATGAAGATAAAGTTTTTCCATAGCGATGATGTTGTTACGACTACACACTTTTTTTACTGTGAGTCATTCCATCTTGCGTGGACAACCTATTTCAATGCGTTTCCTAGTTTAACAAACGCCACTATGGTAATGGCATCTTTTTACGACAATTTTATATGGAATGGCTCATATGCAACATGACGTCGATGTACCAACGAAACAATTCCAAGCAGTATTCGAAATACTGGCGTCTTATTCTTTACCAGAAAGCCGCTTCTAAGCAATATTCAAGACAGTAGCTTTTCCTTAACCAGCATAACAATCACTTTATCACTTTATCAATAGACCATGCTTTATTGGTATATGACTTTATCAATAAACTATTCTTTATTAGTATATAACATTACCAATAAACCATTCTTTCTTCGGATATCAATTTTCAAAAAACTATTCTTTATCAATAAGCCCAGCGGACGCTTGAGACTCTTTGAAATAGTGATGAGTCGTAGGGCCGCCTCTGTTCGGAGTTGACGTGGCCCGCGAGTTCGCCGGTTCTTACAAATGCTGAAAGGGAGTCATTCACCTTTTTTTAGATTGACATTTTCATTCAAAATATCGCTAATAACATAGCGACGGGTGCAAAACATACACGAGACCCCCTCTCGTCCATACGGGCTTGATGATGACATTCGCGAAAGCAGAAAGTGCAACCCGAAGATAGATTCGATTTTTTTTAGCAGGAAACCGTTAATCGTCTGAAAACCGTGGACACAGATTGTCGAATAACCGAGTGATCGTCATTACGCGTTGTAATAATAAGATAAAAATTCACTCATTGATTCAAATCAGAGCTCCACAGAGTTGAATGGCTACAGAGTACCTTGCCATTAGGCAAAAAGATCCGTAGGGCTGCTTCTTTTCGAAGTCTGTGGCCCGCGGTGACACTGGCGTTTGTTTGAAATAGTGGGGAGTCGTAGGGCCGCCTCTCTACGGAGTTGACGTGGCCCGCGATATCGTAGGGCCGCTACTCTTCTGAGCTAACGTGGCCCACGAGTTCGCCGGTATTTCTAACAAATGCTGGAAGGGACTAAGTCATTCACCATTTTTGGATTGACATTTTCATTCAAAATATCGCTAATAACATAGCGGCGGGTGAAAAACATACACGAGGCCCCCTCTCGTCCATACGGGCTTAATGATAACAATCGCGAAAGCAGAAAGTGTAACCCGAAGATAGATTCGTTTTTTTTTAGCAGGAAACCGTTAATCGTCCGAAAACCGTGGACACAGATTGTCGAATAACCGAGTGATCGTAATTACGCGTTGTGATAATAAGATAAAAATTCACTCATTGATTCAAATCAGAGCTCCACAGAGTTCAATGGCTACAGAGTACCTTGCCATTAGGCAAAAAGATCCGTAGGGCTGCTTCTTTTCGAAGTCTGTGGCCCGCGGTGACACTGGCGTTTGTTTGAAATAGTGGGGAGTCGTAGGGCCGCCTCTCTACGGAGTTGACGTGGCCCGCGATATCGTAGGGCCGCTACTCTTCTGAGCTAACGTGGCCCACGAGTTCGCCGGTATTTCTAACAAATGCTGGAAGGGACTAAGTCATTCACCATTTTTGGATTGACATTTTCATTCAAAATATCGCTAATAGAATAGCGGCGGGTGAAAAACATACACGAGGCCCCCTCTCGTCCATACGGGCTTAATGATAACAATCGCGAAAGCAGAAAGTGCAACCCGAAGATAGATTCGTTTTTTTTTAGCAGGAAACCGTTAATCGTCCGAAAACCGTGGACATAGATTGTCGAATAACCGAGTGATCGTAATTACGCGTTGTAATAATAAGATAAAAATTCACTCATTGATTCAAATCAGAGCTCCACAGAGTTCAATGGCTACAGAGTACCTTGCCATTAGGCAAAAAGATCCGTAGGGCTGCTTCTTTTCGAAGTCTGTGGCCCGCGGTGACACTGGCGTTTGTTTGAAATAGTGGGGAGTCGTAGGGCCGCCTCTCTACGGAGTTGACGTGGCCCGCGATATCGTAGGGCCGCTACTCTTCTGAGCTAACGTGGCCCACGAGTTCGCCGGTATTTCTAACAAATGCTGGAAGGGACTAAGTCATTCACCTTTTTTGGATTGACATTTTCATTCAAAATATCGCTAATAACATAGCGGCGGGTGAAAAACATACACGAGGCCCCCTCTCGTCCATACGGGCTTAATGATAACATTCGCGAAAGCAGAAAGTGCAACCCGAAGATAGATTCGTTTTTTTTTAGCAGGAAACCGTTAATCGTCTGAAAACCGTGGACACAGATTGTCGAATAACCGAGTGATCGTAATTACGCGTTGTAATAATAAGATAAAAATTCACTCATTGATTCAAATCAGAGCTCCACAGAGTTGAATGGCTACAGAGTACCTTGCCATTAGGCAAAAAGATCCGTAGGGCTGCTTCTTTTCGAAGTCTGTGGCCCGCGGTGACACTGGCGTTTGTTTGAAATAGTGGGGAGTCGTAGGGCCGCCCCTCTACGGAGTTGACGTGGCCCGCGATATCGTAGGGCCGCTACTCTTCTGAGCTAACGTGGCCCACGAGTTCGCCGGTATTTCTAACAAATGCTGGAAGGGACTAAGTCATTCACCTTTTTTGGATTGACATTTTCATTCAAAATATCGCTAAAAACATAGCGGCGGGTGAAAAACATACACGAGGCCCCCTCTCGTCCATACGGGCTTAATGATAACATTCGCGAAAGCAGAAAGTGCAACCCGAAGATAGATTCGTTTTTTTTTTAGCAGGAAACCGTTAATCGTCCGAAAACCGTGGACACAGATTGTCGAATAACCGAGTGATCGTAATTACGCGTTGTAATAATAAGATAAAAATTCACTCATTGATTCAAATCAGAGCTCCACAGAGTTGAATGGCTACAGAGTACCTTGCCATTAGGCAAAAAGATTCGTAGGGCTGCTTCTTTTCGAAGTCTGTGGCCCCCGGTGACACTGGCGTTTGTTTGAAATAGTGGGGAGTCGTAGGGCCGCCTCTCTACGGAGTTGACGTGGCCCGCGATATCGTAGGGCCGCTACTCTTCTGAGCTAACGTGGCCCACGAGTTCGCCGGTATTTCTAACAAATGCTGGAAGGGACTAAGTCATTCACCTTTTTTGGATTGACATTTTCATTCAAAATATCGCTAATAACATAGCGGCGGGTGAAAAACATACACGAGGCCCCCTCTCGTCCATACGGGCTTGATGATAACATTCGCGAAAGCAGAAAGTGCAACCCGAAGATAGATTCGTTTTTTTAGCAGGAAACCGTTAATCGTCTGAAAACCGTGGACACAGATTGTCGAATAACCGAGTGATCGTAATTACGCGTTGTAATAATAAGATAAAAATTCACTCATTGATTCAAATCAGAGCTCCATAGAGTTGAATGGCTACAGAGTACCTTGCCATTAGGCAAAAAGATCCGTAGGGCTGCTTCTTTTCGAAGTCTGTGGCCCGCGGTGACACTGGCGTTTGTTTGAAATAGTGGGGAGTCGTAGGGCCGCCTCTCTACGGAGTTGACGTGGCCCGCGATATCGTAGGGCCGCTACTCTTCTGAGCTAACGTGGCCCACGAGTTCGCCGGTATTTCTAACAAATGCTGGAAGGGACTAAGTCATTCACCTTTTTTGGATTGACATTTTCATTCAAAATATCGCTAATAACATAGCGGCGGGTGAAAAACATACACGAGGCCCCCTCTCGTCCATACGGGCTTAATGATAACATTCGCGAAAGCAGAAAGTGCAACCCGAAGATAGATTCGTTTTTTTTTAGCAGGAAACCGTTAATCGTCTGAAAACCGTGGACACAGATTGTCGAATAACCGAGTGATCGTAATTACGCGTTGTAATAATAAGATAAAAATTCACTCATTGATTCAAATCAGAGCTCCACAGAGTTGAATGGCTACAGAGTACCTTGCCATTAGGCAAAAAGATCCGTAGGGCTGCTTCTTTTCAAAGTCTGTGGCCCCCGGTGACACTGGCGTTTGTTTGAAATAGTGGGGAGTCGTAGGGCCGCCTCTCTACGGAGTTGACGTGGCCCGCGATATCGTAGGGCCGCTACTCTTCTGAGCTAACGTGGCCCACGAGTTCGCCGGTATTTCTAACAAATGCTGGAAGGGACTAAGTCATTCACCTTTTTTGGATTGACATTTTCATTCAAAATATCGCTAATAACATAGCGGCGGGTGAAAAACATACACGAGGCCCCCTCTCGTCCATACGGGCTTAATGATAACATTCGCGAAAGCAGAAAGTGCAACCCGAAGATAGATTCGTTTTTTTTTAGCAGGAAACCGTTAATCGTCCGAAAACCGTGGACACAGATTGTCGAATAACCGAGTGATCGTAATTACGCGTTGTAATAATAAGATAAAAATTCACTCATTGATTCAAATCAGAGCTCCACAGAGTTGAATGGCTACAGAGTACCTTGCCATTAGGCAAAAAGATCCGTAGGGCTGCTTCTTTTCGAAGTCTGTGGCCCGCGGTGACACTGGCGTTTGTTTGAAATAGTGGGGAGTCGTAGGGCCGCCTCTCTACGGAGTTGACGTGGCCCGCGATATCGTAGGGCCGCTACTCTTCTGAGCTAACGTGGCCCACGAGTTCGCCGGTATTTCTAACAAATGCTGGAAGGGACTAAGTCATTCACCTTTTTTGGATTGACATTTTCATTCAAAATATCGCTAATAACATAGCGGCGGGTGAAAAACATACACGAGGCCCCCTCTCGTCCATACGGGCTTAATGATAACATTCGCGAAAGCAGAAAGTGCAACCCGAAGAGAGATTCGTTTTTTTTTAGCAGGAAACCGTTAATCGTCCGAAAACCGTGGACACAGATTGTCGAATAACCGAGTGATCGTAATTACGCGTTGTAATAATAAGATAAAAATTCACTCATCGATTCAAATCAGAGCTCCACAGAGTTGAATGGCTACAGAGTACCTTGCCATTAGGCAAAAAGATCCGTAGGGCTGCTTCTTTCCGAAGTCTGTGGCCCGCGGTGACACTGGCGTTTGTTTGAAATAGTGGGGAGTCGTAGGGCCGCCTCTCTACGGAGTTGACGTGGCCCGCGATATCGTAGGGCCGCTACTCTTCTGAGCTAACGTGGCCCACGAGTTCGCCGGTATTTCTAACAAATGCTGGAAGGGACTAAGTCATTCACCTTTTTTGGATTGACATTTTCATTCAAAATATCGCTAATAACATAGCGGCGGGTGAAAAACATACACGAGGCCCCCTCTCGTCCATACGGGCTTAATGATAACATTCGCGAAAGCAGAAAGTGCAACCCGAAGATAGATTCGTTTTTTTTTAGCAGGAAACCGTTAATCGTCCGAAAACCGTGGACACCGATTGTCGAATAACCGAGTGATCGTAATTACGCGTTGTAATAATAAGATAAAAATTCACTCATTGATTCAAATCAGAGCTCCACAGAGTTGAATGGCTACAGAGTACCTTGCCATTAGGCAAAAAGATCCGTAGGGCTGCTTCTGTTCGAAGTCTGTGGCCCCCGGTGACACTGGCGTTTGTTTGAAATAGTGGGGAGTCGTAGGGCCGCCTCTCTACGGAGTTGACGTGGCCCGCGATATCGTAGGGCCGCTACTCTTCTGAGCTAACGAGGCCCACGAGTTCGCCGGTATTTCTAACAAATGCTGGAAGGGACTAAGTCATTCACCTTTTTTGGATTGACATTTTCATTCAAAATATCGCTAATAACATAGCGGCGGGTGAAAAACATACACGAGGCCCCCTCTCGTCCATACGGGCTTAATGATAACATTCGCGAAAGCAGAAAGTGCAACCCGAAGATAGATTCGTTTTTTTTTAGCAGGAAACCGTTAATCGTCTGAAAACCGTGGACACAGATTGTCGAATAACCGAGTGATCGTAATTACGCGTTGTAATAATAAGATAAAAATTCACTCATTGATTCAAATCAGAGCTCCACAGAGTTGAATGGCTACAGAGTACCTTGCCATTAGGCAAAAAGATCCGTAGGGCTGCTTCTTTTCGGAGTCTGTGGCCCGCGGTGACACTGGCGTTTGTTTGAAATAGTGGGGAGTCGTAGGGCCGCCTCTCTACGGAGTTGACGTGGCCCGCGATATCGTAGGGCCGCTACTCTTCTGAGCTAACGTGGCCCACGAGTTCGCCGGTATTTCTAACAAATGCTGGAAGGGACTAAGTCATTCACCTTTTTTGGATTGACATTTTCATTCAAAATATCGCTAATAACATAGCGGCGGGTGAAAAACATACACGAGGCCCCCTCTCGTCCATACGGGCTTAATGATAACATTCGCGAAAGCAGAAAGTGCAACCCGAAGATAGATCCGTTTTTTTTTAGCAGGAAACCGTTAATCGTCCGAATACTGTGGACACAGATTGTCGAATAACCGAGTGATCGTAATTACGCGTTGTAATAATAAGATAAAAATTCACTCATTGATTCAAATCAGAGCTCCACAGAGTTGAATGGCTACAGAGTACCTTGCCATTAGGCAAAAAGATCCGTAGGGCTGCTTCTTTTCAAAGTCTGTGGCCCGCGGTGACACTGGCGTTTGTTTGAAATAGTGGGGAGTCGTAGGGCCGCCTCTCTACGGAGTTGACGTGGCCCGCGATATCGTAGGGCCGCTACTCTTCTGAGCTAACGTGGCCCACGAGTTCGCCGGTATTTCTAACAAATGCTGGAAGGGACTAAGTCATTCACCATTTTTGGATTGACATTTTCATTCAAAATATCGCTAATAACATAGCGGCGGGTGAAAAACATACACGAGGCCCCCTCTCGTCCATACGGGCTTAATGATAACAATCGCGAAAGCAGAAAGTGCAACCCGAAGATAGATTCGTTTTTTTTTAGCAGGAAACCGTTAATCGTCCGAAAACCGTGGACACAGATTGTCGAATAACCGAGTGATCGTAATTACGCGTTGTGATAATAAGATAAAAATTCACTCATTGATTCAAATCAGAGCTCCACAGAGTTCAATGGCTACAGAGTACCTTGCCATTAGGCAAAAAGATCCGTAGGGCTGCTTCTTTTCGAAGTCTGTGGCCCGCGGTGACACTGGCGTTTGTTTGAAATAGTGGGGAGTCGTAGGGCCGCCTCTCTACGGAGTTGACGTGGCCCGCGATATCGTAGGGCCGCTACTCTTCTGAGCTAACGTGGCCCACGAGTTCGCCGGTATTTCTAACAAATGCTGGAATGGACTAAGTCATTCACCATTTTTGGATTGACATTTTCATTCAAAATATCGCTAATAGAATAGCGGCGGGTGAAAAACATACACGAGGCCCCCTCTCGTCCATACGGGCTTAATGATAACAATCGCGAAAGCAGAAAGTGCAACCCGAAGATAGATTCGTTTTTTTTTAGCAGGAAACCGTTAATCGTCCGAAAACCGTGGACATAGATTGTCGAATAACCGAGTGATCGTAATTACGCGTTGTAATAATAAGATAAAAATTCACTCATTGATTCAAATCAGAGCTCCACAGAGTTCAATGGCTACAGAGTACCTTGCCATTAGGCAAAAAGATCCGTAGGGCTGCTTCTTTTCGAAGTCTGTGGCCCGCGGTGACACTGGCGTTTGTTTGAAATAGTGGGGAGTCGTAGGGCCGCCTCTCTACGGAGTTGACGTGGCCCGCGATATCGTAGGGCCGCTACTCTTCTGAGCTAACGTGGCCCACGAGTTCGCCGGTATTTCTAACAAATGCTGGAAGGGACTAAGTCATTCACCTTTTTTGGATTGACATTTTCATTCAAAATATCGCTAATAACATAGCGGCGGGTGAAAAACATACACGAGGCCCCCTCTCGTCCATACGGGCTTAATGATAACATTCGCGAAAGCAGAAAGTGCAACCCGAAGATAGATTCGTTTTTTTTTAGCAGGAAACCGTTAATCGTCTGAAAACCGTGGACACAGATTGTCGAATAACCGAGTGATCGTAATTACGCGTTGTAATAATAAGATAAAAATTCACTCATTGATTCAAATCAGAGCTCCACAGAGTTGAATGGGTACAGAGTACCTTGCCATTAGGCAAAAAGATCCGTAGGGCTGCTTCTTTTCGAAGTCTGTGGCCCGCGGTGACACTGGCGTTTGTTTGAAATAGTGGGGAGTCGTAGGGCCGCCCCTCTACGGAGTTGACGTGGCCCGCGATATCGTAGGGCCGCTACTCTTCTGAGCTAACGTGGCCCACGAGTTCGCCGGTATTTCTAACAAATGCTGGAAGGGACTAAGTCATTCACCTTTTTTGGATTGACATTTTCATTCAAAATATCGCTAATAACATAGCGGCGGGTGAAAAACATACACGAGGCCCCCTCTCGTCCATACGGGCTTAATGATAACATTCGCGAAAGCAGAAAGTGCAACCCGAAGATAGATTCGTTTTTTTTTTAGCAGGAAACCGTTAATCGTCCGAAAACCGTGGACACAGATTGTCGAATAACCGAGTGATCGTAATTACGCGTTGTAATAATAAGATAAAAATTCACTCATTGATTCAAATCAGAGCTCCACAGAGTTGAATGGCTACAGAGTACCTTGCCATTAGGCAAAAAGATCCGTAGGGCTGCTTCTTTTCGAAGTCTGTGGCCCCCGGTGACACTGGCGTTTGTTTGAAATAGTGGGGAGTCGTAGGGCTGCCTCTCTACGGAGTTGACGTGGCCCGCGATATCGTAGGGCCGCTACTCTTCTGAGCTAACGTGGCCCACGAGTTCGCCGGTATTTCTAACAAATGCTGGAAGGGACTAAGTCATTCACCTTTTTTTGATTGACATTTTCATTCAAAATGTCGCTAATAACATAGCGGCGGGTGAAAAACATACACGAGGCCCCCTCTCGTCCGTACGGGCTTGATGATAACATTCGCGAAAGCAGAAAGTGCAACCCGAAGATAGATTCGTTTTTTTAGCAGGAAACCGTTAATCGTCTGAAAACCGTGGACACAGATTGTCGAATAACCGAGTGATCGTAATTACGCGTTGTAATAATAAGATAAAAATTCACTCATTGATTCAAATCAGAGCTCCATAGAGTTGAATGGCTACAGAGTACCTTGCCATTAGGCAAAAAGATCCGTAGGGCTGCTTCTTTTCGAAGTCTGTGGCCCGCGGTGACACTGGCGTTTGTTTGAAATAGTGGGGAGTCGTAGGGCCGCCTCTCTACGGAGTTGACGTGGCCCGCGATATCGTAGGGCCGCTACTCTTCTGAGCTAACGTGGCCCACGAGTTCGCCGGTATTTCTAACAAATGCTGGAAGGGACTAAGTCATTCACCTTTTTTGGATTGACATTTTCATTCAAAATATCGCTAATAACATAGCGGCGGGTGAAAAACATACACGAGGCCCCCTCTCGTCCATACGGGCTTAATGATAACATTCGCGAAAGCAGAAAGTGCAACCCGAAGATAGATTCGTTTTTTTTTAGCAGGAAACCCTTAATCGTCTGAAAACCGTGGACACAGATTGTCGAATAACCGAGTGATCGTAATTACGCGTTGTAATAATAAGATAAAAATTCACTCATTGATTCAAATCAGAGCTCCACAGAGTTGAATGGCTACAGAGTACCTTGCCATTAGGCAAAAAGATCCGTAGGGCTGCTTCTTTTCAAAGTCTGTGGCCCCCGGTGACACTGGCGTTTGTTTGAAATAGTGGGGAGTCGTAGGGCCGCCTCTCTACGGAGTTGACGTGGCCCGCGATATCGTAGGGCCGCTACTCTTCTGAGCTAACGTGGCCCACGAGTTCGCCGGTATTTCTAACAAATGCTGGAAGGGACTAAGTCATTCACCTTTTTTGGATTGACATTTTCATTCAAAATATCGCTAATAACATAGCGGCGGGTGAAAAACATACACGAGGCCCCCTCTCGTCCATACGGGCTTAATGATAACATTCGCGAAAGCAGAAAGTGCAACCCGAAGATAGATTCGTTTTTTTTTAGCAGGAAACCGTTAATCGTCCGAAAACCGTGGACACAGATTGTCGAATAACCGAGTGATCGTAATTACGCGTTGTAATAATAAGATAAAAATTCACTCATTGATTCAAATCAGAGCTCCACAGAGTTGAATGGCTACAGAGTACCTTGCCATTAGGCAAAAAGATCCGTAGGGCTGCTTCTTTTCGAAGTCTGTGGCCCGCGGTGACACTGGCGTTTGTTTGAAATAGTGGGGAGTCGTAGGGCCGCCTCTCTACGGAGTTGACGTGGCCCGCGATATCGTAGGGCCGCTACTCTTCTGAGCTAACGTGGCCCACGAGTTCGCCGGTATTTCTAACAAATGCTGGAAGGGACTAAGTCATTCACCTTTTTTGTATTGACATTTTCATTCAAAATATCGCTAATAACATAGCGGCGGGTGAAAAACATACACGAGGCCCCCTCTCGTCCATACGGGCTTAATGATAACATTCGCGAAAGCAGAAAGTGCAACCCGAAGAGAGATTCGTTTTTTTTAGCAGGAAACCGTTAATCGTCCGAAAACCGTGGACACAGATTGTCGAATAACCGAGTGATCGTAATTACGCGTTGTAATAATAAGATAAAAATTCACTCATCGATTCAAATCAGAGCTCCACAGAGTTGAATGGCTACAGAGTACCTTGCCATTAGGCAAAAAGATCCGTAGGGCTGCTTCTTTCCGAAGTCTGTGGCCCGCGGTGACACTGGCGTTTGTTTGAAATAGTGGGGAGTCGTAGGGCCGCCTCTCTACGGAGTTGACGTGGCCCGCGATATCGTAGGGCCGCTACTCTTCTGAGCTAACGTGGCCCACGAGTTCGCCGGTATTTCTAACAAATGCTGGAAGGGACTAAGTCATTCACCTTTTTTGGATTGACATTTTCATTCAAAATATCGCTAATAACATAGCGGCGGGTGAAAAACATACACGAGGCCCCCTCTCGTCCATACGGGCTTAATGATAACATTCGCGAAAGCAGAAAGTGCAACCCGAAGATAGATTCGTTTTTTTTTAGCAGGAAACCGTTAATCGTCCGAAAACCGTGGACACAGATTGTCGAATAACCGAGTGATCGTAATTACGCGTTGTAATAATAAGATAAAAATTCACTCATTGATTCAAATCAGAGCTCCACAGAGTTGAATGGCTACAGAGTACCTTGCCATTAGGCAAAAAGATCCGTAGGGCTGCTTCTGTTCGAAGTCTGTGGCCCCCGGTGACACTGGCGTTTGTTTGAAATAGTGGGGAGTCGTAGGGCCGCCTCTCTACGGAGTTGACGTGGCCCGCGATATCGTAGGGCCGCTACTCTTCTGAGCTAACGAGGCCCACGAGTTCGCCGGTATTTCTAACAAATGCTGGAAGGAACTAAGTCATTCACCTTTTTTGGATTGACATTTTCATTCAAAATATCGCTAATAACATAGCGGCGGGTGAAAAACATACACGAGGCCCCCTCTCGTCCATACGGGCTTAATGATAACATTCGCGAAAGCAGAAAGTGCAACCCGAAGATAGATTCGTTTTTTTTTAGCAGGAAACCGTTAATCGTCTGAAAACCGTGGACACAGATTGTCGAATAACCGAGTGATCGTAATTACGCGTTGTAATAATAAGATAAAAATTCACTCATTGATTCAAATCAGAGCTCCACAGAGTTGAATGGCTACAGAGTACCTTGCCATTAGGCAAAAAGATCCGTAGGGCTGCTTCTTTTCGGAGTCTGTGGCCCGCGGTGACACTGGCGTTTGTTTGAAATAGTGGGGAGTCGTAGGGCCGCCTCTCTACGGAGTTGACGTGGCCCGCGATATCGTAGGGCCGCTACTCTTCTGAGCTAACGTGGCCCACGAGTTCGCCGGTATTTCTAACAAATGCTGGAAGGGACTAAGTCATTCACCTTTTTTGGATTGACATTTTCATTCAAAATATCGCTAATAACATAGCGGCGGGTGAAAAACATACACGAGGCCCCCTCTCGTCCATACGGGCTTAATGATAACATTCGCGAAAGCAGAAAGTGCAACCCGAAGATAGATCCGTTTTTTTTAGCAGGAAACCGTTAATCGTCCGAAAACTGTGGACACAGATTGTCGAATAACCGAGTGATCGTAATTACGCGTTGTAATTATAAGATAAAAATTCACTCATTGATTCAAATCAGAGCTCCACAGAGTTGAATGGCTACAGAGTACCTTGCCATTAGGCAAAAAGATCCGTAGGGCTGCTTCTTTTCAAAGTCTGTGGCCCCCGGTGACACTGGCGTTTGTTTGAAATAGTGGGGAGTCGTAGGGCCGCCTCTCTACGGAGTTGACGTGGCCCGCGATATCGTAGGGCCGCTACTCTTCTGAGCTAACGTGGCCCACGAGTTCGCCGGTATTTCTAACAAATGCTGGAAGGGACTAAGTCATTCACCTTTTTTGGATTGACATTTTCATTCAAAATATCGCTAATAACATAGCGGCGGGTGAAAAACATACACGAGGCCTCCTCTCGTCCATACGGGCTTAATGATAACATTCGCGAAAGCAGAAAGTGCAACCCGAAGATAGATTCGTTTTTTTTTAGCAGGAAACCGTTAATCGTCCGAAAACCGTGGACACAGATTGTCGAATAACCGAGTGATCGTAATTACGCGTTGTAATAATAAGATAAAAATTCACTCATTGATTCAAATCAGAGCTCCACAGAGTTGAATGGCTACAGAGTACCTTGCCATTAGGCAAAAAAATCCGTAGGGCTGCTTCTTTTCGAAGTCTGTGGCCCCCGGTGACACTGGCGTTTGTTTGAAATAGTGGGGAGTCGTAGGGCCGCCTCTCTACGGAGTTGACGTGGCCCGCGATATCGTAGGGCCGCTACTCTTCTGAGCTAACGTGGCCCACGAGTTCGCCGGTATTTCTAACAAATGCTGGAAGGGACTAAGTCATTCACCTTTTTTGGATTGACATTTTCATTCAAAATATCGCTAATAACATAGCGGCGAGTGAAAAATATACACGAGGCCCCCTCTCGTCCATACGGGCTTAATGATAACATTCGCGAAAGCAGAAAGTGCAACCCGAAGATAGATTCGTTTTTTTTTAGCAGGAAACCGTTAATCGTCCGAAAACCGTGGACACAGATTGTCGAATAACCGAGTGATCGTAATTACGCGTTGCAATAATAAGATAAAAATTCACTCATTGATTCAAATCAGAGCTCCACAGAGTTGAATGGCTACAGAGTACCTTGCCATTAGGCAAAAAGATCCGTAGGGCTGCTTCTTTTCGAAGTCTGTGGCCCGCGGTGACACTGGCGTTTGTTTGAAATAGTGGGGAGTCGTAGGGCCGCCTCTCTACGGAGTTGACGTGGCCCGCGATATCGTAAGGCCGCTACTCTTCTGAGCTAACGTGGCCCACGAGTTCGCCGGTATTTCTAACAAATGCTGGAAGGGACTAAGCCATTCATCTTTTTTGGATTGACATTTTCATTCAAAATATCGCTAATAACATAGCGGCGGGTGAAAAACATACACGAGGCCCCCTCTCGTCCATACGGGCTTAATGATAACATACGCGAAAGCAGAAAGTGCAACCCGAAGATAGATTCGTTTTTTTTTAGCAGGAAACCGTTAATCGTCCGAAAACCGTGGACACAGATTGTCGAATAACCGAGTGATCGTAATTACGCGTTGCAATAATAAGATAAAAATTCACTCATTGATTCAAATCAGAGCTCCACAGAGTTGAATGGCTACAGAGTACCTTGCCATTAGGCAAAAAGATCCGTAGGGCTGCTTCTTTTCGAAGTCTGTGGCCCGCGGTGACACTGGCGTTTGTTTGAAATAGTGGGGAGTCGTAGGGCCGCCTCTCTACGGAGTTGACGTGGCCCGCGATATCGTAAGGCCGCTACTCTTCTGAGCTAACGTGGCCCACGAGTTCGCCGGTATTTCTAACAAATGCTGGAAGGGACTAAGCCATTCATCTTTTTTGGATTGACATTTTCATTCAAAATATCGCTAATAACATAGCGGCGGGTGAAAAACATACACGAGGCCCCCTCTCGTCCATACGGGCTTAATGATAACATACGCGAAAGCAGAAAGTGCAACCCGAAGATAGATTCGTTTTTTTTTAGCAGGAAACCGTTAATCGTCCGAAAACCGTGGACACAGATTGTCGAATAACCGAGTGATCGTAATTACGCGTTGTAATAATAAGATAAAAATTCACTCATTGATTCAAATCAGAGCTCCACAGAGTTGAATGGCTACAGAGTACCTTGGCATTAGGCAAAAAGATCCGTAGGGCTGCTTCTTTTCGAAGTCTGTGGCCCGCGGTGACACTGGCGTTTGTTTGAAATAGTGGGGAGTCGTAGGGCCGCCTCTCTACGGAGTTGACGTGGCCCGCGATATCGTAAGGCCGCTACTCTTCTGAGCTAACGTGGCCCACGAGTTCGCCGGTATTTCTAACAAATGCTGGAAGGGACTAAGCCATTCATCTTTTTTGGATTGACATTTTCATTCAAAATATCGCTAATAACATAGCGGCGGGTGAAAAACATACACGAGGCCCCCTCTCGTCCATACGGGCTTAATGATAACATACGCGAAAGCAGAAAGTGCAACCCGAAGATAGATTCGTTTTTTTTTAGCAGGAAACCGTTAATCGTCCGAAAACCGTGGACACAGATTGTCGAATAACCGAGTGATCGTAATTACGCGTTGTAATAATAAGATAAAAATTCACTCATTGATTCAAATCAGAGCTCCACAGAGTTGAATGGCTACAGAGTACCTTGGCATTAGGCAAAAAGATCCGTAGGGCTGCTTCTTTTCGAAGTATGTGGCCCCCGGTGACACTGGCGTTTGTTTGAAATAGTGGGGAGTCGTAGGGCCGCCTCTCTACGGAGTTGACGTGGCCCACGATATCGTAGGGCCGCTACTCTTCTGAGCTAACGTGGCCCACGAGTTCGCCGGTATTTCTAACAAATGCTGGAAGGGACTAAGTCATTCACCTTTTTTGGATTGACATTTTCATTCAAAATATCGCTAATAACATAGCGGCGGGTGAAAAACATACACGAGGCCCCCTCTCGTCCATACGGGCTTAATGATAACATTCGCGAAAGCAGAAAGTGCAACCCGTAGATAGATTCGTTTTTTTTTAGCAGGAAACCGTTAATCGTCCGAAAACCGTGGACACAGATTGTCGAATAACCGAGTGATCGTAATTACGCGTTGTAATAATAAGATAAAAATTCACTCATTGATTCAAATCAGAGCTCCACAGAGTTGAATGGCTACAGAGTACCTTGGCATTAGGCAAAAAGATCCGTAGGGCTGCTTCTTTTCGAAGTATGTGGCCCCCGGTGACACTGGCGTTTGTTTGAAATAGTGGGGAGTCGTAGGGCCGCCTCTCTACGGAGTTGACGTGGCCCGCGATATCGTAGGGCCGCTACTCTTCTGAGCTAACGTGGCCCACGAGTTCGCCGGTATTTCTAACAAATGCTGGAAGGGACTAAGTCATTCACCTTTTTTGGATTGACATTTTCATTCAAAATATCGCTAATAACATAGCGGCGGGTGAAAAACATACACGAGGCCCCCTCTCGTCCATACGGGCTTGATGATAACATTCGCGAAAGCAGAAAGTGCAACCCGAAGATAGATTCGTTTTTTTTAGCAGGAAACCGTTAATCGTCTGAAAACCGTGGACACAGATTGTCGAATAACCGAGTGATCGTAATTACGCGTTGTAATAATAAGATAAAAATTCACTCATTGATTCAAATCAGAGCTCCATAGAGTTGAATGGCTACAGAGTACCTTGCCATTAGGCAAAAAGATCGGTAGGGCTGCTTCTTTTCGAAGTCAATGTGGGCCGCGGTGACACTGGCGTTTGTTTTAAATAGTGGTGAGTCGCAGGGCCACTTATCTTCTGAGTTCACGTGGCCCGCGAGATCGCTGGTATTTCCTACAAATGCTGAAGGGAAATGAGGCATTCGCGATTCTTTTGATTGACTTTTTTAGTTTGAATAACACTCCGTAATATAATTGCTAATAAACCAGGGGTTGATCAAAAGATGCACGGCGTCTTACCCCCAATTCGTTTCATAACATTTTTAAGCTCTAATATTAACAGAGAAATGAACATAGTTTTTCAAACAACCGAGTGTACGTGGTTTCATGTTGTAGCAAAAAATAGTAATTCACTTCTTCATACATAACTGAGTTCTACAGACCTAAACGGCCGCCAGTTTAACTTGTTATCAGGCATCAGAACCGCAGGCTCGCTTTTCTTCCGAGTCAACATGGACCACGGTGACGCCGGCGTTTGTTTGAAGTCGTAGTGATTCGAAGGGTCGCTTCTCTTTCGAGTGAATGTATCGCTAGTGCTTCACGCAAACGCGTTTTCAATTTAGGTTAACTCCCAACTCTTGTGTTTCTTGATACATCGACGTTATTAGCATGTACTTTGCACTTATTGTCGGCGATACAGTCCAAATTGTGTGTACTTCTTGTTTTTAATTTCTTTTACAGTATCATGCAAGATATGTTTCCTTGCAAGGGCGACCCATTCATTTTGGCCGTGTGGACACCTCTGCAGTTGTGCAACTTGCGCAGATCAACTTTGGCACGTGCAGCTGGATCGACGGTGCCCCATATGCCGAACAGACACGACCGAGCCGCCACGGAGAACATGGCTAGGCGGCTAGCTAATAAATTAAAATAAATCCTTGACAAATACGCTTGTTTTTTTTCCTTTTACCCCCATCCCCATTAAATATTAAAAAAATGGAAAGCCTGAAACATGTATTTTTTTGACCTCTCCACTTAGAAATTTTCTTTTCTGTACAAAATTTTCTTGGCCGGCCAAATTGTCTCTTCCATCCGATTTTTTCTTTGGGACAAATTTCCTTTTTTATACAAGTAATCTCTCGGGTAATAATGTTCCCTTTGAAAGAAATTTCCATTTTCATTCAAATATTCTCTTGGGTAGAAATGTTCCCTTCGATACAAATGTTCTGTTCGACACAATTTTCCTTTCCGAACCAATTCTCTCTTCAGTCCAGAATTTGTACTAAAGACAAAATTTCGTACCAAAGACAAAAATTGTACTGAATAGACAAATTTGGACCGAATACAAAACTTGGATGGACGACAAATTCTATACCCAAAGAAAAATTGCAAAGTATAAAAATGTTCTCTTCGGTACACATTTCGTGTTAAATGTAATCTTGTTGCCAAATTTTCGCCTCTACAACAAACTATTCATGCAAACATTTTTTTTCGATACGAAATTTCTCGATCAACCGAATATACTGTTTAGTAGGAATTTTTCGTTTGGCACAAATTTTCTCTGCGATACAACTTCCCTTTTTGGCACAAATTTTTTACCAAAGAGAACATTGGTCCAAAAAACAAATTCCTTGCGAAGAGGAAATTAGTATGGAAGAGAAAATGTTGTCGAAGAAAAAATTGAATCGAAAAAAAATTGTATCGAAGCGAAAATTCGGGCCAAAGAATAATTTGTATCGAATAGTGATTTTGGGCCAAAAGCAAAGTTTGGATGAACGAGAAAATTTGCACCAAAAATGGATGGAAATGTCTTTTAGCCAAATTTTTGATACTAAGAAAACAATTCTCCATTAGAAATTTTCTCTTCGGTACGAATTTTCTCGTCCAGCCAAATTTATGCTTCAGTTGGAATTTTTTGTTTAGCATAAATTTTCTCTTCACTACAACTTGTCTCTTTGGTACAAATTGTATACCGAACATAAAATTGGTCCGGAAAAGAAATTTCAAGGAAAAATTTGTATCGAAGAGAAAATTTGGACTGAAGACAAAAATTAGGTGGAACGGGAAAAGGCCAAAGCCGGGTAAGTAGGGAAAAATTGCCCCTGCATTTTTTCCAGCGAAATTTGGAGTATATTCTGAAGTATAAAAAAAAACAAATCGGAAAATGTCATCCCCGTCAACGCAATGGTTTTAGAGAATACTTTTTTGAATTATAAAAAAAAAAATTCCGGAAACCGTTCATTGGATCAGTTTGATTTTTTTTGGTACTTGTTCCGATCAAACGTGTTACGAAATAAAATTATAGAACATCTTGCGAAAGATGAAGGTTTCAAAAAAACATGATTTTACTTGTTTTATTATTTTTTTACTATAATCCACTTGGGGTGCAACAACGAAAACCTTTTCATATAATCTTTGGGCACCTTATTAGATTATATACATTTTTCAAAGTGATTGGTTCGGTACACCGCAGTGAAAAAAAAAGAAACACACTTTATTAATATATTTTAGTTATATTTCTGTACTGATATATTTAGTTATATATATACAATAGAAAATTGTTAGTTTAATTAACAAATTGAACTGAGAAGGTCTCATGTGCGTCCTTGAAAATTTCAATCTTCATCGCTGTCCTCTTCAATTACTACATTGGTATTGTTACTTTTGAACAGTTGACTTAATATGTGGGCCGGCTTCATGATGTTTTATAAATATCGCCCATGGATAAAATATGATTACAGCGATATGCGAACAGCAACCAACAGTTCATTTGCCATTAGCACACTCACAAGCATATCGTCTTGTTCCCACACATCCATTTTTATTTGGATTGTATTCAACGAAACACCGGTATACTTTTTTTCTAATGTGTCGAGACTGAACCAGAACTTTTAAAATGTTTGATTTATCTTTCACTTACTGCAAAACTACACCTGATTCACTCACCATTTCTGCTAAGTAAGAAATAGCCTGTTTATTCTGATATGAGCCAGTAAAAAGAATTTTTAGATCTCTTTCTGTCATCTCGAGAAAATCTTCCAAGTCATTCGATGACATTTTTTCGAACGGTAGTTTTTTTCGTGTTCAGCCATTCCTTTCTACTACGATGGCTAGAGTGTTCTCGGTATTTTTTTGAGAATTCATCCTTTCCAAAATTTCATCCATGGACTGTTCATCAGATGATAACTGTTTTCCAAACTGATTTCGAAGGAAAAATGCAATACGAAAGTAGCTTCCAACTTTTTCCCGACACTTGTTATCAAATGGTTGATGGAGAAGTCTATACTGCTGCCTTATTGTCCCTTGAACTGCTTCCACTGCCCACCTGATCTTTGTTACGAATCGTGATTCGTTTGACTCAGCTGTCGTTAAATGTTTACGTTTCCCGTTCAGTGCAGGCATTAAAACTTCAAACCCTTTGTTTTCTCAATAAGATGTAACATCTCGAAAGCCCTGGTCGACAACGAAAATATCGTTCGGTTTTAACAATTGACATAAACCATTGGGATCGCTTATAACTTTTGTCATAATTGTAGCTTCATTTTGATTTGCCGAAAAGGGCCGCAGCATATCAACAATGTAACCATCCGTTGTACAAACCGTAAAAGGTTTGCATAACGGAACTTTTTTTGGCCCGAAAATGGTTTTCTCTGAAATTCATTGTTGGAACTCTTTTGATGCCGTGCGCATGTCCCATCAGGAATGAGCGCAAGTCTATTGCCATTTGAATGTAGATTTTTCACAATAACTATAGTGTGATTTTCAACAATTTATTATTATTAATTTAATATATATATATATATATATATATATATATATATATATATATGTGTGTGTGTGTGTGTGTGTGTGTGTGTGTGTGTGTGTGTGTGTGTGTGTGTGTGTGTGTGTGTGTATCAGCACAGATGTATAACTAAAATATACCAATGAAGTCTGTTTCTTTTTTTTCACCGTGGCGTACCAAACCGATCATTTTGAAAAAATTATTTAATCTAATAAGGTGCCCAAAGATTATATGAAAAAATTTCATTATTTTACCCTAAGTGGATTACAGTAAATACAGTAAATAAAACAGGGAACATTTATTTTTCTTTCAAACCTTAATCTTTCGCAAGATGTTCTATAATTTTATTTCGTAACACGTTTGATCGGAACAAGGACAAAAAAATCAAACTGATCCACTGGACCGTTTTCGGAAAAAAAACATTTTTTTATATTTAAAAAAAAAATCATCTTTCTAAAACCATTGTACTGACGGGGATGAAATTTTCAGAAAGTTTGTATTGTTTATACCTCAGGATATACTCCAAATTTCGCTGGAAAAAAATGCGGGGGCAATTTTTCCCTACTTACCGCCTGTGGCCTTTGCACCGAAAGAAATTAATATGCATAGAAGTTTTTTTGTCGGTAAAAATTTGGTGTTCGATCTAAATATTTTCTTTTAGCCAAACTGGTTCTACTGAAAAAATAATTCTCCACAAATGTTCCTTCGTTTTAAATTTTCTCATCCAACAAAATTTATTCTTCGGTTAGAATTTTCGGTGTAGTACAATTTTTCTCTTTAACACAACTTTCCTCTTTGGATAATTTTATAGCAGACAAAATTTGGTAAGAAAGTAAATACCCACCGAAGAGAAAATTTTGACCGAAACGAAAAATTGTATCGAAAAGATGACTGTATCGAAACGAAAAATTGTATCGAAGAGACAACTATATCGAAACGAAAAATTGTATCGAAGAGACAATTGCATCAAAGAGAACATTTGTACTACAATGAAAAATTTTCGCAAACAGAATTTTTTTACGAAAGACAAAATTTGATTTTAAAAACAAAATTTGTTTTGAACAGAATAACTCTGATGTGGACAATTCTTCCGCGCGATCATCCATCACAATCGCAAATGCCGACGAATTTGAGGTAGGATATTAATTATTTTATCCAAGCAAAACGGAGACAAAGTAGCGATGGGTTAAACAGGCAAGTGGTCCGAATGACGAACATTTCAAATTTCGAGCCAATGCTACTTGCGCATCACAATGAAGGTGGCAGATGGCGTTAGCGATCGGCCGGGACGGCATCCATGCCATGTTCGCCATATTGGCATTCGACATTTTGGCATTCGCCATTCTGACTTTCGCCATTTCGGACCTTCGATATTTTGCGTCTCGATATATTGCTTTTCGCTATAGGTGGTATTACGAATATTAGATACTCGCTTTTTTCTGTTTCGGAGATATGGACGTTATAGATTCTTCGAATCTATATTTGTATGTCTCAAATTGTAAACGATCTGAATATACGTTTTCAGATAAATGAGCTCTCGAATAAATGATGCTTCGCTTTATAGTCCTTCGATTTTTTCTTCCGTCGAGACATTAAATTTCGAATCATTAAACCTTCGCTATTTTGAGAGTTCATAATTCTGTCGTTTCGAAATATTTGTCGATCTATATTTGGTCCTTCGATATTTGGATCCCCACCCGTTTTTAGGGCAATCGGAATTCCTATTTCCCCACAATACTGACTTATTCAGCAACTTGCGAAGCGAATGAACTTCAATGAGGACTCGGAAAAAGCCACAGCCGCTCAGCCTATACGTATTTCAAAATTCGTCGATTACCGACAAATATTCACTCAAAAATCGAGGTGCAACCTACCATCGAGTTGCAACCAAATTCGACAGTCTCTCGCGAATCTTAGGACTGAGCGGAGCTCAACAGAGGCCGAGGCTCTCTGTACCCTGAGTCTTTTTCCGTGCCCTTAGAAGTTAGTTCCCAGTACGCATCTTCGATTCTTAGCGATCAAGCATCACTACCCGAGGGTTAAGTGAGGCACTGAGGTGCAGCGTCTCATCACGCTTCGCAGGCTAAAAAAACTCATTATTAGTGTGTAGAAATAATAATTCGTTCAACAAACCTCTCATCAACAAAACCCAACTCGTAATTTGCGTACGTGAGTGTCGTACTATTGCACTGTCTTCGAGGAGACCCGAACGTCCAGCGTCAGCACGGCATCAAATTATAAGCTCACCGAATCGTAAGTCCAATCAACCCGTATTTAATGTAATAATTTCCAACTTTGTCAAACCGATTTAACCAATGAAAGGAAACTGCGATGATAAACAAAATTGTCAATAATAAATATCTGTATCGAAATTGTAACCTCCATTTCCAATTTCTCAAACCTTGATAACAAAATATATACATATATTTCTAAAGAGCATACTTTGTCTCTTTATTCAATTGGCCCAAGACCGTTATATTAACTGACTAGATAGGTGCGCCAAGCGCTTTAATAGCTAACCCGAAAAATATATTCAGAGATAGATCGGAAGACTCCAACTCTAGAGTCATTCCAAAATCATTCTAATCCTGCTCAGTAACACGAGCGGGTATAACAAACGCGACCTGTAACGGCCTTACAGGACGCGTATTTTTTGATATTTTTTTGCGGAAGAAAATGTGATAAACAAATAATACTTGCGGTATTTATTGAGCATATATTTAAATATATTGCTACAATTTTTATCCAAAAATATTACAAAATGGCGACACTGCAGCAATTCGTCCGAAGCATGTCGAACCTCTGCGGCACGCAGTATAAATATGCGAATTTTAATCTAAAAAAAATATTTTGTTTTATTAAGTCTACATGAGTGTAGCTACTGAACCACGGGGGGGATTTTCGATAAGTTAATTTAAACAATATTGATTAGCAAATAACTGTCTTTAAAAAAATTGAACATTTTTAGTCAAATACTCGGTAATTACTCAAAAATCAATATTTTTAAAATCCCCTACGTGGTTCACTAGCTACATTCATCTAGATTTAATTAAAAAAAAATTATTTCGTCCAGATTAAAATTAGCACAAGTTATACTGCGTGCCGCAGAGCACCTTAAGTTCAACATGCCTCGGAAGAATTTGCTGCAGTTTCGCCATTTTGTAATATTTTCCCATACATTTTTTTTGCATACTTCAATATATACTTCAATATATGGTTAATAATTACCCCAAGTATTATTTGCCTAAAACGCTTCGTGGCAGGCCGTTACAATGGTGTTACGACTTAAGGAAAATAATGTTTGCAAAAATTTTGGAAATTCATTATTTCTCAGAATTATGAGGGATAAAAAATGTAATAAGTTGTATGTAATGTTTATTGATCCCCTAGGGGTTACAATGGGCTTCCCTACAATATTCTTTTTCTACTTATACTACTTAAAACTACTTAACATTATTCGTTCGCTCTTGCAAACTATTCCGTTCCGCCTTATTCTATTTTCCTTAGCCTATCTCTCCCTCTCTCCTCTCCCCTCGCCTTTCCAACTACCGTTTCCTTCTTTCACTCCATTCCTGAAACATCATTCCTCTTCCTCTTCGTTCCCTTCCCTGCCTAGCTCCCTTTCCCGTTCTCTCCTACTCTTCTCCAATCTCCTCATTCATTCTTCTCCTCCTCCTCCTTCATCTAGTATTTCTCTTATCCATTCCCCTATTCCTCTTTCCTCTCCCGTTCCTCCTCTGTACCTGTCTATCACGTGTTCTCACGTCTCTAATTCCTCTCCGCACACTCTGCACGTTCTATCTTCCTCTGCTACCCAATACCTTCCTTCCCGCATTTTGTTCCCTAATCTAAACCTCGCTATTCTCCTCTATCTTTCCTCGCGCATTCCTGCCTTTATGTACGCCGGTACTCCTTCTGTCCTTATCTCTCTGTACCACCTATTGTACCTTGACTTTTCTATCCTTTCCTGTCTCTCGTTTTCCTGCCTCTTCCTTTCTTCTCTCTTTTCCTTCGTATCTCTCATTCTCTTGTTCCTGTCCTGCCTCATCCGCTCTTCCCTCTCTTTACCTAACTTCTTCTCTTTCTTCTTCCCATTTTACTCTTTCCCTTCTCTCCCTTCTCCCCCTCTCCTTTATCGCCTGCCAGCATCTTCTTGTCAGCTCACTCCCCCCCCCCCCTTACTCAATTTCTCCTCATACCTCCATGCCCTTCGCCCTGCCCGTATCCCTAACTTATCTCTTTTCAATTCCTCCCTCACCATGTATCCTGGTGTCCTCCAATCCAACCCCAACACCCATCTTATGTAC
>OY723395.1:3509432-3746955 GCA_963210295.1 Ophion ellenae | reverse complement strand
GGACGGCCTCAAGATCGAACCCCCCGGCAGTCGGAACCCCCCCGTTGGCGCGTCGATTTGACAGAGGACTGGGGAACAAGGAGGGAGAGAATCACTGGGAAATTTTCTCTTCAGCCTGGTTGCCTAGAAGCGGCAAATGAGTCCCTCGCGGCAGCAATCCCTGAGACCGCTGATCTCCTCAGCTTGAACTGGGCTGTGTATCACGCGGCTGTTGAGTCGAAGCCTCAGACACGCAATGATAAGGCGGCGTTCGTGGCTAAGACTCGGCGGCGCGTTGCACAGCTCCAGAATAAGATCAATGAAGCGCGGCGGCAGGCATCCCGTGTTCAGTGTGTGTTAGACTTCATTACGGCGGGGAGGGCGTTTACCCCTAAAATCCGAAAAATCAGCTCGGAACTGAAATGCCGTCACCACACATTGAACAAAGCTATCCTTCTTATTGTGAAGGAACGCTACGTGGAGAAGGTGCGGAACCTGGGGGTTGCGAAGCAATCCCTAGAGAGGCGGCTGGGTCGGGCGTTAGACAACGCCCTCTTCCGTTCTGACCCAGGCCGCTGGTTCCAACCACCTACGCCTGCCCCCGACACAGCGCCAACAGCTGTTCAGGTGGAGCGGTTTTGGGGAGAGCTGTATAGCGAGGCGGGTCATTTTGATGAAGGCACTCCAGCTCTGGGACGGTTCGACACGTTTTGTCGGCAACAGCCGAGTCAGCGTGGCGACTGTTTTCCAGTCACGCGGGGTGAGGTGGAGAAGGCGGTGAGTAGCATGAGGAACCACGCCGCTCCCGGACCGGATGGGATTAACATCTTCTGGTGGAAGAAATTCAAGTGCACCCATACCCATCTGACCCGCATCTTCTCGTCGTTCATCGATGGGACGGTGCCCATCCCTGCGTGGCTGACAGAGGGAAGGACGGTGCTACTCCCCAAAAAAGGGGATTTGTCTCGTCCGGAGAACTACCGCCCGATAACGTGTCTGAATGCGCTCTGTAAGATCTTCACAAAGATTCTTTATGAGCGTGTTCTGCGCGAGATCGAGCCTGCATGGCGGGAGATACACGAACAAAGGGGATCCAAGAGGGGGCTGGGAGGTTGTAAGGAGAACCTGCTGGTGGACCGCTGCATCACGCAGGACGCGGTCCAACACAAGCGTAACCTCTCAGTCGCTTGGATAGACTACCGTAAGGCGTTCGACACTGTCAGTCACAAACTGATTATACACCTACTCGAGCGCCTTTCGGTGAGTCCTTACATAGTGAGATGCATTAGGCAGCTCATGCCGCTCTGGAAGACACGCTTCACAGTTAAGACTAGTGAAGGCAACGTGTCGACCGGAGTGGTGGGGTATAGGAGGGGGATTATCCAGGGAGATTCTCTTAGCCCCCTCCTGTTTTGCATCTCACTATTACCCTTATCAATCGCCTTGCGGGCTGCACGCGGGTACGAAGCGGGGGCCCCCGGGGAGCGTGGGCGAGGGATCACCCATTTATTTTATATGGATGACCTCAAGCTATACGCTCCCGGGGAGGGGGGGCTTAAGCTCCTCTTGAACATCGTAGCGACGTACACGCGGGCGGCGGGAATGGAATTCGGATTGGACAAGTGCGCTGTCCTTCATCTCAGGAGAGGGAGAGCAGAGGGTGTCGCGGCTGATGTCCGGCTGGTGGACGGGAGCGTCTTCAAACACCTGGACGCCGGAGGGTCTTATCGGTACCTTGGCATCGATCAGCGCTCTGTACAGGACGCTGAGGGTGTCAAGGAGGCCCTCCGCAGCGAGTATAGGCGGCGTCTCAGACGGATCTGGAAATCAGATCTGTCTGGGAAAAATAAGATCACTGCCACCAATATGCTCGCTGTCCCGGTCCTGCTCTACTCCTTTGGCGTCGTCAAATGGCGTAGAGACGAGCTTAAACAGCTGGACATCGGCACACGCAAGATAATGAACATCCAGCGGAGTCTGCACCCTCGATCTTCCACCCCGCGCCTTTATATGCTGCGTCAGAGCGGCGGGCGCGGGCTCTCGGGATTGGAGTGTCTTCATGACCGCATGGTCCTCGGAATAGCAAGCGATGTAATAACGAGCTCGGACCCGCTCCTGGAGATTGTGCACCAGCATGAGCTTCATGGGGCGGGTGCTTTTCTCTATAAGGCGGCAGATCGTGCGGCAGAGACCCTCGGCTTGGAGTTCCGCCGGCGCCGGCGTGGCGCCTTGCCAGTAGACTCCGTCGCTCGGTTGCCCAAGTCCCGACGTCGGCGGGCAATCAGGGCTGCCGAGCAGACTGTCCTGACTCGGCAGCACGTGGACAGACCCATGCACGGTGTGTTTTTTCACCACATCGAGGAACAGGGGCTGTCCACCCAGCTGACCTTTTCCTTCTTGCGGTCAGCTGGACTGATGTCCGAGACCGAAGGGTTTATCTGCGCCTGCCAAGACGGAGTCATCAACACCCTGGTCTATCGCAGTCGCGTTTTGGGTCAGCCTCTGCCGACCACTTTGTGTCGTGCATGCAAACAATCGCCGGAGACACTAATGCATCTACTGTCGGCCTGCCCAGTATATGCAGTCTCCGGCTATATCTATCGCCATAACGCGGCCCTAAGAGTGTTGTACTACCATCTACGGCACTCTTATGGGATAGACCGGGAGCCCGTGCCGCCTTATTTACCAGGAGATATTGAGTCCGTTGTCGTGGGTGAGAGGTGCAAGATTTATTGGAACTTCTCATTCGCGACCATCGGGCCGCTTCAAGCGACTAAGCCTGATGTTGTCCTCTTCGATTTCGACGACAAGACGATATACGTCATTGAGTTCTCGGCTCCGGCCGAAGTGAACGTGTCGCGAAAGGAAGAGGAGAAACGGCTCAAGTATCAGCCTCTCCTGGCCGAGCTACGTCGTTTGCACCGAGGATTCAGGGTAACTCTCGTTGTCCTCATCATCGGCGCGCTAGGGGGGATGAAAGAGTCTTTTGTATCGGGCCTCGCTGGCATACCGGTTTGCAAACCCGGTGTCCGGTTGCTAGCGGGTCGGATGCAGAAGGCAGTCATACTTGGGTCCCTCCGTTTACTCAGGCAACACGATTGTGGACTGCGGTAGCCGCTAACCCTCTGGATTGAGGGAGCGGCTATCGCAGAGCGATATAATGGAATTCTCGCGCGACTTTTTGACTGGGCGGCAGCCGAGGTGATGTCGGAACCCTCGAGTGCCGCCCAGCGTTATTGTTCCGGTCTAGGTTAAGACCGAGCCTAACCCCCGGGGGTAGGTGAATGTTTCCCAGTGCAAACTGAGGAAGTGCGTTGCCCGGAGCAATAAAGTCTATTATAAAAAAAAAAAAAAAAAAAAAAAAAAAAAAAAAAAAAAAAAAAAAAAAAAAAAATAAAAAAATAAAAATAATAATAATTGGCGTGGGGAAGCTGGCGTGCCCATCGCCCGGGGGAGCACAACTCCCCCGCAATAGCCACCGACGTGCCAGGCCAACCACCAAGCCCCCCAACAACCGGTCCCTCTCGGATGGGGACCAAGGATCAGTTGGGAGGGGCACCCGGATAGGATCCACGGCAACGACCACGGCTCGAAATCGGCGCCTCGAGTGGACGGAGGAACTCAAGGAGGACCTCATCCGCTGCTGGAGGGATAGCGTGCCGTCGCGGCGGGGCTACATGGCGAGGTTGCAGGCCCTGTGGAGCCAAGTGCACCCAGAGCTTGCACACCTCTCGCAACAACATCTGCGAGACCAAGCTGCCCGCTTGCGACGGCAAGGTTACGATCTCTTGTTATTACCACCAGAGCTGTCCGACAGGCGCTCTTCCGCGCGTTCCGTGCGGAGCTCTACCGGACGGCCTCAAGATCGAACCCCCCGGCAGTCGGAACCCCCCCGTTGGCGCGTCGATTTGACAGAGGACTGGGGAACAAGGAGGGAGAGAATCACTGGGAAATTTTCTCTTCAGCCTGGTTGCCTAGAAGCGGCAAATGAGTCCCTCGCGGCAGCCATCCCTGAGACCGCTGATCTCCTCAGCTTGAACTGGGCTGTGTATCACGCGGCTGATGAGTCGAAGCCTCAGACACGCAATGATAAGGCGGCGTTCGTGGCTAAGACTCGGCGGCGCGTTGCACAGCTCCAGAATAAGATCAATGAAACGCGGAGGCAGGCATCCCGTGTTCAGTGTGTGTTAGACTTCATTACGGCGGGGAGGGCGTTGACCCCTAAAATCCGAAAAATCAGCTCGGAACTGAAATGCCGTCACCACACATTGAACAAAGCTATCCTTCTTATTGTGAAGGAACGCTACGTGGAGAAGGTGCGGAACCTGGGGGTTGCGAAGCAATCCCTAGAGAGGCGGCTGAGTCGGGCGTTACACAACGCCCTCTTCCGTTCTGACCCAGGCCGCTGGTTCCAACCACCTACGCCTGCCCCCGACACAGCGCCAACAGCTGTTCAGATGGAGCGGTTTTGGGGAAAGCTGTATAGCGAGGCGGGTCATTTTGATGAAGGCACTCCAGCTCTGGGACGGTTCGACACGTTTTGTCCACGTTTGACAATGTTTGAACCACGCCGCTCCCGGACCGGATGGGATTAACATCTTCTGGTGGAAGAAATTCAAGTGCACCCATACCCATCTGGCCCGCATCTTCTCGTCGGTCATTGATGGGACGGTGCCCATCCCTGCGCGGCTGACAGAGGGAAGGACGGTGCTACTCCCCAAAAAAGGGGATTCGTCTCGTCCGGAGAACTACCGCCCGATAACGTGTCTAAATGCGCTCTGTAAGATCTTCACCAAGATTCTTTATGAGCGTGTTCTGCGCGAGATCGAGCCTGCATGGCGGGAGATACACGAACAAAGGGGATCCAAGAGGTTGTAAGGAGAACTTGCTGGTGGACCGCTGCATCACGCAAGACGCGGTCCAGCATAAGCGTAACCTCTCAGTCACTTGGATAGACTACCCTAAGGCGTTCGACACTGTCAGTCACAAACTGATTATACACCTACTCGAGCGAGTCCTTACATAGTGAGATGCATTAAGCAGCTCATGCCGCTCTGAAAGACACGCTTCACAGTTAAGACTGGTGAAGGCAACGTGTCTACCGAAGTGGTAGGGTATAGGAGGGGGATTATCCAGGGAGATTCTCTCAGCCCCTTCCGGTTTTGCATCTCACTATTACCCTTATCAATTGCCATGCGGGCTGCACGCGGGTACGAAGCGGGGCCCCCCGGGGAGCGTGGGCGAGGGATCACCCATTTATTTTATATGGATGACCTCACGCTATACGCTCCCGGGGAGGGGGGGGGGGGCTTAAGCTCCTCTTGAACATCGTAGCGACGTACACGCGGCGGGAATGGACTTCGGATTGGACAAGTGCGCTGTTCTTCATCTCAGGAGAGGGAGAGCAGAGGGTGTCGCGGCTGATGTTCGGCTGGTGGACGGGAGCGTCTTCAAACACCTGGACGCCGGAGGGTCTTATCGGTACCTTGGCATCGATCAGCGTTCTGTACAAGACGCTGAGGGTGTCAAGGAGGCCCTCCGCAGCCCTCCGCAGTATAGGCGGCGTCTCAGACGGATCTGGAAATCTGATCTGTCTGGGAAAAATAACATCACTGCCACCAATATGCTCGCTGTCCCAGTCCTGCTCTACTCCTTTGGCGTCGTCAAATGGCGTAGAGATGAGCTTAAACAGCTGGACATCGGCACACGCAAAATAATGAACATCCAGCAGAGTCTGCACCCTCGATCTTCCACCCCGCGCTTCTATGTGCTGCGTCAGAGCGGCGGGCCTGGGCTCTTGGGGTTGGAGTGTCTTCATGACCGCATGGTCCTCGGAATAGCAAGCGATGTGATAACAAGCTCGGACCCGCTCCTGGAGATTGTGCACCAGCATGATCTTCATGGGGCGGGTGCTTTTCTTTATAAGGCGGCAGAGCGTGCGGCAGAAACCCTCGGCTTGGAGTTCCGCCGGCGCCGGCGTGGCGCCTTGCCAACAGACTCCGTCGCTCGGTTGCCGAAGTCCCGACGTCGGCGGGCAATCAGGGCTGCCGAGTAGACTGTCCTGACTCGGCAGCACGTGGACAGACCCATGCACGGTGTGTTTTTTCACCACATCGAGGAACAGGGGCTGTCCACCAGCTGACCTTTTCCTTCTTGCGGTCAGCTGGGCTGATGTCCGAGACCGAAGGGTTTATCTGCACCTGCCAAGATGGAGTCATCGTCACCCTGGTCTATCGCAGTCGCGTTTTGGGTCAGCCTCTGCCGACCACTTTGTGTCGTGCATGCAAACAATCGCCGGAGACACTAATGCCTGCTCAGTATATGCAGTCTCCGGCTATATCTATCGCCATAACGCGGCCCTGAGTGTTGTACTACCATCTACGGCACTCTTATGGGATAGACCGGGAGCCGTGCCGCTTTATTTACGACCATCGGGCCGCTTCAAGCGACTAAGCCTGATGTTGTCCTCTTTGATTTCGACGACAAGACGATATACGTCATTGAGTTCTCGGCTCCGGCCGAAGTGAACGTGTAGCGAAAGGAAGAGGAGAAACGGCTCAAGTATCAGCCTCTCCTGGCCGAGCTACGTCGTTTGCACCGAGGATTCAGGGTAACTCGTGTTGTCCTCATCATCGGCGCGCTAGGGGGGATGAAAGAGTCTTTTGTATCGGGCCTCGCCGGTTTGCAAACCCGGTGTCCGGTTGCTAGCGGGTCGGATGCAGAAGGCGGTTATACTTGAGTCCCTCCGTTTACTCAGGCAACACGATTGTGGACTGCGGTAGCCGCTAACCCTCTGTCTTGAGGGAGCGACTATCGCAGAGCGACATAATGGAATTCACGCGGGCTTTTTGTCTGGGCGGCAGCCGAGGTGATGTCGGAACCCTCGAGTGCCGCCCAGCGTTATTGTTCCGGTCTAGGTTAAGACCGAGCCTAACCCCCGGGGGTAGGTGAATGTTTCCCAGTGCAAACTGAGAAAGTGCGTTGCCCGGAGCAATAAATTCTATTATTAAAAATAAAAATAATAATTAAGTCAATGAGCCGAAAATAATAACATTATAGCCATCCTAATTATCATACCTAGTCCATGCGGGCATGCTAATGATCCGTGATCATAGTATTGATCCGGTTCGCGTTCTATTTTAATGTATGCCCAAATTTAATAAGTAAGTCGTAAAATGGATAACGAAGAAAGTAAATAAAATGACAAAAGAGCCATGCGCACGACATAACCTACCGCGGGATTAGTAAGCCCGAAAAATAAACGGAAAAATAAGCAGAAAAACAAAGGCAACCCTTAGCTAGTTGGTTTGAGAGCTCAGTCGAGATAGGTCACATTACGCCAAAAAAGCTGGCCAAGGCTCATGCCGAGCCGATTTCATTCCTGCATAATGACATAGTGTGCTTGAGCGATCCATTGAGGTATGGGGTGTAAGGTACCCATCACGGTGGTCCCGATCCTGACAGATCCTAGGGCAATATACCCTCATGGACTCGCGATCTCGTTTTCAAAAAAAATACTTGAATAAGTTTAGTTTTAAGGCCGCAATCGATGGAGCAGAGGTTACCCTCTCGGGGAGAGAGTTCCACATACGACAGGCAGAAATAGAGGAAGAATTTATTAACATAGAAGTCCTGGCAAAGGGAATCACAAACGTGGGACGAGGAAGCCGCTGATTCATTCGAGAGCCAGGATGTACCCGCTCAACATTATCAGTGATGTAAGCAGGAGCGTAACCGTTCAGCATTTTAAAAGCAAGAATCGCCAGGAAGTAATTCTGGCGGTTTTTTACAGATAGCCATTTTAATTTATGCCTAAAGCCCGTAATATGAGAGTCTCTACGAAGATCAAACACGAATCGGATACAACAGTTCATCAGCATTTGCAGCTTATGGTTTAAAGTGACCGGCAAATTACCATACACCGACGAGCAGTAATCAATCCTAGGAAAAATAAAAGCGCAAACTTGTTTAGCCCGTACGTCGGAGGGGAGAGAATTCCTGTGATATTTTAGTTTGTGCAAAATGCCATGAACGCCGCGAGAAATATTGGCTACCTGACGCTTCCACAATAGACTCGAGTTTAAGATCACCCCAAGATTTCTGTGCTCAGTGACGTACGGAATGGGAACGCCGCCTACTGAGATGGGTAGAAGTACCTGTAGATCAAGAACCCTCATACGGGGATTACTGCCGCTTATCAGCAGCTTGGACTTCCCTAGACTCAGCGACATCTTATTTGCGAGGGAGTATTCGTAGATGGAGTTTACATCCCGATTTATCAGTGCGAGAGAATGATACAATTCATTCGGAGGGCAACTGCGGTAAATTTGTATGTCAACCGCGAAGACCATATGGTGAGAGTAACTCAAACAACAAGAGATGTCGTTTAAAAATAATGAAAAAGGAGAGGACCCAAAACCGAACCCTGCGGAATCCCCATGTTCGTCGGAAGCCACGCCGAGCAACTACCCTGATCGTCCACTACCGCCTGCGTCCGACCCAATAAGTACGAGTGCAACCACTTTAAGGAGGGAATAGAAAAGCCCAGCTGCCTGAGCTTGCACAGCAGAAGATGATGCGGGACCCTGTCAAATGCCTTGCTGAAGTCGAACATTATAAGGATAGTCAATTTGTCTCCATCCATAGCACGCCGCACATCGTCGCAGATTTTAATCAACGCGGTCTCAGTCGAAAAGCCTGTCCTATAAGCTGACTGCATTGGATCCAGTAAATTCCGCGAAGTAAAGAAATACAAGATCTGATCCTTGATGATCCGCTCGAATAATTTAGAAATCTCCGACAAGTTTGCAACAGGACGGGCGTCGGATGAAGAAGTGGGGGTCCTAACTTTCAGCAAGGGGCGAATAAACGCTTTTTTCCACGGAGAGGGAAAGTGACCGACCGAGATGGAGCTGTTAAAGATACAAGAAAGACAATCCGAGATCGAGGTGAGAGAAGCGTTTTGGAGGCAAAACGCAGAGACACCGTCCGGAGTAGCGGCCAACGATGACGATTTTAGGGCGCACAAATGCTGGCGTATCGTCAATCCATCGATTTCAGGGAAAGCAAACGTGACTTCGCCGCCGGGGATGTCTAAGACAGCCGACTCGACATCCTGCCAATCCCATCCATTGGGTGATGAGGAAACTGATGCAAAATACTCATTGAGAGATGCAGTCGAAAAGAAATCAAGCGGCGAGCCAGACGTGAATTTTACTAACTCAAGTCTTCTTAGCTCGTTCCAGAGGGCAGCTGGGTCTGTTATGGCGGAAAATCGTTCACGATAATAGTCGCTCTTAGCCTCTCGAATGTCTCGAGTTAGTATATCGCGAAACGCCCGATTTTCAGCGTAACCAAGTAGGCTATTGGTTCTCTTGGCGGATTTGTACAAACGATCACGAGTTTTGATACGCATCTTAAGGTTCACCGTCAGCCATGGAATGGGCGGCCGAGACGCAGGAAAAACTTTCCAGGGAGCGCACGTGTCCATGGCAGAGACGCAAGCTGTCATGACCCTGTCTACTGCGTGCTCCACTTCAATTTCCGAATTTACAGGAGATGTATCACTCCTAGCGAGCAGAGACGAAATCAGGTCCGAAAAGGAGTTAGCATCAAATAACGCCAGGCTCCGCCGCCGCAATAACCTCGAGTTTACTTCAGACTGCCCAAAAGAGTAAGAGTAAGAAACTTCCAGGAGGTCATGACCATTTATGAAGGGAGTAACGGACTTAGAATGCGCAGTGACCTTATGTAGGTCGTCAACAATTGTCACATCCAGCCAAGAATGACATGAGTTGGTATGGAACGTCGCTCCTGAGTCAACAATAGTTAACCCAGACTCGAACACAAGATCCCTTAGGTATTCCGATTCAAACCCGTCGCTCAATAGGTTGCAATTCAGATCGCTTGTGATTATTATGTTGCGGCGGGCATGAGAGAAGTTTTGGTAGGACTCGATAAAATTATGATGGAGTAAGCCGTGTGGTCGTCTATATATAATTGCAAATAACAAGGAGTCAGAACCTTTTCCATAAATGTCAAGCAGAAGGAACTCGGGTAAATTTGCAAAAGGTCCGGGAGACTTGGCCAGTAATTTAGCTTTTAAGGACTTACGAACGTATACGGCAACGCCACCCCCTCCCTTGCCCAATCTGTCGTTCCGAATGACGAAAAACCCATCTATGTGAATGAGTGAGTCATCAACGTGCGGCTTCAACCAGGTTTCAGATATGGCAATGACGTGATAATCTTTATTTTGCAAAAAGTCTCACCTGGTCGATGTGGGCAAGTAAGAACAGACATTGAAGTGCGCAATATTCAAAACAGAGAGAGAGAGAGAGAGAGAGAGAGAGAGAGAGAGAGAGAGAGAGAGAGAGAGAGAGAGAGAGGGAGAGAGAGAGAGAGAGAGAGATTCGGGTTAAGTTAAGCAGTCACAAAATAAAAGTACATAAATACATTTGTTTATAAGTACACATTTACAATTTTCGGAAGAAGTGTTTTATGAAATTTACCGTAACGTGACTTGGAGATTTGCATATTTTTTAATCGTTTTCTATCGTTCGAAAAGCTTCTTTTATGAGGGAGCGCGAATCGATCAGCGTACTTTTGATAAAGAAGCCTTTAGAATGAAGTAAACAGGGGAGAAAATAATGCGCAAATTTATTACATGCAGCGCTCCTTTGCGAAATATTGATAGCAAGAAATCGAACTGAACAAAAAAAAATTGTTCCATTTTTATTTAAGATGCCGAAACCGGACCATTTGCCAGGGTACGGCAAAAATTGTGAATGGCGGTATTCATGATTTGAATACTCATTCGCAATTCTGCTTGCCGGATAACAGGGAGGAGCATATTGCCCGCTTCAAAGAAACTTTGGCAGAGGCTTTGTCGCGGCATTGGTATAGACTAAAGCCTTTGTACGATTCGTTGGCAGCAGTGTAAGTTATTTCGTAGTTTTGGTATACAGTAGCAGGTTCTAATAAACCTGCCAAGTTCAATTAATAAATGGGGTCCAACCTTGCATCGTTGGATCGCAACGATTTTTTTTCAATCCTAACTTTTCTTAGTACCGAAAATCGTATTTTGCATGTCTACATTGTAGATTGTTAGTTAAAAATCCTCAAAATATTAACAAAAGCTGAAAAATTTTCAAAAAGGTAAGCGATGTACGATCCTAGTATACTTGAAATGAAAATATGAATGAAATGATGCCTTACTTGCGGATAAAGTGTCGATCATAATATCATTTTATGCCAAAGCTGCAGCCTATCATCACGACAGATTAATTTTTCTATGTAGCCACGCCGAACCTGCGGATTTGAAACCGTACGAAAGCCTTCGGGCTTTCATGAAAAAATGTCGAAGGCGGCGTTACCGTCCCTGCCCAGACGACATTCCACACTTCGTTACTCAACTGACCAATCCGGAAAATGGGGGTCTTTTGGAATACGACAGTGGTAGTCTTACGGTCCACTCAATAACCGACACAAATGGTGCTCCCCACGCCTTATTTGTGGATCATCATTTCGTCCAGCAAAAAATGACTGACGTCTCTAAATTGTCGATCGACGCAACCTTTAGCTCAAGACCGCTGATTCATGGAGCGTATCAGCTGTTCACAGTCACGGGCATCAAGTTCAACCACGTAAGAATTTTTCGCATCCACCATTCTACGTTGATTAAAGTCCTCAGTGACGCTGTAAAATAACTCCACACTCTAATGTCAACATTAGTGCTATTTCAAAAAACGTGTTGCTGTATTTTGTAATCCAAACGTGGGCACGTTCGGTATAGGTTGTGTGCATGTTCAGATGTAGGATATTCGGAATAATAGGTAGAGACCATGGAAAAAAATCACGGCAATGTGAATGCTAATAATTCCGTGGTTTGACAATAACTCATGTGGTAGGTAACCATTATTCTGTGACTCATTCTTCCAATTTATTTCACGTTTGCACTATCTAGGGTTTTCCACTAGCATGGATCGTTATGAGCCAGAAAACTCAGGCCGCGTATGCCGCAGTATTGCAGCATGTCAGAGAACATATTCTGTTCCTAAACACCGTTGCCCTGGTAATGAGCGACTTCAAGAGTGCACTACGAAATGCCATCGCAACGGTTTTTACAACGGCACACAGCACCGCTTGCAATACCCATTACGACCGCGTAAGTTTTTCTAATTGTGTATTTAAATATAAATTGACAAAAACTTGTTAACTATAAATTGATGCTGCAGAAGTTTTTATTATGGAAAAGAAAATGTAAATAGATTATCATATTTTAGGCTATTTATCGGGAAGTGAAGGCTCTGGGACTGGGGACTTCGGTCCAAAGGGACGCGGAAGCGAAATATTTTTTCAAAAAAGTCTTAGCTTTGGCGTATTTGCCAGCACAACTGGTAGATGTCCAGTACCAGAGACTCTGGGGCAATTTGTCGCCAGCAATGAAACAACGCTTTGACAGGTTCCACCAATATTATTCCCGCTATTGGCTGCGGACAGTGACACCACTAGGCTTCAGCGTATACGGACTCAGTCGCCGTACAAATAACATCATTGAATCATACCACAATTAATTAGGACACAGGATGGGGAGCCACCCCGGTCCCTGGGATTTCGTGTGTAAGTATCAATAACGGTTGAACGTTAAAAGATGATATCATATTTCAATGCGTGATATAAATTAAATTTTTTCCACCAGGCAAGCTGCTCAAATTGCAGCCGGGCGTTCGGGCGGATATTCGACGCGTTAGAAATAACGGGCAAATAAGTAGACGAGCACGTTATGCAACAATCTTCAAACAAAGGGCATTGGTGAAAGGTTAGCTTCTCGGCGCTATTAAGTACAGTCGAATTTTGAATAGGCGGAGAGCACGTTTCAACGGAAACTTCAAAGCGAAATGGGATTCATGATCAGTGTAGTTTGGTCAACTTTCAAGTGCGTTTATTTGGTATTTGCTTTTTTTTGGACGACATCTGTAAATTAACGAACAGAATCGGTTGGCATTAATACAACAGTTGTTTATTCAAAGTATAGTCTTAATTTTGTCATATGCGTAATTTCACATATAAGTAGAGTATTGAATCGGTTCTAACCTCTTGTGCCAAAAATTCAACTATGTCTACTCTTGTCATATGAGTAGTATAGCTATGAGAGTTCTAACCCTGGTCCTCTGAGGGGGCGGGGCGGGGGGTTCATGCGGGGCGGGGTATTACGTCACGCGGGGAGGGGGAAATCGCTGGAGCGGAGGAGGGGGGAATATATCGATTATCGATTAATTGATCGTCGATTATTGAGCTTTATATATTTAAAATTTATTGTTGATTTATTTTGTCTTATATTGTTTACTTCATGGATTTTATTATTTAGCGACTGTCGCCAGAGAGCCAAGCTGGTTGACCCGTGTCGCTGAGAGAAGCGATCGGATTACACGTATGCATGAGAGATACATTTAACTTTAGACATTCAACGACTAAAGCAGTTGGGTTTGTTTGGGTGAAATCCCAAACAAACCCAAACAAACCCACGAACGTCTTCGAACATCTATTGAACGTCTTCGAACATCTATTTAACGCTTTCCAACGTCTCCGAACGTCTCCGATCGTCTCATGAACGTCTCCCGAACGTCTCACGAACGTCTCTTGAACGTCTCACGAACGTCTCCGAACGTCTCACGAATGACTCATGAACGTCTCACGAACGTCTCCGAACGTCTCACGAACGTCTCTTGAACGTCTCCGAACATGACCGAACGTCTCACGAACGTCTCCGAACGTCTCGCGAACGTCTTTTGAACGTCTTACGAACGTCTCCGAACGTCTCCGAACGTCTCACGAACGTATCCCGAACGTCTCCGAACGTCTCCGAACGTCTCACGAACGTCTCTTGAACGTCTCACGAACGCCTCCGAACGTCTCACGAACGTCTCCGAACGTCTCATGAGCGTCTCCGAACGTCTTTTGAACGTCTCACGAACGTCTCCGAACGTCTCCGAACGTCTCATGAACGTCTCACGAACGCCTCACGAACGTCTCCGCACGTCTCACGAACGTCTCCGAACGTCTCATGAACGTCTACGAACGTCTCCGAACGCCTCCGAACGTCTCATGAACGTCTCCGAACGTCTCATGAACGTCTCACGAACGGCTCACGTACGTCTCTCGAACGTTTGAGAGCAATATTTTATACAACTGTGTAATCTCATAACAGATACTGTAAGAAAGAAAGGGGTGAGGAGAATTAAAAAATCACATAATGTCACATTTCGTTTATTTGCATGAATCTTTATGATTCAACCACCAATTAAACATGTTGAATACATTTTGTAATGCACAATTTTTTTTCGTGCTTTTAGCATCGCAGAGTATAGCTTACGCCTAATTTACTTAAGGTATCCATATCGCCATAGTCCACGTCCAACGTTTCAATAACGAAATGATTTTTCATATTTAATATATCACTAGCCATTCTCGTTTTTCATGGCCGCTAACATATACGATAGGATACATATCGTCTTCCGTTAGGCCCATAACTGCAGCCGTTATTAAATCATGAGCCATGCTATATGAAACGTTTCCATAGGCCCACTATAGACCATGATGATTCCGAATCAGCCATGACGCTTCGTATCTCTCAGATTTTGTGAGAAGTCTCCATGGTAAGATACTCGCGAAAATGTAATGAGAGAGCACACATTCCGCTCTCAGAATCGGCACTTCCTTCACGACAAAGTTTCTCCCAACAATGAACCCTTGTAGATCGACAAATGCAGGTACAGACATAACGAAGATGTATTTGCTCGATCAAGTCGATAGCAAGATCAATTGATGACTGACGTCAATGTTTAAGAAACTCGTCTTTAAGGTATTTATTCATCGAGCGGGGGTTACTTGCTGATCTATACAATTTTACGAACTATGTTTGTCAATGGAAAATATTCAACAACGCGATCGTGCAAGATCAAACAATAGGCAGTAGTATTTGGTGGCAAATCTTTCTTACATTCAAACTCCATCCGCACGTCCACGGTAGCATTTTTCACAGACTCGTTCTGACGCGAGCAATCGATAACCGTGAGAGGGCCGTTATATTGAAACTTTGCGATAGTGAGCGAAGAATTATCACTATTACAGCCGGTATAAGATTTACGGTATCGAGAGTACATATTGAACAAAATGGCGAATCTGTTTTCGTCAAAGTCCAAATTCAAATGATCGTAAGGATAGGATTCCGAGTTGAGATAAAGTTTAACATTGAAGAGCTTGCAGTCGTCGAGTAGTGTAATGTCCTTTGCCATAGAATTTTTTTTGCCAGTCTGCAGCGCAAATATAACATATCTTGGTTTCTCTAGCTGGGAGGCAGCTTTCACAGTCCATGAGTCCTTCGTTGTGCTTTGAAGCAGTGGATATTCGTATAGATCCCAAGAGCGAAAGCTCATATTAAAGTATCGCCCACTTTCCAATGTTCGAAGTAATGACAATTTAGGTATCTCATTTAATATTACGTGAGGCATACGCCATTGTATTTTGAGCAATGCAACTTCTGCCTCTACTAATGGATGCTGACTGAATGCGCAATTGTTATCATTGCGCGAACGTATCAGAATTAGCTCATGACGAGCATTGATAACAACGCGCTTGTAATCTTCACAGAATCCTAGCAATCTGTTGAGATGTACACAAAAATTGAAGTATTTTCCCCCATTATTATGTGTTACATCCCACGCAGCATGTTTCAAAGTATGACGCCTCTCAGGGCTTAGAGAGATGTAGTTTTTAATCGTGGTTGTTATTCCAACGTTTTGATTGCGATCAATCTCCACACCGTCGAGCTCATAACGAACTTCATCAAACATGAATGCAACGCAATTGTTTCCCAATACTACTATTGCTTGACCATCAGGTTTTTTAAGGACCGTGAACTTTCCCTCAACGTAGAGAAAACTTTCAGATGGTAGGGTGTACAAGTCTTGGTGTTTTATAGGAATTCGTATTTCATCACTGTGTCCAAACGTTGAGTTGGCATACGGATTGTACGTATGAGTCTCAATTTGGATGACACGATCGTCAAAGATTGGCTCCCCACTGATATTCAAAACGTCAGTCATTCCTTTGCCTCAAGTATGTCGTACAATAAATCCCAGAGATTCTAAAAATTCACGATTCGCTGCACTGAGTTTCTTCTTTGCGGGTAATTTAACACTCAATGCCGCTTGTCTTCTTGCAAGAGTATTATCGTGTGGGATCGTATTATCTCGCGTAGAAATATTGTCTCTGGCGTATTCCGTGTCGTACAGAACGAACATCACAAGCGTCGCTTTCGTATGTGCAATCTCACCGTAATTTCTTCTCCTCGAAAATCGAGTAGTTTTCCCTTTTGATCAACGATACGTATCGTTAGATCCGTAATGCTCTGCACAACGATCGGAAGATAAATGATTTGCGCAGGCGTTACCGATATCTTATATCCTGGTGGTACGCTCGGCGAAAATTCATGTATCGTGTGTACACGCTCGCCATTGCAATACGCACCAGTGGTGACACTACATTCTATGCGGATAATGTTGACATTCATTATGTTTATCAGTACATCAGATTCCTGCCATTTCCAGGGATGCAGTATTCGATTTGATGAAAATCCCAACAGGGAACCTACGTTGTCAGGTTTACTGAAATTTATTCTTTACGCACATTTGATTTCGCTCTGTAGTGTATTATGATTAGCGCGTAGCACGATTGGGTATTCGCCATTTTCATCGAGGTCATCGTTATCAACCTTTCGAGGAACAATTTCTTTTTCAACATCATCACCGCTATCAACACCTTCGAGTAAAATTGCACGATTCAGATACGCATTTATGGATCTCAGTTCATACGATCCGTCAGGGATTATAATTTCCTTGTCATCATTGTCAAAGTAAAATTTGTTGTTTGATGAATTCACATTTGGTATTGTGTGATAAGTTTCGAAATCCGTTAAACCGAGCTCATAACAGCCATCATTGAAATCTATAGCGGGAAAATAATTTGCGGTTGCCGGTCAACGTAAGTGTCAGTGACATGTTTCCCTCGAATACTGAGTTGATTGACACATTGTCACGACTTAAATTCATATTGATCATCGACGTTTTGCAGAAATTGCAAGCACAATTGCCCACAAATACTCTGATTATAATTCTGATAAGATGTTCGATTGTATTGTATTTTTGTGGTATTTGGTCCAAAATATCGCACCAACTCCTTGGGCGGTCGAAGATTTCCGAAACTATCAAAATATATTATATTGGCATCGGCTACCCAATGCGTACCGGGGCCATCGGCATCATCCAAATCTACTTTACCGCTCTCATCTAGTTGCACGCCACCATTAACTGGTAAATTATTGCGCATGAAGACCCGTCTGAAGAATGGTATGCGAATGCGCCTGGCTAAGCATTCCAATTGTACATTAGTCGTTACCCCATGGGCATTTTCACCATGTTTTGGCGTTTTTTTTCTTAGTTGAACATCCTTGTCCACGCTTGTAGGGAGCGAGATTGAGCCCTTAACCTTCTATAGCTCGATTATGACGTTGTATTTCTTCAAGTTGACGTTGCGCCGCTTTGCTATCATTCACAGCCTTTGCTATCCCAGCTGCCCCACCAGCCAGTGAACCAAGAACTCCCAGCAATGGTAACATTGGCAAAATTCCGCCACGCTTTGCTATCGGCAGTATTCTCTTCTTAACGGGTTTTTTTTTCTTTGTCGATGAGTTCTTTGTCTTCATTCCCATCCCGAATTTCGTTTTTGCTTTCTTAGCTGCCCAAACCGCGGTCGCTGCGGCTGTCTCGCCAAAAGTCGAATCTCTCGCAGTAATACGTTTGCTTGCCGTTGATGCAAGTATATTATCAGCAACGTGTCTTTCGCCTAAATGATTGCTTCGAAAATAGGCTATATCGTGGTCGCGACAAGCGGCATCCAATGGATTTATACCACGATCACCCCGTGCCAATCTCTGCTCTAACTGAGTGCCTGGTCCATAAAATTGGTATCCGGGAATATGTAACTCGATCGGAAGTGCATTTATTGCGCGATTTAACAAACCGTTGCCTCTTCTCTTTGACATTCGGCACACTTATTTATAAACGGTGCTGGACCGTCAATGTGTATTAGTTGTCCCGGTAAATTCCAATTGCGCGTGCATCGGCGATATTGCTGAACTTCCGAATCAGCCTTTATATGTTCGGGAAGCCTCTCCCACAAAAGGTCAACGAAGTGATGCAAATTTTGTAGCAAAACAATTTTTGGAATAAACTGTAATTGATGAGCCGTTAAGCGGAGAATACTGCAGTCGTCCGATAGGTACAAAAACATTCTCAATACTGAGCGGATTTGGCTCGGGGCACTCCTATTAATACTCCTCACACGACCCATTTTGGGGGAATGTGTGTTTGGATTCGAGAGAGAAAATATGCGGTTCGTGCAAGAAGCGACGGTGATTCAAGTGACCAATTTCGATGATAGAGTAATGGAGGGCCAAGAAGTACGCAAGCATGGAGACATGCTGCCACTAACGATACGCAGCATTATTTGCGGTCCTTCAAATTGTGGGAAACCCAATGTTTTGTTAAGTTTAATAGAAAGTCCAAATGGTGTACGTTTTGAAAACCTATATGTATACTCGAAATCGCTTCGACATTCAAAATATCAATATTTGGAAAATCTGCTGACATCGATTAACGAAATTGGCTATTTTAAATTCTCAAATAATAGTGATGTTATCCCACCGCACGAAGCGCTTCCGAACTCCATTTTTATTTTCGATGACGAAGCATGTGACAAGCGAAATACAGTAAGAGAGTACTTTGCGATGGGCAGACACTCGAGCGTTGATTGTTTCTACCTTAGCCAAACATATGCCAAGGTTCCCAAGCATTGTATACGCGACAATGTGAATCTGCTTATTTTATTTAAACAAGATCGTACAAACTTGAAACATGTTTACAATGAACATGTAAATACGGACATGTCGTATGAAGATTTTCTGGTGTTATGTCAACAATGTTGGCAACACAAATATGGCTTCATGGTGATTGACAAAGATAGCTCATTGTCCGGTGGTCGATATAGAAATGGATTTAACGAGTTTGCAATACCGTAATGTAGTCAGTCGGCATTGAGACATCAGCTGTGCAACGACCGACAAATAATTTCGTGTGGGCATGATGATGACAATTGATACTGATGAAAAGATTGCCAGGGTAATTGCGAAAACAAGCGACTCAATACACAAAAAATATCAAGCTTTGAAGACTGGAAAAATGGAAGATCTTGCACTGGAGAGACACTTCAAGCCAATCACCGAACCTCTCAAGCAGATTGTTGAGCAATCAGCTGCTGTTGAATCTCTTGGGCCGGAAATTGAATCGATGAGTATGTCGGAAGCAAAGGACCTAGAGAAGGATGTGAAACAAGGAACAAAGCGCACACGTTCGTTATTTCAAGATTCGCTGGTAACTTCTACACCAAATCAGTTGAAACGCAAGCGACGAAAGGATTCTGGATGATACGTCGATGGCTGCTGTACCCTTGCAACCAGCCACCATTGTTGAAGAAGACGTTTCTGAGACTACGCCCGAATCATTCGTGTCTACAGTTCAACGTCAATTACAAACGGCTGAAGGTCAAAATACATTGCGCGAACATTTCGGTCCACTCGGTCAACAGTATATTTCATCTATTCTTTCACAAGACAAAAATTCCAGCATGGATTACGTGTATGGCGTCAAATTTACCAATGAAGGAATGATGTTAGGCGATAAGCGTTTCGATGTGGATAATGATGTTTATATATTCATCGATGGCATAAAATACTTGGGAACCCCTGAACTCTATGAGCTAATCTTCAAGAGAATTCCTGACGATGCAATATACACCGAGGAAGACAAAAACAAATATAAAAGTATATTGTTAGCAACAAATGCACATCGACGTGGTAGTAATATACTCAATCCTGTATTGTGAAAAAAACGCTTTAAGTATAAATTTATAACTGGACCATTAACTTTCGACCAAAAAACTAGAAGAGGTATAGAAATACCGCTCGCCATGACGTTAAATAACAACAAAATCGATTACGTGAATTGGAATGATCCCAATGAGTTAGTCGATCGTTCGCGCTTGTTGGAAGCTTCACGACACTCGGGTAACAACGTTCACGACAATGAGATAATGTCGATTATTGAGGAACTTCGCGAAGCGGGTCTCATTATAAATAAACCTATGCATCGGTGATAATGATAATTCCTTCATCACTATTGATACCGAGATGTCGATCAATAAATTGGGATCATCGCTTGGAGCGCAGGATAATTCATACTATCGGTGGAATGGGCTAATAAGAAATTATACACGTGATAATGCTCTCTGTCTAACCTCTAGTGGCTTCGATGCAAAATCACGTAAAATACGAGGTGTAGCCATACCTGAAGGGGATTAGGATGCTGCTAATAAACGTAACGTGGAAATGAAAACCAAGCTGTTAACAGAACGCCTGGATGAGTTTGAGAAGAAATTCATCGCACTAGAGGATACGCTCCGAATAACTATGAACGATACGTCTAACACGATTCAGTATGCAACTGACGCTGTAGCTGACACAACGCAGGAAGATTTGTAAACATCGTCTGGTCAAACACACGATATTCTCGGAGAAGAAAAAACGTCTCAAAAAGCAGCTCGTGGAGGAATTACATGCACTAGCAAGAAAAAACTTTCTGCGAAGACGTGTCATCGTACGTGGGTATGATGATTTGTGGCAGGCTAACGTAGTCGAAATGCGGCCGTATTCGCGTTTTACAAAAGGCTACAATTACATCCTCCTCGTCATCGATGTGTTGAACAAGTATGCATGGGCCGCACCCTTGAAAAGTCATACTGGCAACGAAATGGGTACAACGATCGCGAAAATCATACACAATCATAGCAGATATCCGAAAAATCTTCAGACCGACAAAGGAAGAGAATTTTACAATGTAAACGTGCAAGGACTGCTGGAGAAATACAACATCAATCATTATTCGACGTATTCTATTATGAAGGCCTCGATCGTCGAACGATTCAATCGCACTCTCAAAAATAATATGTGGAAAATGTTTACACTTAATGGTAATTACAAGTGGATCGATGCGTTACCGCAACTCGTTATGAAGTACAATGCTCGAAAGCATCGTACGATTGGCATGAGGCCCATCGACGTTACTCCTGCGATCGCGGAGAAACTCTTAACCACCGTATACAGCAATGTAAAAATTGCGGCTCGTGGAAAATTCAAAGTCAATGATTTTGTGCGCGTAAGCAAATTCAAAACAATATTTGAAAAAGGTTTCACACCGAATTGGACCACCGAAGTGTTTAAAATCGTCAAGGTGCAACAAACTTATCCTGTAACGTACCTAGTCGAGGACTCAAGTGGAAATCCGATAGCCGGAGGATTCTACGAATACGAACTGCAACGTGTTGCCGATCCAAACATATATCTCGTGGACAAGATAATACGCAAAAAGGACAATAATGTTTATGTTAAATGGTTGGGAATGGATCAATCTCAAAACTCGTGGATACTAAAAAATAACATATTGTAATAACTTTTATAAAGTATATGACCAATTCAATAAAGTTTATTTACAATAGGCATACCATTTTCTTTATGTATACATTCACCATTCCTTATAAAAATAAATTATTATATCCTGTAAACATTAATATACTCGCATTATATGTAATATGAGTAGTAAGGGGGCCACTATGGCGACCCCCACTCCTATCCCCACTCCTCGGCCCGTGGTGGGGGTAGCCGAGGTGGGTGTAGAAGTGGGGGAAAATTGTGGTGGATCGCCATAGTGGCCCGCGACGATTGAGAAGAGGAAAGAGGGAGCTATACTTACGTGCGTGTGTCGTCTTTTCTGCGGAGTCAGCAAACGCCTCGGCATGGGGGCTATAGACATTTCGAAGTGAAAAAAAAGCTAACAATATAATGGAATTTTTTTTATTTTCAAAAACCAAAACATGGCATCCATTAAGTTACAGCCAAGGCGCCGCGGTATTTGTGCTGGGGAAAAGGGCCGGTAGCCACCTCAACCGTACACGGCTGAGCGACCAGCCCTCTTCAGGGGCTACGTCGTCGTAGAATAGACGACCCAGCCCCAAAATATCGGCTGGTTCCCATCCCCACTCCATCATCTCCAGCGAGTTGGCATCGTCGGCCCAGAGGGTGTCGATGGCTGCCCGCAGCTTGGAGCGTCGTCGCCTCACCCCGACGGCGTGGGCCACAAAATTTCGCCGCCACGAACAAAAACGCCTCCGCTGCCCCCCACTCTGACGAGGCCACGATGCCTGTAAATAAATTTGAAAAACATTATTTTTAAATATCAAAGAGAGAGAGAGAGAGAGAGAGAGAGAGAGAGAAGACCGCGCGGTGTTTAGCGCGAAAGAACTCTCTCTATATAATGCTGCATACATGGGTGGGGGAGGAAGTATACCTATACTTTATAGCCGCGCAACGCAGGTACGTACGGTGAGAGAGAGAGCCGTCTATATAGTAGGAAAGAAAGGGCGTATATATATGTATATAATAGCGTTAAGGCGACATGGCTAAGATGTGTCACCGTGTCTATGCCCTGGGAGTGCGGTGTATATATATATATATATATATATATATATATATATATATATATATATATATATATATATGTATTGCGACGGACGATATTTTCTGTACACGAAACGAGAACTTAAACACGAGAGCTAGGTGCGAGAAACCGTCACCTTCGGCCGTTCCTCCCGTGGGCGTGCATCCGCAGTACCCGGGGCGCCAGAGAATTTTGTATCGCCGGATTTCTCAACCGGACAAAACTGGGGTCGGGGTGATCAAACCCGACCCGCCAGGCGGAGACTGGAGCTCTCCTTCATTTTTGGTTTCCCGGAATTCTAACCGGGTTCGGAGTCTGGAGACCTCCTCGATTTTTAATCGCCGGAATCGTCTAATCGGACTAACTGGATGCACTTGCACGGGGGAGAACGGTTGCGGTAAAGCACGGCCGCTCAGGCTGTGGGTTGTGGTAGAGGGGTCGGGATTCACCAGGGAGTAGCGTGAGCAAGGGCGGGAACTGTCACTATCGCGATGACGGTAACGTCACTAATAAAATAAAACGAACTTTTATTTTATAGTGCGGGAACCGGTGGATTAACCACCCGGGAACTTTTTACGTAGACGAAACTTAACACGAACGCGAAAGCGCACGCAGAAACGTCACACGACCGAGATCGAGAGGGCACGACGACATGCCTCTAACGCGAGAACGAGAGCGCGACGTCACGGGCGCGAGAGAGACACGACACGTCTCTCCATCGCGACGACGACGGCGAGGGATTGTGCGAGAGCGAGACAGAGCGCGTTAACAGACAAAAATGTCAACACGCTCGCGGCATCGGACCATGCGAAATCGCCGGTTCAAGCGAGAACTTTATCTCGTATAATATCGAGAGCTGAAATATTATTTCGGGAGCTGGAATATTCTGATAGAATATTCCTTTCGGAATCTATATTTTCGGCCCGAGTTACCCCGAAAACGGAACGGTAACAAATCGGGACCTTTTCTCATCGGTGACATGGAGGCTCTCGGAGATCGCATCCCCGGGCCACCGTGCGAAAGCGGGCAAAGCTTCTGTCCAGAAGCGCGGCGCGGAGGTCTCCAGCCTCCGCCCGTAACCTAAAGGGCCCGCTCTCCAGCACGATGCACCACTACGATGGGGCGCCGGCGTTTCAGCGGGGCGTGCACCGATTCCCGGAGAGGCCTCACTGGGTGCATCCCTCGGTCGGGATTGCTCGGTACCTTGAGCCATACGCCGCTCGACCGAGTTCCGCACGCCAACCTAACCAAAACGAAAACTTAACCCAAACGTAACAAGACAAACATTCTAGAGAAAGGACGTCCTCCGGCTCGGCGCCACCATCGCCGCCTCGACACGATTCCGTAGGGTCCTGAGTAGCTGTATATTATTTGCTAATCCCGCCTGTATTTCTCTTTATTTTCATTATGTAATGTAAACCCGATGTCGAGGTTTCTCCCGCGGGAGGGAGTACGCGCCGTCAAGAAAGGAAACATCCGGGACACCGATGATGGCGAAGTCGAATTTTCGCCTTGGGCTGAAGATCGAGAAAGCGCGAGAGGCTCTTAGGCGGCTGGACGCTCGGGGAGGCCAAGATTCCCGCGAAAAACTCCAGCGTTCGTAGCTCCCACCATATCCGGAGAGAATATTTCGTCGAGGCCCTGCTGCGAGGTTCTCTCAGCCCGTATAGCATGGAGGATGAAAAAGGTTGTGGTTATAGTTCCCGCCAAGACCCGAGTTTCGTGAGAGCTAGCGCGCTGATTTTATTCTTTCGTTCCGGGAGTTACGAAATTCGAAATTCGCGCTAGAATCGTAGGCGAACTCCCGAAACAATCGGCACGACACTGCCCTCTCGCGCGAAGCGAGAGGTGAAGGAGAGGAGCGGGGAGGGGCATGGGTGCGCGTCTCGCACGCCGGCCGGCTTGCCGGAAAGCTTCTCGCCGGGTACCGAGCCAGAAGGACGTGCGACGACCAGCGTAAAGTGGCCAGCTACTCTCTCACGGTGAGCTTAGCGTTGCCCGTAGCAATAAACCGCGTAGATCTCTGACCGCGTGGTAGATCCTCGATCTCGGGCATCTTTTGTTCGTGGCCACGGCCTCTATCGCGTTTCTGTAAGCCTAAAATCCCGTCTCACGTAGCTAGCGCGTATTGTCGGGAAATCGTGTCGTGGTTGCGCGCGGGAGGCTCAATCTCGTATCGCTACGAGCTTCGGCTCGAATTTTTCGTTAGACATAAAAAGTGTGAGTGAACGTGTGAGTGGAAAATTGGGACGTGCCGTCCTCGGTTATCCCTCGGTCTGCGACGAGGCCTGAGCCAGGGGAAAGGGGAAGAGATTACCCTTAAGTCAGGACGTCTTCACGGAGAACTAGCCTCCCGTTTATCATCGGGGTGTGGGTTCAAACCCGTGCGGGCTCCCGTCCCTCTTAATAGCATCTACCGGGTGCCCCTTTCCCCAGCGTAAGGATTTTCCCGGCTTCGTCGCGGAGGAGAGGTTGCCGAGCATCGACGTCCACGTAAGTAACGACCGGGGTATTTTTCCCGGGACATTTCATCATTTATCTAACGCTCGGCCGGGTAACCGATTAGCGGGGGCCCGGTTTTGTAATATTAGTGTGGCCAGTAGGGGAGAGAGAGGAGAGGCCAGGACGAGCTCGACGTAGATTGTGTGTGTGTGTGTGTAGGCCCCGGTCGGAATTGGTGTGAGTGTGCGTTCGATCGTAATTGTCTCGCGAGATTTCACGTGTATTATATGTTTCTGTTCTTGATTTTTGTCCCGTGTTCCTTGTGAAGGAGGGGAAAGTGTTAACGAACGGTAGAATAAATCCACTGCCGATAAATTTTTCGTGCTGCGCGTGATTGACACCTGACCCATCCCCTCTACCGTATCCACGAGGCTGCAGTTTGGCCGGACACTGCGTTCCCTTTTCTTGCCCCGACAAGCCGATTTTCGGCTGGCGCCCTATATAAATCGTCGGGACGGGAGGAGGGGAGTTTTGTGCCTCTCTCGGTCCTTTTTCCCCAGTTCCCTCGATTTGGCGGTCACAAATTTGGCGCCCAACGTGGGGCTGTGTCATTGCGCGCAGAAAATTTTATTTTACCTCGACGAAGTTATATTTGAATTTATTCCCGGTCTTTCGTCTCCTTCGCAACCGTCTTTATCGTATTCGTGTATGTCTTTTTTTTGTCAATATCGTGGTCGTCCCTTTGTTTCCGTCCTCTAGAAAAAAAAAAAAATTTCAGCGAGAGATCGAACGAAATATTTTCGAGGCCTCGAGTATCGTGTGCTCGAGGTTCCCCGTGTCGCTAAGCTGAGTTTTTTTTTCTGCTCGGCCGGTGAGTCCAGCGCGAGCTCTTGCCGAGTGGCCCGGCGCTCGCGCTCTGAATGTCAACTTTGTGTTTACGTTTTTTTTTGCATTCGCACCTTCTAGATCCCGAAACTGAAGCAAGCGTTAAACGACATCCCGAGCGAAGTAATCTTCGTCGATATTCCCGTCCAGCGGGTGTCAAAATAAAAGACTGCGAAATCCCGACGAAGCGTTCCCGTTATACCGGGTGTACCGAAGAAAAAGAAAACGAGCGGCTAAGGAAATATGCCAGACACGTAAGCTTGGCTTTGGCTTGTTGCTTGTTTACCTCATTGGAATTTTTATTTATTTATTTATTCATTTTTAATTTTTTTTTGTCTCTGATAACGATTCTTTTTATCTTGTTATATTCTCTTAAACATTGTTTCTTTTTTCTTTTTATTTTTTTTCTTATTTACTTATTTATTTATCTATTTTTTTATATATTTTTTTCTTCCTATAATTGAACAGACTCCATTTGACTTTATTGACTTTTAGCATTTTTCTTTTTTTCCCTTTCCTTTCTTTTTTTTCTTTTTCTTCCTTCTCTCTCCTTTCCCTCTTTTTGTTAATTCTCGCTTTCCTTGGTGGTGACGATATTGTACTAAATTTTTATTTGTTCATTAATTTATTTGTTTTATTTATTTTATTTATTTTACAACCCCATTTTATTTGATTGACCTGTAATTAATTGTGATTGTTACTCAGATATTCTATTTATTTGTTAGGCATGTATTTATTTGACTTATTGTACTTATTTAATTTATTTCGTTAACTTTATTATTTATTCGTCACGTTCAATTTATTTGTTTATCTTTTTCGTTTTTATTCTATTGTGTTCTATTCTAGTTTCCTTTTATATTATCATTATTATTATTATTATTTTATTTATTTATTTATTTATTTTTATTTTTATTTTTTTCCTCTTCTCTGTATTTTTGGACGTCACTCGCTTTTAGCTGATCCAAGATGGACTCGTAAATTCTACCAGGATTACCGTTGTTTATTTTATTTTTCTTTCTTTTTGATTGTTTTTTTTGTGCGGTTTCGTGACAGGCTTACTACTTCCCTATCTCCCGCCCTATTATTGTTTTTTTTTCTACCGCCCTGCACGCGGCTCGCTTAAAAATAAAGTAACTCGTACACCGCGGGTTGACTAGTGACCCGCCGCTTTTGCTGCCGCTTTGTTAGGAACACCCAGGTCGCTCGTTAGTCCCGTAGATATGGACGCGACCGGGGAACAGGTCGATCTCCCGCGCAGGGAGCCGTCTGTCGACGGACCGCTTACGCTGCGAGCTTGAACGGCGCGGGTTGCCCATTACAGGAACCCGCGATAAGTTATTCGAGCGGTTAGATTACGTTCTTCGCCGTCCCTTCACTCCTGAATTGGACGACACCGGCTTTACCCGATTTCGGGATCGAGTGGGGCCGCCATTCGCAGATACGGAAAGGATGGGAGTTACTTTGGCTGACCGGGGGTCCGAAGCTCGGATGAACCGAACCTTGGAGGATCCCATCATCACCACCCGCTGAGGTTCGAGTGTGACTTTCCCGCCAGCCGGTCGGGAGGCCACGTCGAGCTACCCGGCGTCCGGTCATTCGCCCTCGGGATATGCGAGACCCTCGGGATCGGTGACGATTCCGATCGAGGCCGATTCGGGGGCGCACTCCGGTTCCGTACCGGGGGGTTATACGGTGATTCCCCGGGCGGAGGCTCGAGGACCTTGGATCGACCGCCCGCCGCCCCTTACGAGTTACGGGGCGGGGAAAACCATCCCGCCCGAAACGGCGAGTCGCGAACTCCCGAATGTGGGCCGTTCGCAGTTGGCGGATCCAGGGGATCCGTCCAATAGGTCGACCCCACTCATAAAGGAAGGGTCCCCTCTTAACCCCATCTTACCAGCGCGGTCCGCTTATGAAATTTTACGTAAGTGGGACGTGAAATTCAACGGGAACCAGAGCGAAGACGTTGAGGCCTTTATTGCTCAGGTTGAGGAACGCGGCGCGATGGTGGCCGTATCGGACCACGATTTGATTAATTTCTTCCCGACATTTTTGGGCGGAATTGCCACTTATTGGTTTCGCAATAAGAAACCTTCCATTCATTCATGGGGCGACTGTATGTCGTCTCTCCGGGTTAGGTTCGGAGACCCCAACTTTCAGTTTACGTTGCGAGACCAGATTTCCCGTAGAGGTCAGGGAGAGTACGAGTCGGTGTCCAATTTTCTCACTTGCATGAGGGTCATGTTCGACCGCGTCGAGCCTCGGATGGGGGAAGAAGAGCGGCTTAATTATGCCCACCGAAACCTCCTGCCACGGCTCCGCATCCTTATCCTTCGCAGGGTAGTCCCCACCTTGGACGACCTAGAGGAGATCGCATCGGAGCTCGAAAGGAGTCGGTAGACGGTTGAAGGGACGCCCATCCCTCCGGAGAATTTCGTCTTCCCGGACTTGGCTTACCGACCCCCTCGACCGAAGGGCCGCGCCATGGTCCAGTTCAACCAGGAGGTTACCCCGCCTCCCACAGTTCCCGGTGGACTGGCCGTTGCCGGATTACTGCGCGAACCTTCCCGTCCCGGGAGACCGATGCGCCCGACGGCGCGCCCCCCTGGTACAGGTCCACGCTTCTGTCCTCCGAATACACCCCCCCGACGTGCGGCGCCTTGTCGGGGCGGGGGGGCTTGCGTGCTGCAATGATCCGCTGGCCAGGCAGGCCGCGGTGAGCGGCCAGACCAAGTCTGCACGACCCGGGGGACCTCGTCTCGCCCCCGGCCGCCCCGCGGTGTCCGCCTCCTATGACTCTGGCGAATGCTTTGATGGTACAGTGGGAAACCCGGGAGGCCCCTTCGGATGGGGGGTCAGGCACGCCCGGGAGCCGCGTGGTAGTACTGGGGCCCGGCTCGGGCCTAGCTCCCCCGAGTAGGCTGCCCCGTAGCAACGCGTGTTAAATGCCTGTGTACTGCCTGGGTGGGCCTGGTAGCACCAGGGTGTGGACCGTCTGGGCGCCAGGTTGGCACCCCACCGAGGCCACGCTGCGGCAAGCCGGTCTCTGGGTGGCGGATCCACCGCTGCGGGGCGCTTGGGGGCGGTGCGATGGCCCCTGGGGGGGGGGTGCCCGAAGCGGGTCAAACCGCCGAGGGCTGGGAGGGTATGGAGGTGTTGGTGGTCGAGCTGGGGCGTCTCGTATAAAGCCCCGAAGTTTAATGAAAAAGTCCGGATTCAGTAAACAAGGAAAGGTGCCAACGGACATTGGGCGTCCCACAGCCCAGGGAGATGAGGAGGAGGCGGCAAAAGCTGCTGACGTGACCACGGAAACTGGCAAAGCAACGATGAGGTTGGAAATCTCGAGATGCTCGAGCGCGGCGTCGATCGCCTCCCTGGGGGCACGCCCCCAGAGCAGCGCGAAGCGCTCACGCGATACGCCCGCTCTCGGCAGTGACTCGGCCCGGTTCGGGGGGTACCCCGAAGGGTTCTAGCGTGAAGCGGAAGAAGAAGGTCGGACCCAAGTCCAAGACCCAGGAGGCCCAAGAGGCACAAGAGACCCAAGACAACCCGGGTGAGGAGGAGACGTCTCCCAATCCGGCAGAAGAGAAGGAGACCACGGAGATGGCAGTGACACCTGAGGGTGTAGTAGTAGACGCCCCAGAGGGGCTGGCCACGGAGAACATTGAACAGGTTCTCAACAGCGAACTCGATCGCGACGAGGAAAGGCTGAGCAGTCTTGACGACTGGCTCCTTTCCCAGAGGAAAAAAATAGAGAGGTTGCTGTTCAAGGAGACAAACAGAGTGAACAGATCGGTTGCAAAGACCCTGTTCGAACTCCTGGCGACGTACGAAGACAAGCTCCGCATAGAGAGATACAATGCGATGCGCTGGCGCAGAAGCGTTACGATCTATGGCGCGGAGTGCTTTACCGTGGAGAAAGAGCGCGACCGCCTCAAGAGGCGAGTGATAGAGGCGGACGACGCCTGGAATGAAGCAATGGCGAAGATGGAAGAGGCCGAGAGGCACCGGGCGATCGCCGAAACGAAGAAGGAGGAGGCCGAGATTCGGCGGGCGGAGGATTTGGCGAGGTTGGAGGCGGCCGCGAGGCGCCTTGATGAAGTGATTCAAGTGACGAGGAAAGAGACCCCCTGGCAGTCGTACGCGGCTGCCGTCGGGAAAAGAAGACACGATGCTGGCTCGACTGGTGGTGCGCAAGCACCATCAGTCGGGCCACTCACGTTGGGGAGGAAAACTCCCCAACCAAAGACGGTGGCCGTCATGGTGCGGCCCACTGAAGTGATCGATGATAGAGCCGTAGAGGTGGTCCAGAAGGACCTCCTCTACGGACTCAAAGCGATTCGAGGCGCCCTTAAAGTAGCGTCTGTTAGACAGACGCGAAATAGGGGCGTCGTCGTTAACGTTGCCTCGCAAGAGGATGCGAACCTGATAACCGGTGCGGACCTTAGCGGTGTGAGGCTCAAGGCAGAGATTGCCGCCAGGAGGAAGCCGAGTCTCATCGTTTACGATGTGGACCCGGACTGGAATAAGGAGTACCTGAGGAGGGACTTCGTCACGAAGAACCTCGTCGGGTATTCGAACGAGGAGGAGGAGGCTGTTCTCTTGGAGACGGTCTCCTTCGAGCACTGCTTTAAGACCAAGCAGGGGCTGAACAACTGGGTTGTTCAGCTACCCATGAGACACATGGAAGGAGTCCTCAGGCAGGGGTGTGTGTACCTCGCCTGGGGCTCACATAGGAGCGCCGAGTATCTGAATGTTACTCGGTGCTTCAAGTGCTGTGGCTTCGGCCACATTGCGAAACACTGTAGTGCTCCAGACCAGGTCTGTGAGCACTGCGGTTCAAAAGACCACCTGCGGGGAGCCTGCCCCGCCGCGGAGACCCCAAGGTGTGTCAACTGTACACGGAGTGGACAAAAGGACGTGGCGCATACCACTCGGAGCCGACTGTGCCCGGAGTACGTCCGGCGCGCCCGGTCGTATCGGGCGCAGCTTGACCCCGGCTAAATCGACTGTGGACAGGGTGACAATTTTGCTGTGTGCGCGAGTGCCAAGTGCTTCCTGCTTCATGCCAGTGGGACAGAAGCGATTGTGACCATCCCTGGCTTCGGCTTCTAAACAAGACATATATGTGCGTGTAATCATCGAGTGCTTGAGAAACGTGGGGACACGGCCCTGCGATGTGACTTTTTCGGCCGGAGCTTTAAACGAGATAACCACCGAGTGTTTGTGAGACGAGGGGACACGGCCCCGCGGTGTGGCTCTTTCGGCAGGAGGGCTCCCGCAGTCTGACTCCCACGGGAGGAAGCCTGTGGAAACCTTGGTGAGTGGCGACACCGCCGTTCCAGCTGGCCTACCACGGCCGTCGGGGCGGGACCCGCAAAGTGCAGTGGCACGATTATGTGCCACGAAGTTCCCACCAGTGTTCTGGACTGGTACCATGGGGGCTGGGTAGCCACCGACGAGTAGTCGGCCCAGCCATTGAGGTTGGACTCGTGGGGGCAGTGGTTAGGCCGCATGCTGGTCAGGAACCGTCAGTGGTTCCGACGTGTGAGTTGCGTACCACCAACTCGGGCAGCAGCCTGCAGAGCTGTTAGAGTGTTGGAAAGTCACTCAGCGTGACCGATTGTGTGCTGAGCCCGCATTCTCAGATGCAAACCGGTAGGCACCGTTCCACGGTGCTGCGCTGGTCGGGCGTGATCTCGACCCCGCGCACTTGGGTGCCGTGTCGTATGCCGAGAGGCGGAGACGGCACGTAAAATACAACAGGTCGTAAAATACAACCCGGGCGGGAGAGCACCATTGCCAACGGAGACCGAATTAGTTGTGACGAAGAATTAAATCTTCCCGTAAAATTGAAAGGTCGAAGTTGTGAGTTGATTGCGAGGGTGTTCCCCGAACTCCCGGTTCCCTTGCTACTGGGCCTAGATTCTCTGGAGCGGTTGGGACTGGTTGTGGACCACGGCCGCAGGGTATGTCATTTTTCTGAAACTTCAGAAGAGAAGTACACCTTTGAACCGATGGAGGGTCCCTACGCGCTGGATCCCTGCGCTGCGCTAATTGACCTGTCAGAAATTCAAAAAGACCAACTGGAGCGGTTTCTGTCTACTGAAATCCCACTTTTAAAGCAAGCACCGGGAAGAACGTCTCTTGTGGAACACAAGATTGACGTCGGGAGTAGCGCGCCAATAAAACAGCGTTATTATCCCGTGACTCCCGTAATTAGGGATGCCATTTACCAGGAGGTGGATCGAATGCTCCAGGAGGGGATTGTCGAAAGTTCCAAGAGCGATTGGAGTACGCCTATTGTCATGATTCGGAAGCCAAACCACACGTAGCGTTTTTGTTTGGACTTCCGTCGCGTTAACAGTGTGACGAAAAAAGACGCGTACCCGCTCCCAATCATGGATAGTATCCTGGACACGTTACGGGCCGCGAAATATATTTCGACGTTAGACTTAAGTCAGGCGTTCCACCAAATCCCGTTAGAGGCATCGTCCCGGGCCATCACCGCCTTTACTGTCCCGGGTAAGGGGTTGTTTCAGTTCAGGCGAATGCCCTATGGCCTCACGAATGCCCCGGCCTCATTCCAGAGATTGCTGGACCGACTCATAGGCCCGGAAATGGAATCCCATGCTTTTGCCTACCTGGACGATATCATCGTGTTGACCGAGGCCTTTGACGATCACTTGATCTGGCTTGAGAATATCTTCGACCGCGTACGAGGTGCGGGCCTCTTGATAAACCCCGAGAAGTGTGAATTTTGCTGCTCGGAGGTCCGGTATTTGGGATTTTTGATCAATCGGGAGGGTCTACAAGTAGACCCGGCCAAAATTGCGCCTATGCGCGATTTTCCCGATCCCCCAGACCCTTACTCAACTACGGAGGTTCATCGGTATGGCCTCCTGGTATCGTAGGTTCATCCCCCATTTCGCCGTCGTAGCCGAGCCACTATCCCGGTTAACCAAGAAGCGTCAGTCTTGGGTGTGGGGGCAGGAGCAACAAACCGCAATGGGACGCTTGAAGCTCGCCTTAACGACTTCTCCAACATTAGCAAGGCCGGACTTTGATAGGCCCTTTGTTCTCCAAACTGACGCGAGTCTTTCCGGGCTGGGGTCGGTTCTTACGCAGTCAGATGGAGAGGCGGAACACCCGATTGCCTTTGCGAGCCGTTCCTTGTCAGATGCGGAGCGCAACTATTCCGTGACGGAGTTGGAATGCCTGGCCATCCTGTGGTCCGTCCGGAAATTCAGAGGCTATCTGGACGGCTACCGGTTCACCGTTATAACGGACCACGGCAGTCTGCGTTGGTTGCAGTCTCTGAGGGACCCGACGGGACGACTCGCCCGTTGAGCCCTACAGATGATGCAGTTTAATGTCAGTGATTTTACATGCTGTGCCTGGCTAGAAGCCTTAACCAACACGACCCCCACGGGTTCGGGATCAGGATAACGCCCAATCAACGCGGCCCCGCAGAGCGGTACCTATCGGTTCACTCCTAGGATGCGGGTCCTGGGTGCAACTACCGGTCGAGCCGAGTGACTTTCCAACACTCTAACAGCTTAGCAGGCTGCTTCCCGAGCTGATGGTACGCAGCTCACCCGCCGGGACCCCTAACGGTCCCTGACCAGCATACGGCCTAACCACTGCCACCACGAGTCCAACCTCAACCGGCTGGGACCGGCTACGCGCCGGTGGCCCCCCAGCCCCCATGGTACCAGTTTAGATCACTGGTGGGATCTTCGCGGCGCATAATCGCGCCACTACACTTTGCAGGTCCCGCCCCGACGGCCGTGGTAGGCCAGCTGGAACGGCGGTGTCGCCACTCACCGAGGCGCCCACAGTCCTCATCCCGTAGGAATCAGCCCATGGGCGCCCTCCTGCCGCATTCACACACGCACACACTCACTCATTCCGGCTGACGCACCCCCAGTCACTCCCTCATACGCTCCATACTGCCCCACCCCACCTACTCAGTCACGCTCACTCATTCTCACCCCCATTCACCCTCCTTCTCGCAAACACACACTTCGCATACTCACACAACCGCCCATACTTCTCCTCACATCCCAGCACTCTACTCAGATCCACCCTTCCGTCCGGCCCCACATTCACCCCCCTGGCATCCAGGTCCCGCAAATCCTCATACTCCGGACGCTCCACAAGCACATGTACCCAGTCCTCACGTTCATCCCCACACATACACTCCTCACTCAGCGCCAGCCTTCTCCGGTACAGGAACTCATTCATGCTACCATGACCAGTGAGCAGGTACCCCATGCTCATACTGAAGTCAAACCCCTTATTAACCCCCGCGAATCTCACGTCCCTTATCCATGCATACGTCACACGGCCTTTCACACTCGCATCCCATCTCCTCTGCCACTCGTCAGTCACTCTCCCTTTCACCACGCTGGCACACTCCGTCACATTCAACCCACGCACCTCGTTCTCATTCACCAGACCCCATCCATACCAGTCCCTGTCGTTCTTGTATCTGAAACATATGTCCCGCTTCACGCACTCCAGGTCCGAGGGCAAGTCCCCCATCAGCACTTGCATCGCTTCCGTCGAGACCGTCCTACATACATTTAAACACGCATACAGGCCTACCCTCTGGCACCTGACCACTGCCACCCTTCCGTACCCGAACCGCAGCACGCCACTCCACACACTCGCACCATACAGGACACATGCAGCGAAAAGCCCCCTCTGCAGCACCCGCACAACTCGTCGTCTCAATCCCCATTCACGCCTCAGGACCCGCCTCATCTTACCAACGCCACCCACCATTTTCTCCCTCATACATTCCAGGTGCAGCCTGAAGCCCATTCTCTCGATTATCCACACTCCGAGATACCTCACGCGCTCCACATACCTCACTCGCTCCCCAGTTCAGACTCACCCCCACGCTCTCCCCCCATTCACACACCGTTTGCATCCATTCCCGCGCCTTTCGTTCAAGGACACCCCGGCCCTGTCCATTCACACACAGCACCAGATCATCCGCATACGCCACGGCCATACACTCCTGTTCCCGCAGCCGCCACAACAGGGAGTCCATCATCATGTTCCAGATAAATGGACCACAGATGGACCCCTGCGGGCAGCCGCGGCGAACTTCCTTCCATACCGTCTCATTCACGCCAGCTACGCACACCCTTCTCTCACAGAAATAGTCCCTCCACAGTTGCTCCTCCAGACATCCCCATTCGCGCAACCTCTCATTCACCCGCATCCATTCCAGGTTATCAAACGCGCCCTTGAAATCCACAAACACTCCCAGCACGTACTTGCTCTGACATTCCCCCACAAACCCCTTCAGCCTCTCCCATGCATGCTCGGTCGGCATCCCCTTCCTGAAGCCGTACTGAGAGTCACACATCCTACCATTCACTCTACGCTCCATTCTCTCCACCATCATGCGCTCCAACACCTTGGCCAGTACCGAGAGGAGACAGATATGTCTATACGACCCAGCCTCCGTCCTCACCTTCTCAGGCGACTTCAGGAGTACAACCACACGCGCACACTTCCACTCCTCGGGGAAAGGGCCTGTCTCCAGACACAGGTCGTACACTCTCTTCAGCCACTCCGGAGTCGCTCTGTGGATCATTCGCATCATTTCCGTACATATCCCATCCAGCCCGGGTGCCTTGCGCCGTTTCATTGTTCCCACCGCGTCGCTTATCTCTCTCCACCCAAATCCCTCCTCATTTGCGTCACCCCGGTCCCGCGCCGCCAGGGGCAGTTCGGGCTCGGGGACATCCATACCCGCGGCCGGGAAGAATCTGCCCAGCAGCACGTCGACTGTCTCCCGCCAGGCGGTCGTATAGCCACCCGCCACACGCACGCTGCTCAAGCCCTCCCGGCTACGCTTACCCATGCAAATCTTGTATACACTGCTCCATGGATCCTGGTTCCCAATCGTACTGACAAAGCGTCTCCAGTCATCCTCTTTCACACGACACACCTCCCTCTTGTATTCCGCAACCATTCTCCGATACTCCCCCCTTTTCCATTCATACCTCCTATCGTGCCTTCTGGCCCGCTGGCAGGCCCGCCTGGCCCTGCCAACGGCCCTCTTCATTCGCTCCAGCTCTTCCGTCCACCAATTCGCTCGCCACATTCTCCCACTCACACGCTCCCGCAGATGCCGCTCATTCGCACCCAGGATCCATGTCATCACACCTTCTAGCATCCTAGCATGTCCACGTTCCTTTCTTCCATCAGTCTCGCACCCTCGCTCCTCGCACTCTCCCTCAGGTCATCCACGTACGCTTCCCAGTCCGCGCCAGACAGCACCCACCCCTTCCCGGCCGGATCCACATTCACACCTCCAGCCCCATGCACCACCCGGATCAGGATCACATTGTGATCACTGATCCCCCAGTCATTCATCACGCACCACTTATACCGGCACCCCCCATCCGTTCCTTTCATCAGGCTCACATCGATATCGCTCTTTCCATTCGGACCATCAAACGTGTACCATTCACTCGGTTCATTCAGCACGCTCACATCATTCGCCAGGACCCACTCCCCCAGACACTCCCCACGCGCTCGCGAGGCCGTTCCCCCAATGTCGCCCTTGCTATGCCACATGGGCGACACCGCGTTTGCATCCATGCCTACGATGAGCCTCCTGCCCCTCGCGGCCACGAGCACCCTGTCCATGTACGCCATGTAGGGTTCCATATCGGCCCCCCACCGGCAGTACACGGACGCAACGAACAGCTCCCCGAAGCCGCCCCTTAGCCAAACGCACACACCCCACTCATCCGTGCATTCCCTTACACACACCGATTCGATCGTCCTATCGTTCACCACAATCGCTGCCTTCACTATCACACCATCATTCACATGCACACTCATGGCCCCAGGCAGACCCACCACCCTCCCATTCCTCACGTACGGCTCCTGGAGGAGGGCCACACTCACGCCCCGCGCACACAAACTCACACCCAAATCACACATAACCGCATACGACCGCTGATAGTTGCTCTGCAGCACATTCAACACGCACTCATCCATCCCAGATTCTTGCTCTCTCTCTCTCAGCAGCGCGCACGTATTCCGGGCATCCATCCGAGAGGACCGAGTGACCACACTCGTTTCCTCTTAACTTGCAATTCCTGCATACGCACTCGCCCTTACAATCCTTGGCCAGGTGTCCACCCACACCACACCTCAGGCACAATCTCTCCTTCTCCCCACATTCGCGCATCATGTGCCCGAACGCGTAGCATTTGTGGCACCGCAGCACGTTCGCAAACTCCTTTGCACGCAGCGCGTTCCACCCTACAAAAACCCTTCCCTCCTCGCACACAATCCTCTTCGCCGTGGCGTTAACCTCAATCACCACATTGCCACAGGCTGCACCCTTCTTCGCGCTGCGGTTCATCACCCTCGTACTCTCCCTGAACTCGTCCTCACTCATTCGTCCCTTGAGATTCCTCTCGTACAACTCGTCCAGCAACCTCTCATCCGTCATTCCATTCTCAACGTCGAAGACCAGGAGCTTCGGCCCTATTTTCTTCGGGAGATCCACGCTCTCTCGCACGCCCGCCCCGGGCGGCACTCCGCTCTCTCCCTCCGTCGCTACGTCTCCTTTCCCCACTTCACGAGTGGCTGGGGCTGCAGGAAGCCCCGTGTCCTTTGGCACCTTTTCCGAATTCCTGATCCTGGACATGGTCATGAAAACAGGGACTTTTACCAAAGAGTCCCCCAACTCGTACTCCTAACTCGTCCACCCAACTTGCCCTTACCTCCCCCCCCCCCACCCTCGGCGGGGGCCGCAGCCGGCACCCGCCGGCCCCGCCCTAAGAAGGGCCGGGCCGGCGAGGCCGGGCCAGGCTCCCCGCTCCAAAAATCCCACCCAGGGACCAACCCCGCGCCCCCAAACCCCCCGCACCGGTGGTTCCCCCCCCCCGGACACCGGCTTGCTGCGTTTGGCCTCGGCGGGTGCAGCACCTGGCGCCCGGCCGGTCCGCATCCTGGTGCTACCAGGCCCGGCCGGACAGTACACAGGCATTCTACACGCGTTGCTACGGGGCAGCCTACTCGGGGGAGCTAGGCCCGAGCCGGGCCCCGGTACTACCGCGCGGCCCCCGGGCGTGCCTGACCCCCCATCCGAAGGGGCCTCCCGGGTTTTCCGCTGTACCTTTGTACGCATTCGCCAGTGCCACGGAGGAGGACGGCGCGGGGACGCCGGGAGCGGCGCGAAGGCCCCCGAGGTTGTGCGAACTTAGTCTGGCCGCTCACCGCGGGCCTGCCCGACATGGTTGGACCTGCCAGGGGCCGAAGCCCCGGTCGGTATAGCCCCGCGGATCACCGCGGCACGCAAGCCCCCCCGCCCCGACAAGGCGTCGCACATTGGGGGGGCCTACAGATGATGCAATACGACTTTGAAGTCGTGCATCGAAAAGGGGCTCTCCATCATGTCCCGGACGCACTGTCGCGGATGTTCGAGGACAAAAAGCCGCCGGCTCCCGAGGGGATAGCGTCAGATGATTTCCCGGAGGGTATGGTGATGCCGATTGTCGACGAACGGGCGTGTGGCCCATTTGGCCCCGAACCGCTTTTCCCGGAGGACAATTGGTATTCCAAACGTTGGCTTGAGGTATCGTCGCGGGATGAGAGGTTTCCCGATTGGACAATCGTGGAAGACCGATTGTATCTCAAACGTAGGATCACCAGGATACCGGAAGAGACTGAGTTGAAACTGGTCGTCCCATGGCCTGACCGCCTCACGGTTCTGCGAGAAAGTCATGACCTACCACAGTCGGGGCACCTCGGGGTAGAAAAGACCTTTCTCCGGGTGGTAGCGACGTATTTTTGGCCTCGTCTGCACAAGGACGTGGCTCGCTACGTGGGTAAATACGACAGGTGTCAACGTATTAAGGTCGTACAAGCTCCCCCTCCCGGATTAATGGGTCGTCGCGTCATGGAAGCTCCGTGGCTAGTAGTAGCGGCCGACATCATGGGCCCTTTTCCGCCAAGTCGTTCCGGATTTGCCTACGGTCATTCAGGACTTATTTACCAAATGGGTTGAGTGCTGTCCTTTGCGAAGGGCCACGGGGAAAAAGATACGGGAAATGCTCGACGAGCTGGTTTTGTCCCGATGGGGCACCCCCGAAGTTCTCTTGACCGATAACGGGACTGAATTTGTTAACTCGAGTTTGAGGACATGGGCTAAGGACGTAGGGGGTTTTCACACCACTACTCCTCCGTATCACCCCCAGGCTAATCCCGTGGAACGGGTGAACCGGGTGCTTAAGACCATGGTCGTCTCCTCCCTTAACGACGATCACCGTGCCTGGGACGAACATCTCCAGGAATTTCGTTTTGCCTATAACACGGCGCACCATTCCGCGATTGGATGTAGTCCCGCCTATTTGAATTTCGGTCGAACACCGCGGCCACACAATTTTTACCGGCGTCAAACTATGGAGGGACGCGAAATGATCCCTCTACCCCCGAACGAGTGGTCGATCCACATGCGACAGGTGGAAGAACTCCGCGAAAGAGTCCGTTACAACCTCGAAGAGGCGTATCGGGAGCAGTCGGAACGTAACAATAAACACCGTAGCGTCATATCTTACAAAGTAGGCGACGTCGTCCTTAGGAAATTGCGCGTTCTCTCTTCATCAACGCAATACGTGGCCGCGAAACTAGCGCCACGATATCGGGGTCCGTATGAGGTTAGCCGAGTACTGTCTCCCGTGGTGTACGAACTTACGGATCCCGAAGGAAATGTAATTCCGAAAGTTTCGATAAAAGACCTTTAATTGTATCGATCTCCCGATTCTCCTTTTAATGACCAGGCCGGAGTCGCGGAGCACCGTGTTGAAGTGGGTGGTGGGCCGGATCATGGCGCCCCTGCTCGCTGAGCGGACCCAGATCCGTGCTCGTGGGGTTCCCCCGAGCTGGGTGTTGGCTCACGAACTCGCCGAATCGATGGGTCATCTGGTGAGCGTCGGCCGAGACGAGGGCCTGGAGCCCTGGATCGCGGACGGCTTGGAGCAGGTTACGCGGATTTGGGCCGACCTGCTGGAGCAGGAGAGGGCCCAGCCCTTCGAGCCAACCGCCATCGAAGTCGTGATGCGGCCCATGGGGCAAGAGGGTGATGGCCAGGCAACCCTCGCCGAGACGGTTGAAGTGCCGGGGGAAAGCACCGACACGCCGGTGGAGGCGCCAAAGGGGCTTGACAGACCCGCGGCTGAAGCGGATGCGGGGTCGATGCCGTGGGACGACGCTTCGACGGACTCCGACGAACAGGTGTCGACTCCGAGCCCTTCCCGCGCGGTGGCACCCACCAATCCCGCTCAAGGCCGTCCCAAAGATTGCTGGAACTGTGATGGCTGTGGCCACGTGCGCTCCAATTGCCCGAAGCCCCGCCGGCGTGAAACGGTTTGTTTTTCGTGCGGTCGCGTAGGGGTCACGCTAAGTTCGTGCCCAAGGTGTAGCGGATGGCGGCGGGCTGAGAGCGGGCGGGGCGCGCGTACCCGGGTCCCGGAAAACAAGAAGGGGGGCGGAAATTAGATCTCCCGTTTCCGTCTATTTCTTTTTTGTTATTTATGGCGTTTTTTTTTGTTCCATTTTTGGGTTCCCCCGCTTCCTCCTTCCTGGAATGTTGTACGGAGCGGTGAGGTACGAGCCCCCAAATAAAAATATAAAACCCGGAAAGAATGGTACGTGACACCCTTGGTTCTTCCTCTCCTTCCGTCATCCTGGAGGTATGGAGCTCCCGTGGGTATGGACGTGGTATGGCGGATGAGACTCCCATGAACTTCGGCGACGCGAATCGGGTGTGTAGCGGATATGAACTTCCTTATTTTTATTTTACTTGACCATATTGATGACATGAGAGGACACTACGGAATCGGGTGTGATGGAGGTCGTCGCCTCGTGACGCGATTGACGGAATGGCCGGGCAGGGCTGAGATCTCGGCCGGGGCGGCCGATGTCTGGGAAGGGGGTGTTGTAACGTGTTTTTTTTGGTAACACTCCGCTGGCCCGCCGGGCCCCTTGGTGTGCCCGGCGAGGGCGTCCTCCGGCTCGGCGCCACCATCGCCGCCACGACACGATTCCCTAGGGTCCTGAGTAGCTGTATATTATATGCTAATCCCGCCTGTATTTCTCTTTATTTTCATTATGTAATGTAAACCCGATGTCGAGGTTTCTCCCTCGGGAGGAAGTACGCACCGTCAAGAAAGGAAACATCCGGGACACCGATGATGGCGAAGTCGAATTTTCGCCCTGGGCTGAAGATCGAGAAAGCGCAAGAGGCTCTTAGGCGGCTGGACGCTCGGGAAGGCCAAGATTCCCGCGAAAAACTCCAGCGTTCGCAGCTCCCACCATGTCCGGAGAGAATATTTCGTCGAGGCCGCATCCACGCGCAGACTGTTTATTCCCCCCCCCCCCCTGCTGCGAGGTTCTCTTAGCCCGTATAGCATGGAGGATAAAAAGGGTTGTGGTAATAGTTCCCGCCAAGACCCGAGTTTCGTGAGAGCTAGCGCGCTGATTTTATTCTTTCGTTCCGGGAGTTACGAAATTCGGAATTCGCGCTAGAATCGTAGGCGAACTCCCGAAACAGTCGGCACGAGACTGCCCTCTCGCGCGAAGCGAGAGGTGAAGGAGAGGAGCGGGGAGGGGCATGGGTGCGCGTCTCGCACGCCGGCCGGCTTGCCGGATAGCTTCTCGCAGGGTACCGAGCCGGAAGGACATGCGACGACCAGCGCAAAGTGGCCAGCTACTCTCTCACGGTGAGCTCAGCGTTGCCCGTAGCAATAAACCGCGTAGATCTCTGACCGCGTGGTCGATCCTCGATCTCGGGTATCTTTTGTTCGTGGCCACGGCCTCTATCGCGTTTCTGCAAGCCTAAAATCCCGTCTCACATAGCTAGCGCGTATTGTCTCGTATCGCGACGAGCTTCGGCTCGAATTTTTCGTTAGACATAAAAAGTGTGAGTGAACGTGTGAGTGGAAAATTGGGACGTGTCGTCCTCGGTGATCCCACGGCCTGCGGCGAGGCCAGGGGAAAGGGGATATATATATATATGTATATATATATATATATATATATATATATATATATATATATATATATATATATATATATATATATATATATATATATATATATATATATATTGTGACCGCCAAATCCAGGGAACTGGGGGAAAAGGACCGAGAGTCACAAAACTCCCCTCCTCCCGTCCCGACAATTTATATAGGGCGCCAGCCGAAAATCGGCTTGTATATATATATATATATATATATATATATATACAGGGTGTCCCATTTTAATCTTACACCTGAATTGTCTCGAAAAATATTGCTCGGACGAAATATGTGTGGAACAAAACTTCTAGGGATTGAAGGGGGACGTTTGAAAAAAATTTATTTCAGGAGCCAAAATTCAAAATAGCGCCGTAACAAAGGCTGACATGTTTTTTTCAAACGGAAACATAACTTTTTTTTATTGCCAAAAAATTTGTCAGCTGAAAACTAAAAACTTTTGTTAAAAAAATTTTGTGATACAGTTCATAGTTTTCAAGTGCGAACATCATTTTCAATTATTTCAGATGTATCCAGGATTTGTGTGTGTGTGTGCGTGTGTGTGTGCGTGCGTGCGTGCGTGCGTTACGCTATTAAAATGAAAAAAACCTATTTATCATCGATTTTCCTCATTTTCTCGACGATATTTTCTCATGAAATATCGTCCAAATTTGAAAACAAAAGAACAAAAAAAATCAAAAGTTTCAACAAAAAAATTTGATTCTTTTTTTGTTCAAGTGGTCATACATTCGAAAATACAACATTGAGCGGCTTGCCGTGAGACATTTAGTCTAATTGTCCCTACCACCGGCATTTGCGTTAGACAAAGCGTAGGAGGTTGCATGGCTGAGTCTGTTGCAGACCATTCGCGTTACCCAGAATACACCACGTGGAGGTTGTCTGTCTAGCATTCCTGGCCCTGAGAAGGGCCGTTTTGTGTGTGCGTGTGTGTGTGCGTGTGCGTGCGTGTGTGTGTGTGTGTGTGTGTGTGTGTGTGTGTGTGTGTGTGTGTGTGTGTGTGTGTGTGTGTGTGTGTGTGTGTGTGTGTGGGGGCGCGCGCGTTATGTGTGTGGGTGTGTGTGCGTGTGTGTGTGTGTGTGCATGTGCGTGCGTATGGAACACTCACAAGGATTAGGTCTCTGCGGTTCGTAACTACCGCAGTATTTTTTTACTCCCAACCCTCCTTGTAAGTGTACTCTGATCCCTTTCTATAAATGTTCAAATATCCCTCCATTCATGTTTAAACATGCCTGAACTCTTCTCGCGAAACCGTCCACTGTGCGCAGAAGAACATCTCTCGGGATTGCACGGCAGACAGCTCTGTTAGGCCCGGAATGTTAATGACCGGGCTGAGATTAATTTTCCTGAACGACTTAAAAATATTCAGTCTTCTAATTTATCTCGAAAGATTTTTGTCGGGTTAGCTATTAAAGCGCTAGGCGCACCTATCCAGTGGGTTAAAATAAAGGAATTGGAAGGATTAAATATAGGTAAAGAGCATCCTCCTGATGGATATGAGTAGTAGAATACATATATGTATTGCTATAATAAATCTGAGAAATTGACAATGCCGATTACAATTTTGATACAATTTAGTTATTATCGCAGTTTTCTTCCGTAAATTAATTCGATTGATGACTCGATACAATTTAATACGATTACATAAAATGCGGGCAGATCGGACTTACGTTTGGTGAACTTGTGATTTGATACCGTGCTGACGCTAGACGTTCGGGTCTCCTCGAAGACAGTGCAATCGTATTGCACTCACGTACGCAAATTACACGTTGAACTTTTGGTAGTTTGGAGTTTGGTTGAACGAATAATTGTTTCTACGCACTACTAATGAGTTCTTATCGGCCTGCGAAGCGTAATGAGACGCTGCACCTCAGTGCCTCACTTTACCCTCGGGCAGTGATGCTTGATCGCGAAGAATCGAAGACGCGTACTCGGAACTAACTTGCAAGGGCACGGAAAAAGACTCAGAGGACAGAGTGCCTTGGCCTCTGTCGAGCTCCGCTCAGTCCTAAGATTCGCGAGAGACTGCCTAATTTTGCTGTAACTCGATGGTGGGTTGCTTCTTGATTTTTAAGTAAGTCAGCGATTTGAATTATCGCTGAGCAACAATTTTCGAAATGGGTATAGGACTGAACGACCGAGGCTTCTTCCGTGTCCTCGTTGAGAGTCATTCGCATCGCAAGTTGCAAGACTCAGCATTGTGAAGAAATCGAAGTTGAAATTGCCAGAATGAATGTTGGTGTTGCAATGGAGGTTTCGCATGCTGGAAAGAATGTGTCATTTCGCAACGTAGGGATCAAACGAGTTCGCGTTGAAGTGGGAAAGGAAATAGTTTGGTATAAAATATATATAATTAAGACAAAAAACTTAGAAAATGAGATACGGATATAACAGCTCTTATCCGCTCCTTCATATTCTCCCGTGTTGTTGGAGCTTGACGGTAGACGGCATCTTTTAAGTACCCCCACAAAAAATAATCAGGAGCTGTAAGATCCGGTGACCTTGGAGGCCAATTTATAGGACCGTCGCGACCAATCCACCGTTGACCGAATGTTGCCTCTAGATGATTTCGAACAACACGAGCCCAGTGAGCGGGTGCACCATCTTGCTGGAACCACATCTGTTGACGTGTTTCCAAATCCATATCTTCTAGCAAAAGGGGCAGTTTATTTTCCAAAAAATCGAGGTATCGGACAGTGTTCACACTTCCTTCGAAGAAATGGGGACCTATCATTTGCCTGTCAACAATACCACACCAAACGTTTAAACTCCATCGATGCTGGTGATCGATCTGTCTCAACCAATGGGGGTTCTGATCGGACCAGTATCGGAAGTTCCAACGGTTCACTTGACCGCGGCTGTTAAATGTGGAATCGTCGGTGAACATAACGCACTGAAAAAAGTTTCTAGATCGCTCGATTTGTCTCAACGCCCACCGACAAAACGCCACCCTCGCAACGGATCAGGATTAGGAGTGTCTTGGTGGAATTGTACCCGGTACGGGTGAAGTTTAGCACCTCTTAACACTCGGTGCACTGTGGATCTGGCAAACCCCAATCGTTCCGAGATCGCTCGAACACTCAAATGAGGATCAATTGCTATCATGGCTAAAATAGCCATGTTTCGAGCCTGAATCCATGCAAGCCACCAAAATCGTTGACGTTTTGGTAACGTCGACGGTGGCGGATCATCCGACCTGCCCTGGCTCGCCGTTCGATGGTTCGGATTGTCTGCCGTGATGGGTGACGACGATGAGGATATTCGCGTCGATACAAATTTTCGGCGCGTAAGTAATTGTCCCAAAATCTCCCTAAAATGAGGAGCATATCAACAATTTCGTTGGGTTTGAAATCCGCCATTGTAGCTCAATCACAGAATTTTTCTCTGATTTATGAACGGTTGAATTTGAAAAATTTTGATTTTCCTTCTACGTAATGTCTCAAAAGTACAAAAGTGCGTAAGAGAACTCCGCAAAGTCAGACTATGTCAGTAGTACCAATCATGTTTTCTTCAATTTCGCTTACCTTTCAGATCTTGATATTAAAAAACGTAATCGCGAGAAGAGTTCGGGCATGTTTAAACATGAATGGAGGGATATTTGAACATCTCTAGAAAGGGATCACAATACACTTACAAGGAGGGTTTGGAGTAAAAAAATACTACGGTAGTTACGAACCGCAGAGACCTAATCCTTGTGAGTGTTCCACACGCACGCACATGCACACACACACACACACACACACACACACACGCACGCACGCACGCACACACACACACACACACACACACACACACACACACGCACGCAGTTTTCAGCTGACAATTTTTTTGGCAATAAAAAAAAGTTATGTTTCCGTTTGAAAAAAACATGTCAGCCTTTGTAACGCCGCCATTTTGAATTTTGGCTCCTCAAATAAATTTTTTTCAAACGTCCCCCTTCAATCCCTAGAAGTTTTGTTGCACACAATATTTCGTCCGAGCAATATTTTTCGAGAAAATTCAGGTGTAAGATTAAAATGGGACACCCTGTATATATATATATATATATATATATATATATATATATATATATATATATATATATATATATATATATATATATGCGTTGCACGGTATATATATATATACCGTGCAACGCAGGCACGCGTCGCGTGGCGCGAGAGAGGGTGTGTATATATATATATATATATATATATATATATATATATATATATATATATACACACACCCTCTCTCGCGCCACGCGACGCGTGCCTGCGTTGCACGGTCATAAGCTATAGTTATACTTATAGAGAGAGAGTTCTTTCGCGCTAAACGCCGCGCTGTCTTTTTTCACTTTATATATATATATATATTGTGACGTGATTTTTTGAGCCACGTCACAAAAAGGCTACCGATGCTCAAGATATGCTCTCGATGCCCGGGTTGCGACCCATTCGTTAGCGTTAAGGGTCCTTTCTCTAGAGTGTTTGTTTTGTTACGTTTGAGGTTTTGGGTTGTGTTTCCGTTTTGGTTAGGTTGGCGTGCGGAACTCGGTCGAGCGGCGTATGGCTCAAGGTACCGAGCAATCTCGACCGAGGGATGCACCCAGTGAGGCCTCTCGGGGAATCGGTGCACGCCCGGTTGAAACGCCGGCGCCCCACCGTAGCGGTGCATCGTGCTGGAGAGCGGGCCGTTTAGGTTACGGGCGGAGGCTGGAGATCTCCGCGCCGCGCTTCTGGACAGAAGCTTTGCCCGCTTTCGCACGGTGGCCCGGGGATGCGATCTCCGAGAGCCTCCATGTTACCGATTTGTTACCGTTCCGTTTTCGGGGTAACTCGGGCAGAAAATATAGATTCCGAAAGGAATATTCTACTAGAATATTCCAGCTCCCGAAATAATATTTCAGCTCTCGATATTATACGAGATAAAGTTCTCGCTTGAACCGGCGATTTCGCATGGTCCGATGCCGCGAGCGTGTTGACATTTTTTCTGTTAACGCGCTCTGTCTCGCTCTCGCATAATCCCTCGCACGCCGTCCTTGGTCGCGCGAGGTACAGAGTCGCTACCGAATCTTCGCGTGAGACGGTTGTCTCCAAAATCGCGATCGCTCCCGATTTTGAAGTGATATCGTGAGACAGTTGTCGATGGGACGTCGAGCCATGAGCTTCGCGATCGAGAGACGTGTCGTGTCTCTCTCGCGCCCGTGACGTCGCGCTGTCGTTCCCGCTTTAGAGACACGTCGTCGTGCTCTCTCGCTCCCGTGCGTACGACGTTTTCGCCCGTGTTCTTCGCGGTCGCAGGAAAATGGTCAAGTCTACGTTAAATGTTCTCGGGCGGTCACCCACCGGTTCTCGCACTACACAATAAAATCTAATTTTATTTTATAGTGACGTTACCGCCATCGCGATAGCGACAGATCCCGCGCTCGTTCACGCTACTCCCCAGTGAATCCCGACCCCTCTACCACAACCCACAGCCTGAGCGGCCGTGCTGTACCGCAACCGTTCTCCCCCGTGCAAGTGCATCCAGTTGGTCCGGTTAAACGATTCCGGCGATCAAAAATCGAGGAGGTCTCCAGACTCCGAACCCGGTTAGGATTCCGGGATACCAAAAATCAAGGAGAGCTCCAGTCTCCGCCTGGCGGGTCGGGTTTGATCACCCCGACCCCAGTTTATTCCGGTTGAGACGACCGGAGAAACAAAGTCTCTGGCGCCCCGGGTATTGCGGATGCACGCGCACGGGAGGAACGGCCGAAGGTGACGGTTTCTCGCACCAGATCCCGATTTGAGTTCAAGTTCTCGTTCTCGTGGTTAGAGAAGATATCGTCCGTCACAAATGGCGCCCAACGTGGGGCCACGCCGGCGAGTAGCAGTTCTCGGTAAAGTTTAAGGGGAAAAACGGAAAGGAATAATTAAATTATTCTTTTTTTCCCGTTCTTTCCGCCTTTCTTGCTCTCGTCGAGAAGAAGAAATATTTTCTTTTTCTCTTAGTTCTCGGAACGCGTTTTCGTGTGTTTGCGACTGCTCTCGAAATAAGAAAAAATAAAAAATATGCTCTCGAGAAAAAAAACAGTGCTCCCGAAGAAAAAAAAAGTGCTCTCGTGGAAAAAAAAAACAAGTGTTCTCGATTCCCAGGGATTATTGATCATATTGTATTTGGATTATTGATCATCTTCCGGTGAGTTCCCGACACAGTCGGAAAATTTTATTTTCGTAAAAATTTACGAATTTTTATCTTTTCTTTCCTGCGTGGTTTCCGCCATGCGAGGCTCCGCGGAGTTGCGTCGTTCTCGTTACCGGAGGAGTTATCCTCCGACCTCCCCGGTGCTCTCGCGACTTTGAAAAATTATTTCGAAGGGAAAGAAAAAAAAAACACGTCTTTTGGTTCTTTCCGCGATCCCGAGCACTTCGAGAATTTATTTCCGAAGACAAAAAAAATGCTAGTTCTCGTGGTTGGGAATTCGACAAAAAAAAACTGTCAAATTCCAAGCTTGCTCTCGCTGATTTCGGGAACGAAATCGAGTTCTCGATATGAATTTTTTTTTCATGTTGTGTGCTCCGTCCTTTGAATTGGCTCGTGTCTTTTTTTGTCGTGTAATTCGTTTTGTTAAAGTTTTCTTGTTTTCTTGTCTTTGTTCCCGGGATCTCGAAAATTTATTTCGAGATGTTTCTGCTCTCGTTACCCGAGAATTTCGTAGATTTTCTCGGGGGATCTCGATATCGAAATGACGTATTTTTTCGTTGTTGTTCTGTTTGCGTGTTTTTTTTTTTTCGATCTGCTCCCGGGGTTTCGAAAATGCCTTTTCGAGACCCGAATAATTGCTCCCGTTAGTCCGAAAAGATTTTTTTGTTTTGTTTATTTTTTTTTTTTTGGCCGGCTCTCGAATTTTCCAGAACGACGAAATCGTTCTCGGGCTCCGTTCTCGTACCTCGCGGAGAGACCCGCGCGATACCACACATCGGGTGTCCCCGAGGTGGCACGCGCAACATCATATATCGGGTGTCCCCGAGGTGGCCCGCGTAATCAAGTAAAACTTGATTACGCGTCGTGCGTTCCCGTTGTAAGTGGGTTCAACAATTTTGTTTTGTTTTCTTTCCCCTTACAGTTCTCGAGCAGAGCCAATAGGATTTTTATTTTTATTTTTTTATTTTTTTTATTTTTTTTATTTTTTTTTAATATCTTTTTGTTCTCCTGTTTGGCTCCACCCTGATCGGAAATTTATTTCGATTTGAGGTTTTTGCATCGTTCCCGGATAGAGAGAAGAATTTTTTTTTCTTTCTTCCTCTATCGCTCTCGACCTCGTCGAATTCGTTCGACGGAGGGGAATAAAAATTCCCCCAGTTCCCGAAATTCCGAAAGCTCATTTCGGATCGAGAGAAAATCTTATTTTTTTAAATTATTTTTTTTTATTAATTTTCTCTCCCGCTCTCGACCTTGTCGAATTCGTTCGACGGAGGGGAATAAAAATTCCCCCAGTTCCCGAAATTCCGAAAGTCCATTTCGGATCGAGAGAAAATATTATTTTTTTTAAATTCTTTTTTTTAATTAATTTTCTCTCTCGCTCACGTCCCGTCGAATTAACTCGACGGGAGGGAATAAAATTTCTCTGTTCCCGTAAATCCGAATGAATAGTTCGGATCGAGAGAAAATATATTTTTTTTTTATTATTTTTTTTTAAAATTAATTTTCTCTCTCGCTCACGTCTCGTCGAATTCACTCGACGGGAGAGAATCAAATTTCCCTGTTCCCGTAGATCCAAACGAATAGTTCGGATCGAGAGAAAATATCAATATTTTTTTAAATTTTTTTTTGGAATTGATTTTTTTTTCTCTCGCTCACGTCCCGTCGAATTCATTCGACGGAAGGGAAATCAAAATTTCCCAGTTCCCGAAATCCGAAAATTTCTTTCGGATCGAGAGGTAATTTTTTTTAATTCTTTTTTTGTTTCCTCTTTCGTTCTCGTTTCCGTCGGATTCTTTCGACGGATGGGAATTAAAATTCCCCCGGTTCCCGAAATCCGAATATTTCTTTCGGATCGAGAGAATATTTATTTTTTTTTCTTTTTCAGCTTTCTCTCGCGGTCTCGTTTCTGTCGGACTCTTTCGACGGAAGGGAATGCATATTCCCTCAGCTCACGAAATCCGAAAATGTATTTCGGATGGAGAGGATTTTTTTTTTCTTTCTATTTTTTTTTCTCTCTCGCTCTCGCATATGATCCTGTTTGAGGGTTCTCGGACGGGGGAAGGGAAATTCCCCCCGATCTCGCCTTTTGGAAAAGTTTTATTTTTCCAAACAGACAGACTTGTTGTTTTGTTATTTTTAGTTTTTTGTTCTTTTCTGTCTCCTGCTCTCGACCTCGTCGAACTCAATTCGACGAAATGGGATACAGTGTATCAGCTCTCGATTCAGCCAGTCACACTCTCGTGCTCCGAGTGTCCCGGGGGGGAATACCCCATGGCGACCGGAGACAGGGTACCTGAACTCCCGTCATGGCTCTCGGAACGCTCGTCCGGAGAAACGGACGAGGTTTTACCGATCGCGGACCTGGCACTGGGCCCGCGGAGCTCGACCTTGGGATAGCCGACCCGACCGGGTCCCGCCCAGGCGACCGACGCGTGACGCCTAGCGCAGCCACGAGGCTCTCGAGATATCGGACGCCGTGTTGCTATCATGCAACAAGCGGACGCCAGCTCCCGAAAAGGCGATACGTGAGCGCAGCCGCTCGCGGTCTGCGCCACCACGCCAGGGATTCCCGAGGCGCCTTTATGGGCCAGTTCCAGAGGGACAAGGCGGACAAAGCCGCGCCCCCGCTACCGAGTGGTCCCCTGAAGACCACGGAAGCTACCGAAAAGCCGAGTAAACCCAGCTGCTGAAATTACGGCAAAACGGGTCACCGGCAAAGAGAATGTCCGGACTACCGGCGTCTCTTGTGCTACCGATAAGACCGTCAGACGTGTCCACGACCCGTTACCCCTTTGCAATCGGGGAAACGGACAAGGAGGCGAGTGAGGAAATCTCCTCTGCCTCCCGTGATAAGCCTTGACGACGTACTTTCTCGACAAGCTCCCGTGTAGCGACACCACGCCGACCAGTTACCGAACCCGCAAACCGGCGAAGGCAGTTAAGAGGATCACCCTCAGCTACCGATACGTCTCCCCCGAAGGAAATCCTTCCTTGGGATGACGTAATAGTTAACGCCGGGTCGGACGCAAGTAGAGGCACCCATCGGGTAGAGCCCGCATTCGTGGCTGACCCGTAAAAGCTCCCGTTAAAGGCCTCTGGCCCATAACTCTTGCATGAGGCAACCGCGCCGTACAACTCTCGTAATATGGGCCTCTGGCCCGTAGTTCTCGTGTAAGGCAACAATGCCTCACAGCTCCCGCAATGTGGGCCTCTGGCCGATAGTTCTCACGTGAGGTGGCAGCACCCTCACAGTTCCCGCGATGTGGGCCTCTGGCCCATAGTTCTCGTGTGAAAGGGCAGCGTAATGATGGATCTCCGTCAGGCCAGCCCGGCCCCCGGCCTTGGCGGTCGCGGAGGCTGCGACGCTTCACCGTTCCCGCGAGTTGCAACGGATCAACTCGGATTCCCGGCACCATCTTCACCAGAAGAGGTGAGGCCCGGTTGGAGCCGTTCCCGCAATTTGGGCCTGGCCCAGAGCTCCCGCATAAGGCAATGGAGCCTCACAGTTCCCGCGAGTTGCAACGGATCAACTCAGATTCCCGGCACCATCTTCGCCAGAAGAGGTGCGGCCCGGTTGGAGCCGTTCCCGCAAGATTCCGGAGCTACCACCCAGACAAGGACGCTACGGCTGAGTGGTAAGCCCGCTCCGATTGGTTTTGTCCGTCCTTGGTGGTGGTAAGTGTGATCTCGATTGGCTCACTGCACCTTTTGTTTCTCGCGTCGCAGGGCGGTTGTCCGTCCGCGGCAGGTCTCGGTCTCTTCCCCGATATTAAGGCTACCGATTTGTAACTGGAAGAGACAACCATGCTACCGTTTACGCAAAAATATTTATTTTTGTTTTTTTTTGCGATTATTTTTTTCCCGTGCTGTGGGGCGATCACTCGCCCACGGTAGATCTCGATCTCTCCCACCTTTAGGCTACCGACTGTAACGGGAGAGATGATTTTGAGCCATTGAATACGAATAATTATTTTGTGTTCTGGTTTCCTTTCTCGCGCTGCGGATGCTTGGTTTCCCGCAGTAGGTCTCGGTCCTTCCCACCGTTTAAGCTACCGACTGCAACTGTGAAGGACACTGATTGCTACCGTGTGCATTTCAGATACGGCTCTTGCTTAGCAGAGATCACGTAGATCCCTGATCGTAACCACCCTTAAGGGGTGGGGAGTTGTGACGTGATTTTTTGAGCCACGTCACAAAAAGGCTACCGATGCTCAAGATATGCTCTCGATGCCCGGGTTGCGACCCATTCGTTAGTGTTAAGGGTCCTTTCTCTAGAGTGTTTGTTTTGTTACGTTTGAGGTTTTGGGTTGTGTTTCCGTTTTGGTTAGGTTGGCGTGCGGAACTCGGTCGAGCGGCGTATGGCTCAAGGTACCGAGCAATCTCGACCGAGGGATGCACCCAGTGAGGCCTCTCGGGGAATCGGTGCACGCCCGGCTGAAACGCCGGCGCCCCACCGTAGCGGTGCATCGTGCTGGAGAGCGGGCCGTTTAGGTTACGGGCGGAGGCTGGAGATCTCCGCGCCGCGCTTCTGGACAGAAGCTTTGCCCGCTTTCGCACGGTGGCCCGGGGATGCGATCTCCGAGAGCCTCCATGTTACCGATGAGAAAAGGTCCCGATTTGTTACCGTTCCGTTTTCGGGGTAACTCGGGCAGAAAATATAGATTCCGAAAGGAATATTCTAATAGAATATTCCAGCTCCCGAAATAATATTTCAGCTCTCGATATTATACGAGATAAAGTTCTCGCTTGAACCGGCGATTTCGCATGGTCCGATGCCGCGAGCGTGTTGACATTTTTTCTGTTAACGCGCTCTGTCTCGCTCTCGCATAATCCCTCGCACGCCGGCCTTGGTCGCGCGAGGTACAGAGTCGCTACCGAATCTTCGCGTGAGACGGTTGTCTCCAAAATCGCGATCGCTCCCGATTTTGAAGTGATATCGTGAGACAGTTGTCGATGGGACGTCGAGCCATGAGCTTCGCGATCGAGAGACGTGTCGTGTCTCTCTCGCGCCCGTGACGTCGCGCTGTCGTTCCCGCTTTAGAGACACGGCGTCGTGCTCTCTCGCTCCCGTGCGTACGACGTTTTCGCCCGTGTTCTTCGCGGTCGCAGGAAAATGGTCAAGTCTACGTTAAATGTTCTCGGGTGGTCACCCACCGGTTCCCGCACTACACAATAAAATCTAATTTTATTTTATAGTGACGTTACCGCCATCGCGATAGCGACAGATCCCGCGCTCGTTCACGCTACTCCCCAGTGAATCCCGACCCCTCTACCACAACCCACAGCCTGAGCGGCCGTGCTGTGCCGCAACCGTTCTCCCCCGTGCAAGTGCATCCAGTTGGTCCGGTTAAACGATTCCGGCGATCAAAAATCGAGGAGGTCTCCTGACTCCGAACCCGGTTAGGATTCCGGGATACCAAAAATCAAGGAGCTCCAGTCTCCGCCTGGCGGGTCGGGTTTGATCACCCCGACCCCAGTTTATTCCGGTTGAGACGACCGGAGAAACAAAGTCTCTGGCGCCCCGGGTATTGCGGATGCACGCGCACGGGAGGAACGGCCGAAGGTGACGGTTTCTCGCACCAGATCCCGATTTGAGTTCAAGTTCTCGTTCTCGTGGTTAGAGAAGATATCGTCCGTCACAATATATATATATATATATATATATATATATATATATATATATATATATATATATATATATATATATATTATTTTTCCTATTTTATTAAATAAAAACAAATACAACTCACCAGAATAAATTCTCGCTCGGCCGTGATGTCGTACACAACGAGGTTGTCGTTTTCACAATAATACTCCTCCATTCTACAAACAGGCGGAGGCATATAAATTGTTTTATTCTTTAAAAAAAATATTTTACGGCTATTGCACGGTGAAAAATCGTACTTACGTTAACGATGGTGGCTTCGTCTCGAATGAAGACAGATGAGCATCTTGTGACAGAATTACGCATGGTCACATTTTTGCTGAAACATTTTTCTATAGGTCGCGTGCATTAAAGAGAAAATGATGTAGAAAGAAAGGCATGAGAGAGAGAGAGGAGTGCGAGCGCCAGGCATTGACACAGCGGAGCCTTCATGTACACACAGGAGTGAAAAACAATACATTGGGAAAGAGTCTGATATAAAGATGTAGTAGCGAGAGTAAAACAGCTGACCATAGACACAACGACGAGACACCGTGTAAGTGAACGTACGGCCTGCAACGCATCTAAAGAGAGAAATAATATATATCTGCAACGCAACTGAAGCGAGAAAGAATATATAGCTATAGTATGCTGTCTTCACGCAGCGGGGCACGTTATATATATTTTCTGTTATAGCTAAACCGATCACAGGTACAGTGACGAGGCCTCTGTATGTGCGGGCGGTAGTGCAATCTGCTGATCGCAGACACAACAACGCTGAACCGTGTATGTGAGCATGCGGCCTACAGCGCAAACGAAGAGAGAACGAACTATATATATATAAAAATATATATTTTTCTTCGCGCTCTACCACTATACCCATATTTCATCGTCGCCCACGCTCGAGCTACGCGTATAGCTTTACTCTACGGGTGAGCGGTATAAATATAGATATATATATATTTATATATATACACACACACATATATATATATATATATATATATATATATATATATATATATATATATATATATATATATATATATATATATATATATATATATATATATATATATATATATATATATATATATATATATATATATATATATATATGTGTATATATATATAAGTAGTAGGGCTAGGCCGGTTTATTGATCTTTATATATTTAAAATTTATTGTTGATTTATTTTGTCTTATATTGTTTACTTCATGGATTTTATTATTTAGCGACTGTCGCCAGAGAGCCAAGTTGGTTGAGCCGTGTCGCTGAGAGAAGCGATCAGATTACACGTATGCATGAGAGAGAGCGAGAATGAGAGATGGAGCGACCGCATCGCGTGCATGTGAGATAGAGCAACTAATCTGCATGTATAAAGACATATACACTTTAGACATTCAACGATTAAAGCGATTGGGTTTGTTTGGGTGAAATCCCAAACAAATCGCCGCGCACGTCTTCGAACCTCTATTGCATCTCAAGGCCAAAATGCCTGGGACATTCGCAAAATAATAAAATTATGCGAATGATATTGCAAGCGCTTCGCGGATCTCGTTGAAAAAGTTGATGTCGGGCAAAAATCCAAAAGTCTGCAGAAAATCATATAATGAACAAATGCACATGCCACCAAGGATGCAGCTGTTATAGAAATGGAATATAAATCGTGATTGAGAGGTACACACTTTCAGCGTACATAGGAAAAAAAAGCACCGTTAAAATGTCGATTCAGCATCACGTGTCATTTCAAGGTCAAAATGTCTGAGATATTCACGAAAAAATAAAATTATGCGATTGATTCTGCGAGCGCTTCGTGAATCCCGTCGAAGAAGTTCATGTCAGAAAAATCGTAAAGTCTGTAGAAAAATATATAGCGAAAAAATGCCCACGGCACCGAGGATGCAGTTGTTATAGAAATGGAATATAAATCGTGATTGAGAGGTACACACTTTCAGTCAATGTTTGAATTTCCGAGATCGCGGAGTGCCTCGCGCAGAGATATGACGGATAATATTGAAAAACATCTTTGCGAGCAAGGGGCTCAAATTAGTTCGGTCGAAGAGTACATTGTGTGGGAACAACGATGTGACGAGTATATCGAGTCGTTAGAAGAACAAAGTCGAATTAAACGACCGCGATTATCGATAGGAAATCGTCAATCGTTGGTAGCCCAAGTCGCGCGACTTGAAGGCTTCAAGAATTCGGTGCGTCAGCGTTTCATACACACGGGTGCTGAACATGACAACCATGGATTCATATGGCGAGAAATTGATACGGCATTCGAGGGTCGGATCTTGACTGGTGTAGTCATAAATCACAACCACATCGAACCTCAAAAATGTCTCAAAGACGCTAGTGATGTCGTGCTTTCACGCGTTCAAACCATTATTGACAATCATGGTAGTGTGAAAATTAATACCGTTTTCAACGGCAAATTTGTGGCGGGTGCCAAGCGTGCAAATAAAAGCATTCATACTAAAAACTAGGAACTTTTCAATACGTCTGATTTACGCGAGTGGTACGATCAAAGAATTATTGAGCCCATTTCGACATCACTCGAAGAGTTTCAGGAACGCGACAGCGGGTGGGCATTGTCGCGAATATATAACTTGACTATGAATATAAATAAATATAATTCAATGCTTGCGGGATGCAACATAATGTTATCGTGGTCGATAATGCTGAAAAGAGCAGTCGTTAATGTGAAATCGAGTGATCAAGCATGTTTCGCATGGTCCGTAGTTGCTGCTCTTCATCCAGCCCAACGTAACAGTGCGCATGCATCTTCATACCCGCACTACTCGACAGTGCTAAATGTTCAAGACATTGAGTTTCCAATGACTATGAATCAAATTAAAAAATTGGAAATTCGTAATGACATTTCAATCAATGTATACACCATAGAGAACGACAGCACTGTTCCAATTCGCGTGAGTGAGCGAAAGAGAGAAAAGCATGTCCAATTGCTCTACGTGGAAGATCCGCAGCAAAACATCGTTGGACATTTCGCATGGATCAAGATCTTATCAAGGCTTGTCAGCGCGCAATTAAGTCAGAAGCATCATCGAAAATAAATTTGTGATAGGTACATAGATTTGATATGATTTAATGTATCAAAATAATTAGTTCAAAACTGATTTTTTGTTTGTTTTCGCAGATGTCTACACTACTTTCATTCGGAGCAAAAATGGCAAGGGCACACTGTGGACTGCGGCCAGATCAACGCCTGTGCCGTCCGTCTCCCGAACGATGCGAACAAGTGGCTCACTTTTAAAAACTTCAATCATAAGGAGCGACTTCCATTCGTAATATACGCCGATCTTGAGTGCGTTCTTGCGAAAACGAATGAACAAAACATGTACCAACACCACGAGGTTTCTAGTATCGCATACTACGTACATTGTTCATACGATCAATCGTTATGCAGATATGAATCGCACCGTAGTAGCGATTGCATTGCATGGTTCGTCGAAGAACTAAAAAATGCAGCTTTGCATGTAAAAGATATTTTATCTTCAAATATCCCCATGGTACAGTTAACATCCGACGAGGAGCTTGAATTTCGAAGCGCGATTAAGTGTCACATATGTGAAGAAGATTTTGCACAAACCGATACACGAGTTCGCGATCATTGTCATTTAACTGGGCGTTACAGAGACCCCGCCCATTCAAATTGCAATCTAAACTTCAAACAATCATTTTTCATTCCGGTAGTTTTTCACAATTTGGCTATAATGCGCATTTTATAATCAAGGAAGTGGCCACCGCGTTCGAAGGGAAAACTTACGTGCTTCCAATAACAAAAGAAAAATATATTTCGTTCACTAAAACTGTTCAAACTACTACAGAAGAAACAAAAAACCAAATTAAATTACGCTTCATCGATTCATATAAATTTCTAACCACAAGTCTTGAGAAATTGGCATCATTTTTAACGACGGACAAACTGAAAATTCTACGCTCACAATTTGATGGCCTACCGATGCATGATTTTACATTATTAACACGGAAAGGTGTCTTCCCGTACGAATACATTGACCATGTCAGCAGATGGGAAGACACGTGTTTGCCGCCGCGCGACGCATTTTACAGTTCCTTGACCGGGGAAACGATCAGCGCGAGCGAGTACATTCACGCTGAGAATGTCTGGGAGCGGTTTTCCATTCAAACGCTTGGTGAATATAGCGATTTGTATTTGAAGACGGATGTCTTGTTATTAGCAGATATTTTCGAAAATTTCCGTGATACGTGTATTGAAAGTTATGGGCTTGATCCGGCGTATTATTACACTCTTCCCGGATATACTTGGGACGCCATGTTGAAATATACGAACATTACGTTTGAATTATTGACCGACATCGACATGATTTTATTCATCGAGCGAGGTATACGCAGAGGTTTAAGCCAATGTTCAAACAGATATGCACATGCTAATAACAAGTACATGCAATCGTATGATCCATTGAAATCATCTTCACACCTGATGTACTTCGATGTGAACAACTTGTATGGATGGGCAATGTGTCAACCTTTGCCTTATGCTGATTTTCAATGGATCGACGCGACATCGGATTTTGACATATTATCCATAGCGCTAGATTCGCCTGTAGGCTACGTTCTCGAAGTCAATCTCGAATATCCGCAACGTTTGCATGATTCGCACAGTGACCTTCCGTTTTGTCCGACACGCGACAAACCACCTGGCAAGCGCCAAGAGAAATTGCTCGCAACCGTATGCGATAAGAAACGTTACGTGATACACTATCGTAATTTGCAGCAGTGCATGCGGCATGGACTTAAAGTAGCGAAAATACACCGAATTTTGAAATTCACTCAATCCCCCTGGTTGCGTTCATACATCGAATTGAACACGCAGTTTCGCACACGTGCTACACATGATTTCGAGAAAAATTTGTATAAATTAATGAACAATGCAGTATTTGGTAAAACGAGGGAAAGCGTGCGAAACCGTGTAGACGTGAAACTGGTAACAAAGTGGGAGGGACGGTATGGGGCAGAGGCAATGATCGCTAAACCAAATTTTCACAGTCGAAGTATCTTTTCGGAAAATCTTAGTGCCGTCGAATTGCGAAATCTGGAGGTAAAATTTAACAAGCTGATTTATGTGGGCATGTGTATACTCGACATTTCGAAAACATGTTTATATGAGTTTCACCACGAATACATGATTCCGCTGTATCAGCAAAACTGCAAGGTCATGTATACCGACACCGATAGTCTCATATACCACATCAAGTCTGACGACGTTTACAACGATATGAAGCGTAACATTGACAAATTTGATACGAGCGAATACCCGATGGAAAACGTGTACGGTTTACCGATAGTCAACAATAAAGTGCCCGGGCTCATAAAAGATGAAAATAATGCTATGGTAATGACGGAATTTGTGGGATTGAGAGCAAAAATGTACGCTTTGCGAGTCGATGGTAAAAAAGACACGAAAAAGGTGAAAGGTGTAAAAAGTAATGTCGTCGCACGAACAATAAGCTTCAATGACTACACTCGCTGTTTACGGGAAAAAATTGAGATGACTCGTCAGCAGTCTTGCATAAGATCGAAGCTGCACGAAGTTTACACTATTCCAGAGTCAATAATTGCTCTAAGTCCACTCGATGACAAGCGGTATATCGTGCCGAAAAGTACGGACACTTTACCCTGGGGTCATTATAAAATAGCATTGTAAATGTGTTTGTTAGGCTACATTGTATATATTGTTATAAAATAAAAATGGATATATATAATGAATGTAGTAATGAAAATTTGATATATATTGGAAAATATTCATGTTATACATAATGTGAGTATGTTAATGTTTACAGGATATAATGATTTATTTCTATAAGGAATGGTGAATGAATACATAAATAACATGGTATGCCTAATGTAAATAAACTTTATTGAGTTTTTCATATACTTTATAAAAGTTATTACAATATGTTATTTTTGTGTATCCACGAGTTATGAGATTTATCCATTCCCAACCATTTAATATAAACATCATTGCCCTTTTTGCGTATTATCTTCTCCACGAGATATATGTTTGGATTGGCAACACGTTGCAGTTCGTATTCGTAGAATCCTCCGGCTATTGGATTTCCACTTGAGTCCTCGACTAGGTACGTTACAGGATACGTATGTTGCACCTTGACGTTTTTCAACACTTCGGTGGTCTAATTTGGCGTGAAACCTTTTTCAAATATTGTCTTGAATTTGCTTACGCGCACAAAATCAGTGACTTTGAATCTTGCAGGAGCCGCAATTTTTACATTGCTGTATACTCAATGTATACTCAAATTCATCCAGGCGTTCTGTTAACAGCTTGATTTTCATTTCCACGTAACGTTTATTAGCAGCATCGTAATCCCCTTCAGGTAGGGCTACGCCTCGTATTTAACGTGATCTTGCATCGAAGCCACTAGAGGTTAGACAGAGAGCATTATCACGTGTATAATTTCTTATTAGCCCATTCCACTGATAGTATGAATTATTCTGCGCTCCAAGCGATGATCCGAATTCATTGATCGACATCTCGGTATCAATAGCGATGAAGGAATGATCATTATCATCGATGTATAGGTTAATTTATAGTGAGACCCGCTTCGCGAAGTTCCTCAATAATCGACATTATCTCATTGTCGTGAGCGTTGTTACCCGCGTGTCGTGAAGCTTCCAACAAGCGCAAACGATCGACCAACTCATTGGGATCATTCCAATGGACGTAATCGATTTTGTTGTTATTTAACGTCATGGCGAGCGGTATTTCTATACCTCTTCCAGTTTTTCGGTCGAAAGTTAATGGTCCAATTATATATTTATACTTGAAGCCTTTGTTACCCAATACAGGATTGAGTATATTGCTACCACGTCGATGTGTATTGCATCGTCAGGAATTCTCTTGAAGATTAGCTCATAGAGTCCAGGGGTTCCAAAGTATTTTATGCCATCGATTAATATATTATTATCATTATCCACATCGAAACGCTTATCGCCTAACATCATTCCTTCATTGCTAAATTTGACGCCATACACGTAATCCATACTGGAATTTTTGTCTTGTGAAAGAATAGATGAAATATATTGTTGACCAAGTGGACCGAAATGTTCGCGCAATATATTTTGATCTTCAGCCGTTTGTAATTGACGTTGAACTGTAGACACGAATGATTCGGGCGTAGTCTCAAAAACGTCTTCTTCAACAATGGTGGCTGGTTGCAATGGTACAGCAGCCATCGACGTATCATCCAGAGATTCCTTTCGTCGCTTGCGTTTCAACTGATTCGGTGTAGAAGTTACCAGCGAATCTTGAAATAATGAACGTGTGCGCTTTGTTCCTTGTTTCACATCCTTTTCTAGGTCCTTTGCTTCCGTCATACTCAACGATTCAATTTCCGGCCCAAGACATTCAACCGCAGCTGATTGCTCAACAATCTACTTGAGAGTTTCGGTGATTGGCTTGAAGTGTCTCTCCAATGCAAGATCTTCCATTTTTCCAGTCTTCAAAACTTGATATTTTTTGCGTATTGAGTCGCTTGTTTTCGCAATTTCCCTGGCAATCTTTTCATCAGTATCAATTGTCGTCATCATGCCCACACGAAATTATTTGTCGGTCGATGCACAACTGATGTCTCAATGCTGACTGTCTACATTACGGTATTGCAAACTCGTTAAATCCATTTCTATGTCGACCACCGGACAATGAGCTATCTATGTCAATCACCATGAAGCCATATTTGTGTGTTGCCAACATTTTTGACATAACACCAGAAAATCTTCATACGACATGTCCGTATTTACATGTTCATTGTAAACATGTTTCAAGTTTGTACGATCTTGTTTAAATAAAATAAGCAGATTCACATTGTCGCGTATAAGATGCTTGGGAACCTTGGTATATGTTTGGCAAAGGTAGAAACAATCAACGCTCGAGTGTCTGCCCATCGCAAAGTACTCTCTTAGTGTATTTTGCTTGTCACATGCTACGTCATCGAAAATACAAATGGAGTTCGGAAGCGCTTCGTGCGGTCGGATAACATCACTATTATTTGAGAATTTGAAATAGCCAATTTCGGTAATCGATGTCAGCAGATTTTCCAAATAATGATATTTTGGCTGTTGAAGCGATTTCGAGTATACATATAGGTTTTCAAAACGTACACCATTTCGACTTTCTATTAAACTTAACAAAACATTGGTTTTCCCACAATTTGAAGGACCGCAAATAATGCTGCGTATCGTAAGTGGCAGCATGTCTCCATGCTTGCGTACTTGTTGGCCCTCCATGTCTCTATCGTCGAAATTGGTCACTTGAATCACCGTCGCTTGTTGCACGAAACGCATGTTTTCTTTTTCGAATCCAAACACACATTCGCCCAAAATGCGTCGTGTGAGGAGTATTTATAGGAGTGCACCGAGCGAAATCCGCTCAGTACTGAGAATGTGTTTGTACCTATCGGACGACTGCAGTATTCTCCGCTTAACGGCTCATCAATTACAGTTTATTCCCAAAATTGTTTTGTTACAAAATTTGCATCACTTCGTTGACATTTTGTGGGTGAGGCTTCCCTAACATATAAAGGCTGATTCGGAAGTACAGCAATATCGCCGATGCACGCGTCATTGGAATTTACCGGGACAGCTAATACACATTGACGGTCCAGCACCGTTTATAAATAATTGTGCCGAATGTCAAAGAGAAAAGGCAACGGTTTGTTAAATCGTGCAATAAATGCACTTCCGATCGAGTTACATATTCCCGGATACCAATTTTGTGGACCAGGCACTCAGTTAGAGCAGAGATTGGCACGGGGTGATCGTGGTATAAATCCATTGGATGCCGCTGGTCGCGACCACGATATAGCCTATTCTTGAAGCAATCATTTAGGCGAAAGACACCTTGCGGATAATATACTTGCAACAACGGCACGAAAACGTATTACTGCGAGAGATTCGACTTTTGACGAGAAAACAGCAGCGACCGCTGTTTGGGCAGCTATGAAAGCCAAAACGAAATTCGGCATGGGAATGGAGACAAAGAACTCATCGACAAAGAAAAAAAACCAGTTAAGAAGAGAATACTGCCGATAGCAAAGCGTGGCGGAATTTTGCCAATGTTACCATTACTGGGATTTCTTGGTTCACTGGCTGGTGGGGCAGCTGGGATAGCAATGGCTGTGAATGATAGCAAAGCGGCGCAACGGCAACTTGAAGAAATACAATGTCATAATCGAGCTATAGAAGGCTATGGGCTCTATCTCGCTCCCTACAAGCGTGGACAAGGATGTTCAACTAAGAAAAAAAAAACACCAAAACACGGTGAAAATGCCCATGGGTGTAACAACTAATGTAAAATTGGAATGCTTAGCCAGGCGCATGTGCATACTATTCTTCAGAGGGGTCTTCATGCGCAATAATTTACCAGTTTATGGTGGCGTGCAACTAGATGAAAGCGGTATAGTAAATTTGGACGATGCCGATGGCCCCGGTACGCATTGGGTAGCCTATGCCAAGATGGGGAGTCATATAATATATTTTGATAGTTTTGGAAATCTTCGACCGCCCGAGGAGTCGGTGCAATATTTTGGACCAAATACCACAAAAATACAATACAATCGAGAATCTTATCAGAATTATAATCAAAGTATTTGCGGGCAATTGTGCTTGCAATTTCTCCAAAACGTCGATGATCAATATGTATTTAAGCCGTGACAATGTGTCAATCAACTCAGTATTCGAGGGAAACATGTCACTGACACTTACGTTGACCGCCATGAGTAGCCTTCTAACCGCAAATTATTTTCCCGCGGTAGATTTTAATGATGGCTGTTATGAACTCGGTTTGACGGATTTCGAAACTTATCACACAACACCAAATGTGAATTCATCAAACAACAAATTTTACTTTGACAATGATGACAAGGAATCTATAATCCCTGAAGGATGGCATGAACTGAGAGCCATAAATGCGTATCTGAATCGTGCAATTTTACTCAAAGGGGTTGATAGCGGTGATGATGCTGAAAATGAAATTATTCCTCGAAAGATTGATAACGATGACCTCGATGAAAATGGCGAATACCCAATCGTGCTACGCGCTAATCATAATACACTACAGAGCGAAATCAAATGTGCGTAAAGAATAAATTTCAGTAAACCTGACAACGTAGGATGCCTGTTGGGATTTTCATCAAATCGAATACTGCATCCCTGGAAATGGCAGGAATCTGATGTACTGATAAACATAATGAATGTCAACATTATCCGCATAGAATGTAGTGTCACTACTGGTGCGTACTGTAAGGGAGAGAGTGTACACACGATTCATGAATTTTCGCCGAGCGTACCACCAGGATGTAAGATATCGGAAACGCCTGCGCAAATCATTTATCTTCCGATCGTTGTGCGGAGCATTACGGATCTAACGATACGTATCGTGGATCAAAAGAGAAAACTACTCGATTTTCGAGGAGAAGAAATTACGGTGAGATTGCACATACGAAAGCAACGCTTGTGATGCTCGTTCTGTACGACACGGAATACGCCAGAGACAATATTTCTACGCGAGATAATACGATCCCACACGATAATACTCTTGCAAGAAGACAAGCGCCATTGAGTGTTAAATTACCCGCAAAGAAGAAACTCAGTGCAGCGAATCGTGAATTTTTAGAATCTCTGGGATTTATTGTACGACATACTTGAGGCAAAAGAATGACTGACGTTTTGAATATCAGTGGGGAGCCAATCTTTGACGACCGTATCAGATAAATTGAGACTCATACGTACAATCCGTATGCCAACTCAACGTTTGGACACAGTGATGAAATACGAATTCCTATACAACACCAAGACTTGTACACCCTACCATCTGAAAGTTTTCTCTACGTTGAGGGAAAGTTCACGGTGCTTAAAAAACCTGATGGTCAAGCAATACTAGTATTGAGAAACAATTCCGTTGCATTCATGTTTGATGAAGTTCGTTATGAGCTCGATGGTGTGGAGATTGATCGCAATCAAAACGTTGGAATAACAACCACGATTAAAAACTGCATCTCTCTAAGCCCTGAGAGGAGACATACTTTGAAAAATGCTGCGTGGGATGTAACACATAATAATGGGGGAAAATACTCCAATTTTTGTGTACCTCTCAACATATTTCTAGGATTCTGTGAAGATTACAAGCGCGTTGTTATCAATGCTCGTCATGAGCTAATTCTGATACGTTCGCGCAATGATATTAATTGCGTATTCAGTCAGCATCCATTAGTAGAGGCAGAAGTTAAATTGCTCAAAATACAATGGCGTATGCCTCACGTAATATTAAATGAGATAACTAAATTGTCATTACTTCGAACATTGGAAAGTGGGCGATACTTGAATATGAGCTTTCGCTCTTGGGATCTATACGAGTACCCACTGCTTCAAAGCACAACGAAACACTCATGGGCTGTGAAAGCTGCCTCTCACCTAAAGAAACCAAGATATGTAATATTTGCACTGCAGACTGGCAAAAAAAATTCTATGGCAAAGGACATTACAATATTCGACGACTGCAAGCTCGCCAATGTTAAACTTTTTCACAACTCGGAATCCTATGCTTACGATGATTTGAATTTGGACTTTGACAAAAACAGTTTCGCCACTTTGCTCAATATGTACTCTCGATTCCGTAAATCTTATTACGGCTGTAATAGTGATAATTCTTCGCTCACTATCGCAAAGTTTCAATATAACGGCCCTCTCACGGTTATCGATTGCTCGCGTCAGAACGAGTCTGTGAAAAATGCTACCGTGGACGTGCGAATAGAGTTTGAATGTAAGGAAGATTTGCCACCAAATACTACTGCCTATTGTTTGATCTTGCACGATCGCGTTGTTGAATATTGTCCATTGACAAACATGGTTCGTAAAATTGTATAGATCAGCAAGTATCCCCCGCTCGATAAATAAATAATTTAAAGACGAGTTTCTTAAATATTGACGTGAGTCATCAATTGATCTTGCTACCGACTTGATCGAGCCAATACATCTTCGTTATGTCTGTACCTACATTTGTCGATCAACAAGGGTTCATTGTTGGGAGAAACTTTGTCGTGAAGGAAGTAGCGATTCTGAGAGCGGAATGTGTGCTCTCTCATTACATTTTTGCGAGTATCATACCATGGAGACTTCTCACAAAATCTGAGAGATACGAAGCGTCATGGCTGATTTGGAATCATCATGGTCTTAAGTGGGCCTATGGAAACGTTCCATATAGCATGGCTCAAGGTTTAATAACGGCTGCAGTTGTGGGCCCAACGGAAGACGATATGTATACTATCGTATATGTTGACGGCCATGGAAAACGAGAATGGCTAGCTGATATATTAGATATGAAAAATGATCTAGTTATTTAAACGTTGGGCGCGGACTTTGGCGATATGGATACCTTAAGTAAAGTAGGCGCAAGCTATACTCTACGATGCGAAATGCATGAAAAAAATTGTGCATTACAAAATGTATTTAAAATGTTTAATAGGTGGTTGAATCATAAAGATTTATGCAAATATACGAAATGTGACATTATGTGATTTTTTAATTCTCCTCACCCCTTTCTTTGTTACATTATCTGTGATGAGATTACACAGTTGTATAAAATATTGCTCTCAAACTTTCGAGAGACGTTCATGAGACGTTCGGAGACGTTCGTGAGAGATTCGGAGACGTTCGGAGACGTTCGTAAGACGTTCGGAGACGTTCGTGAGACGTTCGGAGACGTTCGTGAGACGTTCGTGAGACGTTCGGAGACGTTAGGAGACCTTTGTGTGACGTTCGTGGGACGTTCGTGAGACGTTCGGAGACGTTCGAAAACGTTCCATTGATGTTCGAAGACGTTCAATAGATGTTCGAAGACGTTCGTGGGTTTGTTTGGGATGTCACCCAAACAAACCCAACTGCTTTAGTCATTGAATGTCTAAAGTTAAATGTATATCTCGCTCTATCTCACATGCATGCGATGCGGTCGCTCCATCTCTCATTCTCGCTCTCTCTCATGCATTCGTGTAATCCGATCGCTTCTCTCAGCGACACGGGTCAACCAACTTGGCTCTCTGGCGACAGTCGCTAAATAATAAAATCCATGAAGTAAACAATATAAGACAAACCAAATCAACAATAAATTTTAAATATATAAAGATCAATAATCGATGATCAATTAATCGATAATCGATATATACCCCCCTCCGCCGCTCCAACGATTTCCCCCTCCTCGCGTGACGTCAGCCTCTCCGCCGAGTCCCCCTTCCCGCGTGACGTCATACCGCTCCCCGCGTGAACCGCCCGCCCGCTCCCCTCTGAGATCCCTGAGTCAGAACCGGCCTAGCCCTACTACTTATATATATATATATGGCCGATCGTACTCTCTTTACTCTATTCATATGCGCAATGTATTTTACCCTAAAACTATAATAATTTTAAGGAAGCAGGGCAAAATATAGATGCGCGTAGAGCCCCTGAAAATGTTACGCTTTTAAAAAATGAATATTACGCGCCGATACTTTATAATGGTCATAACGAGTCGATGGAGAAGGTATGATGAGCTCGTTCACGATTTTCACAGCTCAGCAAAATTGCTGCCGCGAGATATTGTCTTTCATGCCGACCCCGAGAAATCTCAAGATTTTCAAAATGCGTATCATTTGCACATACTGTGATGTACGTGTATACATGATTCACAATATTATGGGTACTCGCAAAATTGAAACGACTATCAGTCGTGATTCAACCAGCTAACAGTACATTTCTTTGACGCGATAATGACCGACCGTTACCTTCGTGCATCTATTTTAGATCTTTTACGGGTATCAAACATTCAAAGCAGTCAGCTTCGACGAAGGTGCGATGATAATTGGTGCAGTGAGTTACGCTATTTACCGGAAACCTCTTTGTTGAAACGCTTGAAATATGTGCTATGGTGGTGACCGCTGCGGTCCATCGTTACGGCTTACAACAGAGGAATGTTAAAGGGCTGCCGAGTTCTTACATGTGCATTCGAAGAGTTACAGCGTAGAAATCTTGTGAACGTGCCGTGTATTCGAAAGCTCGTTAACGAAATAAACGGTAAGCTGTACCTAATATACAGGGTGTCCCAAAAAGCATCGCGCATATTGCAGATGCTGTTATTTTTCGGGTCGACTTTTATCTGCCTATTAATAAACCATCGTACTACCGATAACAATCAGCAACAGTATTCGCAAAATTATCGCTGGCTTTGGGTCACCCTGTAATGTAAGACGTCTTTTTGTGAGGAACACATAGTGACAATACCTGTGCGACCGCAGATTATCGGCGTCTCTTAGATGCGTCGAGAGATGAAGAAGCAATACTTATTGAGGAGGCGCGTGCCGTGGAAGAAGAAGAAGCTAGGGCGGTTCAAAGTGCTAGAGGACGCTCTGATTATCACCATCTTTCGCATGTATCAAACGATGACGAAGGAGAAACACAGCGGGCTCTCTATCCATCAAGCACCCCTGATATATTTGCGGATACCGAGGAGCGTGAGTCTACACCAGGCATACGTGAGCCGTCCGAAATTTTTACGGACGGCAATGAGAGTAAGTAGGGATAAATAAAAATTATACTAAATATTTTTGAACAGTTGATAACAGAGCGGAAATATAATTAGATTTACAGAGCCATGCGAACAGTGGAGAGGCCAATAATGACGACAGCAATGACGATGATGAAACTGTAAGTGCTAGAAGTAGCTGTTACGTACCGAACGGTACCCCGGGTTTCCCGAGTGAAATATTATTTTGTGGGCTGCTCCGCTCGTCCCATACGGGCCCGAGTTCTCTGGGAGGATAAAGGGGAGGATGCCAGAATACTTTGGTGCTTCCGATTATAACATGGATTATTTATTAATAATTGCCGACTTACAATGTTGTTGACGCCTGAATGAGTAAACACACACACACCACACACATACACACTCACTAATTTTAACAATATAGCACTGGTTAATTCGATACAAAGTAATTTAACGGCGCGGCTCGTGTTATGTTTTCAATTTGAAATAATGAAATTAGATGTAATAATGAATGCGTCTCTATCGCGGCGGTGTCGACTGCGCACCAGTCTGACAATCCTGTGCAACCACCTTTTGCACCGGGTTCACAAGGGGATACTATCCACCTCCCAAATGCAAGGGAATTATGGTCGCCGCGGAACGCTTTGTGCGTGAGTAGGAATCCGAACCCAGGGAAACCCCGTGGACGCGGTACTCGCGACACCATTTTAACGACCGAAGACTGACGGACGCGAACCCGTGAAGACGCGGGAGTCTGGGATCGCGACTTGCTTTCGGCCGGAGTTATACCCCAACACCAGGTTACTTCCGTGGCTAGATGGGAACTACAAATATTCACCGCCACCGGACCGATGTTAGCGCGGTAGCTATCACTCCGGTGGGGGTTTTCGACAATGTCCACGGAAAGTCGCTCGCTCCCGAAGTCCCACGGTCGAACTCCGCGGATCAGGCGATGCTCGATCAGCGGAATTCGATCGGGTACATCCGGTCTCACTATCGGCGTTTCCACACCCGACACCGCACAGAGACACGAGGCGACTAAGTCGTCGGTCAAATAATGAAAGCTAAACCCGTTAATAAAAACCCAATTATTGATATTACTAAACAAAACATCAAAAAGTTACGGAGACGTGACATAGCATTATACAGGAGCACTGGCCGCGCGACCGATCCGTCGGCTATGCGTCACCTACATCGAGCGCGTACAATCCTGACGAGATATTTACGGGCAGTAATGAGGGTAAGCAGGAAAATAATGATTATAATAATTATGAACAGATGATTAATAGAGGGGGGTACATACACAGCTTTGCACCCGGCGAACAACGAAGGGAACAATGTCGGCAACAATGGTGACCCTCAGCAGGAGGACAGTCCCGTTGAGGAATATGACCACCGAGAACATCAAGAGTGGGAGTATCGTATGGGTCTCGGATTGAACTACCCGTTTGAAGACGAGAATATACAGAATATTGTTGAGCTCAACGATAATTGGATACATCGTCTCTTAGATTCTACCACTGACTCAGATAAAGGGCGTCTATTTTCTCGCAACACATCTATTTTCATATTTCCTCTTTTTAATTATTGGCCTATTTTATTCTTTGTATTTCTGGGATTTAAAAAGAAAAGTGAGCAATACTATTTTATGGCGGGTTATACATCGGCGTCCGTAATACCTGATGAAGAGCTCTTGTAGACGCCCATAGGGGGTTAAAATTAACAATAATAACAGGTACATTGTAGTAAAATTAACGATAATATCAGCTGTAGGTTGTACACCCTTATCCGCTAGTGTTAACATTTTTTAAACAATCTTACCCGTTTTACAGAAGTACAGGATGGCGGCGGAAGACCTAGACGCCAGCGCGAGGCCCCTACCGATGAGCCCTTTGGCGATGTGCAACCGCCAGGCACCCGCATCGAAATCATCGGGGATGCTCGCCGCTACTTCAAGCATTTCAAACTCCGCGGTCGGGAACTGACCGTACACATTTGTCAACCACCGCCAGACTGCCACATTTTACAATGGCTTGAAGGAGCGTTTCGCGATCTCCTGACGCACATAAGAACGTCCTGTGAAGCTAGCGATTATATAGGTATATCGTTTGCCTCAAGTAACCTACCGCACGGTCCCGTATGGCTCTCCTTTCGACCCGTCAGAGACTGCACGCTTAACGATATCTGGAAATTAATAGCTAGTGTTGCCCAAAGCGCAGCATTGTTAAATATCGACGGTACATGCACGATAAAAGTTAGTATTATACAGGGTGTCAAAGGTTCCGGTAGAAAAAAAACTAATACACGAGGGTGTTAGAAAAAAGCTATTCTCACGATTAGGAATAATGATAATTTGTGTTTACCGCGATCACTGGTTGCTGCGCGAGCCTACGCCGAGCGGGGTGAAATACGTTCGGGTAACTTACATGCAAATTGGCAGCGTATGAGACAGATTAACGGTTCACTGCAGAGAAACGCAGCTCTTGAATTAACGAACGCCGCCCAAGTTACAGTACCCGCGAATGACTGTGGTATCCGTGAGGTTGCTCTCTTTCAAAATTATTTAGCGCAAGACGATATTGCGGTAGTGGTTTACGAATTTTTAACTATGGGGCACGGGGTCCAGCCTTTGTTCGATGGCACGCAAAAAGCCTTGAACACTTTTGGTAGCATCCAGCACACTTTGTACATATTATATTACGACCGCTCGCATTACTTTCAACCGATATTAAATTTACGAGGTGCTGTCGGAAGCCGCGATTTTTGCTCCTCGTGTAATTCACAATATCGTAGACTACGTCATAGATGTTCAAAAAAGAAGTGTCCTCGCTGCATGACCGCCCCGCCTTGCAATCCCAACGTAAATGCTACGCTCGAGTGTGATATGTGCGCTCGCACGTTTTACGGCCGGCAATGCTTTGAAAACCATTTGGTTGTTAAGCAGATGCAAAGACGAAAGTCAAATAGTGTTTGTGCCTCTCTCAAACGGTGCCGCGGATGCTTGAAAACACTACGGCCGTTGGATAAAAGGAGAAAGCATGTATGTGGCGTGATCTTTTGCAAAGCATGTAGAATAGACCATTCCAATAACGACGCGTGCTTCGTGAAACCCATCCACGACGACAAAGAGGCGGCTAAAATACTTTTCATATTTTATGATTTTGAGACGCAGCAATGCACAAATGTACACGGTGATGCTGGTACCTTTATACACAAGCCAAACCTGTGCGTAGCGCAGCGCGTTTGCACATATTGCTGCACGCGTGATTCTATCGATGAGCCTTGTGAACATTGCGGACCCCATGAGTTTGTCTTTAGTCATCATCCTGTGGGTCAGCTGATCGAGTGTGCTATCCAGCGGATCAATAATTTTTCGCGTACGACCTGTATTGCTCACAATGCCGGGGGTTTTGACGCGCAATTCATTTTGCGTTATTTGATCGAGGAAAAAAAGACTCAACTGCCGCGTATAATTATGAACGGTACAAAGATCATCTCGATGCGCCTTGAAAAACTGGTATTTCTCGACAGCCTAAATTATTTCCACATGCCTCTTAGCGCACTACCTTCGGCCTCACAGGTTCTATCGCTAAAGGTATTTTTCCCCATTTATGCAATCGGCCGGAAAATCAAAATTATGTCGGACCACTACCGTCTATAGAGTATTACTCCGCTGACACGATGCGTTCTGCAGAGCGCAAAAAATTTCTAGCCTGGTACAGGGAGTCAAACGACGCTAATTACGTGTTTGACGTTTCGAAAGAGCTTGTAAGCTATTGCACGGACGACGTCACGATATTACGACGTGCGTGCATAGCTTTTCGTTCTATATTTATAGCCAACGGTCGCGTCTGTCCTTTTGACGAGAGCACAACAATAGCGTCAGCCTGTTTTCGCGTCTTTCGTAAAAATTTCCTAAAAGGCAACATGATCGGTATTATACCTCTAGGTGGTTATAGATGGGCTCATAATCAGTCGAAAAAAGCAATTTCATGGCTCGTCTGGATGGAGCATGCTCTCGGGCACCCCATTATACACGCAGGCCGATCACGCGAATTTAAATTACCTCAGAATTTACTACTTGACGGCTACTACAAAACAAACGGCACAGCACATGTATTACAGTTTCACGGCTGCTATTGGCACGGTTGCTCCAAATGCTACATCTTTAATAGAGATCGTAAACAGCGCAATGGCCTGTCTATGGACGAGGCTCTAGAACGAACCATAGCCATATCACAGAGAATTCGCTCGAGCGGTTACCAATTGGTGGAGATTTGGGAATGCGAGTGGGATCGTCATGTAAAAGCAAACTCTGAAATTCGTGAGCTCGTGCGGGATCTTTCGCTAACAGCAAAAGACCCATTGAACCCTCGTGATGCGTTCTTCGCGGGGCGTACAGAAAACATGGTAACACTCTATGATACAAGGGAGGGGGAGCGTATACGCTACGTAGATGTCCGCTCTGTGTATCCGTATATCTGCAAATTTGGTAAATACCCCGTGGGCCATCCAAAAGTATTTATTGCTGAAGAGTGCTCAGAATTGACAGGGGGAGCTAACGATTTAACACGCGTTGATGGGTTGGTCAAATGTACTGTGCTACCACCGCGCAATCTTTACCATCCTGTATTACCCGTGCGTATGCATCAGCGGCTGCTGTTCCCTTTATGTCGCAGCTGCTGCGAGATAATGAATCAGGAAGAGTGCACACACGATGATTCCGCTGACCGTCTGTTCGAAGGCACGTGGGTAGTTGACGAGCTGCGAAAAGCTGTTTCGTGCGGCTACACAATACTCTCTATAGCCGAAATTTGGCAATACAAAGTAACGCAATTCGATCCTAATACGCAATCAGGCGGGTTGTTCGCCGAATACATCAATACGTTTTTGAAAATCAAGCAAGAGACGAGCGGGTAGCCTGAAAACTGCGCAGACGATGAAACACTGCAAGAACGTTATGTCACGCATTTTGAACCATCTGAGGGTGTTCGCTTGCGCAGTCAGGCGATAGCCAAAAACCCCGGGTTACGCTCGCTCGCAAAGCTTTGTCTAAATTTATTCTGGGGAAAATTCGGCCAACGCGAGAATCTTCCACAAACCACCGTGGTATCGACGCGAAAAAGACTTATGGAATTATTGACCGACCCCGGGTGTGAAATTGCCGGTATGCTTCCTGTAAATAATCAAACGTTGTATGTAAGCTATACTAATACGGATGAGGCTGTGATGCCCTCGAATATAGCGAATGCTGTAATTGCTGCATACACCACGGCGCAGGCGCGTCTAAAGCTTTACAGTTACCTGGAACGTCTCGATCGGCGTGCCTTGTACTGCGACACAGACTCTGTTATTTATGTAACGAGGCAGCAACCTAATGACTACGAACCTCCTGTAGGCCAGCTCTTAGGTGATTTAACGGATGAGTTGAGTGCTTATGGGGAGGGTAGCTATATCAAAAGCTTCATTTCCGGTGGACCAAAATTTTACGCGTTTATAGTGCGTGCTCCTGACGGGTCGGAGAGTGAAGTTTATAAGGTTGAGGGTATCACCCTTAATTTTGCAAACAGTGCGTTAATAAATTACCAATCTGTACGGTCCTTCATTGTCGGGGACAGAGAGGATCCTATCGTACTGCGGTACGATGCTATTAGACGTACAGAGTTCCATCATGTTGTTACGCGCTCCGAAACAAAATCGTGTAAGCCGTCGAGTGTTAAGCGAAGACGTGATGGCGAATACGGTTCGCTGCCTTACGGCTATCGTCATTAGAAATTGTAAAATATGTTTTACCTGCAAATATATTTGTAAAAAAAGAAACGCCACGTCTGTAGAGTATTTATTGCTGCTTCAGAAGTACCTTTTCTCATTCATCACAATGGACACACGGTGGACGCATCCGTGGACTTCAATGATCTGCGGACCTACAGGTTGCGGTAAGACGTATTTTGTAAAAAAAAAATGTAAAGTTTATCACGCAGATGAGCAGCGAGCCGTTCGAGAGGATAATATTCTATTATTCCGAGTGGCAGACGGGATATGCGGAGTACGGTACCTCTATTGAATTTCGTGAGGGATTACCTCAGTCTGCCGATTACTCAAACGACTCTCTCGCCAAGCTTTTAATTATCGATGATCTGATGCGTGAAGCATCGAGCAATAGCGTTGTCGATCTCTTCACCAAGGGTAGTCATCATAAGAATTTGAGTGTTATTTTTATAACGCAGAACTTATTCCATCAGGGTCATGGACAGAGAGATATCTCTCTGACCGCAAGTTATATCGTTATTTTCAAAAATCCTCGCGACCGTGCCTAAATACAGCACCTGGCGAGACAGGTATGTCCTGAGAACCCGCGCTTTCTGCAGGAGGTTTATTACGACGCAACGTCTAAGCCACATGGTTATTTGCTACTAGATTTGAAGCAATCGACTCCCGACAATTGTCGATTCCGTGCATGTATTTTTCCCGATGACCCTCATCATTTCGCCTACGTGCCGCGGAAAAAATTCAAAAGCGGCAACACGAGAGGCGAATTGCCAGTTCTACGTCTGTAATGGCACGCAACAGTTCATCTCTCTGCAGGAAGAGCATTGCGATATTGAACGCCCTTCAGTATCTCAGCAAAGAACAGCGCGAAGCCATTTTGCGAAAAGCAGACCATCGCATGATACGCTGCGTTTGCGAGTGTGCTTTGAACGTTCTCCGAGGGAATATACCTCTCAAGTCTGGTCAGAAGAAAAAACTGCGCCATCACGCTCCCCTCCTTCGCCGCTTAGCCTCGAAAAACGGGTGCTGGAAGAGTAATAAGAAGTTTGTCGTTCAAAGCGGTGGTTTTTTACCCCTTCTACTCGCTCCTATACTAGGTACTTTGTTGTCTAATCTAATTGCTGATCGCGGATGATGGAGCATGCCCGAAAAATGGTTTTGGTGCCTGAGGAAAATCTATTACAGCTCAGTAGTCATAGGCCACATAATTTTAGCAATGATAACGAGGGGTCAGCAAAGCAAGCAGAGAAAACAATCGAGGCGACTCTCAGCAGACTAGATGCGGAGATGAATGAGATTTAAAAATTTAACACGTACGCGGATGAGCGCGAAAAGTGGCTGGCGTATTTGAGTATACTGCAGCGGTACTTGCATTTCGCTGATGGGGAACGAGCACATCAGTACCATGCTCTTATGAAAAAGAAAGAGGGTAGTGCGGAATTCACCCCAGCCAAAAACGACATCCCTACAACCCGAATGAATGATTCCATTATCATCGAGAGTGTTCCTTTGAAATTTTGCAATAAAGCAAAACTTTTATTGCGACGTTTGCATGATGCACCTCCGTCAGATTTTTCTTGGGATTCAGCCGGTGTGGTTTCGGCCAGCGGGGAACCGATCAAGGATTCAAACATCATTGATCTCGTGAACAACGCAATGCGCGCGAGAAAAGTAGCCAAGCCGGCAGGCCGAAAAGTCTTTGCAAAATTTTTGCGATCCATACAGACACCTCGAGAATTTGTGGGAAACGAAGAACTTTGGCTGGAGTCTCGAGCAAATTCAACATTACGATCGCGCTGTGATAGTGCCACCGATGAAAATGACGGGGCTATCAGCGATGTTGGTCATGCTGAGTTTTACAGTGGCAGCGAGAGCAGTAAATCCGAACGCAGCGTACAGAACGGCTCCGGGGGGAGTTGCAAGAGAAGACGAGTGACCTGGGCCTGCCTTAAATTATCAGCATGAAAGTACTCGAAAAAGTATACTTTGATCCTTCCCATGAAGCGTCTTTCACTGGGGCTGCTGCAAAGCTGTTACGCGTAAGCCGTCAAAAAAAGATCTCCCCTGCTAAAACGACAAAGTGGCTTGAAGCCCAGGATGCTTATACCAAGCACAGACCTGTGAGGCGTCGGTTCCCACGTCGGTCCTACAACGTATGGACCATTGATGATGTATGGGAAGCTGATCTTGTAGATCTTCGCTCACTTAAACGTTATAATGACGGGTATGCTTATCTTCTTGTGGTCATAGATGTACTCAGCAAGTACGCGTGGGTCGCGCCCTTGCGCAATAAGGCTGCTGCGACAGTGGCTAAAGCTCTGACGCACATACTCTCCCTAAAGAGGACAAATGGTCGGTCACCCGTTTGTCTGCAATCAGACAAGGGCAGAGAGTTTACGAGCGCCGCCTTTCAGGCATTCCTGAAGAAAAATAATATCCAGTTTCGCGCGACACGCCACCCCGATATAAAAGCCGCTATTGTAGAGCGATTCAATCGAACGCTGAAAGAAAGAATGTGGCGGTATTTCACGTACTCTCGCCAAAAACGCTATATTGATGTTTTGCAGAATATAGTTTCTGCATATCATCATACGCTACACAGCGGCAATAAAATGACACCCGCATCTGTGACGCTTCTTACAGCGGCTAAAGCGCGAAATAGCCTTTTGCAGCGATATAATCAACCCAAACGATGGCCATCTCCTAAATATAGGGTGGGTGACGTTGTTCGTATCAGTAGTACAAAGGCGGCCTTTGCAAAAGGATACGAGAGTGGGTGGAGCAGTGAACTGTTTAAGATACATCGCCTATCATTGAGTAGCTGGCCTGTCGTATACATCTTACGCGACCTTAACAACGAGGAGATTGACGGTATTTTTTACGAGGCCGAATTATCCAGAGTCCAGGTGAGCGCGAAAGGCCGTAGGAAAAAGTGAGCGAGATGAAGGATGAGTTCTATGTAGTTTTACCTAGCAATAGTAGCATGAAGTATTATCCTGAAAACAGGACCACGCAGTATACGACGCATTTTCCGCAAAGCGTAAACCTGCAGGGCAAGTGGGCTGTTTCTTTAGCTGAGATACACATACCCATGACTATTTTGCATGTACCGCCTGAAGACGAAAAAAACTTTGTCAGCGTGGTAACGAACATTACGACACCCGGTGCTAAGGCCGACATCGATTTCAAAGATGAGCGTGCATGCGTGCCGGCTGGAGTATATCGCAACGTAAATACGTTACTCGAGTCAATAAATGAAATCCCGTGTGTGATGGGACACTTGAGGTTCCAATACACGCGTAACGGCTATGTCTCGGTAGAGCGTATCTGTACCACGTGTAAAAATCTGGAGCACTCTTTCTACTTCTCTCCGGTATTAAGTAAAATTTTAGGGTTCGCCCATAGTACAGGGGTTGTGGTGATGAGTGGTTCTAAGTGTGTTGCACCGCAACCGGCAGTCTCACCAACGGGATCCCTAACATGTTGTTTGTTTATACCGATATTTGCGAGCTATACATCACAGGAGATGTGCACGCTCCCTTGTTACGTGTCGTTCCTTCTGATGCAGATAATAATTATAATTACGGTTCTGTGAAAATCAAAAGTTTTTCGCCACCTCGCTACGTGCCTCTTTTACGCACAAGCTTCCAAACAATAGATATCCATATAAGGGATGAGTTTGGACAGCCGGTGCCATTTGAAGGAGGAACACTAACCGTGACGCAACAGTTTAAGCGTATAGATTAGTCGCAGCATCACAGAAAGAGAAAATGGATTACTACGATGTGTACTTTGATACACAGACGGGTGGAGCTAGAACAGGCTACGGAGGAACTAGTCAGGTATACATAGGCTCGCCAAATCAAAGGGGCCATGGCATCGGTAGCTTTCTCGGTGGCCTTTTTCGCCGAATTTTACCGCTCTTAAAGCAGGGAGCACGCACTGTTGGCAAAGAAGCTATACGTTCGGGAATTAATGTAGCAAACGATATAATAGATACAGGTATGCATCCTAGAGAGGCCTTTAAATCACGTTTGCGCGAATCGGGTGTGAATTTGAAGAGAGAGGCTGAAGAAAAACTCAATAGTCTCATGCAGGGTTCGGGCTATAAACGTTCGAAAATTCGCAAACTTGTGCATTCGGTCAACAGCTACGGTACGCGTAGGGTCGGTCAAAAAAAGAAACCCGCGACATCAAAAAAACACGTCGGGCGTGTAGAAAGACGTCCAAAAGGACACAGAAGAAAAAAACGTCACGATCGAGGACCGTGTCCGACATCTTTTCGTGAAAAAATGGCTTTCTTACATACTCATTCGTGTGAGTGCTCCAAGTCACAGCTGTTTACTACCAGCTATTTACACTACCACCGACTCAAACTACCATCGAGGGGACACAATGGTTACACTACAAGCCGATCTCGTCTCTAACAGACGATTCGCCTATCGAGTTCGTGGTACCTGGTCAGGATGACGAGTACATTGACCTAGCACATACCATGCTAAGTATGCGTGTTCGAATACGTTCGAACTCTGTAAAACTCGACCCTACAGTTAAAGTGGGGCCTGTTAATAATTTACTCCACTCAATGTTTAATCAGGTCGATGTATTCTTGAATCAAAAACTTGTATCACCGCCCAATAATGCTTATGCATACAGAGCCTACATTGAAACATTATTGAATTATGGACAGGGCGCGAAAACCTCTCATCTCACAAGCTGTCTATGGTACGGTGATTCAGCCGGTAAAATGGACGATATAGCAGACGCAAACATCGGTCTTTCTAATCGTCGAACGGTTTTAAATGCGCACGGGGAGATTGATCTGCTCGGTCATTTGCACTGTGATATCTTTAACCAGGAGAGTTTTCTGATAAACGGCGTTGAGATGCGTTTGCGCCTTGTGCGTACCAGCGACGCCTTCTGTCTTATGACGTCTTCAAAAGATTACAGTATCCACATTACCGAGGCGTCACTCCTTGTGCGTCGTGCAAAAATTGCCCCAGGTATGCTTTTAGCTCATGCGAGAGCATTGGCCAAATCGACGGCAAAATACCCGTTGACGCTGGTGTACACGGGGATACCCTGGACAATGTAATACTAGGACAAATACCGAAGCGCATAATTATCGGTTTTGTCGATAATAAAGCGTTCAACGGCAATCGGGCCCTCAACCCCTTCAACTTTCAGGATTATCAAATTAATTATCTTGCTTTGTACGCTGACGGCGTGCAAATACCGTCAAAGGCTCTCCAGCCCAACTTCACCGACACCGCCCTATATGTGGATGCGTATCATACGTTATTTTCCGGTACAGGTATACACTTTCTCAATCAAGGGAATTCAATCACGCGCACCGCGTACCCCTACGGTTATTGTCTTTTTGCGTTTGATCTTACGCCCGATCTTTCGGCAAACAGCGCCAGTCATTGGAATCTGGTGAAACACCGTAGCGTCAGGATAGAAGTACGATTCGACGAAGCGCTAACATCAACGGTTAATTGTGTCGTGTATGCGCAATATGATAACGTACTGGAGATTGATGCATCCAGACAAGTCATTGTAGATTTCAGCGGTTGAGCGCTGCGGTGGTCTTCATTTCTCGTTAAGCATTGAAAGCGTAAGCCCGGATCATGAATATCGCGATTGACATACAAGGTCTAAGGGATAAACATAATAATTTTATACCCAAAGAAGTGGCTGTCGTTTCACTTGATTCATCGCACGCTGATCATTGGATCGTTGCACCACCTCACGCGTACCGTCAATTACCCCAGGATGTGAAAAGAACGAACGAGTGGGTGACGCGTAATCATCACGGGATAGTATGGTTCGAGGGCTATACACCGTTACGGGCGATCGCCAGAATTGTGAGGACAATGGTCACCGGTTCTAGGCGGGTATTTGTAAGGGGTGCCGATAAATCACCCTACCTGGCTCAACTCACCGGCTGCTATATTATAAATTTGGAGGAAGACGACGACGATACGTCATTTGAACATCTCCCAGGAACCGGTACACGCTGCTCGTACCACTCTGTGATCCGCAAAAAAAGCATACGTGTGCTCTGGATAACGTGACGAGAATCAAAGCATGGCTCTGTCATAGCGAGCGTTACGACTCTTTATGGGAATATAGGACTACCACCGCACTGTCTGCAGGCCTGACCGATGCCCGCCTGTTATGAACAGTCTTCAGATCCTGGCCTCTCTTCGTGATATACAGAACCACTCTGTGGGTGTGTACCCTGCAGACCGCATACCAAAGATCTGGACGAAACCAACAGCGTTTGTTGTGAATACCGATGGACACAAACAGCCGGGAGCCCACTGGGTCGATATGTACGTCGATCGAGCTGGACGCGGATGGTACTTCGACAGCTACGGATTGCCCCCCATTGTCCCGCAACACCTCATTCGACTCCGTAGAAACTGTAAACTCTTCCGGTACAGCGCTCATCAACTTCAAGCTCCGGATTCGCAATGTTGCGGACAGTATTGCATTATGTTTCTTCATTATATGTGTACTGGCTTCGGTATGCATAAGTTTAGAAGTGTATTTTCAAATGATTTATCACGCAACGACAAAATAGTCAATCTTTATTGAAATGAATCAAAGAAGTGTGCGGCCGTGTGGTAGATAAGAGATCGTTGAAATTTCGGCTTCGATCCGGCCAGTGAAGGACATCCAAGGTTGTCGATGGAAATACGAATTGGTATCTTTACGTTTCGGCCCTATGGTTCGGGTCCTCTTCAGAATATGTATATTTTTTTTCTCAAAGTAATGGTATTTCGGTTTTTTTTTGGAAACACATATTTGGAAAGATGTTGAGACGAACTGAGACATTATTTGTGGATGTAAATAATGTGTTGTAGAATAAAAATTATACTCAATCGATAGAGTTAATATCGTTGTTGGGCGATTTTTACTGATCTATTGAGTTTGTTTTTAAGAGTGTCTTATCTTTCCAAAATGAGTAGAAAAAAAAACTCGAAATTTCAATTGGTTCGTTACATTTTGGGTTGTGTAGCGGACGGACGTTCGAGAAAAACTGCGAAAAGAAGCAGTTTTTCTCGAACGTCCGTCCGCTACACAACCCAAAATGTAACGAACCAATTGAAATTTCGAGTTTTTTTTCTACTCATTTTGGAAAGATAAGACACTCTTAAAAACAAACTCAATAGATCAGTAAAAATCGCCCAACAACGATATTAACTCTATCGATTGAGTATAATTTTTATTCTACAACACATTATTTACATCCACAAATAATGTCTCAGTTCGTCTCAACATCTTTCCAAATATGTGTTTCCAAAAAAAAACCGAAATACCATTACTTTGAGAAAAAAAATATACATATTCTGAAGAGGACCCGAACCATAGGGCCGAAACGTAAAGATACCAATTCGTATTTCCATCGACAACCTTGGATGTCCTTCACTGGCCGGATCGAAGCCGAAATTTCAACGATCTCTTGTCAATCTTTATTACAATGCTTTCACCAATAAGAACGATAAATATAAAGATGTGGACGGTGCCGTCGGTCGTGGCAGACGTCGTAATAATTGCGACTCTTTTAATCATAAAAGTTTACATTGTGTACAAGGCTGTTGTTCCCGTACGCGCTAATTGTAACCCATCATGTTACTTTAATAAATAATTGTCTTCAAATATTCGATTTATTTATTCTTATAGCTTAATCGTTTCAGCGTACAACTTTAGCAGCGATGGAGAGTCTTGCGGTGATTCACACGCCACTAAGTCAGCAGATTTTGCGAAATTGCCGACAAACAGTTCTCTTGGCGAGGCCGTACTCACACCTCCTCTCGTGATGGTGGGGGGGAGCGGTTGTGGTGGGGACAGTACTAGAAATAAGGCATACATTTCGGTAGTCAGACTGCAATTGTTACGGAGCCACGGTAGAGTTTAATGCAGAAAAAAAGACGCGAGTTGAAAGCACGTATAGAAGTTTTCTTGCAAAATATTGCAATTCTTCAAAAACTCATAGAAAAGAGGAGTGCGTTAAATAATTTAACATGAAAAATCACAAAACTTCACATCAGCGATGGACTTTACACGCATCAACAAGGTCGGGGCGATGGCCGACATCCTACCGACAAAGAAGATCGCAGAACTCTCCCCAAAAACGGACTACTAAATTTCCGATATACGAGTGGTGAAAACTCGATTCGGGTCACGTCTTATCGTGGAGGTGGACAAGACATTCGTTTGCTTTCTACCGGCGAGATTCATGAGAGCTCTTGACGAAGACGAGGCGTTGTTCAAGCAAATGGTAGCAGCGGCCCATGCAGATAATCTCGTTATGGAATACCTTGGCTCCGAATTCAATAATCTGGAGTTCAAGCCAGCTGTCAAATAACTCTGCATGACAGCTCTCGTATACTACATCAGCTTTGTGAGAGCGCGTCAGTCTGCAGGGAGAAGCCATGGCGGGCAAACGTTCATCGTCCACTCTCTTGGCAGAAAACAAACGTGCCTATAATCTACGACCATTGGTGATGCAGACGTTTTACAGTCTGAATAGTCAAATGACGAAAAACGTGTGGCTAGGCATAGATGTTGACGACGCCGGTCAACTGTAACCCATTATTCGTTTCATGTGCGATACCAACGGTTGGAGAACCCTAAATACATCATCATGGTTGACGTTTCAAAAACAGCTCAAAACCACCATCGCTGCATACTTCAAAGAAGAAAACATTGCATGCGCCTCCGACTACCCTACTGTTCATACGGTGGTCGCTTCTGATGACTACGTTCTGGAATACGGTGAATATTACGACCAATCCAGCATAACTATTCAAAATTTCAACGACTACGGCGTACACGCTGTACACCGTGCGGCGCCATTCTTCACCTTCGGTAAAGATGACTTCATCGCATTGAAATTATTGGAGGATCGTATCAACGCGTACGCAACATGGCTTAACAATGCTTCGACCGACGTGGGTAAATGTAAGGTTGCGCTTGTCCCCGTCATCGTATCGGAAATTTACAACACGACGGCGAGACGTTTACGGCGTCGTATTGGAAAGAAACACACTAAAATTCGGGCGGCTGTTCACCGCTCTTTATCCAGTGTCTCCTGCAACCTCTCCACACAGGCTAGAACAATCGTCACCGATTATCTCATAAACCATCAATTGAAACGCATAATCAATATAATGGATATTTCTAAATAAACCTGTATGTATATGTAACAAAAAGAAAAAATAAAAAGAAGGGGGCCACTATGGCGACACGACCGTTCCTCCCCACTCTTACCCCCACCACCGCGGCTACCCCTACCACGGGCCGAGGAGTGGGGATAGGAGTGTGGGTCGCCATAGTGGCCCCCTTACTACTAACATGAATATTTTCCAATATATATCAAATTTACATTAATACATTCATTATATCTATCCATTTTTATTTTATAACAATATATACAATGTAGCCTCACAAACTCATTTACAACGCTATTTTATAATGACCCCAGGGTAGAGTGTCCGTACTTTTCGGCACGATATACCGCTTGTCATCGTGTGGACTTAGAGCAATTTTTGACTCTGAAATAGTGTAAACTTCGTGCAGCTTCGATCTTATGCAAGACTGCTGACGAGTCATCTCAATTTCTTGCCGTAAACAGGGAGTGTGGTCAGTGAAATTTATTGTTCGCGCGACGACATTACTTTTCACACCTTTCACCTTTTTCGTGTCTTTTTTACCATCGACTCGCAAAGCGTACATTTTTGCTCTCAATCCCACAAATTCCGTCATTCCCATACACTTATTTTCATCTTTCATGAGACCGGGCACTTTCTTGTTGACTAACGGTAAACCGTACACGTTTTCCATCGGGTAATCGCTTGTATCAAATTTGTCAATGTTACGCTTCATATCGTCGTAAACGTCGTCAGACTTGATGTGGTATACGAGACAATCGGTGTCGGTATACATGACCTTGCAGTTTTGCTGACACAGCGGAATCATGAATTCGTGGTGAAACTCATAAAAACATGTTTTCGAAATGTCGAGTGTACACATACCCACATAAATCGGCTTGTTAAACTTTATCTCTAGATTTCGCAATTCGACGGCAATAAGATTTTCCGAAAAGATACTTCGACTGTGAAAATTTGATTTAGCGATCATTGACTCTGCCCCATACCGTCTCTCCCACTTTGTTACCAGTTTCACGTCTACACGGTTTCGCACGTTTTCCATCGTTTTACCAAATACTGCATTGTTCATTAATTTATACAATTTTTTCTCTAAATCATTTGTAGCACGTGTTCGAAACTGTGTGTTTAATTCGATGTATGAACGCAACCAGGGGGATTTAGTGAATTTCAAAATTCTGTGTATTTTTGCTACTTTAAGGCCATGACGCATACACTGTTGAAAATTACGATAGTGTATCACGTAACGCTTCTTATCGCATACGGTTGCGAGCAATTTCTCTTGGCGCTTGCCAGGTGGTTTGTCGCGTGTCTGACAAAACGCCACTGTGCGAATCATGCAAACGTAGCGGATATTCGAGATCGACTTCGAGAACGTATCCTACAGGCGAATCTAGCGCTATGGATAATACGTCAAAATTCGATGTGTCGTCGATCCATTGAAAATCAGCATACGGCAAAGGTTGACACATTGCCCATCCATACAAGTTGTTCACATCGAAGTACATCAGGTATGATGACGATTTCAATGGATCGTACGATTGCATGTACTTGTTATTAGCATGTGCATATCTGTTTGAACATTGGCGTAAACCTCCGCGTATACCTCGCTGGATGAATTAAATCATGTCGATGTCGGTCAATAACTCAAACGTAATGTATGTATATTTCAACATGGCGTCCCAAGTATATTCAGGAAGAGTGTAATAATACGCCGGATCAAGCCCATAACTTTCAATACACGTATCACGGAAATTTTCGAAAATATCTGCTAATAACAAGACAGCCGTCTTCAAATTTCGAAAATATCTGCTAATAACAAGTCGCTATATTCACCAACCGTTTGAATGGAAATCCGCTCCCAGACATTCTCAGCGTGAATGTACTCACTCGCGCTGATCGTTTCCCTAGTCAAGGAACTGTAAAATGAGTCGCGCGGCGGCAAACACGTGTCTTCCAATCTGCTGACATGGTCAATGTATTCGTACGGGAAGACACCTTTTCGTCTTAATAATGGAAAATCATGCATCGGTAGGCCATGAAATTGTGAGCGTAAAATTTTCAGTTTGTCCGTCGTTAAAAATGATGCCAATTTCTCAAGACTTGTGGTTAGAAATTTATATGAATCGATGAAGCGTAATTTAATTTGGTTTTTTGTTTCTTCGGAAGCAGTTTGAACAGTTTTCGTGAACGAAATATATTTTTCTTTTGTTATTGGAAGCACGTAAGTTTTTCCTTCGAAGGCAGTGGCTACTTCTTTGATTAGAAAATGCGCATCATAGCCAGACAAATTGTGAAAAACTACCGGGATGAAAAATGATTGTTTGTAATTTAGATTGCAATTCGAATGGGCGGGGCCTCTGTAACGCCCAGTTAAAAGACAATGATCGCGAACTCGTGTATCGGTTTGTGCAAAATCTTCTTCACATATGTGACACTTAATCGCGCTTCGAAATTCAAGCTCCTCGTCGGATGTTAACTGTGCCATGGGGATATTTGAAGATAAAATATCTTTTACATGCAAAGCTGCATTTTTTAGTTCTTCGACGAACCATGCAATGCAATCGCTACTACGGTGCGATTCATATCTGCATAACGATTGATCGTATGAACAAGGTACGTAGTATGCGATACTAGAAACCTCGTGCTGTTGGTACATGTTTTGTTCATTCGTTTTCGCAAGAACGCACTCAAGATCAGCGTATATAACGAATGGAAGTCGCTCCTTATGATTGAAGTTTTTAAAAGTGAGCCACTTGTTCGCATCGTTCGGTAGACGAACGGCACAGTCGTTGATCTGGCCACAGTCCACAGTGTGCCCTTGCAATTTTTGCTCCGAATGAAAGTAGTGTAGACATCTGCGAATACAAACAAAAAATCAGTTTCGAACTAATTATTTTGATACATTAAATCATATCAAATCTACGTACCTATCACAGATATATTTCTGTCCATAGTGTTTGGTCAACTGTGATCTGACGAGCCTTGATAAATTCTTGATCCACGCAAAATGTCCAACGATGTTTTGCTGCGGATCTTCCACGTAGAGCACATTGACATGCTTTTCTCTCTTTTGCTCACTCACGCGAATCGGAAGAGTGCTGTCGTTCTCAATGGTGTACACATTGATTGAAATGTGATTACGAATTTAAAATTTTTTAATTTGATTCATAGTCACTGGAAACTCAATGTCTTGAACATTTAGCATTGTCGAGTAGTGCGGGTATGAAGATTCACGCGCACTATGACGTTGGGCTGGATAAAGAGCAGCGACTACGGACCATGCGAAACATGCCTGATCACTCGATTTCACATTAACAATTGCTCTTTTCAGCATTATCGACCGCGATAACATTATGTGGCATCCCGCACGCATTGGATTATATTTATATATATTCATAGTCAAGTTATATATTCGTGACAATGCCCACCCGCTGTCGCGTTTCTGAAACTCTTCGAGTGATGTCGAAATGGGCTCAATAACTCTTTGATCGTACCACTCGCGTAAATCAGACGTATTGAAAAGTTCATAGTTTTTAGTATTAGTGGTTTTATTTGCACGCTTGTCACGCGCCACAAATTCACCGTTAAAAACGGTATTAATTTTCACACTACCATGATTGTTGATAATGGTTTGAACGCGTGAAAGCACGACATCACTAGCGTCTTTGAGAAATAGTGGAGGTTCAATGTGGTTGTGATTTATGACTACACCAGTCAAGATTTCTCGCCATATGAATCCATGATTGTCATGTCCCGCACCCGTGTGTATGAAACGCTGACGCACCGAATTCTTGAAGCCTTCAAGTCGCGCAATTTGGGCTACTAACGATTGACGATTTCCAATCGATAATCGCGGTCGTTTAATTCGACTTTGTTCTTCTAATGACTCGATATACTTGTCACATCGTTGTTCCCACGCAATGTACACGGGTGCGGGACATGATTGTCATGTCCCGCACCCGTATGTATGAAACGCTGACGCACCGAATTCTTGAAGCCTTCAAGTCGCGCAATTTGGGCTACTAACGATTGACGATTTCCAATCGATAATCGCGGTCCTTTAATTCGACTTTGTTCTTCTAATGACTCGATATACTTGTCACATCGTTGTTCCCACGCAATGTACTCTTCGACCGAACTAATTTGAGCCCCTTGCTCGCAAAGATCTTTTTCAATATTATCCGTCATGTCTCTGCGCGAGGCACTCTGCGATCTCGGAAATTCAAACATTGACTGAAAGTGTGTACCTCTCAATCACGATTTATATTCCATTTCTATAACAACTGCATCCTTGGTGCCGTGTGGATTTTTTCGCTATATATTTTTCTGCAGACTTCACGATTTTGCTGACATGAACTTCTTCGACGGGATTCACGAAGCGCTCGCAGAATCAATCGCATAATTTTATTCTCTCGTGAATATCTCAGGCATTTTGGCCTTGAGATGACACGTGATGCTTCATCGACATTTTAACGGTGCTTTTTTCCTATGTACGCTGAAAGTGTGTACCTCTCAATCACGATTTATATTCCATTTCTATAACCGCTGCATCCTTGGTGCCGTGTGCATTTGTTTATTACATATTTTTCTACAGACTTTCAGATTTTTGCTGACATCAACATTTTTGACGAGATCCGCGAAGCGCTTGCAATATCATTCGCATAATTTTATTCTTTTGCGAATGTCCCAGGCATTTTGGCCTTGAGATGCAATAGATGTTCGAAGACGTGCGCGGCGGTTTGTTTGGGATTTCACCCAAACCAACCCAATCGCTTTAATCGTTGAATGTCTAAAGTGTATATGTCTTTGTACATGCAGATGCAGATGCTATCTCATATGCATGCGATGCGGTCGCTCCATCTCTCATTCTCGCTCTCTCTCTCATGCATACGTGTAATCCGATCGCTTCTCTCAGCGACACGGGTCAACCAACTGGGCTCACTGGCGACAGTCGCTAAATAATAAAATCCATGAAGTAAACAATATAAGACAAAATCAATCAACAATAAATTTTAAATATATAAAGATCAATAATCGATGATCAATTAATCGATAATCGATATATACCTCCCTCCTCCGCTCCAACGATTTCCCCCTTCCCGCGTGACGTCAGCCGCTCCACCGAGTCCCCCTCCCCGCGTGACGTCATACCCTGCCCCGCTTGAACCCCCGCCCCCCCTCAGAGGACCTGGGTTCGAATTCTCATAACTATACTACTCATATGTTCTATGATTGAAATAACGGCATACGAATTTATATTCAATTCAGCGTGGCAGGAGCTGCACCTTCATGAGATTACGGCGGCTGAATTTCTAGAGAAATCCCCCCCCCCCGGCCCAAGACCGTTGGGTAAAATTTTATAATCCATACTTTCACAACCCTACTGGTGACAAGATAAAGTCAATAATGAATTACTTTCCGTTAGCCTCACTTAGTTTGTATAGCAATACTTTTTCCTAATTTACTTTCATTGACACATTTTGATACAGCTGATTGAAATCACATGAGTAAGTGCAAGTACTGCCGCTCATGGTTTTCTTTTATTCGTAACTAGATCGCGATCCTGACTACGAGCGAGAGCTCTTCGCCGACGAACGGCCTGACTGGCTCGCCGACAACGCTGAAGAAGCTCAAGTGCTTGCAGGAAATGGTAATGAAGACCAATATGTTGTACATAGAAAGACGAACTATTTAGTAAATGCATTTCTTGCTAAACGTATAAAACTTTTCCAAATCAGCCTCACTCCACTATATAAATATACTTATTAAAAAAAATGTACATAGTGCCTTCCGATGATGCCGTCGACGATGAGTCGTCAGGAAGTTTATTCGACGACTCCATGGACGGGGTTGTAAATCCGACGGGTAATATTGTAATATTTGTAGCTTTTTCAATTAATATATAGATGCGTAAACAGTATATTTTCAATGCAATTCTATTCAAATTCATTTACGATTCATCACTTTCATGTATATCACTTTTCAAATTCCTTCCACCAATTTTTTCCATCGTTGGAAATACGTTTTCATAATTTTTCTGTGTAGGAGACATCCAGCAATTTGCGGTGCCATTCGAGGAAGCCGCACAGCCATCACCACCACAGAATGGTAATTTGGACATTGATTATTTCTATGATATGCGATTAAAATTCATAAATTCATTTTCTCCGTATCATGTATGTTTAAAAATGTTGCCGTGTAGACTACGGTGCTTCCTTGGATGGTGCAGCGCGCGACTCTGTCGTCTCTGGTAAGTGTTATCAACATGCGATAAACTAAATCGAGTCTGTCGATTAAAGCTGCTCATTAATGAAATATATCCTCTATATGGAAAATGTTTTCAACTGTTTTAGTGAATGAAGTAGGCGATAATACGTCCGAAAGCGGCGCAACTCAACTGAGGATCCGGAGTCTAACAGGTAACGAATGATTGAGTATCTGCAACGAACCGCACTAACGGCGCGGCAAGACGGTACGATTACAAGTAACGGAACTCGAAGAAGTCGTTGACAGTATCATGCATGTCTACGGAATTGTAACAGTGCATTGTTGCATTACAATTCTTTTATGAGATCACATGAAATATAATGAATGATGTATAATGGTAAATAGGAAGTCCCGCCCGTGGAGTCCGCTAATGAAAAAAAACGAAAGCGGAATAAGCGGAGAAAAGGTGAAATATTATAGACGATGAAAATTGAAAAACGACTCTCCAAATTATAAAAAAAAACAGGAACGTTACATTAATGACGGTTGATTACAGTAATGATCAGGAGATCCCGTGCTCGGTTGCGGGAAAGAGCACTGCAATACGCTGAAACAAACGTGCTGCATAGTAAGCTGGAGGAAGCCAGAACCGAATTGCAGACAGCAGAGAGTAGGCTGCAGATGGCCGAAAATGACGGTAATAACATCATTACTTTTTTACGAGAGTAATAGGGATACATCATTTGTTTTCTCTGGGATTCCGGTGTCAATTTAAAACAATTAGCACTACTACTATAACAGTCCGAATATTAATTTGACCAAGTTAAAACTAATTATATGACAATGAAATGAATTGATTGATAACAATGATGATCACAAATTGGAAATACACAACAAATTTTCGCTGATATTCAAAAGGCTGTAAGTATGGGGAAAATGGTCGTAGTGCAAAAAAGTATATCAAAGCTTTCAAGTCACTGATTTTGAGATCCTGGGATCAAATATTTTTATCATTGAACATTTTAGATTAACCATAAAAACACAGCCGAGCAAAATGTGAAAGATTCGACTAATAAATTTAGCAACAAAAGAAATGATCAGTCGTCAGTCAAACAACCAAGATAGAACGAAAAGAACATTTCAAAAATTATTGGAGAGGCTAGGAAGGGAAAAGGAAACGGAAGTAAATGAAAAAAGGGTTTTGGATAGAAAAGAATGAGAAATAAATGAGGACGCAAGAAAAGTGGTAAAATGTTTACGAGGAGTTAAAAAAAGATGAACTGAACGGGGCTCTGAAGAAAATGAGAAATGAAAAAGGGGCGCGGGAAAATGGGATTTGTGGAGAGTTCCGGAAAGGAACTCAGGCCCTACAGGCTCTTTGTGCCTCCAGCAGGGGCACAAAGAGCCTCGTGTAGGGCCTGTGTACCTCCACTTAAGTTAAGGCCCTCCTGAAAGCTAAGAAAGACTTGATATAGTGTATGACTAGGCGGAAGAATCGCGAAATGGTGGAAAACAGCAAGGATTGTGTCAATCTATAATAACGGTATCGTTTTGGATGTAGAGTACAAATTGGCAACAAAAATAACGATTAAGTTATTAAACAAGTGGATCGGAAAGAACATAAAAATTGCGGAAAAGTCATACAGGATTCAGGAGAGGTAGAGGAACGAGGGATCAAATATTTACATTCAATGCAGTAATCAATGAGATATTAAAATCAAAGGGAAGGAAGTTGTAAGTTGATTTTGCGGTTTTTAATACCACTGTTAATAGAATATGTAGGGAAAAGTGATTTTAAAATAAAAATAGAAAGGCATAGACAAAAGAATGATGGTGACAATAGTGGAAATTCACAAGGAGACAAGAGGAGAGGTGCAAAGATAACAACAAGAGAAGGGGATCAGTTGTCAGTAAAATAACCAAGATAGAACGGAAAAAAACATTTCAAAAAATTACTGGAGTGGCAAGTCAGGGAAAAGGAAACGGAAGTAAAGGATGAAGGGTTTGGGGTAGAGAACAGTTAGAAATAAATGAGGACGCAAGAAAAGCAATAAGAATTGTACGAGGAGTTGAAAAAAGAAGTTCTAAACGGGGTTCTGAAGAAAATGAGAAATGAAAAGGCCGCGAGGGAAATGGGATTTGTAGAGTGTTCCTGGAAGGCCCTGCCGGAGGCACAAAGGGCCTCGGGCAGGGCGTGTGTACCTCCACTTAAGTTAAGGCTTTCCTGAAAGCTAAGAAAGACCTGGAATAGTGTGTTACTAGGAGGAAGAATCGCGAAAAAGTGGAAAACAGCAAGGATTGTGTCAATCTATAATAACGGTATCGTTATTGGATGTGGAGTATAAATTGGCAACAAAAATAATGAAGTTATTAAACAAGCGGATCGGAAGGAATAGAAAAATTGCGGACGAGTCATGCAGGATTCAGGAGAGGTAGAGGAACAAGGGTTCAAATATTTACTTTGAATGCAGTAATTAATGAGAGATTAAAATGAAAGGGAAGGAAGTTGTACGTTGATTTTCGGTTTTTAAGACCACTTTTAGTAGAGTATGTAGGGAAAAGTAATCTTAAAATAAAAATGGAAAGGCATAGACGGAAGAATGGTAGTGGCAATAATGGAAATTCACAAGGAGACAAGAGCAGAGGTGCAAAGATAACGGAAAATCACAGAACGTTTCGGAACCAGCCAAGGGGTGAGGCAAAGACGCGCATTGAGTGCGGTGTTGTTCAATTTATGTATAGATCACTTAGAAGGCACGTGGGGAATTGAGAGCGGTGGATAATAAAAAAGGGAAAACATTTTGTTTTTGAGTATTCAGACGATGCGGCAACGGTGGTTACGGCGGAAAGGTGAACGAGCTTTCTAAAATGTAGGAAGATGGGCGCACGAAACTGAGATGAAAATAAATGCGAAGAAGACAACAAGAATTATTAGTAACGGAGAATAAGCCAAAAGAAAGAAGAACGGGAAATCAAAGGAGAAAAAATTCAGTTAGGAAAGCAATTTGAATACTTGGAGTTTGACATGCATGATCTCGATCTGGGCACGTGAAAAGAGTGACAGGGAAAACGTGAAGAGCAACAAATATTGCATGGGGAATACGAAATAAGGCGGGGAACGATTTGATGGTGGAGAATCTATAATTGTTAGGGTTCATAGGGAAAGGAGAAGCAATGTATGGTGTTAAGATGTAGGGAATGTGGGAAATAAGACTTTTTTAACGAATGCAGAATAGACGGCGTTGCAAGATGGCATTTCGAGTAGATATCAACAAGAAAAGTGCTCAGTGTCGGGGCGGGTGGGGGGGGGGGGTGAACATAGCAAAAAATTGCTTATGTGAGGAAATAAGATCCATTGTGAACGGAATCCTATCAAGGGGGGGAGTTTGGAGAAAGTTATAAGGGATATCGGTATAGAAAATATTTTCACAACGATAAGGGAACGCAGAGAATGGAAAGAATAGGCGAGATAAAACAGGGAAACTTCAGGGAAGGAAGGGAAGAAAATGACGCAACCAACGTATAATGAGAAATAAAAGTATACATATTATCTGTATTTCTCATTTGTCATTTTATCATTTTTAGATTGTAGAAAATGATAAAATGACAGACGTTAAACATCTTCAATACGTAAAAGAAGTTTGGAGCTTGTTACAGAAAAAGCAAGAAATACAGCACAGGAGAGGATCAATGGACCGGTTATGGTGACAATAAAGGGGAAAAATATCATTACGTTGGGTGGAAAAATACAAAAACAGACATGTCTGGATTTTAGGGAAATAGAAAAAGTGTGCAAAAAGCAGGGAACGGGACGGGGCCGGTGTAGACGTGAGAATTAGTTTAAGGAAAAAAGAAAACATGTTGGATAGCAACAACGGAAAAAATATGCTAGGTAGAAAATAAGTTGAAATATACTGAGACGAATAGAACCGTCTCACGAGCGAACGACGCGGAGACGCGACAAGGCCGTCGATGTTGACAAGAACGGTCACTGCCTCCAGGTGATATTCGGGAAAAGAACAGACCGAGAAAAGGGTCAAGTGGCGCCATCCCTCGGAACGCGGAAAAGATAGAGACAAAAAGAAAAGAGAAATTGAGTAAATATTAAAGCAACATTTATTTAACAAAGGATGCTTGGGAAAGGGAAGAAAAGCGCGGAAAATAAGGGGTATATAAGGGCCACCTCGAGAGAGGAAAGACCTACTTGTTTCAAGTCAGCTTCAAAGCGAGTACCGAAACGAGATATTAGTACAGGCTTTTTAAGCATGGAAAATATCGAACTAGGGAAAGCATTGGACAAAACGAAGCAAGTGAGCACAATAAATTTGAGAATCTCTTTTATTGTGAAGACCGTCGTACCGGACGCAAGTACCCACTGATTGCAGCGGGGAAAGTGACCGTTGAGGAAAGGAGCCGAATAGTAAAAGAGAAGGTAAAAAGAGAATTTTTGGAAATCTCTTTTCAAACGATTTTCGCACGAGTCTCGAGCGGAGATGCCAAACTTTTACAACTATGGAACGTGGACTTTGCCATTAGTAGTGAAATAAGCGCATGTCCGAGCCCGAAAAGCAAGGAAGGCGACTGAACAAGGAAAGTGGCAAAGAGGAGCAAGTACAGAAAGGAAATTATAGGCACCATCCGATTAGAAAAAGTGCCATAATCAGAGAAAAGAAGGAAATCAAGAATCTCGCAGATATTCGAAAGAGAAAATTCGGTAACTTAAAGGAGAAAGCATAGAATCACGAATCTCGGAGCATCCCGCATTAATAAACGTCAGAATATTAAAGCTGACAGCCAGCTGGAAGCCTAGATGAAAACATGTAACGAGAGCGAGAGAGAAGGAACAACAACAAAGGGGGCAGTGGCCGAGCAAGGCCGAACCGGCGAAATCGCGAAGACCGCACGACACCCATAGGCACACACAATTGGAGCATTTAAAATTTCGAATACATACAAATCGAAGATGTACATACAACAAACGTACACGAACACGAAACGACGACCATTATAGAAAAGGAGTGACTCGTTACCCGGGCAACGGAGGCTCGCGAAATTCCGAAGAGGTAGTAAGCCCCGCCTCCTCGGTACGCGAGAGCCGCGACAGCCAAACCGAACGAGCGCGCGAAACCAAGATACAGGGGTATTCAAAATTTGTTTGTAATATGAGATAAAGCGAAATATGAATAAATCTTCGTTTATTTGTTGAGACATAAAAGGTTTACATTAATTTACTCCCTTATCGTGCCCCGAATCCTCATAAATTTAATGAAACTAGGGGTGACCCGTTATAATACGTAAGAGGAAAATCAGTACTCTGCGAAAAAGTTGTTAAAAAACTTTCGCGAATACGACTCGATATGATTTAGAAAGAATCAACTAAAAGGTTTATTAGGTGAAATGACAGAGAAAAAATATTAGTGCCTGTGAACCTTTTGAAAGGCCAGCAATAATTCGGAAAATTATTTCCCCGTTGATTTTACACGATTACTCTATAATGGTAAATGATAAAAATATTTGACCTTAGGAGCACAAAACGAGAAACTTCACGCTTTGATTTGCTTTTTTTACCTGTACGAGAATTTTTCACATTACTCAGCCTTATGAACATCCCTAAAAAATATCGGACTATTTGATATCTTTTAATGTTTGTGCATAGTGTATAGTTAAAGAAGGCGTAATTTTGTCAAAAATGGATCTGTAAAGGCATTCTATTACTGAGAATCGCAGTAAGCCGAACTGAAGTAATGTAAGAAACGTAAGAAAGTTTATCATGCGGATGGATGATTGACAAGAAGTAGCTTACAACCAAACGAATTATTCAATTCTTTTTTACTTTAATGCGTAAACAGATTCCATTTGTTTAACGCCCAACCATTACATGTTATCCGCTCTTTTATTGAGAGGACCGTTTTTCATATCATTACTTCGATACAGAGGGATTTATAAAAGCAGAAGACATCGGAATCGTTTTTTTAAAAATACATTTCAAGTTCAATTTTACATAACTCAAGAACTTACCAAGTTTGAGTTCTAGAGTTTATAGATATTCAGCAAAAAATAAACTTTTGGAAAAGCGGACAAATTTTGGTTGTTACATTTCTGATTTTTAAATATTTTCGCAAAGTTTCAGGCATCGTGGTATCTAAAATCGAAAATTCGTTTCACTCTTCCTAAAGGTTATTGTTAGTCACGATTAATATAGCAATGATGTTATTACTTCTACACATTTTTTTGACTATGTGTCATACCACGTTGAATAGACTAAAACGTATTTCTCAGTTTAATAAGAAGCCATCATGGCAATGGTATCTGTTCCAGAATCAATGTTCTAGACCCGCGTATCTGGTGTTGGTGTTAAATAATTAATAAACGCGTGGGAGTCCGTGTGGTGATGTCTTTATTTATAAAATTGTAACGGTCCCGACAATAACGTGTAACGATCCCGACGAAAAGATGGACGAAAGATGGACGAAAAGTAATGAGAAATAATGGCGCCGACCACGTGCCCGATGCCGGTCTTCCGTGAGGGCGTAAATCTCACGAGAGCACCGACGTGAATGAATTTGTGTTCCCGCAAGTACGTTCCCGAGTAGGTAAAAAGCCCGTACAAAATAATTCCGATATATTGAGAGAGACCCGGTGAAAAGAGCCCGAGGAAAATTTAGAATAGTCCGAAACACGTGTGGTCGCACCAAAGCCCAGGAATGAATAGAACGGTCAAGGCGAGGCAATCGACCGAGAGAGACGAAGATCGTCCGAGCGCGCATGCGTCGAGGGCCGCACCGAGCGATCCCCGTCACGTGGCGCCGCCGCTCGTCGACCGTGTCTCCTCGATCACTGCCGCGCCTCTTGAAAGCCCGAGATCCCGTCCCGAGGGAATGCTGATTCCCGAACATCCCGCCCGCCATCGTACAGCCGCGCTGTCGATAGAAGGCCCCGTGGTCCCGATGGGAAGAATGACCAGTTTGGCCACTGGTCGCGTGAAGCTGGAAGACGCCGTCCTGATGGTAACGACTCGAACCAGCCCGTCAGTTCCCGGATGAAGCTCGGTGACCCGAGCGAGCGGCCATTTTGCAGGAGGCAGGTTCCCGTCGGTCAGTAGCACCATGGACCCGACCCGAATCTCGTTGCGAGGGTGATGCCACTTCGAAATGGCCTGCTGTCGCTGCAAGTAGCTCGACGACCAGTGATCCCAAAAATGGTGTAGTCGCTCCTGGATGAACTGCCAGCGCGACAATCTTCTCGTGTTGATATCCCGATATGACGGCTCCGGAATTGCCGTCAGCGCGTCCCCGATGAGAAAGTGCCCGGGTGTAAGTGCGGTGAGGTCCTCTGGATCCTCGGACATAGGCTCCAGCGGACGTGAATTGAGCACGGCCTCGACCTGAACCAGAAGAGTCGTAAATTCTTCGAAGGTCAGGCTCGTCTCCCCGATGGTCCGCCGAAGGTGGAATTTGACAGATTTGACTGCCGCCTCCCATTTCCCACCCATGTGTGGCGCTCCCGGTGGATTAAAGGCCCAATTCGTCCCGTCGTTGGCCAAGAGGTGAGCTAGTTGCTCGGATTCCCGAGTCCCGGCCTTGAACAACTTCGTTAGCTCAGCACTGGCGCCTCGAAAATTTGTCCCGCAGTCGCTGTATAGAGTGTGACACACTCCCCGTCTCCCGATGAACCGCCGGTACGCCGCTAGGAACGTATCTGTTGATAAGTCTGTAACAATCTCCAAATGTAAGGCAGAAGTTGCAAGACAGACGAAGATGCACAGCCAACCCTTTTGTACCCGACTCCCGCGCCCGCGCCAGCTCTTGAGAGACACTGGCCCCGCGTAATCAACCCCCGTGAATAAGAATGCCCGCGATGGTGTAACCCGAGTAACCGGCAATTGTCCCATGAGTTGCTGTGCTTTTACCGCCCGAAACCGAGCACAGCGAACGCACTTTAAGACCCGAGAACGCACTGGAGCCCGCCCGCCGATGATCCAGTAGCGTTTTCTTATGTGCGCTAACGTCACCTGTGTCCCTCCGTGGAACGTGCGGAGGTGAGCGTCAGAGATGATTAATTGCGTGAGAGGGGAATCCCGAGGTAAAATGGCCGCATGAAGGCACTCGGGTTGTAAGGCCGAGTGTTTCAGGCGTCCTCCCACTCTCAGCGTCCCGATGTTGTCGATATAGCCCGTTAGCCGTGTGAGTGGATGCGTGCGTGGAAGCACGTGTGGTCCCGTGAGTATCATCAGCTCTGCTTCGAAATACTCTGCTTGTGTGGCTTTTACCCAATATACCCGTGCATGGTCCAGGTCTCCCGGTGAAATGTATGCTCCCGTTGACCCGTGTGATGCTCCTCTCATCTTGGCGATGGCCTTGAAGAGGAGAGCCGTTATTCTCAGCAACCGTGTAAGCGATGAGTACCGATGAATGAGTTCGTAGACCCGCGAATGTTTGGTTGAAGTTGTGAGAATGAGACCTGGTCGCTCTTCGAGCGCCGCTGTATCCGCCGTCCCGGTGTAATGTAACGGCCAATGGATTGAGGATTTGGCTAACCAGTGTGGTCCGTTCCGCCATGGTTCAAATTGCTCGAGCTGTGAGATTGTTAGCCCCCGTGATGCACAATCCGCTGGATTGTCCCGTCCCGGTGTGTATCTCCATTGTCCCGTTGGTAAAAGCTCTTGAATGGCCGTGACCCGATTGCGTACGAATTCCTTCCACCGCGATGGGTGGCTCGTAACCCATGTCAGCGCGACCGATGAATCTGTCCATAGATACACTGGTGCGCTCCCGAGGTTCAGCACCTGCTGAACGTACCGCGTGAGTTTGGCAAGAACTAGTGCGGCCGCAAGTTCCAGTCGCGCAATGACAAGGCGCTTTAGCGGAGCAACCTTTGTCTTGGCGCATACCATCGAGACTCCGGTATCGCCACCCGGACCCGTGACCCGTACGAAGACGACCGCTGCTAGTGCGACTAGAGAAGCGTCTGAAAATCCGTGTACTTGTACCGAAGTGCCCGTGGATATCCCGATCCAGCGTGGCACCGTGATCGTCCCGAGGTGGGTCAGCTCCCGACGAAATTCGACCCACGACTCTGCAGCCTTCGTTGGGACCGCATCGTCCCATGACAGCTTGTCCACCCAGAGTTGTTGGAGCAAGACCTTCGCCCGAATTGTGACTGGCGCAAGGAAGCCCAGTGGGTCGTACAGCTGCGCAATTTCCGACAAAATAACCCGTTTGGTGATTTCGGCACTCTCTGTGTAAGGGAGAGTGGTGAATTTGAAAGTGTCGGTACCCGGCAGCCACGAGATCCCGAGAATTTTCGTTCCGACCTCTTCTATCACCCGAGAAGAGTCAGAACTCGACGCTACACCGATCTTGTCGCAGAAACCCGGTTTGTTGCATTGCCACTTGGCTAAGGGCATGCCGCCCGCCGAGCAAAGCCCGATTAAATGTCTCGCTTGTGTCGCTAAGTCCCCGAGATTGTCAGCGCCCCCGAAAATATCATCGACATAGCGCCCCTTTGTAAGAGGGGCGACAGCCGTTGGATACTTATCCCCGTCGTCTGCTACCAATTGTAACAAAACCCGAACTGCAAGAAACGGCGCTGGCCTCGTCCCGTATGTAACCGTAGTCAGCTGATAAGGAACGACATTCCCGAGCCCGTCGTCCCACAGGATGCGTTGAAGGTCCCAGTCGTCCCGATGTACCCGGATCTGCCGGAACATCTTAGTAATGTCCGTCGCAAACACGTACCGATGTCGGCGAACCCAAAGCAGCACGTCTGTTAGGTCTAATTGTAGTTTTGCCCCCGTGTGCAATATGTCGTTAAGCGAAAAACCCGAAACTGTTTTCGCGGACCCGTTAAAGACAACCCGCAACTTTGTTGTTGTGCTGCTTTCCTTCAACACCCCATGATGTGGAAGATAGTAAGCCGTGTCCCGAGGTTGTGAATCAGCTGGCGCCCGAACCATATGTTGCATCGACTCATATTCCCCGAGAAAATCTTCGTAAAGTTTTCTATAGCCCGAATCCCGCGATAATTTCCGACGCATTCGCTGCAAGCTTGCCGCCGCTGCCCGATACGAGTTTCCCAGCTCAGGTGCACCCGACTTGATAGGTAACCGAACAATGTACCGACCTGATTCGTCCCGCGAATGCGTGGAAACAAAGTGGTTCTCACACTCTTGCTCCTCTGGCGTGAGGGATGAGCCCGCGTCTTCAGGAACCTCCTCCTGAACCCAAAATTTCGAGAGGAGATCCTGCAACTCCTGGAAGCCGTTGTCCACCGCCGCGTGGTGAACCAAGGTAGAGAGAGAGTGAGAGCCCGAAACCGGCCCGAGAATAACCCAGCCGAATATTGTATTTTGAGCGACTGGAGTATCAGGAGGCCCTCGTCTCACCTCTGGTAGGACGAGTTTCCCGTATGCGTCGGCCCCCAAGATGAGATCGACCTCTCGTGGTACGAAGAACTCCGGATCAGCTAGTGTAAGACCCTGAAAATGGCTCCAATGGCGATGAGGAAGAGAGAAAGACGGAAGAACAGGCATTAACTTGGGCAAAATATGTGTGTTTATTGATAATTGGTGGCGGGAGTGGAGTGACCGTAAGTCACAGCCGACCATCCCGCGTGTGTGTCCCGACGGCGTGCCCCCGATCCCGGTAATGTTGATGGTTGACGACTCCCGATGCAATCTGAGGTGGCGTACGAGCTGGTCGGAAATGAACGACAGTTCTGACCCGGTGTCGATAAGCATTCGTACGCTGTGTAAGTACCCGTTGCTCAGCGCCAGATGCGCCAACCCCGTCGCCAACAGCACCGCCACCCGTGATGATCCCGTTGCTGCCCCCGTTAATGCGGCCTCACCTCATTGTTGAGTCTCCGAGGAGGATGATGGCCCCGGTTTGCCCGTGGTCGAAGTTCCCGATGGTCCCGCTGCGTTTGACCCGTTCCCGTATTTGCTCCACCCGATGTCGATCATGGTGCGGTGCTTCCGGTCGCACTCCTTGCACCTTGCTGCCGTCTGGCAAGACCCGACATTGTGTTTCCCGAGGCAATTGAAACAAAGCCGCAGCTTTGATACTACTTCCCGACGAGCCTCGTTCGTCATGTGACGAAACTGAGGGCACGAAACGATGAAGTGTCCCCCTTGACACTGTACGCACGCGGTGCCCGAAGTTGTGGTGGTGGCGTACGACCGCGCGCCCGTAGCCCGTGATGACGGCTTTGCCCGATTACCCGATGAAGAATTGGCCGATGGTCTGAGTCGTCCCGCTTCTGCTTCCTCCAAGGCCCGAGCCCGACTCGCCAGGAACGCGCGCAATTTCGCGTAGGATGGTGGTTCCTGGGATTGCCCGTGGTGAAGCTCCCATGCCTCGCGCGACGCCGTGTCGAGTCGTCGCGACACCGCAAAGACCAGCACCCAGTCCCAATGCTCTATGGGCGCGCCGAGTGCTTTGAGGGAGTTGCACGCCTCAGTGATTGTGTGCACGAGTTCGTGCAGTTCCGTAGCGGACCGTGACCCGATGGTTTTGGTGTCCAGCAAGCTGCCCAGGTGCGCCGACACCAAAATGCGCTTGTTCTCGTAACGCTCCAGCAGCGTTTCCCATGCCGGCCCGAATGAGTCGGCCTCGATGGGCAGGCTCGCTATCAACTTCGCCGCCTCACCCGCTGTTGAGGTACGCAGATAGTGCATCCGCTCGACGTCGCTAATGGCCGTGTTTTCCCGCACGAGGGCGGTGAACATGTCCCGGAATGAACACCACTCTGAGTTAGCGCCCGAAAATGTAGGGAGCGAGATCTTTGGCAAATGAGTTCTGCCCCCTCCCATTGAGCCCGAGTTCTCGACAGATGCGTTGGCCGTAGGTGGAGCGGCTTGCTGCACTTGTTCCCGTAATATCCCGAGCCGTTCGTTCACCTTGGTGAACGTGTTGAACGCCTTGGAGTACCAATCTCCAGTTACGTAGTCTGAAGTCAAAAACTCGAGGTCACACGACTCACCTATAGCCTCGTGGACGGACTCGAACTTTTCCCAGACTCCCAACCCGGATTCCCGCATGCTCTCCACCTGAGCCATGGTAGCTGACGCCGCGTCCGTGCCCATGGCCTTGTCCAACAGGTGCCCGAGGAGCGCGATGCGAGTCCGTTGCGTCTCGATTTTCAGCGCGAAAGCACCCGATGCGTTCGGCCGCGGTGAGGTTGCCCGTTTGCCCGCCCGATCTCCCGATGGTGATGGTGTGCGCTGTTTGCGCACCTTGGTTGCGGCGTCCTCCGGCAGTTGCAAGGCCGCCGCCGTGGTCGTCGAGGTCGAAGCGTCCGAGACGGACGGTAAGGCCCTCGCACCCGCGTCGACCGGCTCAGGAGCGTTCTCCCCGAGCTCGGTCTTTTGATCGGCCATTGCGAACACTCGACACTCGATTTGGCCCGATACTAATCCCGAAAACCCGGATACCCGGAGTCACTGACGAAAATGTCAAAAAGTTCACTTAAATGCGCACAAAAAGGGAACCCGGTTGTCCGTATTGAAACCCGCGTAGAAATGTCTTGTCGGTTGAGACTGTCACTTCGAAAGACGCGCGCCCCGATACCCGAAGGATCCCGAAAATTGTCACAGGGGCCCGCACCTAACTACTTCACTGCACAGAGTACGCACCCGCGTGGCCCGAGGACGACTGTCGCTCGCTACGTTACTGTCCCGATCCCGAACTCGCGTGGCCCGAGGGCTACCACCGCTCGCTACGTCACTGTCCCGATCCCGAATCCGAGCGCGCACGAGGGCCGCGAGACCCGAGAGCCGGCACTGCTTCGCGCACCGCGTGGCTCGATGAAGAATCACGAATACTTGCGACGTCTCACCGCCAGTGTTCCCGATATATTTTTTCCGACCGTCTGTTCCGACCACGTGAAGCCTAAAGCCCACGTGTTAAATCCCGAAGCACAAACTTTCACGCGCCACCAAATCCGGCTCGAAGGACCAAAATGTTCCAGAATCAATGTTCTAGACCCGCGTATCTGGTGTTGGTGTTAAATAATTAATAAACGCGTGGGAGTCCGTGTGGTGATGTCTTTATTTATAAAATTGTAACGGTCCCGACAATAACGTGTAACGATCCCGACGAAAAGATGGACGAAAGATGGACGAAAAGTAATGAGAAATAATGGCGCCGACCACGTGCCCGATGCCGGTCTTCCGTGAGGGCGTAAATCTCACGAGAGCACCGACGTGAATGAATTTGTGTTCCCGCAAGTACGTTCCCGAGTAGGTAAAAAGCCCGTACAAAATAATTCCGATATATTGAGAGAGACCCGGTGAAAAGAGCCCGAGGAAAATTTAGAATAGTCCGAAACACGTGTGGTCGCACCAAAGCCCAGGAATGAATAGAACGGTCAAGGCGAGGCAATCGACCGAGAGAGACGAAGATCGTCCGAGCGCGCATGCGTCGAGGGCCGCACCGAGCGATCCCCGTCACGTGGCGCCGCCGCTCGTCGACCGTGTCTCCTCGATCACTGCCGCGCCTTTTGAAAGCCCGAGATCCCGTCCCGAGGGAATGCTGATTCCCGAACAGTATCTTTTCATGTCAACTCGATATGGAATGGCTCATATGCAACATAACGTCGATGTTTCAAGAAAACAAATCGAACCAATATTCAAAATTGTGGCTTCTTCTGTAATACCGAGTTTGATTATAAGAGTTTTCATGAAAAAAATTATTCGCTTCTTGGTCGACAACGTAACTCGACGGAGGAAATAGCCGCAGGGCATCTTGCCATCAGGCAACAGATCCGTAGGGTCGCTCCTTTTTTAAGCCAACGTGACCCGCGTTATCGCCACTATTTCTTGCAAACGCTGGAGGGAACTAAGGCATTCATACTTCATTAGGTTAACATTCTTACTTCGAACAAAGTCTCCGTTATATCATTGCCGATAAAGTAGGAGTAGATCAAATGATGGACGTCTCCCACCCTTGTATGTTTTCGACAATCCGGAAAAGCGGAAAGCACAATACGAAGATTAATTTGGATTTTCGAGTAGGGAATCACTGTTATTTGAAGATAAGTGTACACAAAGTTCCAAACAACCAAGTGAACATGATTTGACGTTGTAATAAGAAAATAAAAATCACTTCTTATGTCAAATCTGAGTTCTACGGAGTGGAACGCTCACAGTTTATATTGCCATTAGCCACCATATCCGTAGGGTCGCTTCTTTTCGAAGACAACGCGACCCGTGGTGAGGCCACCGTTTGTTCCAAATGGTGGAGATTCGTAGGGATGCTACTCTTCAGAGTTAACGTGACCCGCGATTCGTAGGGCCGCGGGTCTCGGCGGGGTCTCGGCGGGGCCGTATGGGGAATTGGTGGTGGGGGCACAGTTTTGGGGAATCGGTGGTGGGGCAGCGGTTGCTAGAGGCGGTATGTGCAGGGGTGTGGGGGGTAGCGGAGAGGTAGGTATGTGAGGTTACTACTATACCGACGGTGATCGCAGCGTTGTTTGTCAGGCGATTCGATTTCACAGATATGGTGGGTAAAATAGGTTTCGGTGCGCTGCGCATGGTAGGGATGGTCTCATACCGTGGATAGGTTGGGGTGATGGTTGACCAAAAAAGAAACTATTTTCGACAAGACATATAAATGTTTTTATTCGTCAGCGTACGGCCTGGTACATGCGTTGGTGAGTGGCGTAGAAAATGGTTACGTGAAATACATTTCGAAAAGGTTTATTATCGTGAGGGAAGTACATTTCTCTTGCGAGGTTTATAGAGGCGAAGCGCTAAGTAGCTTGCACGAATTAAAACTGGCGAGACACATAATAACCGCCCGTTATATGAGGCAATCGCTTATGATGGTGGGGGTGATAAGACTGCAGTGGTGGGAGGTCAGTGTACCCGCAGCCAACAGATTTTTTCCCCGTTGCGTAGATGAGCCTAGGACGGGATTCAGAGGGGAAAGGGTTACATAGAAAATGACTCATTGATGATGGTTCAACAACCCAGGGCCTAGGACGTGTGAAGAGTGGTGGCCATTGCCTGTATTGCGTGAAATATGTTTACGATTTCTATAGTTTAACGAGCGACCGATTCAATACGACAACGTGTAAATTTTCGGGCGCTTACGGCATGACACAAGACAACGACGTGCAGCAGAGCCGCTATGGTTAGGAAGTATTGACAACCCACTTCCTCGTCGGCCCTATGGCCGTTGGGTGAGCGCCTCTAATAACATCGTCGATAATTTACAATTCTTAGAGGGAACATCCTGTTGTCACGAAAGATATTGTAAACTGTAGACAATTATTCGAAAATATATGCAATACCACACCCAAAGTTGCATACATTGAACATATTTTGAGACAATACGGTAATAACCAATACCGCGATACGATTGTTTGGAAAACCAAAAACACCCCTATTTTCGAGGGTTCGTTTCACCCCTAAAACCCGTTTTTCCGCCGATAAAGAAAAATACGTATCGCAAACCACATGAGACCAGGAAATTGGAGTATATCAAATCGACCAAACACACCGCACCAGTCACACCAGCTTACGGATTCGTGACAATCGGGACGCATCTCACTACCAATCTTAAAACACTTACATCAACAAACGATAGCTGGTTTGGTTTTCCCCGTCAAAATCAACAAGATGGACGAGCGGGGTGTTTTGTCCGCACCGGTATACATACCCGTGCGACTTAACTTTGAACATCAGAGATACCATCCGACATGTGTCGGTTGTTAAATTACGTTGTCGCGGGAATCAATCCTGAAGAAAGTAATGGTGAATATAAAGTCAAGGGATAAACAATGTTTTGCGTGGTCAGTGGTCGCTGCTCTTTACCCAGTGAAAAAAAATGTGGACAGAGTAACTTCGTATCCACACTACTCAATCGTACTGCAGCTTGAAGGCATTGTTGTTCCCATCACTCTCGATCGAATAAAGACATTTCAATCGCAAAAAAACGTTTCTATTGTATTTACAACGGAAAAGAAAAGCATCATTCCGATTCGAATATGCGACCAATAGCTGGTCCAACACATCAATTTATTGTACGTGGAGGATTCGTCGGACTACAGTGTGGGACAGTTTGTATGGATAAACAATTTATCACGACTCGTGAGCTCGCAGCTGAGCAAAACAGCCGGCAAAAAACACATCAGCGATCGGTGAGTAAAAAGGAGCCTACTCGAGAATGTACATATGAATAATTATGTACTTCGATAATATAATTACTTCTATCATTTTGTTACAGGTGTTTGCACTACTTTTACACGGAGGCTGCATTGGGATCGCACGAAATGGATTGTGGAAAATCAAACGATTGTGCCAATTACCTGATGAAACGGACAAATGACTAACATTCGAACACTTTCAACGAAAAGAGCGACTTCCATTTGTGTTTTATGCTAATCTTGAGTGCGTGTGGGCAAAGGTTGTCATAAAAAATATATAGAAACAGCACGAAGTGTTTAACATCGCGTACTATTTACATTGTTCGTATGACCATTCGTTATCGGGATACTACTTCCATTGCGATGCCGATTGCATCCCATGATTTGTTGAGAACCTTAAATATGTAGCTTTGCGCATCAACGATATTTTACGGGATAATGTTCCCATGGTATTACTAACTCCGGTTGAGTGGGCAAAATTTCGAAGCGCTACTCACTGCCATATATGTGAGAAACCATTTGCCGAAGACGACATACGTGTTCGTGATCATTGCCATCTGACTAGACGTCATAGAGGTCCCACACACTTTAGATACAATTCGAAGTACAAGCGGTTTTTTCATACCCATAGTTTTTATAATTTTTCCGGCTATGATGCGCAGTTCATCATTAAGGAACTAACCACAGCATTTGAAGGGAAAACCACCGTGGTGCCCATAAACAAGGAGGAATACATTTCTTTCATAAAAACAGTTCGAACGGCAGATAAGTCACATAAGATTCAATTATGCTCCATCGATTCATACACATTTTTCAATGCACGTCTGGATAACTGGCCTCATTTTTAACAGTGGACACATTTAAAATGTCACGGTCGCAATTTCATGGCATGCCTGTCGACAATTTCATCCTATTCACTCGAAAGGGTATCTTCCTCAATGAGTATAGCGATAATTCAAACAGACTGGGAAACTATCACATACCGCTACGAGACACATTTTACAGTACTTTCACTGGTGACATTGTGAGTGAGAACGAATACGCGAATATAGTGACTTGTACATGAAGACGGATGTTTTGGAGAACATTCGCAATAGCTGTATCAAGAGTTACAGGCTCGACCCCGCTTATTACTGTACACTCTCCGGTTTCACATGGGATGCAATGGTGAAACATATATCCGCTAACTTCGAATTGTTCACTGACGTTGACATGGTATTATTTGTTAAACGGGGTATACGCGGCGGTCCGAGTCAGTGCTCAAATAGGTATGCGTGAGTCAATAACAAATACATGGCATTGTTCGATCCATCATGGTCCTCATCGTACTTGATGTATTTCGATGTAAATAATTCGTATGGATGGAAAATCCGTCAACCATCGACCTATGGTGATTTTCGATGGGTCAATGACTTGTCGACATTCAATTTATCATTGATCGCGCTAGATTCACTGGCCGGTTACATGCTTGAGGTTGACTTAGAGTATCCGGAATGTCTACACGATGCACATACGGACTTCCCATTTTGTTCAACACATGGTAAACCACCTGGTCGGTAACACAAAAAACCGCTTGCAACCGTGCATAACAAGGGACGGTATGTTATTCATTATCGCAATCTACAGCAGTGTGTACGCCACGCTCTTAACATCATTAAACATCATAGAATACTCCAATTCTCCCAATAACCTGGCTACGAACATATGTCGAGCTCAATACGCAGTTCCGGACCGAAGAAAAGAATGGCTTTGAAAAAAATCTCTCTAAATTGATGAATAATGCGTTGTTTGGGAAAACTATGGAAAATGTACCCAACCATGTAGGCATTAAGCTTTTAACATGGTGGGTGGGCAGGTACGGTGCAGAGGCAATCATTTCCAAATCAAATTTTCATAGCCGGAGTATTTTTTCAGAAAACCATATTGCTGTCGAATTACGCAAGCTCGAGGTGCAATTCAATAATCCAATGTATGCGGGTATGTCCATTCTCGACATATCGAAGGCATGATTATATGACTTTGATTATGAGTACATGATGTCTCTGTATAAAGACAAATGTACAGCCTTATACACCGATACGGATAGTTTCATGTACAACAGTGAGTGTGAGGATGTGTATGACTACACGAAGTGTAATATCCTTCGTTTCGATATGAGCGAGTGTCCGTGGAGTAATGGGTATGATATACCGCTTGCCAACGAAAAAGTTCCCGGACTTATGAAAGACGAAAATAATGGACGGATAATGACGGAATTCGTAGGGCTCAGAGCAAAAATGTATGCAGTTCGAGTCAGTGGTAAAGACGTTACGAAGAAAGTGAAGCACCTTAAAAGTAACATCGAGGCGAGAACGATCACCTTCGAGGATCATACGAAATGCTTATATGACCAGATCGAAATGACTGGCCTGCAATCATGCATACGATCGCAGTTGCATGAATGGTACACCATCAACGAGACAAAAATTGCTCTAAGTCCGCACGATGATAAACGGCATATCGTACCCGGAACCGCGAAAACGCTACCATAAGGGTCTTATAGAATACAATCGTAGTATGTATTATTGTAAACGGTAAATAATCTTGTAAAATAATTGTAGAAAGTTCTGTGAATAATCAGTCCTGTAAATATCGGGGTTTGTAATTAACCGTGTCGGTCTGTTATGTGTAATATATTGGTTTATAGATTTTTCAACTGAGAAACTGAAGAAGAGCTCATTGTAGTTTGGTGAATAACCTAATTTTTCCTACACCCTTCTGACACTCTTCTGTGTGAGAGGTAGAGAGAGAGAGAGAGAGAGAGAGAGAGAGAGAGAGAGAGAGAGAGAGAGAGAGAGAGAGAGAAAGACAGAAAGAGAGAGAGAGAGAAGGTTTAAGGGTTGAGAAGCAAAAGAGAAAGCTTCCTATGCTGGAAAACACTCGCTGCGGTGAAGAGAACGGTGGACGCTTTGTGAGAGAAAGACCAACTATTGTCATCTGGTAGGAGCAGAGAAAAAGAGGGCGAGAGAAGAGTCAGCAAATTTAAAACATTTACATTGTTCGCTACAAATCAGATTTGCTTATCCAGCAATTGTGAGTGTTATCGAAACCCAGCCGCATTACTAACATTCGATTACCACGCTGCTGCAATACTTTTTCTATTAGATAAATATCGGGATATTGAACTTTAAGTAGCTCCTGATTGTACAAATCATCTGCAATGGCTTCATCGTTATAGTCCGTCAGGTGAAATGCTTCACACTTCGTGGTTTTCTCTCGATATATGGTAAATATTTCAGCTGTCTATTTCTGTGTGTAATCCTTTCAGAAATCACTCCTAAATTTACTGATTCGCAACTCACTTTATCGCAAAATTTTACTTTCATGATGATGCTTGTTTTAATGGACTCTTGTCAAAAGCACGTTGTAGCAGCTACTTCTCATTTTCAACGTTGACGCTCCTCAATTTCACCTGAGCTATGGTATAGTGTACATAATCATTATACCCGCCTATTATGTTATAAAGAATATCGATCCATGTATAATCAGTACGTAGCCTAAATTGCATTCACACCTTATTTCTCAATGCACGGTTGAGATGCTCGCAAATTAATGCTTTTAAATTGGTATACGTTGAATATATATGAATATTGTACTTTTTCATTAGGACTTTGAAGTGACCATTATAAAACTATTTTCCCTAATCAACCTGCGGTTCTGCGGTATGCACCCCTTCACAAGTGTCGACTTCATTGCGGTTGCTGCATCTTTACCATTCTTACCTCGCAGGGGTAGGGTGCATGCAAGTTTTGAGACAGTATCGATGAAGGTGAGGTGAAATTTATGTTTGTAGTTTATGTATGCGTACGACGGCATAACGACAAGATCAGCTTGATTTTGTTCGTCCAAGCCACGGATGGTCACAAGTAAAAGTCTAGTATCGTCGAGTTCATCGACGCTTCGTACAACGATTGAGATTTTTATTTTATTTCACGCACTTAGAGTAACGCCACCGACTATGTCCTGTCGATGTTGCTGAGTCTGTGCTGCCCCAAGTTATGGTGACCATCTGCGGTAGTTCTAAACCCAATCCCCGGTCTGTCTGGAGGACCTTGCTTACTGAAAGAAGTGTACTCTTATTCAATTTGCATCGAAACACAACGATGCTCATGCTCAGAGCATGTAGAATTTCAGACGATCAGCCGAAAAATAATTTTTGTTTAACGCAATTCCTCAATTATTGATATAACTTAATTCGAATAACCAGAACTTCCGACTGCTTGTGATACTCGAGCAATCGTTTGTACTCGTTCGTACCAACAAGTATATCGTTTATTCCACCGATCAATCGCTTTTGCCCGTTCCTATCAGCGAGTATATCATTTGTACTGGCAATTAATCGGTTATACCAGTGCGTAGGAACGAGTACATCATTTGTACCACCGAGCAATCGCTTGAACCCGTTCGTACTAGCGAGTAAACCGTTTGTGCCACCGAGCAATCTTTTCTACCCATTCGTATCGACAAGTATATCGTTTGTACCACCGAGAAATCGTTTGTACCCGTACGAATCGACGAGTATATCGTTTGTACAGCCGTGTCATCGTTTGTACTGTCACGTCGGGAAGGTATGTGGGCATATATTTTTCGATTCCCTCCTTTTTCGCCTACGACAAGCGCAATAGCACGGGATGAGGGTAAAAAGGGGTAGTGCTTGGAATGAGTTGAAATTAGGAAATCATGCAGTGATTTGGTATTGAGAAATAATCCGACAAATTTGTATAAACTTAACTATAGGTTTATTACAAATAAGTGATCGGATGAATAAAGTTGCTTATACAGAAAAATGACAATCAAAATTACTATGAAGTCGGGGGAACAATCAGATTAACATAAAATGAAATTTGTCGCTTACATTGGTCGCTGTGTTTGTGAGTGTAGCAGTGTGAAGGTACGCTCGCTCGCAGATAAGGGCTTCGTTGACGGACGCCACGCTTAGCGTTCGGAAAGTGGTCACCAGCACCAGACTCTTGGGGCGCTAAGAGTGTTTATGTATATATGCGTAGTAAACAGCACTTGAACTATTTTATGGACTCGAGGCCGCGAGAGTCGACATACGATGCTTCGGTCAAAACCCGAAGATGTGTAATATTCGAAACTCTATGATGCCGGTTCTACACTTCGAATTCTGTCAGAACAAGATTAAGAAGTGAAGTTATTTTTGATTGAAGATTTCGCGAGACTGAGATCTGTATTTGATGGCGACTGTCGGGAGACTAAGATTTTGACTTGATAGAAGAACTTGAGTCGATGGTAGTTGTTGGAAGACTGACTTCAGGAAGGAAGTCTTTCTTGATATGAAAATTAGGAGGGGTTCGATAGTGGGAGAAGGAACTTTAAGGTTTAGCGTGATTAGTCGCGAATTCATGATTCGCAGAATTGATCTCGATCATTCCTTATATAGAGTTTGCACGCGTGGAAGGTACGAGACCTTTGTCCTGTGTTTCGGCGAAAAACGCATGGGATATGACCTAAGCATGCGCATGATCTGTGTTATGGTAAAGATTATATCGGGTGCGCGAGGAGATCGAGCGTCGGCGAGTTCTCGCTTCCTGTCGGCACCATGCTAAATAATTATCGGCCGGGACTTATTTAGGCTAGAGGCAAAGTCTTCTCGTATCATTCGAGTGGTGCCTCGTATTTCTTTCTGGGACTTCGATATTTACGCCTTGAAGAAATGCGAGGTTATAACACGAGGCGGACCGACTGAATAAAATAAACGAAAAATATGCTTGCGGAACGTACGCAAGTTCCGTTTAATGTTGTTACGCGTCTTATTCTTAGATTTATACATTTAATACGCTTATGGCGGCAAATGATGATATTGGGAATAACCGAGAGAAGGCACATTCGCTAGGATGTAACAGCACCTGTGCGTACGGACGAAAATATCGTTTGTACCATCGAGCAATCGTATGTAACCGTTCGTATCGACGATTTGGTCCACCTAGCAATCGTTTGTAGCCATTCGTAACGACGAGTATATCGTTTGCGCGCTCGTATAGATGAGTACATCGTTTGTACCACCGAGCAATCTTTTTTACCCGTTCGTAACGACGAGTATATCGTTTGTACTACCGTGTCATCGCTTGTACCACCGTGTAATGGTTTGTGCCCGTGCGTACGGATGAGAATATCGTTTGTACCACCGAGCAATCGTTTGTGCCGCTCGTATCGACGAGTATAATGTTTGTGCCACCGAGCAATTTTTTGTACCCGTTCGCATCGACGAGTATATCGTGTGTTCCACCGAGAAATCGTTTGTACCCGTTCGTATCGACGAGTAAATCGTTTGTGCCACGGAGCAATCTTTTGTACCCGTTCGCATCGACGAGTATATCGTTTGTACCACCGTGTCATCGTTTGCACCCGTGCGTACTGACGAGAATATCGTTTGTACCCCCAAGCAATCGTTCGTAACCGTTCGTATCGACGAGAATATCGTTTGTTCCACCGACCAATCGGTTGCACGTACTCGTATCGATGAGTAAATCGTTTGTGCCGCTCGTCTAGACGAGTATATCGTTTGTACCGCCTAGCAATCTTTTTACCCGTTCGTATCGATGAGTATATCGTTTGTACTCGTGCGTACGGACGAGAATATCGTTTGTACCACCAAGCAATCGTTTGTAACCGTTCTGATCGACGGGTATATCGTGTGTTCCACCGGGCAATCGTGGGTTCGAAAACCTTCAGGAGACTTTCGAAGACGTTCGTGAGACGTCCAAGAGGTGTTCAAGAGACTTTCGAAGATCCTCGCGGGACGATCGAAGGTTTTCATGACGTTTGAGTTTGTTTGGGTTTGTTTTGATCGATTTGGTTTGTTTGGGATTGTTTCCAATGTTTTGGTTTATTATGATTTGTTTCAGATAGTTTGGATGGAATCCCAAACAAACCAAAACAATCGAAACAAACCCAAACAAACCAAATTGATCAAAACAAACCCGAACAATTAAAACAAAACTCAGACGTTCCCAAACGACCCACTCAAACAAACCCAAACAAACTCAAACGTCATGGAAACCTTCGATCGTCCCGCGAGGATCTTCGAAAGTCTCTGGAACACCTCTTGGACGTCTCACGAACGTCTTCGAAAGTCTCCTGAAGGTGTTCGAACCCACGATTGCCCGGTGGTACACACGATATACCCGTCGATGAGAACGGTTACAAACGATTGCTCGGTGGTACAAACGATATTCTCGTCTGAACGTACGGTTGCAAACGATCCCACGTTGATACAAACGATATACTCGTCAATACGAACAGTTACAAACGATTGCTTGGTGGTACAAACGATATTCTCGTCCGTACGCACGAGTACAAACGATTACACGGCGCTACAAACGATATACTCGTCGATGCGAACGGGTACAAACGATTTTTCGGTGGAACAAACGATATACTCGTCGATGCGAACGGGTACAAAAAATTGCTCGGTGGCACAACCATTATACTCGTCGATACGAGTGGGTGCAACCGATTGGTCGGTGGAACAAACGATATTGTCGTCGATACGAACGGTTACGAACGATTGCTTGGGGGTACAAACGATCTTCTCGTCCGTACGCACGGGTGCAACCGATGACACGGTGGGACAAACGATATACTCGTCGATGCGAACGGGTACAAAAGATTGCTCTGTGGCACAAACGATTTACTCGTCGATACGAACGGGTACAAACAATTTCTCGGTGGAACAAACGATATAATCGTCGATGCGAACGGGTACAAAAAATTGCTCAGTGGCACAAACATTATACTTGACGATACGAGCGGCACAAACAATTGCTCGGTGGTACAAACGATATTCTCATCCGTACGCACGGGCACAAACCGTTACACGGTGGTACCAGCGATGAGACGGTGGTACAAACGATATACTCGTCGATACGAATGGGTAAAAAAGATTGCTCGGTGGTACAAACGATGTACTCATCTATACGAGGGGCACAAACGATATACTCGTCGATACGAATGGCTACAAACGATTGCTGGGTGGACCAAATCGTCGATACGAACGGTTACATACGATTGCTCGATGGTACAAACGATATTTTCGTCCGTATGCACAGGTGCAAACGATGACACGGCTGTACAAACGATATACCCGTCGATTCGTACGGGTACAAACGATTTCTCGGTGGTACAAACGATATACTTGTCGATACGAACGGGTGCAAACGTTTTCTCGGTGGAACAAACGATATACTCGTCGACACGAATGGGTAGAAAAGATTGCTCGGTGGCACAAACGGTTTACTCGCTAGTACGAACGGGTTCAAGCGATTGCTCGGTGGTACAAATGATGTACTCGTTCGTGCGCACTGGTATAACCGATTAATTGCCAGTACAAATGATATACTCGCTGATAGGAACGGGCAAAAGCGATTGATCGGTGGAATAAACGATATACTTGTTGGTAAGAACGAGTACAAACGATTGCTCGAGTATGACAAGCAGTCGGAAGTTCTGGATATTCGAATTAAGTTATATCAATAATTGAGGAATTGCGTTAAACAAAAATTATTTTTTTGCTGATCGTCTGAAATTCGACACGCTCTGAGCATGAGCATCGTTGTGTTTGGATGCAAATTGAATAAGAGTACACTTCTTTCAGTAAGCAAGGTCCTCCAGACAGACCGGGGATTGGGTTTAGAACTACCGCAGATGGTCACCATAACTTGGGGCAGCACAGACTCAGCAACATCGACAGGACATAGTCGGTGGCGTTACTCTAAGTGCGTAAAATAAAATAAAAATCTCAATCGTTGTACGAAGCGTCGATGAACTCGACGATACTAGACTTTTACTTGCGACCATCCGTGGCTTGGACGAACAAAATCAAGCTGATCTTGTCGTTATGCCGTCGTACGCATACATAAACTCCAAACATAAATTTCACCTCACCTTCATCGATACTGTCTCAAAACTTGCATGCACCGTACCCCTGCGAGGAAAGAATTGTAAAGATGCAGCAACCGCAATGAAGTCGACACTTGTGAAGGAGTGCATACCGCAGAACCGCAGGTTGATTAGGGAAAATAGTTTTATAATGGTCACTTCAAAGTCCTAACGAAAAAGTACAATATTCATATATATTCAACGTATACCAATTTAAAAGCATTAATTTGCGAGCATCTCAATCGTGCATTGAGAAATAAGGTGTGAATGCAATTTAGGCTACGTACTGATTATACATGGATCGATATTCTTTATAACATAGTAGGCGGGTATAATGATTATGTACACTATATCATAACTCAGGTGAAATTGAGGAGCGTCAACGTTGAAAATGAGGAGTAGCTGCTACAACGTGCTTTTGACAAGAGTCCATTAAAACAAGCATCATCATGAAAGTAAAATTTTGCGATAAAGGGAGTTGCGAATCAGTAAATTTAGTAGTGTTTTCTGAAAGGATTACACACAGAAATAGACAGCTGAAATATTTACCATATATCGAGAGAAAAACACGAAGTGTGTAGCATTTCACCTGACGGACTATATCGATGGAGCCATTGCAGGTGATTTGTACGATCAGGAGCTACTTAAAGTTCAATATCCGGTATTTATCTCATTGAAAAAGTATTGCAGCAGCGTGGTAATCGAATGTTAGTAATGCGGCTGGGTTTCGATAACACTCACAATAGCTGGATAAGCACATCTGATTTGTAGCGATCAATGTAAATGTTTTAAATTTGCTGACTCTTCGCTCGCTCTCTTTTTCTCTGCTCCTACCAGATGACAATAGTTGATCTTTCTCTCACAAAGCGTCCACCGTTCTCTACACCGCAGCAAGTGTTTTCCAGCTTAGGTAGCTTTCTCTTTTGCTTCTCATCCTCCAAACCCCCCTCTCTCTCTCACTCTTTCTTTCTTTCTCTCTCTCTTTACCTTTCACACAGAAGAGTGTCAGAAGGGTGTAGGAAAAATTAGGTTATTCACCAAACTACAATGAGCTCTTCTTCAGTTTCTCAGTTGAAAAATCTATAAACCAATATATTACACATAACAGACCGACACGGTTAATTACAAACCCCGATATTTACAGGACTGATTATTTACAGAACTTTCTAGAATTATTTTGCAAGATTATTTACCGTTTACAAGAATACATACTACGATTGTATTCTATAAGATCCTCATGGTAGCGTTTTCGCGGTTCCGGGTACCATATGCCGTTTATCATCGTGCGGACTTAGAGCAATTTTTGTCTCGTTGATGGTGTACCATTCATGCAACTTCGATCGTATGCATGATTGCAGCAGTGCAGCCAGATCGCGCGCAAAAGTTACCCCCTCTCTAGTCTCTTGCGCGCCCATCACACAATCATAGTAGCGCGTGTCCGTGAGCGAGCGACGCTCGGACGTCTTCGGAAAGAGCCGAGCGCCATCGAAGTTTCCCGACCGCACCTTCGGCAGCTACACCAATACATGGACGCTGAGCACGTTCATGTGCGGCCAAGCCGAAACGAAGGCTTCGAGGGAAAAAGCAATCTGAGCACAACTCGCGCGTAACGTCACCCGACGGCACGAGCGAGGCTTTTAGATGATTTCAATGCTTATATAGCTCTTGATTCTCTGCGTTATTAATGTATACAAAAAATGTATCGCACACTCTGATCGCTCATTTTTTTAGTTTATACGTTTATTTAAATATAATAATAAATCTAAATTACAACTTATTTATCTTCTAAAATATTGTTTACGCTTTACTCACACCCGTTCTTATGCCAAATAAATTATAATTCATAAAAGTAAGCGGAAATATATTTATATTCATATTATTATATTAATTCTCATAGCTCTCATATGAAAACTCTCATATGAAAAACACCAAAAAAAAAATTCAAAACCTTAGATTTCAACGAACTAAGAACATACATCTTCACATTTTTAATCATGACGAATTTTTAAGAACAATATCATCACAAACGCATCTAAACTAAAACAATATACATCACCTGAATTATCAAAACATAAATCAAACAACACAAAATCACAACATCTTATAATCAACTCTTACTAATAGACAACAGGACACAAATAATAATCTTTCCACTGATCGTCTGAATAATAATAATTCGACAATCACATTAAATTAAACGAAAGATTGGCTTATAAATCTCTCCAACATTGATATTCCGCTACACATTTCCACATTCTTGTCTCTAGGTGAAAAGTTTTATTTTTCTTACCTCAAACTCTCAAACATAAAAACTCATATCCACAAATAAATCTCCGAACTTGAGTCAAAATTAGATTTTTTTACTCGACAAACCTAGACAAATCGAAATTAGAACTAGATTCACTATAATCTTAAACAACATAAATATTCCAATATCATTTTCCAACACTAATCAAATTGCAAAACACACGTCCTCATTCTTAAAAAACAACCCTCAACTTTTAGTTACACGAGCTGACAAAGGAAATTCAACAGTCATTCTTAACAAATCAGATTACATTACAAAAACTCATAATTTACTCGCAGATTCCTCAACTTACAAATTAACAAATAGCAATCCCATCAACACTCTACAAAAAGGCATTAAGAATATTCTCTCCAGATGGAAAACCCTAAAAATCATTGATGAAACAAAATACAAATACTTAAAAGCTGAAAATTGCAACCTATCTCGTCTCTATTGTCTGCCAAAAATGCATAAAAATAATTATCCACTTCGTCCAATAATATCATCAATAAATAGTCCATCACATAAACTAGCGGAATTTATACAATCTAAACTTTCTAAATTAATCAATACGACTAATTCACACGTCAAAGATAGTTACCACCTAAAACATTTACTTTCTACCATCTCAATTCCACTCAACTACAAATTGGTCTCGTTTGATGTTGTTTCTCTCTATACCAACATCCCATTACAACTTGTTATTCAAAGCCTTCAAAAAGGATTAAATCTATTTTCAAAAACATTTCCTTCAAACGAAATAATTAAAGCCATAGAATACATCATGTTCTCAACTTTCTTTACATTTCAAAATAAAATTTTCCAACAAATCTCAGGGTAACCAATGGGCTCTCGTCTGGTTCCAATACTATCTAACATCGTCATGATTGATCTTGAAACAAATTGTCTGGAAAAATTAAAATTTTCGTTACCACTATATCAAAGATATGTTGATGATATTATTATTGCTCTACCAACAGAAAAAATTCAATCCACCATAAAGATGTTTAACTCATATAACTCAAAATTACAATTTACATCAGGAAATGAAGTAGATAACAAAAATCCCGTTTCTTGATATACTTTTAATCCATAAGCAAAATTCAATTATCACAAATTGGTATAGGAAACCAACCTGGTCAGGCAGATTCATAAACTTCATTTCACACCACCCACTTTCCCCAAAAAAAACAATAATTTACATGCGAGTTGACAGAGCAATATAATTATCTCATCCTTCATTTCCCAAAGAAAACCTCAAACTTATTAGTAACACGATGACACAAAATTGCTATCCGATCTCTTTCGGAGAAAAAATAATAAAAACATCGGCTTTCCACAATCAGCAATGAAAAAAAGAATAACAACAATTTTGATTCTTCCAGACTAATAAATTTTCCTTACACAAAAAACATCCATCATCAACCAATTCGTCTTTTCCAACAATACAACATAACATTAGTCACAAACAATACACACAACCATTCTTCGATTACTGGCTCCACCAAAGACAAAATAAATAACAACCAAAAATCCAACATAGTTTACAAAATCGATTGTAAGGATTGCAATGCCACATACATCGGCTAAACCAAAAGATACCTTGAAACCAGAATAAAAGAACATAAAAATAGCCTCAAACATACTACCACAATAAACACAGCCTTAGCATAACATGCAATAGAACAAAAACATAACTTTCAATTCGACAATGTAAAAATTTTGAACAATGTAAATTGGCTCAAAAAAGACTATTCCTAGGAATTATCCAAATTAAGGCACACTCCAACGCCATAAATTTTAGAACTGACATACAAAAACTAAGCTCGATCTATAACTCTATTATATAACTATTAAAATATTTTACACTACTTAACTTGACATAACAATTTTAAAATTATTGACACTATAATTTAATTTTAAATACTCTTAACATGACGCACCAATTTTATTTCTCTTGACACGTCACTGCCTAAACGATCTTTCTCCCCCGATTCGCAAAATAAAGACTCTAATAAGCTTCACGAAATTAAGACACCACTCAGTTTCTCTCGAACTCTCCGTGATCACACAACTCAATATGTAACTGAAAAATGTAAATTTCAAGTTTTTGTTTATTTTGGAAGAAAATTTTTAAAATCTTCAACTCAATAGGTAATCATCACAGTCATTCGATACTTTATTAAAATTTCTTTTAAATCAATCACGAACATTAAATTTTCACAAATAAAACACAAAACTTTCTTATAATTATTAATCCCTCACAGATGATAAAAATCGCTAAAAAAACGATAAATTCTTCCATCTATTGAGTATACTCCAGCAAAACAGTATTTACTTCCATAAATACTGTCTTTTGAAATAACCTTCCAAATATAAGCAAAAGCTGGAAACATAAACAACATCGAGGTTAGTCGTTTCTCATATTTCATTTCTTTATAACTCCATAGTATAATAAACCACACTCTCACACATCACTCATTTCAAACACCGATGAATAAGAAGAATTAACGCAATACAAGAACTTATGCATATCAAATTAATATAGTTATAACCAAAACAGAATTAACATAACAGTTATACAAAACGACACAACAATGTTATAACACAATCATAACATAAAACATTCGTGTATTTAATTCCTTCAAACTTGATTTGTAAAATTTGTGTATACAAATTTATAGAGAAAAGTATAATTTCTGAAGAGGACCCGAACCAAAGGGTTGAAACGTAAAAAAGCATCATTTATTTCCATCGCTGACCTTGGAAAACCTCTATTGGCCGGACTGAAGCCGAATCTTCAACTAGCAACGTGTCATCAACACGGCCGCATACATCTTTGACTCATTAATTCTCATACTTTCATCAAGCGATAAAGCATTATCCCCAAAAACAAGCTAATCATCCATCCGGCCGCGAATCGTCAGTACCAAATACCAATAAAATAAGCGGTCGGAGTGCGCGATAAATGTGTCGATACTATAAGATAACTTATTAAAATAATAATGATAACTAACAAAAATAACTAATCAAATAACAATTAATACTAATAATAAAAAAATAAAAAAAATACTGAGCGCGGGGAACGATCCCGCGCCCCTGCGGGCCAAAGTCAGGAACGCTACCAACGGGACCATCTCATCGCTTGTAGACCATGCGCACTTTCTAGTACTGACGATTCGCGGCCGGATGGATGAATGGCTTGTTTTTGGGGATAATGCTTTATCGCTCGATGAAAGTATATGAGAATGAATATAATAATACGAATAATAACGCATCATTTGCATAATTACATAATAATAATGCATAACTTATGGATAATTTGATATGCATAAGTTCTTGTATTGCGTTAATTCTTCTTATTCATCGGTGTTTGAAATGAGTGATGTGTGAGAGTGTGGTTTATTATACTATGGAGTTATAAAGAAATGAAATATGAGAAACGACTAACCTCGATGTTGTTGATGTTTCCAGCTTTTGCTTATATTTGGAAGGTTATTTCAAAAGACAGTATTTATGGAAGTAAATACTGTTTTGCCGGAGTATACTCATAGATGGAAGAATTTATCGTTTTTTAACGATTTTTATCATCTGTGAGGGATTAATAATTATAAGAAAGTTTTGTGTTTTATTTGTGAAAATTTAATGTACGTAATTAATTTAAAAGAAATTTTAATAAAGTATCAAATGACTGTGATGATTACCTATTGAGTTGAAGATTTTAAAAATTTTCTTCCAAAATAAACAAAAACTTGAAATTTACATTTCTCAATTACATATTGAGTTGTGTGATCACGGAGAGTTCGAGAGAAACTGAGTGGTGTCTTAATTTCGTGAAGCTTATTAGAGTCTTTATTTTGCGAATCGGTGGAGAAAGATCCTTCAGGCAGTGACGTGTCAAGAGAAATAAAATTGGTGCGTCATGTTAAGAGTATTTAAAATTAAATTATAGTGTCAATAATTTTTAAATTGTTATGTCAAGTAAAGTAGTGTACAATATTTTAATAGTTATATAATAGAGTTATAAATCGGCTTTTTGAAGGCTTTGAATAACAAGTTGTTATGGGATGATGGTATAGAGAGAAACAACATCAAACGAGACCAATTTGTAGTTGAGTGGAATTGAGATGTTAGAAAGTAAATGTTTTAGGTGGAAACTATCTTTGACGTGTGAATTAGTCGTGTTGATTAATTTAGAAAGTTTAGATTATGTAAATTCCGCTAGTTTATGTTTTGGACTATTTATTGATAATACTATTGGACGAAGTGGTTAATTATTTTTATGAATTTTTGGCAGACAATAGAGACGAGATAGGTTGCAATTTTCAGCTTTTAAGTATTTGTATTTTGTTTCATCAATGATTTTTAGGGTTTTCCATCTGGAGAGAATATTGTTAATGCCTTTTTGTAGAGTGTTGATGGGATTTCTATTTGTTAATTTGTAAGTTGAGGAATCTGCGAATAAATTATGAGTTTTTGTAATGTAATTTCATTTGTTAAGAATGACTGTTGAATTTCCTTTGTCAGCTCGTGTAACTAAAAGTTGAGGGTTGTTTTTTAAGAATGAGGACGTGTGTTTTGCAATTTGATTAGTGTTGGAAAACGATATTGGAATATTTATTTTGCTTAAGATTTTAGTGAATCTAGTTCTAATTTCGATTTGTCTAGGTTTGTCGAGTAATAAATCTAATTTTTACTCAAGTTCGGAGATTTATTTGTGGATATGAGTTTTTATGTTTGAGAGTTTGAGGTAAGGAAAACAAAACTTTTCACCGAGAGACAAGAATGTGGAAATGTGTAGCGGAATATCAATGTTGGAGAGATTTATAAGCCAATCTTTCGTTTTATTTAATGTGATTGTCGAATTTATATTATTCAGAGGATCAGTGGAAAGATTATTATTTGTCTCCTGTTGTCTATTAGTAAGAGTTGATTATAAGATGTTGTGATTTTGTGCTGTTTATGTTTTGATAATTTAGGTGATGTATATTGGTTTGGTTCAGATGTGTTTGTGATGATATTGTTCTCAAAAATTCGTCATGATTGAAAATGTGAAGATGTATGTTCTTAGTTCGTTGAAATCTAAGGTTTTGAATTTTTTTTTGGTGTTTTTCATATGAGAGTTTTCATATGAGAGCTATGAGAATCAATATAATAATACCAATATAAATATATTTCCGCTTACTTTTATGAATTATAATTTATTTGGCATAAGAACGAGTGTGAGTAAAGCGTGAACAATATTTTAGGAGATAAATAAGTTGTAATTTAGATTTATTATTATATTTAAATTAACGTATAAACTAAAAAAATAAGCGATCAGAGTGTGCGATACATTTTTTTGTATACATTAATAACGCAGAGAATCAAGAGATAAATTAGCATTGAAATCATCTAAAAGCCTCGCTCGTGCCGTCGGGTGACGTCACGCGCGAGTCGTGCTCAGATTGCTTTTTCCCTCGAAGCCTTCGTTTCGGCTTGGCCGCACATGAACGTGCTCAGCATCCATGTATTGGTGTAGCTGCCGAAGGCGCGGTCGGAAAACTTCGATGGCGCTCGGCTCTTTCCTAAGTCGTCCGAGCGTCGCTCGCTCACGGACACGCGCTACTATGATTGTGTGATGGGCGCGCAAGAGACTAGGGAGGGGGTAACTTTTGCGCGCGATCTGGCTGCACTGGATTGCAGGCCAGTCATTTCGATCTGGTCATATAAGCATTTCGTATGATCCTGGAAGGTGATCGTTCTCGCCTCGATGTTACTTTTAACGCGATTCACTTTCTTAGTAACGTCTTTACCACTGACTCGGACTGCATAGATTTCTGCTCTGAGCCCTACGAATTCCGTCATTATCCGACCATTATTTTCGTCTTTCATAAGTCCGGGAACTTCTTCGTTGGCGAGCGGTATATCATACCCATTGCTCCCCGGATACTCGCTCATATCGAAACGATGGATATTACACTTCGTGTAGTCATACACATCCTCACACTCACTGTTGTACATGAAACTATCCGTATCGGTGTATAAGGCTGTACATTTGTCTTTATACAGAGACATCATGTACTCATAATCAAAGTCATATAATCATGCCTTCGATATGTCGAGAATGGACATACCCGCATACATTGGATTATTGAATTGCACCTCGAGCTTGCGTAATTCGACAGCAATATGGTTTTCTGAAAAAATACTCCGGCTATGAAAATTTGATTTGGAAATGATTGCCTCTGCACCGTACCTGCCCACCCACCATGTTAAAAGCTTAATGCCTACATGGTTGGGTACATTTTCCATAGTTTACCCAAACAACGCATTATTCATCAATTTAGAGAGATTTTTTTCAAAGCCATTCTTTCCTTCGGTCCGGAACTGCGTATTGAGCTCGATATATGTTCGTAGCCAGGTTATTCGGAGAATTGGAGTATTCTATGTTTAATTATGTTAAAAGCGTGGCGTACCCACTGCTGTAGATTGCGATAATGAATAACATACCGTCCCTTGTTATGCACGGTTGCAAGCGGTTTTTTGTGTTACCGACCAGGTGGTTTGCCATGTGTTGAAGAAAATGGGAAGTCCGTATGTGCATCGTGTAGACATTCCGGATACTCTAAGTCAACCTCAAGCATGTAACCGGCCAGTGAATCTAGCGCGATCAATGATAAATTGAATGTCGATAAGTCATTGACGCATCGAAAATCACCATAGGTCGATGGTTGACGGATTTCCCATCCATACGAATTATTTACATCAAAATACATCAAGTACGATGAGGAACATGATGGATCGAACAATGCCATGTATTTGTTATTGACTCACGCATACCTATTTGAGCACTGACTCGGACCGCCGCGTATACCCCGTTTAACAAATAATACCATGTCAACGTCGGTGATCAATTCGAAGTTAGCGGATATATGTTTCAACATTGCATCCCATGTGAAACCGGGGAGAGTACAGTAAAAAGCGGGGTCGAGCCTGTAACTCTTGATACAGCTATTGCAAAAGTTCTCCAAAACATCGGTCTTCATGTACAAGTCACTATATTTCCTTAAGGTTTGAATAGAAAACCGCTCCCATACATTCTCGCGTATTCGTTCTCACTCACATTGTCACCAGTGAAAGTACTGTAAAATGTGTCTCGTAGCGGTATGTGATAGTTTCCCAGTATGTTTGAACTATCGCTATACTCATCGAGGAAGACACCCTTTCGAGTGAATAGGATGAAATTGTCGACAGGCATGCCATGAAATTGCGACCGTGACATTTTGAATGTGTCCACGGTCAAAAATGAGGCCAGTTATCCAGACGTGCATTGAGAAATTTGTATGAATCGATGGAGCGTAATCGAATCTTATGTGACTTATCTGCCGTTCGAACTGTTTTTGTGAAAGAAATGTATTCCTCCTTGTTTATGGGCACCACGACGGTTTGCCCTTCAAATGCTGTGGTTAGTTCCTTAATGATGAACTGCGCACCATAGCCGGACAAATTATAAAAAACTACGGGTATGATAACACTGCTTGTACTTCGAATTGTAACTAAAGTGTGTGGGACCTCTATGACGTCTGGTCAGATGGCAATGATCACTAACACGTATGTCGTCTTCGGCAAATGCTTTCTCACATATATGGCAGTGAGTAGCGCTTCGAAATTTTGCCCACTCAACCGGAGTTAGAAGTACCATGGGAACATTATCCCGTAAAATATCGTTGATGCGCAAAGCTACATCTTAAAGGTTCTCAACAAATCATGGGATGCAATCGGCATCGCAATGGGAGTAGTATCCCGATAGCGAATGGTCATACGAACAATGTAAATAGTACGCGATGTTAAAAACTTCGTGCTGTTGCTGTATATTTTTTATGACAACCTTTGCCCAAACGCACCCAAGATTAGCATAAATCACAAATAGAAGTCGCTCTTTTCGTTGAAAGTGTTCGAATATTATCCATTTGTCCGTTTCATCAGGTAATTGAATGGCACAATCGTTTGATTTTCTATAGTCCGACGAATCCTCCACGTACAATAAATTGATGTGTTGGACTAGCTATTGGTCGCATATTCGAATCGGAATGATGCTTTTCTTTTCCGTTGTCAATACATTAATAGAAACGTTGTTTTGCGATTGAAATGTCTTTATTAGATCGAGAGTGATGGGAAAAACAATGCCTTCAAGCTGCAGTACGATTGAGTAGTGTGGATACGAAGTTACTCTGTCCACATTCTTTTTCACTGGGTACAGAGCAGCGACCACTGACCACGCGAAACATTGGTTATCCCTTCACTTTATATTCACCACCACTTGCTTCAGGATTGATTCCCGCGACAACGTAATTTAACAACCGACACACGTCGGATGGTATCTGTGATGTTCAAAGTTAAGTCACACGGGTATGTATACCGGTGAGGACAAAACACCCCGCTCGTCCATCTTGTTGATTATGTCGGGGAAAACCAAACCAGCTATCGTTTGTTGATGTAGGTGTTTTAAGATTGATAGTGAGATGCGTCCCGATTCTGTCGTTGTCACGAATCCGTAAGCTGGTGTGACTGGTGCGGTGTGTTTGGTCGATTTGATATACGCCAATTTCCTGGTCTGATGTGGTTTGCGATACGTACTTTTCTTTATCGGCGGAAAAAAGGTTTTGAGGGGTGAAACGAACCCTCGAAAATAGGGGTGTTTTTCGTTTTCCAAACAATCGTGTCGCGGTATTGGTTATTACCGTATTGTCTCAAAATATGTTCAATATATGCAACTTTGGGTGTGGTAGTGCATATATTTTCGAATAATTGTCTACAGTTTACAATATCTTTTGAGACAACAGGATGTTCCCTCTAAGAATTGTAAATTATCGTCGATGTTATTAGAGGCGCTCACCCAACGGCCATAGGGCCGACGAGGAAGTAGGTTGTAAATACTCCCTAACCATAGCGGCTCTGCTGCACGTCGTTGTCTTGTGTCATGCAGTGAGCGCCTGAAAATTTACACGTTCTCGTATTGAATCGGCCGCTCGTCTCTTTCGTCCGCTCTACAATACTCCAGTTTTAAAAGCGTCGTGTTAAACTATTGAAATCGTGAACATATTTCTCGTAATACAGGCAATGGCCACCACTCTTCACACGTCCTAGGCCCTGGGTTGTTGAACCATCGTCTTCCCTACTCTACACCACAACGAGCTCCATCTTACACACCTGTACACACAATCAGTAATTTTCCATGTAACCCTTTCCCCTCTCAATCCCGTCCTAGGCTCATCTACGCAACGGGGAAAAAACCTGTTGGCTGCGGGTACACTGACCTCCCACCACTGCAATCTTATCACCCCCACCATCATAAGCGGTTGCCTCATAAAACGGGCGGTTATCATGTGTCTCCCCAGTTTTAATTCGTGCAAGCTGCTTAGCGCTTCGCCTCTATAAACCTGGCAAGAGAAATGTACTTCCCTCACGATCATAAACCTTTCCGAAATGTATTCCACGTAATAATTTTCTACGCCACTCACCAACGCATGTACCAGGCCGTAAGCTGATGAATAAAGACATTTATATGTTTTGTCGAAAATAATTTCTTTTTTGGTCAACCATCACCCTAACCCATCCACGGTATGAGACCATCCCTACCATGCGCAGCGCACCGAAACCTATTGTACCCACCATATCTGTGAAATCGAATCGCCTGACAAACAACGCTGCGATCACCGTCGGTATAGTAGTAACCTCACATACCTACCTCTCCGCTACCCCCCACACCCCTGCACATACCGCCTCTAGCAACCGCTACCCCCACCACCGACTCCCCAAAACTGTGCCCCCACCGCCAATTCCCCATACGGCCCCGCCGAGACTGTCTGGCTCGCCAGTCATCACGTATACACCTCACCCAGGATGACGTCATCAGGCGTCTCTCTATAAACCTCCTTCACTACTTAGGGCCGCAGCAGCTCTTTGGAGTTAACGTGATCCGCGATTCGTAGGGCCGCAGCAGCTCTTTGGAGTTAACGTGACCCGCGATTCGTAGGGCCGCAGCAGCTCTTTGGAGTTAACGTGATCCGCGATTCGTAGGGCCACAGCAGCTCTTCGGAGTTAACGTGATCCGCGATTCGTAGGGCCGCTGCTGTTCGGAGTTAATGTGACCTACGTTATCGCCGCTGTTTCTTGCAAACGGTGGAGGGAAATAAAACATTCATACTTCTTTGGATTTACATTCTTACTTCGAACAACGTCTCCCACCCTTGTTTGTTTTCAACAATCCGGAAAAGCGGAAAGCACAATATGAAGCTTAATTTAGATTTTCGAGAAGGGAATCACTATTATTTGGAGATAAGTGTACACAAATTTCCAAACAACCAAGTGAACATGATTTGACGTTGTAAAAAGAAAATAAAAATCACTTCTTATGCCAAATCCGAGCTCCACAGAGTGGATCGCTCACAGTTTATCTTGCCATTAGCCACCATATCCGCAGGGTCGCTTCTTTTCGAAGACAACGTGGCCCGCATTATCGCCGGTCTTTCGTGCAAACGCTGGATGATAATGAGGCATTCATACTTCTTTGGAACCACAGCTTTTTCAAATCACGTTTACCCGTCTATAGGGCTTTTCGAGAATGATCAATAACTTCAAGCTCTTCTTTCTTGAAACATCAACGTTATTGGCACGCAGTTCGCACTAATTGCCGGCGGTATGATACAAAATGTGTGTGTACTTCTTTTTTTTATTTTTTTTTACAGTTTCCTGCAAGATATGCTATCAGCAAAGGGCCGTCCACATATTTTTGCAATGTGGCCATTTCTGCTGTTGCGCCTCATGCGCTGACGCATTATGGCACGTCCAGCGAGATTGGCGCTGTCCAATCTGCAGGACCGAAGCAACGGAGCCGCCTCGGAGAATTTGGTTGGGCGGCTGGTCGTTAATAAATATTTTCCATCGTTAATAAAAATGTTATATACACGTCGATTATTCTTTCCCTGATACACCCACCCGGAATTTTGAAAATATTATTTTTCTTTCAGGAGCTTCATCTAAAAGAATCCTGCTGCGGAACAAAATTGTCGTGAAGCAAAAAATGTCTGTTAGGAGAAAAAATTTGAATCAAATAAGTCATTTCTAAGCATAGGAATTTTCTTTTCGAAAGAAATGTTGTGTTGGATATGAATGTTCTCTTTCAGCCAAATGTTCGCTAGTAAAGATAAAATTTTTCCGCACGAAAGTTTTCGTTCGGTACGAATTTTCTTCGTGGTTCGAATTTTCTTGACCAGCCAAATTTTTTCTTTAATCTGAATTTTTCATTGGCTCAAATTTTCTCTTCCAAACAACTTTCCTCTTTGTCACTTCTGTTCGATACAAATTTTCTCTCCAATTTTCTCATTGATACAAATTTTTTTCTTCGATACAAATTTTCTCTTCACTACAAATTTTCTCTTCACTACGAATTTTCTCTTCGATACAAATTCTCTCTTTACTACAAATTTTCTCTTCGATACAAACTTTCTCTTTGCTACACATTTTTTCTTCGCTATACATTTTTTCTTCGATATACACTTTCTTTTCGACACAAATTTCCTTTTTTGACCAATTATTTGTCCACTACGGAATTTGTACTGCAGAGAATATTGCTACCGACGAGGAATTTTTTATCAAAGTCGGAAATTTGGACCAAAGACGGATGGATGGGCGAGAAAATTTGCAGCGAAATAAAAATGTCTATGAATAGAAATTTTCTCTTCGTTACAAGTTCCCTCTTCAGTACAATTTTTTTCCAGGCATAAAATTGGTTCAGAAAGCAAATTCCTACCGGAGAGAAAATTTGTATCGAAGAGAAAATTTGTATGGAAAGGAAAATTTATACCGAAGAGAAAATTTGTTCCACACCGAAATTTTGTATGAAAGAGAAAATTTGATTTTAGAAAGAAAATTTGTATGGAACTCGTATAAAAAACTATTCGGACGTGAAATTTTTTTTCGCACGTTCATTCATCGTGATCGCTGATACATAGGCGAATTTGAGGTAGGACATTGATTACTGTTTTGTCCAAACAGAATGGAGTAAAAGGATATGCATATCCTTGGTATTTGAAGATATCAATTTTTTATTTTTGGCCACCCTCATACTCTTGCCATGTGGCCATTCCTGCTGCGCTTGCCGCCTCATGCGCAGATATATTATGGAACGTTCACCGAGATCGGCGGTGTCCGAAACGCAGGACTGAAGCAACGAAGCCTCTACGGAGAATTTGATTAGGCGGCTAGCCATCGATAATAAATATTGTATATACACGTTAATTGTTCCATTCCTTACACACTCATCCGATAGTTTGAATGTATTATTTTTCTTTCAGGAGCTTAAAAAAAAGAAACCTACTGCGGATCATAATTTGTCGTAAAGCAAAAAATGTCTCTTAGGAGAAAAAAATTACACCAAACAGGCAATTTCTATGCAGGGGAATTTTGTCTTCCAAAGAAATTTTGTGTTGGATATAAATGTTTTCTTCCAGCCAAATGTTCGCTTGTGAAGAAAAAAATTATTCGCATGAAAATGTTCTCTTCGGTACACATTTTTTCTTCGGTTCAATTTATCTTGTCCAGAAAATTTTTCGTTTTGGTTCGTATTTTTTCGTTGACACAAATTTTCTCTTCCAAACAAATCTCCTCTTGGTACTTCTGTTGGATACAAATTTTCTCTCCAATGTTTTTATTGGTAAAAATTTTATGTTCACTACAAATTTTATCTTCACTACAATTTTTATCTTCACTCAAAATTTTCTCTTCGATACAAATTCTCTATTCACTACAAACATTCTCTTCGATACAAATTCTCTGTTCACTACAAACTTTCTCTTCAATACAAATTTTCTCTTCGATATAAACATTCTCCTCGCTATAAATTTTCTCTCCGCTATAATTGTCTCTTCGAAATAAACTTTCTTTTCGATACAAATATCCTTTTTTGACCAATTATTGGTCCGCTACGAAATTTGTTTTACAGAGTATATTTGTACCAACGAAGAAATTTGTATGGAAGAGTATATTTGTACAAGTAACAAAATGCCCCCGAAAACATTATTGCTTGTTTGACCATATACAAAATTCTGATTTAACTTGAAATATTTTTTAATTTTATTTAACGAATCCTTTTATTATATTTTTTCAATTGAAATGTACAAAAAAAAGTGAAATTACTTTTGATAAAATAGCCAAGCAAGTTTACTAAAAACGTAAACAAAATTGTTAAACCTTAGAACTAATATTTTCCTAAATATTTCATTTTTATATTGAAAATCACATTACTATTATAACAAGAAATTGCTATTACCATTACATAAAAATACAACGTATTTACCACATAAGTATATATATATATATATATATATATATATATATATATATATATATATGTATATATATATATATATATAACCTTTAACAACGCACCAACTACCAATGTTATTAGCAATGCGATTTCCTGCACCTTGCGCTAGTGTGATTCGGACAAGATAACATTGATATATAGTGTTATCGGTGTATATATCGGTCCACACAATTCACGTGACCGTGTCAGAGCTACGTTATATCCACTATTGACAAATATTCGACTGTACTCGGAAAAACCATCGAATATAGCGCAATGAGTATCAGGAGAGATACTCAGATATTTCGTTTTTCACCAGCAAGACGACGGCACCGTAATGCGACCGTTAAACTTGCCGATGCTGTGGCTTAGAGACTGATACAATACACTGTGACGGAAAATTTGAATTTTGCCTCTACGTCACAAAGGGCGTCGCGCCTCCGCCCGGCGATTTTTCCCGGGGCGCCAGCCGCGTTAGCGGCTCGCCGAGCGGTAAGTCGAGACGACCGATTTACCCGACCGGCACAGCTTTTCTTACGGTAGAGTGGCGGGGTCAGGGGCTAAACAATCATGAAACGACACAAAAAAAACATAAATAAACACTTGCAGACCCCTTCTGGAGAGAGAGCACACTTTATTTATTCCGAGACGTTCCTCGGCGAATGATTCGATATAAAATTATATATAGCCGCCGGTCGGCCTATCTCTCTTCTCTCTCTCACTTTTCTAACGGCTAACAATTAACACCGATAACGTAAAACACGCAGGGGACCTGCCACGTTCCTCCCTGCACCGCGACCCGAACGACGCACACGCGAATGACGGAAAGATCCCTTTAATCTGACGGTAAAACTGTCCCTTTACGCCGGGGGCGGCCGCACTCCACAAACCGACTTAATTAATCCCCAACAATTAATTTCACTCGTCGACCGTCTCGCTCGGCTTTCCGTGGTCAAGTTCCCTTTCCGCGAGCGAGACGGTTGACTCGAGGTCTCCGTCTCAGCCGTTCACCCCGCCTCTCCGTCATTCGCGTCGGCCGTTACCGCGCCAACTTTAAATATTCGAACTTATTAAAATGACGATGACGGGTACGATGACGGGTACGATAACGCTGACGATGACGCTGACGATGACGATGACGATGACGATGACGATGACGATGATCTGGTCTCATCCCGTCGATCCCACCCAACGCATCAAGTGCCGAGCGATTCGGGCCCACGGCGTTTGTGCAACGTGCCAAGGTCGGCGGACGCGCCGTTACCGACTGAGAGGGATTGAGGACCAGCCGGCCGCCGTAGGTTCGTTTACGATACGCAATACGTTCGAGCCGGGGATGGTCCCGGTGTCTTAGATTGCTTGACGCTGCGAGTCGTCAAAGAAGGCTGGTACTGTGGTGACGGCGTTTGTCGAGTTCTGACCGAGATAAGCTTCGACCGTTTCCCTTATCGCCTTCAGTACCATTGACGGACTTTATCGGCCTGGACGGTTGCACATTTGAACGTCTGCCGATCTGCTTTCCACCGCTCATCGTAGTGGAGAAGCGTTCCAGAACGTGGGCCGAGCTGAATCGTCTCGGACTCTCGAGCGAGGGCAAGATCGACGAAGTGCACCCCGAATTGGAAGATACGAGGCCGCTGCTATGAGAAGGATCTCGTGGTTTTCCGAGGCGACCACCGTTTCCCGCGCGCCATCGTACCATATCGCACAAACGAATAATAAAAAAAAAAGAATATAATTATACAATTAAAAGAACGTAATTATACAACAAAAAAAACAATAATGATATCAAGGGAGAAGAAGATAATAAATAAGAAACGATAACGGCGCGCTCGGGCGCCGTACGAGGATAAAAACCGAGCGAGAGGGTCGCCTTCAAAGTGGCTTTGGGGCTCCTCCATTCTGCCACGTGACAACGCCCCCACCCTACATTTTGGCCGTCCCGGCCAGCGGAATTCGGCCACAGACCATTCCTTCTATGTTAAGTGCGAACCCGGCGACAGGCTCTGGCAAAAACACTTCTTTTTTTCATTTTTCCCCTTCTGAGCGATTCTCCAAATCGGAAATTCGTCGTTAGGGGAGAGAGAAATTTAATCATTCGGGTGCGGTCTGATCAGGTCGTGGGAGGGAATCACCACCCAAAGACGCCACCATAATAAATCACACAAATAAATAAACAAATAAATAAATAACTAAATAAATAAACAATTCAATAAATAAATAGACAGTCAACGGGGGGAACCCCACACCCAATGACGCCACAATAATAAATCACCAATAAATAGGAACGTTCCAACGCCACACAACCCACATAAATAGAACAATCGCAAAACATAACATAACCAAACGAAATAGATAGTCCAACGAATACGATAACCTGGCACGCAACTAATCATAATTTTAATACTGCACAGTTCGAGGAATAGAGGACGGGGAAAATCCTTCGCATCCTCAGTCCTCGAACTGGAAAGCAAAATTGCTTAACATCGAATAGCCTAGCATATTCCCCACGTAATTATATAAATAAGCAGGTAAATCATTAGGGGATTTCAGGATGAAGGCCCAACGGGCAGGAAGGGTGTCATGATATAAGATTAGTACGAGTCCCCCCGATATGAAGTTGACAGATACGAAACCCAAAGGGGTACGGCTGATAATTATGCCATCCTAGCCATCTACAAGTCGACCTTCTTGTTCGTCCTCTAAGTTACATCCCGTTCCCTGTCCCTCATCCGCCGACCGCGAGGTGGGAGCGTGGTAAGGCTTCAAGTCCTCGATTGAAACCTTCGGGACTGTTGAGCCATCTAATCCGGCCAGCGCGTACACCACCGGGGAGAGAACCTTAACAACCCGAAATGGTCCTGCATATCGCGGTACAAATTTCGCGGCGACGTATTGTTGGGCGGAAGATAAAACTCTCTGTCTCTTTAAGACTAAATCGCCCACCTCGTAAGTAACCGCCCTCCTATGTTGGTTATAATATCGGGAATTCCGCTGATAGGCCTCTTCTAGATCGAACCGAACGCGTCCGCGAAACTCCTCTAACCCCTTCATGTACTCCGACCACTCCTCTATGGGCATTGGGTCGATTTCCTTTCCTTCCTTATCTATGTGACCATAAAAATTATGGGGCCTCGGCACCCGGCCGAGGTTGAGGAACGCCGGGCTACAACCGATGGCCGAGTGGTGAGCCGTATTATAGGCAAATCTGAACTCTGCCAGGTGCTCATCCCACATTCGCTGGTCACCTTCCAGAAATGCGATCATCATCGTCTTCAACACTCTGTTCACTCTCTCCACTGGGTTCGCTTGAGGGTGACAAGGGGGGGTCGTAGTATGAAGAATACCTTGGTTCCCCGCCCACTCTTTTAAGCTCCTATTAACGAACTCCGTTCCGTTGTCCGTCAGGATTACTTCAGGAGTTCCCCAACGTGACAGGACCAGTTCACTAAGGGCCTCTGCTATCTTTTTCCCCGTGGCCTTCCTGAGAGGACAGCATTCCACCCACTTAGAGAATAAATCTTGGATTACCAGGACATACAAATGTCCTGCGCGACTCGGGGGGTACGGCCCCATAATATCGGCAGCCACCACTAACCATGGAGCCTCCAATACACGCCTTCCCATCAAGCCAGGCGGTAGGGCTTGCTCTACTTTTACGCGTTGGCAGATCTCACAGCCCTTCACGTACCTAACCACATCCCGGTACATTCTAGGCCAGTAATAAGCGGCCACTATTCGGCGATAAGTTTTATCCATTCCCAAGTGGCCTGCTTGAGGCATATCATGGTTCTCACGCATTACCTCCCGTCTCGCCGGAAGTGGGACCACCAACTTCCATTCCTCCCCGTTCGGCGGATTTCCGGTCGGCCGTTCTACGATTCGACGCACATATAGCCTCCCATCTTGGATCCGCCAATCGGGGAGGCGGATACGCTTAGTGAGCACCTCCAGCCAGCGTGCCGAGTACCATTTATCCTGCGGGTAGGGGAGGTGGGGCCCCGTATTCAACAATGGCATCACGACCGTCGGGAATTCTTCTTCCTCAACCTCTGCGGCGCGCATCGGCTCATTTGTCTCATATATCCGGGAGAGGGCGTCCGGGACGCGATGGAGCGCTCCCTTCCTATGTACGACTTCAAAGTCGTACTGCATCATCTGCAAGGCCCAACGGGCGAGTCGGCCCGTCGGGTCCTTGAGATTCCGCAGCCACTGTAAGCTTCCGTGGTCCGTTATTACCACGAAATGATATCCCTCGAGATAACCACGGAATTTCCGTACCGACCAAAGAATGGCCAGGCATTCCAACTCGGTTACGGTGTAATTCCTCTCTGCACTAGTCAGGGTGCGGCTAGCGTAAGCGATGGGATGCTCTATACCGTTTACCGGCTGCGTAAGCACGGCTCCCAATCCCGTAAGGCTCGCATCTGTTTGTAACGTGAAGCGTTCAGTAAAGTCGGGTCTGGCCAGGGTCGGTGGGTTAATCAGAGCGCGTTTTAGCTTATTGGCGGCTGTCTGCTATTCCTCCCCCCAGCCCCACTTCTCCTTCTTTTTAGTGAGCCGAGTTAACGGTTCCGCCACCGTCGCGTACTGAGGGATAAAACGGCGGTACCAAGAAGTCATGCCCAAAAATCGGCGGAGCTGTTGGATATTCTGGGGTGGCGGGTAATCAGCGATCGGGGCAGTTTTCGCTGGGTCCACTTGTAGTCCCTCCCTGTTAACCAAGAATCCCAAATATCTCACTTCAGAGCAACAAAATCACATTTCTCTGGGTTGATTAATAGTCCGGCTTCGCGAATCCGATCAAATACTTTCTCCAGCCACGGAAGATGGTCTTCGAAAGTCTCTGTTAGGACGATAATATCATCTAGGTAAGCAAACGCGTTCGGTTCCATGCTGGGGCCAATCAGTTTATCTAGGAGTCTTTGAAACGTCGCAGGGGCATTAGTTAGACCGTAGGGCATGCTTTTAAATTGATATAAACCCCTTGCCGGTACTGTAAATGCCGTGATGGCGCGCGACGAGACTTCCAAAGGGATTTGGTGGAAGGCTTGGCTCAGATCGATGGTTGAGATGTACCTGGCGGCCCTCAACTTGTCAAGAATATCGTCCATTCGAGGGAGGGGGTATGCGTCCTTCTTTGTTACGTCATTTACCCGCCGGAAATCAAGGCAGAACCGGTATTCCCCGTTTGGCTTTCTCACCATGATGATCGGGGAGCTCCAATCGCTATTAGAGCTCTCGATTACGTCTGCTTGTAGCATTCGATCCACCTCGGCGTAAATGGTGTCACGTATCACCGGAGTAACCGGATAACACCGTTGCTTGATCGGGGTGGAGTTCCCCACCTCGATCCGGTGCTCCGTTAAGGTAGTCCTCCCCGGCGCCGCTCGCAGCAGTGGGATCGTGATCGCTAGGAATTGATCTAAGACGTCCGCCTCAATAGGTGTTAGGTCCGTCAAGGGAGCACAGACCTCTACCGTCTCATCCCGTCCCCGATCTACGAATGAGAATTCCTCTTCCGGGCACCCAGTAAATGACCATATCCTACGACCGTGATCCACGACCACCCCCAGTCGCCCTAGCGAGTCCAGACCAAGCAACAAGGGCACCGGCAACCCTGCGAATACCCGGGCCGTAACCTCACAGTGATGACCTTTTAATTCTATCCCAAACGTCACTTCCTCTTTACAGACAATCTTCACCCCATTTGCTATCACACTCTCACGATCAGGGGTTCTCTCTCGTCTATAGCCTAACTGCATGGTGAACAAAACACCCTCGGATCCTGCGTAGGTATTGGTAGAACCACTATCCACCATGGCGAGAAGGGCCCTTTCCCGAATGTATACCCGGACAAACAGAGTCTTACACGGTTGCTCGGCAACTGCCGAGACACAAAAGTCCTCTAATGGTCGGCGATAAGCCAACTGGAAGTGAAAAAGATCTGGGCTCGGTGATGTCAGAGACGCTACGGCCCTTAACAACGCCTCCGGGTAAAGTTTCCCGGGCAATCATGGGGATATCGGGTGGTAACTCCTGGCTTCCCACATCGGAGACAGTGTAGTTTTGCGGGCCCCGAACATTCCCTCGAGCGATGCCCACTCTTACCACAGTTCCAACAGGTGATGCCCTGAACGGTGTCTTCGACTCTCATTTTCGTCGCCTCACGTGGCATCGCCCTGGGTCGGCCACTCTCTGCTGGTCCATGGAACGGTAAGGTCGGTGGTCGCGCCGAGGTTGTCACTCGGGGCGCCGGTCGCAACGGGGTCTTCTGCGGTCCTGGTCGAGTGGCTCCAGGCCACGCAGGATGTGTTTCCTGGCCGGTTAGTGTCCCCTGACTGTCGACGATACCAAATGACACTGACGGCCGCGTCGCCCTCGGCGGATGGTATGCCAATTCCGGGAAAACGAATTTTTCTGGAGGTATCGGTGTTAAATCCCCCGTCTCATAATTCCGCTCCAACTCCACGGCCATGTCTTCCAGCTCATCCACCGAATGTACCGTTTTGCGCAGAATCAAAACTCGCAATCGCAGTAGGAGATTCCTGTGGGCATAGTTAAGTCGTTCCTCCTCTGTCATCGGTGGTTCGACCCTATCAAACATGGTGCGCATGCATGTAAGGAAATCCGAGACGGGTTCCCGTTCCCCCTGGCATCGCCGGTAGATCTGTTCCCTCAAGGTGAACTGTAGATTCGGATCACCAAATCTATGACGCATCGCTGTTACGCACTCCCGCCAGGTCCTCAGGGTCGCCTTCTTAGTCCGGTACCAGTGGATTGCCATTCCCCCCAAAAAGGTCGGCAAACAATTGAGTAGGTCGGAGTCAGATACGGGGGCCATTACTCTTTTCTCCGCGACTCGTACTAAGAACGATTCGATGTCTTCGTCAGTACCACCGTTAAACTTGAGATCCCACTTCCTCAATATCTCGTATGCTGATCGAGGTGGCAGTGCGTGCTCAGTGGAGGACCCTCTAATTGGTGGCCAGTGATGTCGTAGGTCTCACCTTACCTCGGAATCCCCATAAACGCCTTCCTGCCTTTCGGTCGAGCTCGCCCCACCTGGTCTCCCGTGTCCCGTACCAACGGCATCGGCACGTTCAATTTCGCCTGGAAAGGTTCCCGCTGCCGAGGTCATTTTCGGTCCTGATCCGATCGGACCGGGCGGTCGGTAACGTGCAGGTCGACCTGGATATGGCGTTGGAAATACCAGGTCAGCCCTCTGCCCCGTAACCTCGGACGGGTTTTCCAAGGACCCTGTCGTTCGAAACCCCCTTGGTTGAGGTAGGTTCGAAGGTTCGTGGTCAGCCTGAAATTCGATGTCCACGCATACGTCGTTGGTGTCCACTTCCGGGGGTTGGCGTGCTTGAAAGCGGGTGAAGCCGGTGTCGTCGTGTTCAGGACTAAAAGGGCGTCTCAAGGCATAGTTTAGGCGATCTAAAATCTCCCCGCGCGTACCCTCGCTGGATAACCCACGAAGCTGCAACTCGCGGCGGACGTCATCGCTGGCTAATCGCCCGCGCGGTGGGGCTGGGGCCTCCAAAGGTTGTAATTCCATGTTTAATCCATTTTATTTCCCCTGGTCCCTACCTACGCCTATTACCAACTAAACCGAGCCAAGCCTTCGGACAGTGGGAGGGCCCTAGTGAGCGGGAAAGGGACAAATAATTCCCCGGCGCCAAATACGGCCCGAATAAATTATGTTGGGTCACGAGTATCGAAGACAGAGACAAGGTACGAAACGCGAAACGAGTCGGATATTATCTCGGACAGTAATCAGATTATAATAACGAATAGTCGATAATTGGAATGCATAAATAAATGAATAATAATTCCAATCTCACAGTGTGGAATAAATCTCAACCAAAAAAAAAATAAAGAAAAATATATAAAAAAAACAAATAAAATAAAAAAAAAATTAATTAAATAAATAAATAAACAGTGAAATAACAAAATTGAGGGAAAGGAAAAAAAAATTATTAAAAAAAAAAAAAAAATGCAGTGAAATCGACTAGGCCGTTAATATAGGAAGGTAGATACTCCCAAATAAATCAAACAAATAAATAAGTAAAGAAGAAATTAAAAAAAATATATATAAAAAGATGACAGGTTTAATAAATAAAACGAACAAATCGGTCTATGGATAAAATGTCGACAGAATGAAATTAAAATTCTCAGTGACCATCTATGACCAATAACAAAACGATATTAAACGGCCACCACAAAATAAATGTAGTTCAATTTAAATAAATAAACTAATCAGCCAATAGGAGCAGTCAGTGAATAATAAATAAATTGCGTAAAATACTAAAGTCAATTCATAAAAGTTCTCAATGATAAAATGGGTAAAACCGATAAATAATTAAATCGAAATAAAATAGGTAAATGATAAAATTAATAAAATGAATGAATCGCCAAAATCGGTAGTCAAGGGATAAAATAAATAAACCGCAACAACAAAATAAAATTGTATAATAAATAAAATAGGTAAACTATGAAAATGAACCGTCAGTGCGTACTGGACAAATTGTCAGATAGATAAAAGGACGGAATATAAATAAAAAAAACATTTAAAAAAGTGATAAAAAAAATGAATGGAGTCGGTGAATTGTTGAAACCGGGATCAATAAATAAAATAACGTAAAATAAGTAGACGGAGTGAATTTGTAAAATCATCAAATCGTCAAAAGTCCCAAAATTAAAATAACGAAATTGAATTAAAATAACGAAATTAAAACAAACAAAGGAATTTTCGACGAAATAAATAATGAACGATTAAAAGTAGAATAATTAAATAGCCAATAAACGGTTGGCGCGAATAGTCAATTGCAATATTCTTAGCTCACGCCCGGCGCCGTCGGTAAAGTCGGGTACTGACGAAGCGCGTCCTCGGCCAGCTCGAATAAAAGTTTCCGAAATATTATTCGGGGAATTTCCTCCGTGCTAATTTAATAGCGTTCCAAATCGCGACCAAGGCCGTGATCAATTCGGAGCTCGAACAATACCTCGCCTGGCGACAATAGCAGCGAGCTCTAAGCGGTTGACCAAGGGCAGAAAAAAAAGGACGCGCGCTCGGTGTCGAACGGCTCGTCGATCAAACCTGCGACTATTTAATCGAAATTAATTTTCTCACCCATCTTTGCATGTAATAAATAAATTTTTCCCGACACCAAAAATACGATAGGACATGTCGATCACCAACACAAAAAAAACACACACGCAGGCCCGTCGAGAGAAGAGAGATTTTAATTATATAATTTTTATTTGACGAATCCTAATTGAAATTTTTGCCCGGCCCCACGTTGGGCGCCAAATTTGTGACGGAAAATTTGAATTTTGCCTCTACGTCACAAAGGGCGTCGCGCCTCCGCCCGGCGATTTTTCCCGGGGCGCCAGCCGCGTTAGCGGCTCGCCGAGCGGTAAGTCGAGACGACCGATTTACCCGACCGGCACAGCTTTTCTTACGGTAGAGTGGCGGGGTCAGGGGCTAAACAATCATGAAACGACACAAAAAAACATAAATAAACACTTGCCGACCCCTTCTGGAGAGAGAGCACACTTTATTTATTCCGAGACGTTCCTCGGCGGATGATTCGATATAAAATTATATATAGCCGCCGGTCGGCCTATCTCTCTTCTCTCTCTCACTTTTCTAACGGCTAACAATTAACACCGATAACGTAAAACACGCAGGGGACCTGCCACGTTCCTCCCTGCACCGCGACCCGAACGACGCACACGCGAATGACGGAAAGATCCCTTTAATCTGACGGTAAAACTGTCCCTTTACGCCGGGGGCGGCCGCACTCCACAAACCGACTTAATTAATCCCCAACAATTAATTTCACTCGTCGACCGTCTCGCTCGGCTTTCCGTGGTCAAGTTCCCTTTCCGCGAGCGAGACGGTTGACTCGAGGTCTCCGTCTCAGCCGTTCACCCCGCCTCTCCGTCATTCGCGTCGGCCGTTACCGCGCCAACTTTAAATATTCGAACTTATTAAAATGACGATGACGGGTACGATGACGGGTACGATGACGCTGACGATGACGCTGACGATGACGATGACGATGACGATGACGATGACGATGACGATGATCTGGTCTCATCCCGTCGATCCCACCCAACGCATCAAGTGCCGAGCGATTCGGGCCCACGGCGTTTGTGCAACGTGCCAAGGTCGGCGGACGCGCCGTTACCGACTGAGAGGGATTGAGGACCAGCCGGCCGCCGTAGGTTCGTTTACGATACGCGATACGTTCGAGCCGGGGATGGTCCCGGTGTCTTAGATTGCTTGACGCTGCGAGTCGTCAAAGAAGGCTGGTACTGTGGTGACGGCGTTTGTCGAGTTCTGACCGAGATAAGCTTCGACCGTTTCCCTTATCGCCTTCAGTACCATTGACGGACTTTGTCGGCCTGGACGGTTGCACATTTGAACGTCTGCCGATCTGCTTTCCACCGCTCATCGTAGTGGAGAAGCGTTCCAGAACGTGGGCCGAGCTGAATCGTCTCGGACTCTCGAGCGAGGGCAAGATCGACGAAGTGCACCCCGAATTGGAAGATACGAGGCCGCTGCTATGAGAAGGATCTCGAGGTTTTCCGAGGCGACCACCGTTTCCCGCGCGCCATCGTACCATATCGCACAAACGAATAATAAAAAAAAAGAATATAATTATACAATTAAAAGAACGTAATTATACAACAACAAAAAAACAGTAATGATATCAAGGGAGAAGAAGATAATAAATAAGAAACGATAACGGCGCGCTCGGGCTCCCGTACGAGGATAAAAACCGAGCGAGAGGGTCGCCTTCAAAGTGGCTTTGGGGCTCCTCCATTCTGCCACGTGACAACACAAAAGTATATACGAAATATATTTCATGTAATGTATAAAGTTGTCTGATAGAGGAGAAAGTATATACTTTTATATATCGTATTAAATTATGCATAAAACAAAGGTTTAACGTATCGTGTCGTCTAGGGGAACATCACTGATTTGATCCATCCTTTGCGGGATCACAAAATTTGATTTCCAGTTGCATAACAAATTGCAGCAGTCTTTGTTTTTCCAACCTGAGAGTTAAGTAGTTGGAAAGACGAAATCCTTCGCCGAGCTTTTTTACTCAACCATGCACGCCAAGTTGTTGCACAGCATTTCCAGTCTACTTAGGTGGTAAATACGTTGTATTTTTATATAATGGTAATAGCAATTTCTTGTTATAATAGTAATGTGATTTTTAAAATGAAAATGAAATATTTAGGAAAATATTAGTTCTAAGGTTTAACAATTTTGTTTACGTTTTTAGTAAACTTGCTTGGCTATTTTATCAAAAGTAATTTCACTTTTTTTTGTACATTTGAATTGAAAAAATATAATAGAAGGATTCGTTAAATAAAATTAAAATATATTTCAAGATAAATCAGAATTTTGTATATGGTCAAACAAGCAATAATGTTTTCGGGGACATTTTGTTACTTGGCGTTCTTTTTTTACTTTTTAAAAGTTTTTAAAGGGGATTTCATATCTTTTTGAAAGGGGAGAAATCTTTTTTTCGTTCTGCGCCAGTTCGAAGAAGAGTGAATTCAAATATGTTTTCATTACTTGGCATTCTTTTTTTTAATACTTTTTCAAAGATTCTAGCAGGGTAAGATTTAAACAGATAGTTAAAAAACAGGACACGTCGTTTCTGAAACCTTGTTTATTACCAAATGCTATAAATATATTTTTTTAAGTCTTCACTCCCCTCCACTATTAAATCGACGTATTTGCAGGGTGACATATTAGTGAAATATTTATTCATACTTCGCTTATTTGTATTCACATGCATGCATACAAATACAATTGTATTCACAAATATTCTGAACATACAAATAAATTCACAGAAATAAATTTACGAGAAATCCTGTGAATCAAAAAGAATTCACATCAAAATCTGTGAATGCAAATGTATTCACAAAAAATTGTAAATACCAAAAAATTCACAAAATAAGTTGAGAATTTTTTCGTATTTAGGACTCATTAAAATCAAATCCACAATGAATAGATTAAAATTTACACCAAACGTGAGTTCTTACGTACTTTGAGAGAAAACATTGCGTCGAGGCAAAGAAATTTTTGCAAAAAAAGTTGTGAGTTGTTACAAGCCGGATTGTTGTCCGGTTGTAATATTATTATTTTATTATTTTGTGCGCGAGCTGGAGACTCCGGCACATGGATCCTTGTCTATTTTAAAGCGGCGTAACGCACCTCACCTTTTATTGCTGACGCTGCTGGAGACGTTCGGCGTTCGAATGTAGGTGAATAATCTGCAACGTAGTCACTAGTTCACCGAATTTAACAGTTCACTTTATTCGTCACTTAAAAAGGTCTTACACGGAACGTAAATATAATGTTTCTTGTATATCGAAATGAAATATAATAGAATATAGTTGTATCGGGGTTATTGGAGAATAATAGGTAATTCGGCTTCGAAATAACTCGACACGCAATGCCGCTAAGGTAATTGTCGCGAACGAATATAACGAAGGTGAATGAAGGGCCGCTAAGGTATTTCCTTCATTCGATGAGTTCTTACGCGATCACAATTTCAATGGTAGAAAAGGACGACACCGGTCGTACTCGCGAGAACCTAAGTACGCGAGCAGATTTGCCACTAAGGAGTGAAGGTCCCTCGACCGATTGTTTGGAAAGTCGCAATAAGACTAAGGAGTCACCAAGTGGATGACGCCTTGAGGATTTCGGCAAATAGCTGTGTTTAGGTTGTAGTGGGGGTGAATTGCGAAAGAATGGATCAGCGATTTTAATGAGGTTTCGCAAAGAGTTCGGTTGTTGCATTCCCTTGTTTGCTTGCACTAATATTTCGAAACCGGCAAGTTCGCTTCTTGAAGAAAGAAAAGGAATTTGATGATTTATGATTGCGAAATATTGCGAGCGTTCGGTGGTATGGAGGCCGCGGAGGGAATGACACGAGTTGAGCAATACGGAAGTATACGGATACGAAAAATGGTCCGTAACAGCCCTCCCTTCTTAGACGGGATATGGTCTAGTGTCCATACTCCCGAGACACTGTGGTCCTTCCGTTGCTAGTAGATGGTTGTATCCGAAAGATATGCGTCGTTTGCAATGCCCAGATGATCGAGGTTATGTGCCTCCCGTCTCGCAGGTGGCGATGGGGCTGGTCGCGATGGTCTGACCATGTGAGTCAGTGGGATTTCAGCGAGTCCGCGTGGCTGCATCATCATTTCGGTTTTGGGGGTCTTCCTTTCCTCTTTCTCGGTGCAGGCTCTGGTGGCGTATCTCCAGCCATATGAGCGTGTTTTAGTTTATCCATGTGTGTGAGAACCAGCTGACCATCGCGTTTGTCGATGAGCGCTGTATGCTGATCCACCACCTTTGCGATTTTGTACGGTCCGTCGTAATACGCATCGAATTTGTGTTGTTTAGGTTCGCGCAGAGTGTACACCATCTCTCCTGGTTCGTATTTCACGACATTCGTTTTTCGATCATACCGTTGTTTAGCTTGATGTTTGTGGTGACTTAAATTATTTCCTCCGATTTCGGCTAGTTCATCCAGCCTTTGGGCGAGATTTGCTACATATGCCGTGGTCGTTGGCAGATGTTCTTTTAACGGGAAGGTGCTTGGTGTTTTCATAAGTTTCCCGTATGCCATCTCGTAAGGTGTAAAATTCGTCGCTTCATGAACTATAGCGTTATGCGATTGGATAGCATATGGCAAAACTTCGTCCCATTCGGTTTGTTGACCGATGTAGTGTTTGAGATAATCAGCGATGCTCTGATGACTTCTCTCAAGAGATCCATTGCTCTGTGGGTGGTATGTTGTCGCCTTCACATGTTGTACGCCTTTTCCCTTCAAGAATTCTTCCATTTTTTGGTTGACGAAAGATTTCCCATTGTCGCTAAGAAGGAATAAGGGCGTACCATGAACTGCGAAGTATTGTTGATCTAGTGTCCGAATGATGGTTTTAGATTTCATGTCGGGAAGTTCGAATGCTCGTGCAAATTTTGTGAGAAGGTCGATCGTCGTGAGAATGAAACGATTGCCTCGTTTCGTCGTTGGCAATGGACCAACGATATCTACTGCGATCTTTTCCCAGGCTGCCACCGGTGAATCTGTAATTATCATTGGTTTTCTGGTTTTTATGCGGACCAATTTGTGTTGTTGACAGCTGTGGCAGCATCTCACGACATCCTGAACATCCTTTTTCATGCCTTTCCAAGAATATCGGTGTCTCAATCGTTCGTATGTTTTCCTGACTCCTTTGTGTCCTCCGATGTGCTCCGTGTGCCACTTCCGGATTATATCAAGACGTTCTGGAGCAGGTGGTGTCTCGATTTGACCAGTGCATACTTCGATGTTGAATGGGCCGTTGAAAAATATTTCTTCCAGGATTTTCTTGAATGCGTCTACGGGTAGGTCGTCGTGACCGTCTCCGTTTGATGAAATTCTGAATTCTTGGATGTTTTCTCGCTTGAGAGCTTCCCTGAGTGCGTCGAGAGCTGTTTTCAGGTTTTCGATGGTAATTTTCTGATAATATTCCTTGGTGGCGGCAGCACTGAGTACAATGGTCCGCCTAGCTTTGCAAAGCGCTACAGTCTTCGTTTTGAGATCGTTTGTGATGGTTTCATTGTCGATGTAACCCAAATCGCGCAGCTGCTGCCCAATGGGGTAGTGGATCACCCCGTCTGATGATGTCAGGTGCAGGTAGACTCCCTTTCTTGTTGTTAGCTGTTCGGGAGTAACTACAACTCTCGTCTTAGTGGGTAGAACATTTCGAACGTTTTCTTGTTCTGATGTACTGCTGTCGCTTTCGCCATCAATCTCATCCTCGTCTGAAGATAAGGATGTAACTGATAAGAAATCCTGATCATCGTCGGTCGCAGATGTTCTGGTAGAATTTGTCCCTGAAGTGGTCTTCGTGTGTGTGGGTGCAAATCGGATGGCTCGTGGTGTTGAACCACAGGCCGGTTGTTCACCCTTCAACGGCGTTGGTACTGTCGACAGTCTTCCATACCGGGTTTTAGGAGACAGAAGATTGCCGCCAATATGGCTCGAATTCCTCCCCTTTTGTTCTGTTGTTAGTTGGTTCGATGGTTTTCCTGCTGGTTTGTCAGGCTGCGTACGCAGCCTCTCAATTGCCACCGCTGTATCTGGACTTACTCCGAATTTGCTGGTGAGAAGCTTGAGTTGAGATTCCGTTGGGCTGCTATTGCTGCACGCGGAATCATCGTTGAGGACTGGTATGGCTTCTTCCGGGGTAACAATTGCCTTTGGGAGGTTCTTAGAGAGATTAAGCAGTTTCCGCTTGGCTTCGTCCATAGTGAGATGATTAGTACCCATTTGGATAGCTAAGGACGAGTCGAAAATATATCCGAAGGGACCCGATTGCGCCGAAGTGTCAAGTTCATTTTCGGTAAGGTTTGTGTCGTCATCGCTCGGTTGGTCGGGTTGGGATACAGTAGAGTCTGTTAAGGGGGGATTGTCTTTTTTTTTCGCAAAATTTTCCGCTTTTTGGGAATTTTTTTGTGAAGAAAGTATGCAACGGAAAGCTTGTGAAACTTGGCATATAGTTTTATTGATCTGTTTACTACATACAAAAAAATGTATAAACAATTTCATCAAAAAATCCGCCTCCCACCCCCCTCGACGCGCGATGGTCCTTTTTTGATGGTGTGCACGATTTCTCAAAAACTATTCAACCGATTGCCTTCAAATTTGGACAGAATGCTCAGCTGACATCCTTTTATCGTTTGATGAAGCAAAAAAGCAATACGTTTAATAGTTTTTTTATTTATAACGAAAAATCCATCAATTTTTTTCGAAAAATCGATACTTCAAGTTCAAAACGTCACCAAATCGTCAATTTTTTTTCCCTTCATCGAACGATAGCTATATGTGTCTAAAGTGAAATGCTTTTTGGGTTTTTGTTGCAGGATGAACGTGAAGGCTATAATCGTGCACACCATCAAAAAAGGACCATCGCGCGTCGAGGGGGGTGGGAGGCGGATTTTTTGATGAAATTGTTTAAACATTTTTTTGTATGTAGTAAACAGATCAATAAAACTATATGCCAAGTTTCACAAGTTTTCCGTTGTATACTTTCTTCACAAAAAAATTCCCAAAAAGCGGTAAATTTTGCGAAAAAAAAGACAATCCCCCCTTAACCGTTCGTCGTCAGCTATTTCCGTTGTTTCGTCAATATTTTCCAGCGTTGGTTTCGCCCACATGCTACAGCGGCGAGACTCTTCAACTGGCTCATCATTTTCTAGTTGAGATTCGGAGAAAGTGGAGCCATGGTACGTAGTTTTCGTTGCTGTCCACCCCTTTTCCCGAATTCTACTCGCAATTGTGCTTGCATCCTGGTCTATTACGGGTTTCGCCCCTTTTGGTTTAAAATCTGGGTCTTCTCGTGGCGTCAATGGGAAGCTTGCAGCCGGAGGATTTCTTGACAAGGCGTCCGCGTTCAAGTTGGTCTTTCCCTTTTTGTATACGACCTGATATTCGTACTCTTCGAGCTGCAGCCTCCATCTCATCAGTCTTGATGTAGGGTCCTTTACCGAGTGTAGCCAGACCAGCGGTTGGTGATCGGTCACGAGCGTGAATTTTCTTCCGTATATGTACGGCCGAAAAGTTTTTACCGCGTATACCATAGCGAGGCATTCCTTTTCTGTTGTCGAGTATTTTTTTTCTGCTGCGGTCAACACTCTACTAGCATACTGAACTGGCAAATCTTGACCGAGATTTTCTCCCTGACTTAGCACAGCACGGATTGCAATATCCGATGCGTCGGTTGTTACTATGAAAGGCCTGTTGAAATCGGGATACTGCAGTATAGGCTCTTTACAGAGTGCGTCGCGCAGATCTTCGAAACAAGCCTGATGTTCATTGGTCCAGAGAAATGTGACTGTCTTATTCGTGAGGTCAGAAAGCGGTTTGGCGCGACCTGAGAAATTCTCGAGGAATCTCCGGTAGTAACCGGCGAGGCCAAGGAATTCCCTCACGTTCCGTGGATTTTTCAGTACCGGAAAATTTTTGACGGCCCGTAATTTCTTAGGGTCCGGTCGCACACCATCCTCGTTCAAGACATGTCCCAAATAATTGACCTCTTTTCTCAAAAATTCGCATTTATCAATTGGGAGGGATAATCCATTTTCTCGTAAACGTCGAAAAAGTCTTTTGGCTTTTGCTTGATGTTCTTGCAAAGATGACGAGAAGATAACGATATCGTCTAAGTAAACGAATAGTTCCGTTCCGGTTAGACCCGACAGGACGCTATCCATTAATCGTTGGAATGTGGCTGGTGCATTTTTCAACCCGAAGGGCATTCTGAGAAATTCGAAATGTCCTCTTGGTGTGGTATAGGCTGTTTTTGGTTGGTCTTTTTCAGCCACTTCAATTTGGTGAAAACCGCTCGCGAGGTCGAAAATCGAGAAATATTTCGCACCTCCCAAACGATCCAAAATTTCTGTAATGTTTGGCAAGGGATAGCTATCGCCGACGGTTTTCTCGTTGAGTTTTCGATAATCTATTACCATACGCCAACGTCTGTTCCCTTGGGAATCGGCCTTTTTGGGTACAATCCACAGGGGTGACTTGTACGGCGAGTGTGAGGGTTTAATTATTTTCTTTTCGATTAAGCCTGCGACCTGCTTCTCTATTTCTTCTTGATGGATTAAAGGGTATCGGTATTGTTTGGTATGTATTGGTATATTGTTAATCGTGGGAATTTCGTGTCGTACGTGAGTAGAGCCTATAAATTCGTCACCTGGTAGATGGAAAACGTCAGGGAATTCCCGGACAAGCTCACGAACGTGCTGACGCTCGAGGTTGCTTAAATGCGAAAGTCGCAAGGTTTGCAAAATTTGACTCACTCTTGCCTTGGATGATTTTATTTTGTTTTGTCCAGATGTTGAACAGTCGGAGTCCGAATCTAGCACAGGTTGAGCTCCTATGTCGTACGGCTCGAGTACTTGAGCAGGTATTTCTAGGTCCACGGGTTCGGTCCCCATGTTAGTAGCTATGGCATAGCAAGTCCCATCGTGGTTCCTTACTACAGCATCGCCGATGAGCACATGCGGTCCGAGGTCGATTCGCTGTAAATATCCGTCATAGACATTGACGTTGCGAACCTTGATTCCAATCTGTTTCCTGCTGCGACCATCCAAATGAATCTTTACCGAGTCGAGATCCTTTAATACGGACTCGATTTTTTCTTGGTTGCTGGATGGAATGGGGGTGACTGGTTCACGGGAAGTTACCACTGTTTTATGATGGTAGGAAACTTCAACCTCCGCTTGGTGGAAATACGGTGCACCCAGTAATCCGTCAGCGCTCGGTAATCGCTCGCCGCCAAATACGTGGAAGATCGCGTACGAATTACGAATCTTCAAAAGTATCGTTCCGATAGAGCGCACGAGCGTTGGGTCAACTCCCCGGAACTTACGTGTATCGTCAATATCGATGGTTAAGTCCCTGCGAGAGCACTGATATGAATTAAATTCAGAGACGAGCCCCCGTCTAGGACAAATTCGGCGTGCCCTAATCTGAACTGCGGCGATTGGATCTTGATTCGGGCTGGCGGTATTTCCTTGAGGAAACAGTATCTAATGTCTTCTGTGGAAACTGTACCTTTCTGTTCTCGTTGTCCTTCGGTTTCCTTTCCTTGATATCGCGGAGTCTTGCGTCTCCGTGGGCTTGGTGATTGCCCAGCCCATCCCCCGGGCGAGCGCCCTCGTAGTTTAAAGACTCCGTTGAGGACGTTCGCTTCATACGTGGTGAAACATAAGGTGACGATGGTCCTGTGTATTTCCGAAATGGTGACCTATCAGTGGAGGCACGTTTCTGATGACCACAACACTGGCAGTGTTTGACTGGCGAAAAAGTCTTGTCCTGTTTGAAGATACGTTGATTGCGTGTTGTTTGACGGGAACGGTTTTCGTGCTCAACAGACGCGGAATGATCACTGTCAACATTGTATATTTTGCTGCTTGCTTGGTCTTCATCGGATTCCGACACGTCAGAAGTGTCACTCTCCGAACTAGAGGCTGAGCTACTCGAAGAATGATCTCTGCGTTTCGACTCCCTTCGAGATTTGGTCTTTGCCCGGTTGCGGGACCGCGAAGCGCTTTCCTTCCTGGCACCAAGCGCTCGCCGTCGATTGCGTCGCTCCCGTTCTTCATTGATTGCTAAATCGATGGCATTGTCGAGGGTTTGGGGTTCATGATGACAAATCGAGTAGTAGATCTTCTCAGGTAGGCCTCGAAGAAAACTATCGAGTGCGAGAGCCTCCAGGTCTCTAATGCTGCCCGCTGCCTCGGCTGCTGGACGATCGCCCTTTATTGCAGCCCTAGCTCGTCGAACAAGGCCCTCTGTGCGTGCGACATAGTCCTTGACATTTTTGTCGCTTTTTACGTTTAAACGATTTATCTCGGCTATGTAGGAGCTCGGACTGCGACCTGGCGCAAATTTAGCCTTTAAGTGCCTAATTAGCGCATTAACGGTCGCGATGCCCTTTCCTTCAACGGAGTTCCATGCCGCACCTCGAAGCTTTGTCAGAACTCCTTTTAGGTACTTTGGTTCGTCCTCGGCTTAGAGTTGTTCAAATTCTTCGGCTACTCTTCTTAGGAAGCTACCGAGAGATTTAGATTCGCCATTATATCGCGGTAGGCTACGTATAGCTTCGCGAATTTCTTTTCGGTGATCGCCGAGCGACGTGCGCTCCAACAGCGACGTAAGCAATTCTTCGGTCGTTGGCATATTTTTGCGTCGTTGATTTTTATACTGTTTAGATCGCTAATATATGCAATTTACCGAGTGAGTTATTAGACAAGTGATCCCACTTCTGACACCAGTTGTTACAAGCCGGATTGTTGTCCGGTTGTAATATTATTATTTTATTATTTTGTGCGCGAGCTGGAGACTCCGGCACATGGATCCTTGTCTGTTTTAAAACGGCGTAACGCACCTTACCTTTTATTGCTGACGCTGCTGGAGACGTTCGGCGTTCGAATGTAGGTGAATAATCTGCAACGTAGTCACTAGTTCACCGAATTTAACAGTTCACTTTATTCGTCACTTAAAAAGGTCTTACACGGAACGTAAATATAATGTTTCTTGTATATCGAAATGAAATATAATAGAATATAGTTGTATCGGGGTTATTGGAGAATAATAGGTAATTCGGCTTCGAAATAACTCGACACGCAATGCCGCTAAGGTAATTGTCGCGAACGAATATAACGAAGGTGAATGAAGGGCCGCTAAGGTATTTCCTTCATTCGATGAGTTCTTACGCGATCACAATTTCAATGGTAGAAAAGGACGACACCGGTCGTACTCGCGAGAACCTAAGTACGCGAGCAGATTTGCCACTAAGGAGTGAAGGTCCCTCGACCGATTGTTCGGAAAGTCGCAATAAGACTAAGGAGTCACCAAGTGGATGACGCCTTGAGGATTTCGGCAAATAGCTGTGTTTAGGTTGTCGTGGGGGTGAATTGCGAAAGAATGGATCAGCGATTTTAATGAGGTTTCGCAAAGAGTTCGGTTGTTGCATTCCCTTTTTTGCTTGCACTAATATTTCGAAACCGGCAAGGTCGCTTCTTGAAGAAAGAAAAGGAATTTGATGATTTATGATTGCGAAATATTGCGAGGGTTCGGTCGTATGGAGGCCGCGGAGGCAATGACACGAGTTGAGCAATACGGAAGTATACGGATACGAAAAATGGTCCGTAGCAGAGTTTCAAATATTACATAATAAATATGAAAAAATTCACAAAATGAGTTGTGAAGTTCCCCAAATTGAAGAAAATTGAAATCGAATTCACGACAATTATATTAAAATTTACACCACAAGTGAGTTCTTATGTATTTTGATAAAAAACAATGTGTTGAGGCGAAGGAATTTTCGCACAAAAAGTTTTGTGCAAAAATTACTTGCCTCGAGGCAATGTTTTCTCTCAAAATGCGTACGAACTCACTAATGGTGTGAATTTTAATCCAATAATTGTGAAATTGATTTTAATTTGTCTTAAATATGAAAAAAATCACAACTCATTTTGTGCATTTTTTTGTATTTGCAATTTTTTGTGAATACATTTGGATTCACAGATTTTGATGTGAATTTTCTTCAATTCATAGGATTTTTTGTAAATATTCACTTTTTTTGTGAATATTCACAATTTTTTCTGTGAATTTATTAGTATGTTCAGAATATTTGTGAATCCAATTGTTCTTGTATGCATGCATGTGAATACAAAGAGTGAAGTATGAATACATTTGTATTTATATTCACATGAAAATCACGATGTGAATAAATTCGTATTCGTATTTATAAATAGAATTACGCCCAACTCTGTACCTCTTAATGTTTTACTTTTTGAAATACCGTCTCCATGTTCCATGAATTGCGCTTTGTTTGTTGCAGCAGGAGAAAACTCTTAATTAAAAAAGACTAGAGATAAATAAATAATTTTTTTACGAAAATCCAACTTCATTGCGTTATTTTATTTTCGTGTTCAGCGAGTCGAAGGCGAATCGATTTGTTAATTCTAAACAAAAACCGGATGCACTCGGATAACGCGTCACATTTACCCTGCTGGAGGCTGCTCAAGAATACACGTCTTTCCTTAGATCGTTAAGAAGCTTCGGGTCAAGTGATCAAATGTTACCATTTGTTCAAATTTATATAGTGGATTCGTTATCTTATACTGAATGCACCCTTAAAATTTTAATATTTCATTTTAATAATTTTGAATTGAATTTTGAATTTAATAATTTAATTTTGAATTTGAATTGAACAAACAGTTTTTACATAAGAAGATCCCTAGGCTCATGCCGATCGGCAGTTTTACACACGGAATAGTGTGAAAAATGTTAAGGATGTTATGAAAAAATGTCAAATCATTCAGTACATTATCAAAATTGTCACCCAAAAATTAAATGATCCGTCTACGGCATTTATTAAATATTAACTTTTATGTAAATGAAGACGTCAGTTTTTCTCCCGGCGACGAAACGGAGAGATGGAGCGTGCCAACGTCGCATGAAGGCTTAATGGCGCACATGTGTCAATGCCATTGGTCACCGTGGCCGGCCCATACTTTCAATGAAGCCCATTTTCAAAGAGAACTCATATTTTTTTTTCTCGTAGACAATTGACATTCATCGTTCAAAATTAATTCGGTTGAATAAAGGAATGTAAACACCGTGTAAAAATAATAGACGAAAATCAGTTATTTGTTAAATATTCGGGTTCGTGAAAGAAATACCTTAAGGGATCGTCTCAGTGTGAAATTTTCGAAAAATCGATTTTTTTCGTTGCATTATCGGATAGTATACACTGTAATAAACATTCTCTCAAATTTTTTATTTCGAAATTCAAATTATTATGGTCGCTACAACGTTTCTTGTAGAAAGGGAACGGAGCGAGACATCTGCCTCGCTCGGCGCTCCGCTCGACCGTTATTCCTTTTGTTTATTTTTCTACCTGCGTGTTACTTTCGAAAGGTGCTTACTTTCTATAACTTTCCAAAATAAACTGGCCAAGCATTTCAGTTCGTTTTCGACATCAACCACGGATAGACACCGATAGACCGGATAGACGCCGATTGATCGTAAGTAAACGATTTATCTAAACATTTTCCAACTTCAATCTTTAAACGCGTTTTTCTCAGAATAGGGTTTTTCAAAACGGTTTCTACTCTTAAAGGAAGAGTTTTGAAGATATCTAGTTCCCCTTTGAAGAGAACATTTTTAACGTCATTCTTTATAGCGTTATGGAAGCTTTTTTATTTTTTTTGGAAATGTTCCTGTTTTTATTTTACGAAAAACTGTCGAGAAAAAGGGCCAGATTCGATACTTTTTGTTCAAACCGCCGCCATTTCGTCAAATTAAAAAAAAAAACCCCTTCCATAGCGCGATAGCGACTTTCCTACAGATTAATAATCTTTTTTAAATTTTTGTTTCAGATCAAAATTGCGGCCGCAATCGTGGAAACCGTACAGGACCTTTTTTTATTACGTGTCATTTCAACAATTTATTTGACTATTGTACATCCAATAAATAAACATAAAAAAATCATTTTGTATTCGTCATGAATGTATTTATTTATTTTAAAAAAACCGGACCGATTAGTTTATTTGAACAGTTAAAAGAAAAAAACGCCAAAATCAGTGATTTTTCGGAGGGTCACACTGAGACGATCCCAGAATGTGCAGACCCATAGTGTTCCATGGTGCAGAACCAGAACCATAGTGCAGAACCATATATTTTCGAAACGCAGTTTTTCTTTTTTTTTCATTTAACACAGTCAGATCGATACAGAAAATTTGTATATAAAAAAAACTGTTTTTTTATACAAGCTTTTATTTAATGTACTAAAAAGTGTTAAATAATTTTTTGTACCACGTCACCTATATGTGACTATAAATAAAAGTTTGAGGGTCTCTACGTTTCAAATGTTTGTTAAATGTAATCAATTCAGTTTCATTAACCGTATTTAATTTGGCACAATGGAAATTAGAGAAATTATTATCACACATTTATACTCAGTTTCAGGATTTTTATTCAAGAAATATTAGGTTGTTTTACAGTAAAGTAAAATTAAAGCCGGTCTGACAAAAAAAAGATTTCGTTGACAATCATCTTATTTTCAATTTACATAATAGTCGATAATCGCGTAACACATAAAATATGCAGCTTCAATCACACTTTCATGTTAACGTTAAAAAGCGCACAATCATTCACAATCTGGCCTTCCTTGGTCAGATGGTACAATAGTCCTAAGGCCTTTTCATTTTATGAAAAATGCTAAAATTCATTCTTCATGTTTTAATCATTTTTACGTTATGTCAAGCTGGAGAAATGTCAAAAGGTCTCGTTGTCGCTCTCCGTACCGGAAAAGGGTTTCATGCCCAAATGTTGCTCGATCCGAGGCATCGAGCGACATGGAGTATCTGAAGTTTGGCTTTCCATAGTATTTGACGTATTGAGCGAACTTGGGACGATAAACTTCGAGGCGTTGAACGACATAACCGAGGAAAGTCCTCGATGCACGTGTGGCACTCGAAGATTTCTTAGAGACGGCGGACTCTCATCGTTCCATGTAGACGTAGATTGTGCAACCGCAACAATCAAATATGGTGATCACCACAGTATGAAAAGAATGGCGAGGCATATGAAGGCGCTGTCAGGCTTGAGTCTGTGAGGTCCAGCCAAACATTAGGTGTTGTCCTAATAGACCATGATTACGCGACAATCACAGGTACGCTCCAATTTTATTCGTATGAACCCGTGATCAAATATACAGGTGTCGATTACATCGCACGAAGGTCAATTAGGCCGCCTATTCGATACCTGTATGTTTGATCACGGGTTCGTATGAACAAAATTCCCAAGAACTTGCAATGGTCGTGCAATAGCGTTCTATTTTACATGTTCTATTAGACGCCGTAGGGGATCTAGGATTATATATTGTGTTGCACAAAGCTTTTATTTCTCATGATACATTTTTCAGCGATGAATAATATTTTAGGCGAAATAATTGTCAAGCTCTGCGTCAATAAATTCTACACAGCCGAATGCATTTTCTACAAAAAAAAAACTTCACCGTCTATGATAAGATTCTGTTCAGAAAATGTTGAAGATATGTTCATAAAATGTTAATGGAACGAGGTCATGAACACACAAATTGATAATGACGTATAGAAGGTAGGTTATGCTCTCAGGGCACACAAAAGCTACACATGCACGTCTGTCTGCGAATTTCTTCATTTTATATAAGCAAGTGAAAGAAATGAGCATATTATTGAATTTTAACTTACTCTGTACCTATTTGCGTATCGTCCTTGCTGTTTCTCCGACGGTTTTCGCGCGAGCGCCACGGCTAATATACGCGTGTTAGGATCAAAATAAATAACCCACACCCAAATTTGAAACGACGTGAACCTTTGTTAAATAAATGTTTGGCTCTAATAAGAGCCGTTTGTTTTCTTTTTTCACGTCCACGCTCGACTAACCGTGTCTGGTTACTCCAGCTGTCAAAGCGACTATTAGAATATACATACATACATATATATATATATATATATATATTGCAAGCAGGGTGTAGTTCGAGTCGTGCCGTTCGAGAAAGCGGTGGCGTTGCTGTGCCTGTTGCGCTAGAGTGTTGATCAATTCACAAAACGGCGTATGTGTTATGTTTACGACATAAACCAACGACTTTATTTTATTCAATTAAAGACAATGGACGAGTGTGGAAGAATTTTTGGGGTAAAAAGTCACCCGAAAAATCCGCCGTAAATTATGAGATCCCGAGATTGAGTGGACAAATCGAAAAATAGCCCGAACAAAATCGACAGGAAAAAATCACATTACATTGGTAAACTGTCATTAGACTTTCGATTTGTTGTCGCGTTTTCGCGTAATATCAGAACAAAGTTAAAACGTCGTCTGCTAAAGCCCATCTTACTGTATAAAAAGTCGCGGCGTGTTCGTCAGTCGGTCAGTGGCGTCGAGATTGGTGGCATCGATCAGTGGGGTCAAATTGTTTTTTTTTATTACTTGGCGTCAAGACGCTGCCGCGTCTCTTGATCAAAGAGGAAATTTGGACCGAAGACGGATGGATGGACGAGAAAACTTGCAGCGAAAGAAACATTTCTATGAATAGACGTTTTTTTCTTCGGTACATTACCTCTTCAGTACAAATTTTGTACCAGGCATAAAATTGGTCCGGGAAGCAAATTCCTACCGAAGAGAGAATTTGTATCGAAGAGAATAATTGTATCGAAGAGGAAATTTATACCGAAGCGAAAATTTGTTCCAAACCGAAATTTGTACCGAAGAGAAAATTTGTTCCAAACCGAAATTTGCACCGAAGAGAAAATTTGTTCCAAACCGAAATTTGTACTGAAGAGAAAGTTTGTTCCAAACCAAAATTTTGTGTGCAAGAAAGTAAGTCTTATAAAGAACTACACGGACGTGGACATTTCTTTCACACGTTCATTCATCATGATCGCTGATATATCAGCGAATTTAATGTAGGACATTGTTTTTTTTTATCCAAACAAAATACAGTTAAAATAGCGCGACGGGCCAAAAAGGCGAACAGTGTGGATAGCGAAGCTTATCATCGAGTAATACGTCGCTTCCGCTTTAGAGGGAAGCTAACAGTCGACGGCGCTAATTATCAGTCGGGTAAGGCAGTCAGCCCATGTTTGCTATTTGGGTATTCGCCACTGGGGACTCGCGATGGGCTAAAAAGGCGAACAGCCCGGGGCGAAAGCTTGTGATCGAGTAATACGTTGCTTGCGCTTCAGAAGGAACATGACAGATGGCGCTAGTGATCAGGCATCACATGTTCGCTATTTCTGTGTTCGACATTTCGGACCATCGATCATTTGTCTTTCTAAGAACTACATATTCGGAGTTTGTAGTCTCGATAAATGAACTTTCGCTATAGGCGGTATTGGGAATATTAGACATTCACTTTTTTCTATTTCGGAGGTATGAATGCTCTATATTTTTCGAATCTATATTTGGATAACTCAATCTGCAGACGATCTGAATATATATTCTCAAATAAATGAGCTCTTGATAAATAATCCTTGGTGTAATAGTCATTCGATTTCGTCATCGGTTGGAGGATAAAATTTCGAATAATAAACCTTCGTTATTTCGAGAGTTCACAATTCCATCCTTTCGAAAAATGTGCCCTTCTACACTGGGCCATTCGACATTTTGACCCCCACCCGGTCAAAACCCAAAACTGTATAATATTCGATACTCTATGATATTTGTGCTACACTTCAAATTCTGTCAGAAAAAGTTTAAGAAGTGAAGTTAATTCGATGGAAACGTTGCGAGACTACGATCTGATTGATGAAGATTGTCGGGAGACTTGATCTGAACGCGATGGAAATTGTTGGAAGACTGACTTCAGGAAGGAAGTATTTCTTGATATGAAAATTAGGAGGGGTTCGATTGTCGGAGAAGGAACCTTAAGGTTTAACGTGATTGGTTGCGATATTCATGATTCGCAGAATCGATCTCGATCATTCCTTATATAGCACATATCGAAGGCAGGGGACCTTTGTCCCGTGTTTCGGCGAAAAAGGGCAAGGGATATGGAGTTCGATATCTGAGACCGAAGCGTTCGCATGTTTTGTGTTATGTCAATTTATGGTTCTGGTGACTTCTCAGATCGAGAAGTTTGTATATCGGACTACGCTGCGAGAACAGATGTATTATTATTGAGTCGGAGTTATAAGTTCGTCGGAGCCGTCTAGTCTATGTTATGGTTAAATAATCTAGCGTCGCGGCTTCTCTTGGTCACCATGCGGATGGGCCGGCGTAGGATTTTTGAAGTTAGTTGATCGAGCTGATGGTTGATTTTTTGTTCGACAGCTCTTCTTGGAATATGCGCCTGAGATCGTGTTCTTGTTGACAGCCAATGGGATAGGGAAGGTCGATGACTGTGACGGTGCGGCTATCGTGTATATATCGCTGTGATTTGAATATGCTCGCGGAACGTCAGCACGTTCCGTTTAATGCTGTTGCGCGTCTTGTTCTTAGATTAATACGTTTAATACGCGTATGACGGCAAATGAGGATATTTGGAATAAACGAGAGAAGGCACATTCGCAGGGATGTAACATTCTCGAGGGAAAATAGGGTTCTTTTCTTTCTTGGGTTGAATGATTTGTTAAAATAAATATTAAGAAACATGCGAAGAAAATGATCAAGGGCAGGACGAAAACGAGCCAGGTTCGCGAAATACGGGTTAAAATTATCTACTTAATCGGTCAGATTGGATCGAGAAGTCTGACGATACTGCGCGAACGACGAGAGGAGCATTGTTTATTGAACAAAGATAAAAACGGTGCTCGGAATGGTTCCCGGAGCCTCGATGGGATATTCCCGATATTACTGCCCCGAATTCGTCCCCGATTTTCTCTTATTACCGGTCAGATTGGGTCAAGAAGTCTGACGATGGAGCGAGAACGACGGTAGGAGCATTGTTTGTTTAACAAATAAAAAATCGGTCGTCAGAATGGTTCTCGGGCCGTAGATCGGACATTCCCGATATTACTGTCCCGAATTCGTCTCCGCTTTTATCTTACTGCTAATCAGATTGGGTCGAGAAGTCTGACGATGGTCGTTCTCGCAGAATCGTCAGACTTCTCCACCGAATCTGACCGGAAGTAAGATAAAATCGGACACGAATTCGGGGCAGTAATATCGGAAATATCCGATCGAGGCCCCGAGACCCATTCCGAGCACCGATTTTATCTTTGTTGAATAAACAATGCTCCTGCCGTCGCTCTTGCAGCATCGTCAGACTTCCGTATCCAGTCTGATCGGAAGTAAGATAAAATCGGAGACGAAATCGGGGCAGTGATAACGGGAATGTCCCATCGATGCCCCAAGAACAGTTGCGAGCACCGATTTTATGTTTGTTGAACGAACAATGCTACTACTGTCGTTTTTGCAGCATCGTCAGACTTCTCGACCCAATTTTACCGGAAATAAGATAAATTCGGGGCAGTAATATCGGGAATGTCCGATCGAGGCCCCGGGAACCATTCCGACCACCGATTTTATCTCTGTTAAATAAACAATGCTCATACCGTCGTTCTCGCACCATCGTCAGCCTTCCTTACCCAATCTCACCGGAAATAACATAAAATCGGAGACGAATACAGGGCAGTGATATCGAGAATGTTTGATCGAGGCGCCGGGAACCATTCCGAGAACCGATTTCATCTTTGTTAAATAAACAGTGCTCCTACCGTCGTTCTCGCACCATCGTCACACTTCCTTACCCAATCTGACCGGAAATAAGAGATAATCGGCGATGAATTCGGGGCAGTAATATCGGGAATGTCCGATCAAGACCCCGAGAGCCATTCCGAGGACCGATTTTATCTTTGTTAAATAAACAGTGCTCCTACCGTCGTTCTCGCACTATCATCACACTTCTTTACCCAATCTGACCGGAAATAAGAGAAAATCGGAGATGAATTCGGGACAGTAATATCGGGAATGTCCGATCAAGGCCCCGAGAGCCATTCCGAGCGCCGATTTTATCTTTGTTAAATAAACAATGCTCCTACCGTCGTTCTCGCACCATCGTCCGACTTCTCGACGCAATCTGACCAGAAATAAGATAAAACGAAGACGAATCCAGGGCAGTGATATCGAGGCGCCGAGAACCATTCCGAGCACCGATTTTATCTTTGTTAAGTAAACGATGCTCCTACCGTCGTTGTCGCACCATCGTCAGACTTCTCGACCCAATCTGACCAGAAATAAGATAAAATCGGAGACGAATCTGGGGCAGTATTATCGGGAATGTCCGATCCAGGCCCCGGAAACCATTCCCAGCACCGATTTTATCTTTGTTCAATGTACAATGCTCCTACCGTCGATCTCGCAGGATCGTCAGACTTCCTTACCCAATCTGACCGGAAATAAGATAAAATCGGAGACGCATCGGGGGCAGTAATATCGGGAATGTCCGATCCAGGCCCCGGAAACCATTCCCAGCACCGATTTTATCTTTGTTCAATGTACAATGCTCCTACCGTCGATCTCGCAGGATCGTCAGACTTCCTTACCCAATCTGACCGGAAATAAGATAAAATCGGAGACGCATCGGGGGCAGTAATATCGGAAATGTCCGATCGATGCCCCAAGAACCAAAGCAAGCACCGATTTTATCTCTGTTAAATAAACAATGCTCCTACTTTCGTTATCGCAGCATCGTCAGACTTCTCGACCCAATCTGACTGGAAAGAAGATGAAATCGGTGACGAATTCGGGGCAGTACTATCGGGAATGCCCGATCGAGGTCCCGGGAACCATTGCGAGCACCGATTTTATCTTTGTTAAGGGAGACTTTGTCCTTGAAGTTAGCGGGAGATGTTAGCGGCTCAACATGAGCAGCAAGAAGAAGTGGAGGGATGCCTCTATGGACCAGGGATTGCCGATTAGCGGTAATTATAAACACATTTGTGTAAACACAGTACAAAACTTTAAACGTGTTTTTCTCGAAAAGACGGTTTTAAAATCGGCTGACATTCTCCTGACCGCTGTAATTAACATATCAACCTGAAATTTGGAGAGCATACTCAGAAAATACGGTTTCACGGAATGACGAATCGTTTTCCCGATAGATACATTTTTGCATTTATTATTTATCTTTTTATGCGAAAAAAACGCGAACATTCGACTTTTTTAACCGCCGCTATTTTCCGAAATTTGTACTAAACGAAAAACTCATCCGTCATTCCATGACCAAAGGGTCACAGATTGATAATATGCTTTGAATTTGCATTTCAGATCAATAAAGAGGGGGCAGTGATGTCAGCCGTTTACCTCCCGCGATTTGAGGACCTGTTTTCGCAGAGCTGCATGGCTGCCATTTTTTTTAAATTGTTTTTAACGTTCTGTATATCATAAATAAAAGCAAGAAAAAAACCGCACTCGAAAGCTTTACTCGTTTCCTTTAAAAAAAAATAAAATGTAAACACCTGAAATATGGCACTCCAAGGACGCAGTCTCCGTTAAATAAACAATGCTCCTACCGTCGTTCTCGTACCATCGTCAGACTTTTCGACCCAATCTGACCGGAAATGAGATAAAATCGGAGACGAATCCGGGGCAGTGATATCGGGAATGTCCGATCGAGGACACGGGAACTGTTCCGAACACCGATTTTATCTGTGTTAAATAAACAATGCTCCTACTATAAATCTCGCGGGATCGACAGACTTCTTGACCGAATCTGACCAGAAGTACGATATTATCGGAGAGAAATTCGGGGCGTTAATATCGGGAATGTCCGATCGAGCCCCCGAGAACCATTCCGACCACCGATTTTATCTTTGATAAATAAACGATGCTCCTAACGTCCTTCTCGCACCATCGTCATACTTCTCGACCCTATCTGACCGGAAATGAGATAAAATCGGAGACGAATCCGCGGCAGTAATATCAGGAATGTCCGATCGATGCCCGAAGAACCATTGCAAGCACCGATTTTATCTCTGTTGAATAAACAATGCTCCTACCATCGTTTTCGCACCATCGTCAGACTTTTCCACCCAATCTGACCGAAAATACGATAAAATCGAAGACGAATTCGGGGCAGTAATATCGGGAATTTTCGATCGAGGCCCCGATAACCATTCCGAGCACTGATTTTATGTATATTAAATAATCAAAGCTCCTACCATCGTTCTCGCGTCATCGACAGACTTCTTGACCGAATCTGACCCGAAGTACGATAAAATCGGAGCCAAATTCGGCGCGGTAATATCGGGAATGTCCGATCGAGGCCCCGAGGACCATTCCGAGTACCTATTTGGTCTTTGTTAAATACACGATGCTCCTAACGTCGTTCTGGCAGCATCGTCAGATTTCTCGACCCAATCTGACCTGGAATAAGATAAAATCGGGGACGAATTCGGGGCAGTAATATCAGGAATGTCCGATCGATGCCCCAAGAACCAGTGCGAGCACCGATTTTATCATTGTTAAATACACAATGCTCCTACCGTCGTTTTCGCAGCATCGTCAGACTTCTCGACCCAGTCTGACCGGAAGTAAGATAAAATCGGAGACGAATTCGGGGCAGTAATGTCGGGAATGTCCGATCGAGGCCCCGGGAACCATTCCGAGCACCGATTTTATCTTTGTAAAGTAAACAATGCTCCTACCGTCGTTCTCGCACCATCGTCAGACTTCCTCACCCAATCTGACCAGAAATAACATAAAATCGGAGACGAATGCGGGGCAGTAATATCGGGAATGTCTGATCAAGGCCCTGAGAACCATTCCGAGCATCGATATTATCTTTGTTCACTATCCAATGCTTCTACCGTCGGTCTCGCACAATCGTCATACTTTTCGACCCAATCTGACTGGATATAAGATAAAATCGGAGACGTATTCGGAGCAGTAATATCGGGAATGTCCGATCGAGGCCCCGAGAACCATTCCGAGCACGGATTTCATCTTTGTCAAATAAACGATGCTTCTACCGTCGGTCTCGCACAATCGTCATACTTTTCGACCCAATCTGATTGGATATAAGATAAAATCGGAGACGTATTCGGGGCAGTAATATCAGGGATGTCCTATCGATGCCCCAAGAACCGTTGCGAGCACCGATTTTATCATTGTTAAATACACAATGCTCCTACCGTCGTTTTCGCAGCATCGTCAGACTTCTCGACCCAGCCTGACCGGAAGTAAGATAAAATCGGAGACGAATTCGGGGCAGTTATATCGCAATGGCCGATCGAGGCCCCGAGAACCAATCCGAGCACCGATTTTATGTTTTTTAAATAAACGATACTCTTACCGTCGTTCTCGCCCCATCGTCAGACTTCTCGACCCAATCTAACCGTAAATATGAGAAAATCGGAGACGAATCTGGAGCAGTAATATCGGGAATGTCCGATCGAGGCGCCGGGAACCATTTCCAGCACCTTTTGTATCTTTGTTAAATAAACAATACTCCTACCGTCGTTCTCGCACCATCGTCAGACTTCCTTACCTATTCTGACCGGAAATAAGATAAAATCGGAGACGAATTCGGGGCAGTAATATTGGGTGTCACATCCTGCGACGTAATAGCTGAACCCCTCTTATCCACGCGAGTCTGACGAATACATGGTTCTAGGACCGATTTCTCCGAAAAGACGTAAAATAAAAAATATATACTCATCCAGCCAACAGACCCTAACATCGTCTCGATTTTAACCCGTACGAGAACCAAGGACTCGGACGAACGAACTGGCCTACTCCTCTGCACGCACAAAAATTACATTCTTCCGAGGAAGGGCCTCTGACTCTTGCAGTAGTAAAATTAGATGACATAAGCCACTCGCTTTCCCAGGCTGGCCAACTAGCTCTTTCTCCTTCGCGTGACGCATTCCGTCAATAAGAAGGTCACTCCTCTCGGTTTCCTCATATACTCGATAAGAGAAGCTGCGCTGTGTTCTCGGAAATGCAGCGCTGATTTCGATTATATGCGCCCTTACCCAATAATACGCCGACAACTCTTTCTCAGTTCCTTCTTCCGGCCAACCACACGAGGCAGGCCATGTTTTATGTCCGGACCACCAATCCAAAAAACTACGTCACCTAAGTTTCACTCTCCCAAACATTTCTTCCTCCAAAAATGTATCCCACCCTGATTTCTGGTACTCCGAAAGAGTTCTCCTCGCCGCAGTCTCCGATTAGAATCCAACGAGCTCAGACCTACAGTTCTCTAACCGATATCCATCGCGTCAAACCTTTGTTCTCTTCTTGTAACGCGAACGTTGTCATACGCTTTAAGCTTAGAACATCTTGTACTTCGAAACTTCTATAACAGTTTCGCGATAATCATAAGAACCTTGACGTTGTATTCCGCGCATTACTTTATTTCAAATTCCATTCTCGATCCGTGAAACTCAAAAATATTAGAATCTGCGTCATCGAACATCTGTATCCGTCACACACACCATCTGCGAGCGCTTTTCGCCCTCCGGCGCAGGGCTCTTAGTTTTCAACCGTTACCCGACACCCAAGCGACTGGGTCATCACTGAGACGCACCAATGTAAGCAAGCAAACTTTTATATTTTGTTTCCGATTTGTATACTAAAAACAATAATAGAATTAGCCCATACGGTTGATTCTAATAAATGACGAGTCAATCGAACACAAGTGTCACAACCATTACTTCAATAATTAAATCGTCCTCGGATCCCTTACAATTCCCCCTCCCACCAGCACGTTCCCTTTTTAATCCTCATCCCGTGCTATTACGCTAGGCGTAGGCAAGAAAGAGGGATGCCACATATATATATGCCCACGTCCCTTCAGGACGTGTCATATTATTTTTTGGGGGCTCCGCCGCGATTATTTAAAAAGGGAATGTGCCTTTGCAAATCAACCTCATGGGTAAGGAATCAACTTGCGAATCACTATATTCAAATTTAACTGAGGACTTGTCGTATACGGAACCAGACGAATCAATTGACCCCGGTAGTTCAGGTTATGCTCTGAGAGGATCGAACGTTCCACAACTTCCTGGTCTTGGACCTCCCAGTAGATCTTCAAAACAAGCAGATTTATCCCCAAATGGCGGAGCCATGATCCCAGAAACCCCAACGTTGAGTATAAACGACTTGATGCTGATAAAAGACGTTGTTAAGATAATCCCAGAATTCGATGGGAAAAATATTCCGTTTTCGGAATTTGTCGCGGGTGTGAGGACGCAAAGGAAGTGGTATCCCCTGCAGCCGAAAAATACCTGGTGAAAATGATTCGGAATAGATTGAGAAACCCCGCTAGGGATATGATTCACGCGACAAAATTCGAGAAAGTGCAGGACTTATTAGGATATCTTAACATGCTTTATGCACCCAATAAAACCGAAATGCAACTAGTCGGAGAACTCAGTACCATTTGTCAAAAGAAGAACCAAAACGTAGCCAAATGTTCTATCTGAATTAAAAGGAAAGGAAAAGAAATACTTGATACACAAAAACCATCAGATAATAGATTAGAAAACGAGTATTTCAAGAGAAGGATTTCCTCTCGTGTTTCAAGCGCGGATTAAGGGAAGAAATAGAGCAGCGACTTCCCCATTACGATAACGTCTCTGTTGCTATCGATCACGCAGTCGCAATTGAACGCGATCTTGAAGCACGACGGGAATTACAATCAGTCTCGAACAAATTAGAAAACTTCCCTCCCCTCAAATCAGCTAAAATCTGTAATATCTGCAAAAAGGATAACCACACGTCGGAAAATTGCCGTTTCTCAATGCTCACTTGCCAATTATGCAAAAACCAGGGCCACAGCACCGACCAATGCAAAAAGAAACAAGACGAATGGGAGCTATTGACCTGCTAGATGTCCAAAGGTACCGGGCACAGCGCGGACAAATGCCATGTAGGACAACGATGCCCTACAGTATCCTGTTGATTGTGCAAGACCTCAGGCCACATGGCCCCTGATTGCCCTACTCGTAATAAATCTCTGAACCCTTCAGAAGGCCGTCCGCGTTTTGAAAGCGTTCCTGAGTGCTAGTATTACTACAATCGTGGGCATGCCGCGGTTAATTGCTTCAAGTTAAAAAATAACAACACCTCGAGTCTCGAATGTCAATTTTGTCACAACCGCGGACATACTTCAGACAATTGTTTCAAGATAAAAAACAGTTGCTCTCCAATCATCGAATGCCAGTTCTGCCGCAATCGCGGCCACACGGCAGATAATTGCCCCAAGTTAACCCTTCGAGTGCACACTGTGTCGTTTTGACCCAGTGATTTCTTTCCTGTAAGTACGTATTTTTCAACGTATGCCCCACTTTAAACGAATGTTTTGGCATTTAATTTTCGTTTTCGTCAAAAAAACAAGTTTAGGACCATAAAATATGGATAATTTACTACAAAAAACGTCTCCACAAAAAAAAACAAAAAATGCATATCTACCGGAATACAACGATTTGAAAAACGCCTTGGGTCAGATTGACCCCATGTGCTCTTATATGTTGGCGGCGGAGGTGTGCACTCGAAGGGTTAAAAACAAACAGCGCTCCAGGCATTGAGTGCCAGTTTTGTCATAATCGCGAACACACCGCTGACATTTGTTTCAAACTAAAAAACAGCAAAATTTCAAGTCCTGACCAACTTATATTCCGCTATTGCAAACGAGAAGGGCACACCATAGTAAACTGTCACACTCTCGAATATAACAATAAGTTGCGAATATAACCGGACAGAGCCTCCGGTCCACGTGATAGCTCAAAAACCGCGTTTTCGTCCCCACACGGTCATTACAAATTCGCAAGAATGCCTTATGGGCTTAAAAATGCCCCTGCAACTTTCTAGTGCTTAATGGACATTGTACTCAGCGGACTCCAAGGGGTATCGCTTTTCGTGTACTTAGATGATATCGTGATATACGCCAAAGATTTGCATGAACACGAGAGGAAAATTCGCGAATTAATGGAACGTCTGCGTAAAGCAAATCTCAAGTTGCAACCGGACAAATGCGAATTCCTTAGGCCAGAGGTCAATTACCCCGGCCACATCATCGGAAAAGACGGCCTGAGACGAGATCCTAACAAGCTATTGGCCGTACAAGATTTTCCAGTGCCCAAAAACGTCAAAAATATACGTCGATTCCTAGGCCTAACCGGTTACTACTGTCACATCCGGAAGGGATGAGAGCATAAAACTTTCGTTTCTATCTTTCTTGCCTACGCCAAGCGCAATAGCACGGGATGAGGGTAAAAGGAGAATGTGTGGCACGGGTGTTCTAGGTCTCGAGTGCCTAGATGGTCAAGATTTATGTGAGTGATTGCGACAGATGTAGTTACCGTTTACAAATTTTCGTTTATGACCAAGTACCGTCCACTTGGCCGGTCGGAGACATGGGAGGAATAAAGTTCGGCGGATTAAGAAAATGATACAAAAAATGATGCAGTTAGCTGACGTTTGCTGAATGACGGTCCTTCGGACTTGGGTGGAAGGGCCTTCGCTCTCGGCCTGTTGCGCTCGCTTGTACAATGTCGGTCGATGGGCCGCACACACGCTGTGTTTACAATGTTGCCGCAGATGGTTTAGAGGGTCACTTCGCGGGTGTGAAGAGCGCGGAGAAGATTCACAATACTTTTCGAAGTAAATAGATATGCAAATGGATGATCGAAAAACAGAGTTGGATTGTTAAACGCGGAACAGAGGTACGAATCGCGATACAAGGTTGGAGCCGATAGAAGAGATCTTTCTGGTTCGGATGATGATGATAAACTGATTTTTCTTTAATCCTTTGGACCTTCCTGCTCCCGATTTCCCTTCTTGGGTGAAGTAGGAGAAAAAGGGGGTTTCGTTTTTGACTCTCTTTGAACCAATCGGAGCGGTGGACGTGGGAGACAGTTCTTTGTATCTTGGAGTCTGGGCGCATGAAATTAATTACAAATAGACCAATCGGAATGAAGCTATTCCGAGCGAGTTTTCGTAGAAAAAGCGCATGGGATCGTGTTTGTTTATCTAAAGTCTAGGGCCCGGCGCCGAGTCGCCCCGCCATAGTGCAGCTGCTATGCGCCTCGTAGCCCTTCCATGTGGATTTTATTTTCGTCGCGGCCCGGTTTTATGACTGAGTCGAGTGGACTTTTCCGGCGGCCTTCGTCTATCCTTGGTTCCCACACGGATTTACGAATCGGAGCTGTGGGTCATCTGGCTTGCAGTATGATTTTTTTGTTTTACGACTTTCCCGAGAAAGCGTGCCTAAACTATGTTCTCGTTGAATTCGAGTGGGTAAGGAGGGTCGTACGAAAGTACGCCCGACGCTCGCTTATTATCAATAGGTTACGTTGCAGCTGTGGTATGTCTAAAGTTAAGAAGATACAAGAATGTGTCGAAAAATGTGAATGCCATATTCGTTTAATGGTTCTTCACGATTTCCATGGGAAATCGCTCGAGCCAGCGTTCTCGCCGGATTTCAACAAACTAGGAGAGAGAAAACGCAGTATTTTTATGCGCTTTGCTCGCGACGTTACACTACCGTTGATTTATCAAAGACTTTTCCGATGATCCAACAGATTCAGACTCCAGATCGATTGACTCAAAACTTTCTGACGAAAATCCTCCAGTCGAAGAAACTAGAAGGTCAGAATTTAAAATCGCCAATTGTGTCAGTACGAAAGAACAGTTCCAATTTCGAAATGACAATCTAGTCTATTTCAAAGACCCGAGCTTACAGCAAAAAGGTTGGAAAGAAATATCATATCGCTTTGGTCATCAAGGAAGAGCAGTATGCATCGCTCGCTCTAATAATCGAAAGAATTAATCAGAGCATGAAATAATTAATGTCGATTTGCGAAACTCTCAACCTTCAGTCGATTAGCTTTTGCCATTGCCAACACGTTGGGCACCTAATATGGGCAGATGTGCTGAATATCGTAAACGACGTATTCGACGACACCCAGGTTAGGATATTGATCTGCCTCTAAACGTTGTGCTACGTACCGGACGAAAAACGCGATTCCATCTTTTACGAAATGCATAACTCCCCTATCGGGGGTCACAAAGGAGTTTCAAAGACTTACAATAGAATCAAACACGACTTTATCTGGGGAGATTTAAAATCAGATATTCAAAGACGGGTGCAAAAATGCATGGAATGCCAGCTAAAGAAGCTGGTCAGAGTCAAAACAAAGCAGCCGATGATAATAACAGACACCCCAGGTACAGTTTTCGAGAACATTTCAATGGATATAGTAGGTCCAATGCAACGGACGTCCAACAAACACGAATATATTCTCCCAATCCAAGACCATCTGTCAAAATATTGCGTTGCAATTCCACTCCCAAACGCACTAGCGACGACAATCGCTGACGCATTCATAAAAAGATTCATATGCGTCTTCGGCGCACCAAAAGCACTCCTGACGGATCAAGGAAGTAACTTCCTCAGCAGTCTCATGCGAAGAGTAGCAAAAAGATTCCGAATTAAGCGATTTCGAACGACCGCATTTCATCCTCAATCGAAAGGATCGCTTGAGAAATCTCACCACGCTCTAGCCGAATTCCTCAAGCAATACACGGATAAAGATAACGAATGGGACCAATGGCTCGAATTAGCTATGCTCTCTTACAATACAAGTGTCCACGAAAGCACCAAATACACACCCTTCGAGGTAGTTTTCGGTAAATTAGCAAGAATCCCATCAAGCGAACCGCTAAGGGAATCAGATCACTTACCTACGTATCGTGGATATTTGATCGAATGGATCACCCATATAAATGGAATCAGAACCATCGCGTACGAAAATCTAGTCTCGTCAAAACATCGCTCGAAAAGATATTATGACAAAAACGCAAATCCCAAAAGTTTCAACGTCGGAGAATTTGTTTTCCTCCAAAAAGGGCCCAAACCAGGGAAACTCGGAGATCATTACACGGGACCTCATAAGGTCCGGGAAAAAATGGACAAGAGTAACGTAAAGATCCAATACCAAGGCAAGCCACGAGTTACGATATTCGCACATCAACGCCGAAGTAAAGCCTAAAAGAAAACCCAAACCGGACGGAGTCGACGACTCCGAATTTCAAACTAACAAGTAACCAATTAATCATAATTATTCCCTTGTTTCCAGATGATCATTATCCATTTAATATGGCTCATTTATTTAATCAACCCTGTCGTCAGCATGGTGGGATATGACTGTGGATCGAGATCATCGAACATTACTACCTTATCATTGCTGGAAGTCCATGATTAATAAATAATCATAATAATTACCAGGTTTTCAGATGGCGGTAATCAACCTTTTCAGTATATCTAACGATATCACCCTTGCACTCGCAATGAGATCAAATTTTTAGCTACAGTATCTTCAGAACAGAACATTCGAACTTGTGTATATCCAAAACTCGCCGAACTAACTGTTTCACAATTCGACAAAGATTTCCAGTGTTACATCCTAGCGAATGTCCCTTCTCTCATCTAGATTTTTTTCATCTCGGTTATTCCCAATATCCTCATTTGCCGTCAGAAGCATATTAAATGTATAAATCTAAGAATAAGACGCGTAACAGCGTTAAACGGAACTTGCGTACGTTCCGCGAGCATATTCAAATCATAGCGATATATACACGATAGCAGCACCGCCACAGTCATTGACTTTCCTATCACATTGGCTTTCAACAAGAACATGATCTCAGGCAAATATTCCACAAAAAGCCGCAGGTCAAAAAAATCAAACAGGCACTCACTCCAAAAACTTTACGCTAGCCATCCGCATGGGGACAAAGAGAAGTCTGCATGATTCGACCCGGAAACCAGAGCGGAGTATGAAAACATCCGGCCGTCCGAATCAAACGGTCGCCGCGCTATCGCGAACGACTTAGAGCGAATTTCGACTACACACCTCATGCACGTTCCGTTAACAAAGCGAAATTGCCCCTTCCACCAGCGCCATTATTTCTAAGAAGAGAAACCAAAGATTGTCTGCGACTCACTCTAAAAATTCGCATGCGAACCAAGAACGGGCAGTGTGCAAAAGGTCGAAGCAGTCGCCCGGCAACCACCATCACATCAAATTCAGAACTTAGTCTTCCAACAATTTCCATCGCGTTCAGATCAAGTCTCCCGACAATCTTCATCAATCAGATCGTAGTCTCGCAAAATCTTTTATTAAATTAACTTCACTTCTTAATCTTGTTCTGACAGAATTCGAAGTGTAGCACAAATATCATAGAGTTTCGAATATTATACATTTTCGGGTGTTGACCGAAGTATCGTATAATCTTTTTGTCGACTCTCGCGGCCTCGAGTCCGTAAAATAGTTCAAGTGCTGTTGACTAGCGTATATACATAAATACTCTCAGCGCCCCAAAAGTCTGGTGCTGGCGACCGCTTTCCGAACGCTAAGCGTGGCGTCCGTCAACGAGGCCCTTATCTGCGAGCGTCAACCGATATCCTTGCGAGCGAGCGTACCTACACACTGATACACTCACAAACACAGCGACCAATGTAAGCGACAAATTTCATTTTCTGTTAATCTGATTGTTCCCTCGACTTCATAGTTATTTTCATCGTCATTTTGTCTGTATAAGTAACTTTATTCATCCGATCACTTATTTTTAATAAACCTTTAGTTAAGATTGTACAAATTTGTCGGATTATTTCTCGATACCAAATCACTGCATGATTTCCTAATTTCAACTCATTCCAAGCACTACCCCTTTTTACCCTCATCCCGTGCTATTGCGCTTGTCGTAGGCAAAAAAGGAGGGAATCAAAAAATATATGCCCACGTCCCGTCCGGACGTGACACCAGTCGCGAACCTAGATATAATCGCTTACGTCAATTCGAAATTCATATACGTAATCACTATATTATATTAGAAAATCATTATGTTATGATATGCCTACGCAACAGTGTTAAAAGGAGCGCCAAATGCTCCAAATAGTTTATTATCAGCGATCTAAGCCTCAGAAAAATTGTATACAATTAAGTAAAGAAGCCGAGTTAGATCGCGGTACTTGCCGGCGAAAGAGTACACGTTATTCAATGTACAAGGATACAAGAAAATCTGATAAGGTTAAAAGAATTTTACGATCAATTGCCTGTCACTCGTGGGATCGAAATATATCACCTTATTCGTCGAACGCATATATTACCAAAAAAAAACTCAAACAACCTGCAATTCCTTACTTCCCCCCTCTAACCTCTTCGGAGACACCTGGTACAAGCTCATCCCTGTCCCGGTCGAAGCCACGCCACCTGCAATCACGAAATCGACGGTGGAGTCTAGGCAGCGGTACACCAACCCAGGATCACCAGCATCATGTGGGATTCATTTCACAGAAGATATCGACACGTACAAGAAAGCATAATATTTCCCGTAGAGAAACCCGCTGTCGTAATCAGTATGGCACGGGGCATCAGTAGTCAAAACACTATCAATCAAGGGGAAAAGTTATTAAATCTCGTGAATAACAACAATCTATGACACCAAGCGGACTCCATCTGGAATCGCACCAAAAAATAAACAAAATTCAATTCGGTACAGCAAGCGCTGGTTTCACCCGAACCTCACTCGTCGTGCGAGCGATCAAGGTCCTCATAGTTACGGTGATCCATGCAAACAGCCGATACCCTGTGTACGGCTAGTCGATTGGCCTCATCGGTACAGTGTCACGTCCTGAGGGGACGTGGCGATATACCTATCGCGGTTCCCTCTTTTTAGCCTACGCATAGCGCACTAGCTCGGGATGAGGGTGTAAAAAGAAAAGGTGCATGCAAATGTGGGTATGACGCAGTGACTCGATTGATAAATGAATTGATTTACGCAAATGATTGAGAATTCGGGGTTTATTATAATTAACCAATATAGTCAATTCGATTAAATTAGTAACAGAAAAATATACATAAAATATTTCGCTCACATTTGTCGATGCGTCGTGGATACACTAATCTGTTTATAGCGGTCGGGTTCGGGCCTCCGCAGGTAGGTCGGACCCCTCGGTTGCGCACGCTTGGTAACAATGATGGGTTCACGTCGACACAAATTTTTAACACGTCGGTATTCATCGCGAGACGAGGTTGGAATGAAATTACAATTTACGCAAAACAAAACGATGTACACATGAAACGTAGACACGTAAAGAAATTCTTGTAGTTCGCGTTATTATAAAGTATAATTTTGAAGTTAAAGTTCGCGGTTGCTTTATGGAGACAGTTTTGTAATTGTTCCAATGAACGGTGTTGCTTGATTTTGTTCGTACGCGATAGAGACTGAAGGGAGACTTATTCTCAGCGAGTGATGATGGGACACTATTGGGAGACTAGGTCTTAACGAGTGGTGATGGAACACTGACTCCAAGATTTTTCTATCCTAGCTTGTAGGATATTTTGGATGCTGGGATGGTGGGAGAAGAAGTTTCTGCGTTAATTTTTTGATTTGTGGAAAGGATGTAGAAAATTTACGAGTGCATATGATTGGTCGAGTTGGAAGGGGAAATATTTTTGGAGACTATGATTGAATGTAAGCTATGATGTGTGTGATCTCCATCTCGATTCTTGGAAACTGGTGCGCGTCTCGTTATGTGGAGCGTTGGAAAAATATAGGGAGGAAAAAGGGCCTTGGTCGCGTTGCCGCGCTTGCCTCAAAATAGGCTTTGTTGACCCAGGTGTGAGAGCGCATGGGAAATACCAACGTAGTTTTATTGCCGGGTCAACTGTTCGACATGAAGGATTTTCTTTTGGAGAATGTATATTTTTGTGGAGTAAGGATTTCGCTATTTTCGTGTGTCTTCGTGTGTTGTACGTTCTTATGGCTAAGGATGTTATTATCAATTGCGTTTGACGGTTGCGCGTAGATGTGGTCAAGACCGACTGTGCACTCGCGTGGGAAATTATGCGCGACGCTCGCTTCTTATCGATATACTTCGTTTCGGCTGTGGTACACCTAATTCTAAAGAAAATATAAGGACCCGTCGAAAAATGAGAATGCCGTTATCGTGTGTATTGTTTTTCGTAGTTTTCCACGATTTCCATGTGGAATCGCGTGAGCCCGCGTTTTCGCCGGAATTAATTAAAATAGGAGAGGACAAGGAGATAAAAAGCGCTTTTCCTCGCGACGTTAGTACAGTACAAGAATCAGTTACATGTCTCCTGATGCACCTGGTTAAACGATCCAAGAAGGAAACGTCAACGGATGCAATGACTGATCAAGAACTTCATCAACTCGTGTCGGCCCCTCGAGCTGAACCAGAGGGCCAGGACCAACGCTGCAACGCATGATCTATACCCCGAAATCTCCGATCATCCAGAAAGCAATCAATCCTCGAAACCGCGTTCCTTCTCTTAAGTTCGCACGAGGAGGCTTACCATAATTCTGATCATGGTAATAATTTTTTTTTGTCATAATTCTTTTAGCCTTGTCTAGTCAGAGATAAGGTAAAATAAGTAAATAAGCACTTATTCATAAGGAAAAAGAAAGCGGAGAATAAGCATAAATATGCATCTTAGAGTAAAATACAGTACTTAGAGTAAAATAATGGTATATATATCATTATATTTAAAAAAAACTCACACGAAAATCTATAGAAAAAGACACACACACACTTTCTTGTAAGATGATAATCACAAGTAATGCCACCATATTACACACCAATCTTCGAATAAGTTTAAGTCGCATTGTAAGTCGACCAATAGCGATGCCAATTCCTGCTGTCGTGCCAGTATTTTTTTTCGATTGCAACCCCCGATTAATCTGATCGAGCGAGACGCTCAATCCAAAAGTGGGGGAGTGTCACATCCTGCGACGTAATCGCTGAACTTTCCCTATAACCCCGCTTATCCACGCGAGTCTGACGAATACATGGTTATACCACCGATTTCTCCGAAAAGTCGTAAAACAAAAAATATATACTCATCCCGCCAATAGACCATAACATTGTCTCGATTTTACCCCGTACGGGAACTAAGGACTCGGACGCACGAACCGGCCTACTCCTCTGCACGCACAAAAAAATACATTCTTCCGACGAAGGGCCTCTGACTCTTGCAGTAATAAAATTAGATGACATAAGCCACGCGCTTTTCCAGGTTGGCCAACTAGCTCTTTCTCTCTTACATGACGGATTCCGCCACGAACAAGGCCATATTTGTCTCCTCTCGGTTTCCCCATATACTCGATAACAGAAGCTGCGCTGTGTTCTCGAAAATGTAGCGCTGATCTCGATTATATATGACCTTACCCAATAATACGCCGACAACTCGTTCTAAGTTCCTTCTTCCGGCCAACCACACGAATCAGGTCATATTTTATGTCCGGACCACCAATCCAAAAAACTGCGTCACCTAAGTTTCACTCTCCCAAAGATTTCTTCCTCCGAAAATGTATCCCACCCTGATTTCTGGTACTCGGAAAGAGTTCTCCTTGCCGCAGTCTCCGATTAGAATCCAACGAGCTGAGACCTAGAGTTCTCTAACCGATATCCATCGCGTCAGACCTTTGTTCTCTTCTTGTAACACGAACGTTGTCAAACGATTTGAGCTTTAAACATCTTGTACTTCGAAACTTCTATAACAGTTACGCGCCAATCATAAGAACCTTGACGTTGTATTCCGCGCATTACTTTATTGTAAATTCCATTTTCGATCCGTGAACCTCACAAATATTAGAATCTGTCTCATCGAACATCTGGATCCGTCACACACACCATCTGCGAGCGCTTCTGGCCCTCCGGGGCAGAACTCTTAGTTTTACGACCGTTACCCGACACCTAAGCGACTGGGTCATCATCGAGGCGCACCAATGTAAGCGAGCAAACTTTTATATTTTGTTTCCGATTTGTATACTAAAAACAATAATAGAATAGACCCATACGGTTGATTCTAATAAATGACGAGTCAATCGAACACAAGTGTCCCAACTATTATTTCAATAATTGGATCTTCCACGGATCCCTTAAAATTCCCTCTTCCACCAGCATAACCCCTTTTTAACCCTCATCCTGTGCTATTACGCAAGGCGTAGGCAAGAAAGAGTGATACCACATACATATATGTCCACGTCCCAACAGGACGTGACACGGGAATGTCTGATCAAGGCCCCGAGAACCATTCCGAGCACCGATTTTATCGTTGTTAAATACACGAAGCTCCTACCGTCGTTCTCGCGGCATCATCGGACTTCTTGACCGAATCTGACCGGAAGTAAAATAAAATCGGAGAAGAATTGGGGGCAGTAATTTCGGGAATGTCCGATCGAGGCCCCAAGAACCATTCCGAGCACCGATTTGATTTTTGTTAAATGACAATGCTCCTACCGTCGTTCTCGCACCATCGTCAGACTCCTCGGCCCAATCTGACCGAAAATAAGATAAAATCAGAGACGAATTCGGGGCAGTAATATCAGGAATGTCCAATCGATGCCCTAAGAAGCATTGCGAGCACCGATTTTATCGCTGTTAAATAAACAGTGCTCCTACCGTCGTTCTCGCACCATCGTCAGACTTCCTTACCCAATCTGACGGGAAGTAAGATAAAATCGGCGACGAATTCGGGGCAGTAATATTGGAAATATCCTAACGAGGTGCCAGGAACTATTCCGAGCACCGATTTTATTTTAGTTAAATAAAAAATGCTCCTGCCGTCGTTCTCGCACCATCGTCAGACTTCTCGACCCAATCTGACCGGAAATAAGATAAAATCGGAGACGAGTCCGGGGCAGTGATAGCGGGAATGTCCGATCGAGGCTCCGGAACCATGTCCGATCGAGGCCCCGGGAACCATTCCGAGCACCGATTTTATCTTTGTTAAATAAACAATGCTCCTACCGTCGTTCTCGCACCATCGTCAGACTTCCTTACCCAATCTGACCGGAAATAAAATAAAATCGGAGACGAAATCGGGGCGGAAATCTCAGAAATGTCCAATCGAGGTCCCGGGAACGATTCCGAGCACCGATAAAATCTTAGTTAAATAAAAAATGCTCCTACCGTCGTTCTCGCACCATCGTCAGACTTCTCGACCCGATCTCACCGGAAATACGATAATATCGGAGACGATTCCGGGGCAGTGATATCGGGAATGTCCGATCGAGGACCCGGGAACCATTCCGAGCACCGATTTTATATTTGTTAAATACACAAAGCTCCTTCCGTTGTTCTCGCGGCATCGTCAGACTTCTTGACCGAATCTGACCGGAAGTAAAATAAAATCGGAGAAGAATTGGGGGCAGTAATATCGGGAATGTCAGATCGAGGCGTCAAGAACCATTCCGAACACCGATTTTATTTTTGTTAGATGACAATGCTCCTACCGTCGTTCTCGCAGCATCGTCAGACTCCTCGGCCCAATCTGACCGAAAATAAGATAAAATCAGAGACGAATTCGGGGCAGTAATATCAGGAATAGCCGATCGATATCCTCAGAACGATTGCGAGCACCGATTTTATCTCTGTTAAATAAACAATGCTCCTACCGTCGTTCTCGCACCATCGTCAGACTTCCTTACCCAATCTGACCGGAAGTAAGATAAAATCGGCGATGAATTCGGGGCAATAATATCGGAAATGTCCAAACGAGGTCCCGGGAACTATTCCGAGCACCGATTTTATCTTAGTTTAATAAAAAATTCTCCTACCGTCGTTCTCGCACCATCGTCAGACTTCTCGACCCAATCTGACCGGAAATAAGATAAAATCGGAGACGAATCCGGGGCAGTGATATCGGGAATGTCCGATCGAGGCCCCGGGAACCATTCCGAGCACCGATTTTATCTTTCTTAAATAAACAATGCTCCTACCGTTGTTCTCGCACCATCGTCAGACTTCCTTAACCAATCTGACCGGAGATAAATTGAAATCGGAGACGAATTCGGGGCGGAAATATCGCGAATGCCCGATCGAGGCCCCGAGAACCATTCCGAGCACCGATTTTATCTTTGTTAAATACACAAAGCTCCTACCGTTGTTCGCGCGGCATCTCTAGACTTCTTGACCGAATCTGACCGGACGTAAAATAAAATCGGAGATGAATTGGGGGCAGTAATATCGGGAACATCCGAACGAGGCGACAAGAACCATTCCGATCACCGATTTTATTTCTGTTAAATGACAATGCTCCTACCGTCTTTCTCGCTCCATCGTCAGACTTCTCGACCCTATCTGACCGGAAGTACGATAATATCGGAGACGAATTCGGGGCAGTTATATCGGGAATGGCCGTTCGAGGCCCCGAGAACCAATCCGAGCACCGATGTTATCTTGGTTAAATAAACAATGCTCCTACCGTCGTTCTCGCACCATCGTCAGACTTCTCGACCCAATCTGACCGGAAATGAGATAAAATCGGAGACGAATTTGGAGGAGTATTATTGGGAATTTCCGATCGAGGCCCCGGGAACCATTCCGAGCACCGACTTTATCTTTGTTAAATAAACAATGCTCCTACGTCGTTCTCGCACCATCGTCAGACTTCCTTACCCAATCTGACCGGAAATAAGATAAAATCGGAGACAAATTCGAGGCGGTAATATCGGGAATGTCCGGTCGAGGCCACGAGAAACATTCCGAGCATCAATTTTATCTCTGTTAAATAAACAATGCTCCTAACGCCGTTCTCGCACCATCGTCCAACTTTTCGACTCAATCTGACCGGAAATGAGATGGAATCAGATACGAATTCGGGGCAGTAATATCAGGAATGTCCGATCGATGCCCCAAGAACCATTGCGAGCACCGATTTGATCTCCGTTAAATAAACAATGCTCTGCCCGTCGTTTTCGCAGTATCGTCAGACTTCTCGACCCAATCTGACCAGAAGTAAGATAAAATCGGATACGAATTCGGGGCAGTAATATCGGGAATACCCGATCGAGGCCCCGAGAACCAATCCAGGCACCGATTTTATGTGTGTTAAATAAACAATGCTCCTACAGTTGTTTTCGCAGCATCGTCAGACTTCGCGACCCAATCTGACCAGAAGTAAGATAAAAGCGGAGACGAATTTGGGGCAGTAATATCAGAAATGTCAAATCGAGGTCACGGGAACCATTCCGAGAACCGATTTTATCTTTGTTAAATAAACAGTGCTCCTACCATCGATCTCGCACCATCGATCTCGCACCATCGTCAGACTTCTCGACCCAATCTGACCGGAAATAAGATAAAATTGGAGACGAATCCGGGGCAGTGACATTGGGAATGTCCGATCGAGGCCCCGGCAACAATTCCGAGCACCAATTTGATCTTTTTTAAATAAATAATGCTCCTACCGTCGTTTTTGCAGCATCGTCAGACTTCTAGACCCAATCTGACCGGAAGAACGATAAAATCGGAGACAAATTCGGGGCGGTTATATCAGGAATGTCCGATCGATGCCCCAAGATCCATTGCGAGCACCGATTTTATCTCTGTTAAATGGACAATGCTCCTACCGTTGATTTCGCAGCATTGTCACGTCAGGAAGGGACGTGGGCATATATTTTTTGATTCCCTCCTTTTTTGCCTACGACAAGCGCAATAGCACGGGATGAGGGTAAAAAGGGGTAGTGCTTGGAATGAGTTAAAAATTAGGAAGACATGCAGTGATTTGGTATCGAGAAATAATCCGACGAATTTGTACAAACTTAACTAAAGGTTTATTACAAATAAGTGATCGGATGAATAAAATTGCTTATACAGAAAAATGACAATGAAAATAACTATGAAGCCGGGGGAACAATCAGATTAACATAAAATGAAATTTGTCACTTACATTGGTCGCTGTGTTTGTGAGTGTAGAAGTGTGAAGGTACGCTCGCTCGCAAGAATATCGGTTGTCACTCGCAGATAAGGGCTTCGTTGACGCACGCCACGCTCAGCTGTCACATCCGGAAGGGATGAGAGCATAAAACTTTCGTTTCCCTCTTTCTTGCCTACGCCAAGCGCAATAGCACGGGATGAGGGTAAAAGGAGAATGTGTGGAACGGGTGTTCTAGGTCTCGAGTGCCTAGATGGTCAAGAGTTATATGAGTGATTGCGACAGATGTAGCTACCGTTTACAAATTTTCGTTTATTACCAAGTGCCGTCCACTTGGCCGGTCGGAAACATGGGAAGAGTACAGTTCGGCGGATTAAGAAAATGATACAAAAAAATGGTGCAGTTAGCTTACGTTCGCTGGATGACGGTCCTTCGGACTTCGGTGAAAGGGCCTTCGCTCTCGGCCTGTTACGCTCGCTTGTACAAAGTCGGTCGGTGGGCCGCACACACGCTGTGTTTACAATGGTGCCGCAGATGGGTCAGAGGGTCACTTCGTGAGTGTGAAGAGCGCGGAGAAGATTCACAATACTTTTCGAAGTATATAGATATGCAAATGGATGATCGAAAAACAGAGTTGGATTGTTAAACGCGGAATAAAGTTACGAATCGCGATACAGGGTTGGAGTCGATAGAAGAGATCTTTCTGGTTCGGATGATGATGCTGAACTGATTTTTCTTTTAATCCTCTGGACCTTCCTGCTCCAGATTTCCCTTCTTGGGTGGAGTAGGAGAAAAAAAGGGGGTTTTCGTTTTTGACTATTCTAACCAATCGGAGCGGTCGACGTGGGAGACAGTTCTTTGTATCTGGGAGTCTAAGCGCATGAAATTAATTACAAGGCGACCAATCGGAATGAAGCTATTCCGAGCGAGTTTTCGTGGAAAAAACGCATGAGATTGTGTTTGTTTATCTAAGGTCTAGGGCCCGGCGCCGAGTCGCCCTGCGATAGTGCAGCTGCTATGCGCCTCATAGCCCTTCCATGTGCATTTTGTTTTTCGTCGCGGCCCGGTTTTATGACCGAGTCGAGTGGACTTTTCCGGCGGTCTTGGTCTATCCTTGATTCCCACACGGATTTAAGAATCGGAGCTCAGCTATGCCTTCGCCGGCGGGTGAACTCTGGGTCATCTGGCTTGCAGTATGATAATTTTTGTTTTACGACTTTTCCGAGAAAGCATGCCTAAAACTATGTTCTCGTTGGATTCGAGTGGGTAAGGGGGGTCGTACGAAAGTACGCCCGACGCTCGCTTATTATCGATAGGTTACATTGCAGTTGTGGTATGTCTAAGCTTAAGAAGATACAAGAATGTGTCGAAAAATGTGAATGCCATATTCGTTTAATGGTTATTCACGATTTCCATGGGAAATCGCTCAGGCCAGCTTTCTCGCCGGATTTCAACAAAGCAGGAGAGACAAAACGCAATATTTTTATGCGCTTTGCTCGCGACGTTACACCTCCCCCCTTTAGGATTGAGCGTCTCGCTCGATCAGTCATTGAGGGTGGTGATCAAAAATATAGTGGCACGATAGTATGCATTGGCATTGTCATTGATCGACTTACAATTTGACTTAAATATATTCGAAGGTTGGTATCTATTATGACGGTGTAACTCATAGTTATCTTGCGCTTAGGAGGTACGCATGAATTTCATTATCGACTTATAAGAAAGCGTATGTGTTTCTTTCAAAACGATTTTTGTACGAGATTTTTGGTTTCCTTTTTTTTTAATTATGTATATATGTTTTTTCCCCTTTTTTTTACATCACTGTAAGATGTATATTTACGCGTTTTCTTCTTTCTTTTTCTTTACGAATAGATACTTATTAACTCATTCCAATTTATCTTACTTGACAAGGTTAAAAGAACAATAATAATGAGGATAGAGAAAAACGTTATTAGGCATGACTAAAATGATCGTTTTGATACTCGAATGTCTTCTCGTGCGAACTCAAAGGAAAGGGACGTGTTTTAGGACGTTGATCGTACCTTGAACGATCGGAGATGTTAATGTAGAGATCATGTGTTGCAGCGTTGGTCTTGACTTGATCCTTTGGTTCGACAGAAGGAGATGTGACGAGTTTAGAGTTCTTGACCAGTTCTACGGTTGACGTTTTCTTCTTAGGTCACCTAGCCAGGTGCATCAGGAGGTGCGTAACCGAGTCCCTTACTGCACCGATGAGGTAGACCGACCAGCCGTAGACAGTGTATAGGCTGTACGTATAGATCACCGTATCTGTGAGAAGCGTACTCGATCGAACGATGGGTAACATTCGGGTGACACCAGCGTTTGCTGTACCGAATTCAAAAAATTTTCCCCAGGTGCGATTCCAGATTGAGTCCGCTTGGTTGACAGTGTTTTGACCACTGATGCCCCGTGCCATGTTGTTTATGGCAGTGGGCTGCTCTACAGGAAACATGATGTGTTTTCGTACGTTGTCGATGTTTTCTGCGGAATAGATCCCATATGGTAGTTCTGGGTTGGTGTATCGCCAAGTAGACTTCGTCGACGGCTTCGTGTTTGCAGGTAGTATGGCTTTGACAGGAGCAGGTATGAATTTGTACGCGATGTCTCCGTAAAGGTAATATCGAGGAAGGAATTACAGGTTGTTTGAGTTCTTGTTTTGGTAATATATGAGTTCGAGGAGTAAGGCCATATTTTTCGTTCCCACGAGTGACAGGTTGATGCTGATTCTTTTAGCATTATTTTAACCTTCTTTTAACATTCTTTTAACATTCTTTTAACCTGATCAGGATTACTTCTATTGGTATACAATAACATGTAATACTTCGCTACCTAGTACCGCCATATGGCTTAGAGCTTTCCTTAAACTATATGTAAATTCGTCTAGTGCTTGTATCGCAGGAGATAAACTATTTTGAAGAATTTAACATTCTCGGTTACATTATTGAATAAGAATATCGTAGTATAGCGTTTAAATTTCTTTCTGGATGTGTCGCTCATCGGATATAACTGTAGTGTTAACATTGGGCGGATATCTTTCGAATTAGTGTTAGATAATTCTTAATAGACAGCGTTGTTGTTTTTGGAAATTTGAATTTGTTTTTGGAATTTCGAAGTTGTTTTTGGGATTTTATAAACGTTATACCCCTTGATGTTTCTGAATAGTTCGATAACAGCCATCTGAAAAAACAGTGTAATTGTTGTGGTTATTTATTTAATTATGATTAAAATCAGATTCGTCGACTCTTGGTGGTTTGTTCTTCTTTTTGTTTTTGGTTTCAGTGTTAATGTGTGAGTATCGCAATCTGTTTTCATGCACTATTCGTGTTTTGTTATTATATTGGATTTTTACGTTACCCTTGTCCAGTTTTTCTAGAACCTTATGTGGTCCAGTATAATGGTCTCCGAGTTTACCAGGTCTCGGTCCCTTTTGGAGGTAGACGTAGTCTCCTACCTTAAAACTTTTAGGATTCGCATTTTTATCATAATATTTTTTTGAACGATGTTTGGATGAGATTAAATTTTCGTAAGCAAGGTTTCTGATTCCGTTTATTCGTGTTATCAATTCGATTAAGTATCCACGATAAGTGGGTAGTTGGTCTGATTCGCGAAGAGGTTCACTCGACGGGACTCTTGCTAGTTTTCCAAAGACTACCTCATAAGGAGTATGTCTTGTGCTTTCGTGAACACTGGTGTTGTATGAAAGCATAGCTAGTTCCAACCATTGATCCCATTCGTTATCCTTATCGGTATACTGTTTCAAGAATTCGGCTAGCACGTGGTGAGATCTTTCCAGGGATCCATTGGACTGGGGGTGAAACGCTGTAGTTCGGTATCGCTTTATGCGGAAGCGTTTCGCGATTCTTTTCATTAGACCGCTTAGGAAGTTACTCCCCTGATCTGTCAGTAATGCCTTGGGTGCGCCGAAAACACATATGAATCTTGTTATGAATGCATCAGCGACTGTTGTCGCAAGTGCATTTGATAGCGGGATAGCAACACAATACTTTGATAAATGGTCTTGAATTGTGAGAATGTACTCATTTTGATTGGAAGTACGTTGCATTGGACCTACTATATCCATCGATATTTTTTCGAAAACTGTACCTGGAGTGTCGGTAATTATCATCGGCTGCTTGGTTTTGACTCTGACTAATTTTTTTAGTTGACACTCTAAGCATTGTTGGATTCTTCTTTGGATGTCTGATTTCAAGTCTTCCCAGAAATATTCGCGTTTAATTCTATTGTACGTTTTTGAGACACCTTTGTGTCCTCCTATCGGGGACTTGTGCATCTCGTAAAAAATGGAATCACGTTTTTCGATCGGCACGTACTGTAATGTTCCCAAACAAATCAATATTTTTATTGGACTGGCTTTGAACGTGTCTTTAATTATGTTGAGGACGTCGACCCATATTAGGTGCTCGACGTGATTACTGTGGCAAATACTCAGCGATTGGAGTTTGAGATCTTCGCAAAGGTCTTTTAATTCTCTTATGCTTTCCTTAACATTTTCTGATACGAAGGATAATGATCCAGAATATTCGTCTTTGATGACTAGGGCAACATGATATTTTTTTCCGACCCTTTTACTGTAGGCTTTGCCTACTGATAAATCTTTCCAGAGGGGAAGCTTGTTTGATTCTGATAATTTTTGTGCTCCAGTGTCACATGGTTTTCCTTGTGAGTCGATAAAATAGGCTAAATTGTCATTACGGAAATGGAATAATTCTTTCGTATCAATGCAATTGGCGAATTTAAATTTGGACATTGTTGGTTCCTCTGCAGGAGGATCCTCGTCTTCGGAAGTTAATGGATCATGAGAACTGGTATCTGAATCTGTCGAATCATCGGAGTTAGGATTGGCGGATTTTTTGGAATAAGGGATAGGACGTGCTTTGTGCTGGCTAGGGCCCTCAGCTGTTTTGGGGTGAACGGCCTCTCTGGGTCGTCGGGCACGCGTAGGCTCGAATATCTCGGCCTCTGTTTCCTCGTCGCTACTCTCCTCGTAGTTTATGGGTTTACAAGTGCGGCGCGCAAGGTGTCGGGGTTCGGAGTGCACGTCTACCCGTTTGGTGGTAGGTGCATCGACCCTGGTCATAGCGTTGTCGCCAGATGTTTCGTTTTCTCGTTGTGACGGTTCTCCTAATTTCGGGGATGCATCGTTTTTTGCTCGTGAGCGAGTGACAACGTTTATATTTTTTTCACAGGGAATGGGATGGACTTCAGCTTGAGTTGTGAAAGTTGTGGGATTTTCGTTTTCTTCATCGCTATCACTAGTCTCTTCTAATTGGCGCGCTAAATCTTGTAACGTGATTTTTGAATTTTCGATTTGTTCCTGTTGACAATTGGGTATGGTTTTGACATCTTCCAATTTTTCTATCGGGTTTCGGGATAAGGCGTCAGCGTTTGAGTTAAGTGGGCCGGGTTTGTAGACGACTTCGTAGTCGTATTCGGAAAGTTTGAGTCGCCATTTGAGTACACGCGCGTTAGCGTCTTTAGCGGTTCTGAACCAAACCAAGGGCTTATGATCCGTAACGAGCGTGAACCTTCTACCATAGATATAAGGACGGAAGGCCTTCACGCCGTGAACGATCGCCATGGCTTCCTTCTCGTACGTATCGTACCGAAGGGCTGCGCCGCGTAATACGCACGATGTGTACGCTATGGGTTTGTCTTTTCCTATTTCTCCCTGTGACAGGACTGCGCCCAGGGCGTACCCGGAAGCGTCTGTCGTAATAATAAATGGTTTATCGAAATCGGGGTACTGGAGGATAGGGGCTTCGCATAATTTATTTTTAAGAATTTCGAATGCTGTTTGCGTTTCGTTCGTCCATTCAAAGTCGGTTTTGTCTTCTAAGAGATGGGTTAGAGGTTTTGCAATTTTTGAGAAGTCTTTAATGAACCTGCGATAATATCCTGTTAAGCCCAAGAATTGGCGAACATTTTTAACGTTTTTTGGGATAGGAAATTCCTTTACTGCTGACAATTTGTTTGGGTCTGGTTTTAATCCATCTTTTCCAATTATGTGGCCGAGGTAATTTACTTCTGGTCTGAGAAATTCGCATTTATCCGGTTGTAATTTGAGGTTAGCCTTACGCAATCGTTCCATTAATTTGTGAATTTTGTCACCGTGTTCTTCTAAGTCTTTTGCGTAAACTACGATATCGTCAAGATAAACAAAGAGGGATACTCCTTGGAGTCCGCTAAGCACAACATCCATTAAGCGTTGGAAGGTCGCCGGAGCATTTTTGAGCCCGAAAGGCATTCGAGTGAATTCATAATGCCCGTATGGCGTGGAGAATGCTGTCTTTGGTTTATCTTCGAGGTTCATCTCGATTTGATGAAAACCGGATGCTAAATCGAATACGGAGAAATAGGTTGCGTGTCCTAATTGGTCCAGAATGTCAGTGATATTCGGTAAAGGGTAAGAATCGCCGATTGTTTTCTCGTTAAGGGCTCGGAAGTCTATTACCATCCGCCAACGTTTATTGCCGTTGGAGTCCGGTTTTTTCGGTACTATCCAAACAGGACTGTTATTTGGGGATTCCGAGTGGTTTATGATATTTGATTCTAGCAGCTCATCTACCTGACGCTGGACTTCGCCTTTAAGGGCTTGTGGGAACCGATACTGTTTGGTGTTGATTGGGTGGTCGTCGACTGTAGGAATTTTATGTTTGAGTACGTGGGTAGCTCCCAGTACTTCGTTTTTTAAATGGAACCGATCTGAATACGTTTCGATAATTTCTTCGACGTGTTTTAATTCTTCGTCTCCCAAGTGATCTAGACGTAAGAGATTCTTGATTATTTCTGGACGCTCTAGATTTTTTTTGATTATACGCGATGTTGACTCAGAGGTGGAGACGCAATTTACGTTTGTTTCTAAAATTGTTTTTACACTTAGGTTTTTATTTTGGTTTTGATTTTTATTTTGATTCGTTGTCGATATTTCGTTTTTCTCATTGTTTAATTTTTTGATTGATGTTGGTTTTTTGCTTTTCGCGTTTTCGTCTTTGCTTGATTTTGATTTTTTATTGGATTTTGTTCTTGCTCTTTCCTCGCTACAGAAATTTTTATTTGGTTTTCCTTGGTCATCGCTCTCATTAGGGCGAAGGCAAGGTTTTATTTCGACATTTTTCGCCGAAACTTTTGGATTGGCCTCTATTGGGCTCTGGATTGACGTGATTGTCTTGCAATCTACGCCTGGAATAGAAGGATCACGAGGGATGGAACTAGAACTGAAGGTTGTCGTGCAACCGGATTTTGTTTTGTTTTCGTTTTGGTTTGTTTTTGATTTTTGGTTTTTATTAGGTTTTTCTTCGTCTTCGCTCTCGCTGGAGCATTGACAAAGTTCTATTTCGACGTTTTTTGTCGATGTTTTTGGATTGGCCACTACTGGGCTCTGGACCGGCGTAGTTGTCTTGCAATCTACGTCCGAATTAGGATTAGAATCGCGAGAAATTGGAATAGCATCGCGAGAAATAGGATTGGAACTGGAGATTGTCATGCAATCTGGATTTGATTCGATTTTCGTCAGGTCTTCGACAATGTCGAATTCCTGTAGTTTTATGACTGGCACGCGCAGTCTTACGGCGTCATTTGTGGTATTAAAAACCTTCAAATGGGCCTTTCCGTGGGTGTTTGTTACCAGGCAGTCGCCGGCGTAAACACCCTGGCGGATTTTTAAAGGCGGGATATATCCTTCCTTTAACGTGCGGTTTTCGACTTTCACATGGAAGGTCGTTTCCGAACGCGCGGGGATTTCGATCACCTCGTCGGGTTCATTCGTTTTTTCGAAAGGCAATGTCTTATTTCCACATTCGAAACTCTCTGTCTCGAAATTTATTTTGGATTTTGTTTGATAAAAGTAACGGGTCCCCAATAAACCGGGATGAGGGATTCCTACCTCATCGGGTATAATATGGAATAAGGCCTCGAATCCGAATACACGCAGCATTACACTTCCCAATGCAAAAACTGGTGCCTCGGATATTCCCTTTAATCTAATGATATCTTGTTCGTCGATACCAGCCAAATTTTTTATATATTTCTTTTTAATCAAATTTGGGATAGCGCCACTGTCTAACAGTACCGATATTTTACCCACTTCCGGTAGTGCTCCGATACACACCGAGGGTAATTTGTCGAAATTTTCTGCATTTATTGTATAGGTAGGATGGGTTCGTTCGGTGGGGTCGTTACGACCGTGGTAACCGGACGCTTTGGGATCAGAGAACCTCTCGGCGCGTCCGCCCGAGGGGTATTCAAGCCGTTTCCCGGCTGATTTCGCGAGTTATTAAATTCGCGGGTACGACAATTTTCGATAACGTGCCCTACCCTTTTGCAGTACCGACAAACGTTCGAGTTGGGGTTAGGCGGCTCGGTTTTTGCTTGGAAACATTTATCAGCGGTATGCCCGATTTTTTTGCAAATTTGGCATTGAGGACCGGCCGACTGACGTCGCCAGTCTGTTGCGAAGTTTGTGAACCTGCCTTGCGAATTGCATTTATCGGCCGTGTGTCCTGGATTTTTGCACAATTGACAATTTATGGAGCGGGAGTTCTGATTGGCATAACACCGATCTGCCGTGTGACCGGGTTTTTTACAGATTTGACAAGAGACAGAGCTTTGCTCATTTGATACTTTTCGGCATTCATTAGCACTGTGGCCTTGATTTTTACAGATTTGGCAAGTGAGGGATCCGAATCGACAAGCTTCAGTTGAATGATTGTCCTTTTTGCAAATACTGCATAATTTAACTGCTTGTGTTGGAACGGGTTTTTCGAGTTTAGCGGTGTTTGTTTGCAATTCTTTCCGCGCATTAACCTCGCGTTCGATTTTTATCGCGTGTTCGATCGCGTCTTCAATTAGGTCGCACTGAGGGAGTCGTTGTTCAATTTCCCCTTTTAAACCCCGTTTAAAACACGTTAGGCAATAATCGCTCACCATGGTCTTGAAAATGGGGTCGTCTGTGCCATTGTTAACTAATTTTCGCGCCTCAAGTATCTCTCTTGCCTTTTTCTTAATTTTTGAAATGAAATCTACGACACTTTCGTTGTCCATCTGGAAAATTGTACCGAGTTCTCCTAACAATTGCATTTCGGATTTGTTTGGTGTATATATTTTTTTAAGGAATTTTGTGAGTTCTTCTATCGTTTCGAATTTTGTCCCATGTATCGCTTCTCTAGCTTGATCTTTTAATTTGTTTCTAGCTAATTTGGCTAAGTATTTTTCAGCTTCGGGAGGAAGCATATCTTTTGCGTCTTCGCATCCCGTGATAAATTCTGACAAAGGGATATTTTTTCCATCGAATTCGGGAACGCAACTTATTGCATCTTTAAGGGAGATTAACTGATTTGTTCCTAACGTCGTCATTGTTACTGTGTTTTTTATTTCGGTTTTACGAGGTAAGTTTAATGTTTTTATTGATCTTTTTGGAATAGATTCGAGACCAGACAATAATTCTACGTTGGAACTTCTCAGTGAATATCCTGATTGCTCAGCTGGGTCTTCAGTAATATTTAGATTTAATGAGCTAGTTGATTCGTCGTCAGACATTGGGTTAATTAACACATTTCCTTTTTATTATCCCGGACGAGCCCCCAAAAATTAATATGTCACATCCGGAAGGGATGAGAGCATAAAACTTTCGTTTCCCTCTTTCTTGCCTACGCCAAGCGCAATAGCACGGGATGAGGGTAAAAGGAGAATGTGTGGAACGGGTGTTCTAGGTCTCGAGTGCCTAGATGGTCAAGAGTTATATGAGTGATTGCGACAGATGTAGCTACCGTTTACAAATTTTCGTTTATTACCAAGTGCCGTCCACTTGGCCGGTCGGAAACATGGGAAGAGTACAGTTCGGCGGATTAAGAAAATGATACAAAAAAATGGTGCAGTTAGCTTACGTTCGCTGGATGACGGTCCTTCGGACTTCGGTGAAAGGGCCTTCGCTCTCGGCCTGTTACGCTCGCTTGTACAAAGTCGGTCGGTGGGCCGCACACACGCTGTGTTTACAATGGTGCCGCAGATGGGTCAGAGGGTCACTTCGTGAGTGTGAAGAGCGCGGAGAAGATTCACAATACTTTTCGAAGTATATAGATATGCAAATGGATGATCGAAAAACAGAGTTAGATTGTTAAACGCGGAATAAAGTTACGAATCGCGATACAGGGTTGGAGTCGATAGAAGAGATCTTTCTGGTTCGGATGATGATGCTGAACTGATTTTTCTTTTAATCCTCTGGACCTTCCTGCTCCAGATTTCCCTTCTTGGGTGGAGTAGGAGAAAAAAAGGGGGTTTTCGTTTTTGACTATTCTAACCAATCGGAGCGGTCGACGTGGGAGACAGTTCTTTGTATCTGGGAGTCTAAGCGCATGAAATTAATTACAAGGCGACCAATCGGAATGAAGCTATTCCGAGCGAGTTTTCGTGGAAAAAACGCATGAGATTGTGTTTGTTTATCTAAGGTCTAGGGCCCGGCGCCGAGTCGCCCTGCGATAGTGCAGCTGCTATGCGCCTCATAGCCCTTCCATGTGCATTTTGTTTTTCGTCGCGGCCCGGTTTTATGACCGAGTCGAGTGGACTTTTCCGGCGGTCTTGGTCTATCCTTGATTCCCACACGGATTTAAGAATCGGAGCTCAGCTATGCCTTCGCCGGCGGGTGAACTCTGGGTCATCTGGCTTGCAGTATGATAATTTTTGTTTTACGACTTTTCCGAGAAAGCATGCCTAAAACTATGTTCTCGTTGGATTCGAGTGGGTAAGGGGGGTCGTACGAAAGTACGCCCGACGCTCGCTTATTATCGATAGGTTACATTGCAGTTGTGGTATGTCTAAGCTTAAGAAGATACAAGAATGTGTCGAAAAATGTGAATGCCATATTCGTTTAATGGTTATTCACGATTTCCATGGGAAATCGCTCAGGCCAGCTTTCTCGCCGGATTTCAACAAAGCAGGAGAGACAAAACGCAATATTTTTATGCGCTTTGCTCGCGACGTTACACAGCGTTCGGAAAGAGGTCACCACCACCAGACTTTTGGGCCGCTGAGAGTGCTTATGTATATGCGCGTAGAAAAATAGCACTTGAACTGTTTTATGGACTCGAGGCCGCGAGAGTCGACTAAACTTTTATACGATGCTTCGGTCAAAACCCGAAGATGTATAATATTCGAAACTCTATGATACGGGTTCTACACTTCGAATTCTGTCAGAACAAGATTAAGAAGTGAAGTTAATTTTGATTGAAGATTTCGCGAGACTGAGATCTGTATTTGATGGCGACTGTCGGGAGACTGACTTCAGGAAGGAAGTCTTTCTTGATATCAAAATTAGGAGAGGTTCAGTAGTGGGAGAAGGAAGGTGGGAGAGTGTGGTCTTGGTCATCTAGTTCTTTAGGGATTGGACCATTGGTCGTGAAGCTATCGGTTGATTAGCGTACAGATTCATTAGGCACATGCGTGGCCTTATTTCAGGGCATCGGTTCTGACTAATATGCGTATGAAGAGAAGGAGACCTTTGTCTCGTGTTTCGGCGAAAAAGCGCACGGGATATAGAGTTCGATATCAGAGACCTAAGCATTCGCATGGTTTGTGTTATGTCGATTTATGGCTATGGTGACTTCTCATATTGACAGGTTTGTATATCGGACTACGCTGCGAGACCGGATGTCTAATTATTTAGTCGGAGTTATAAGCTCGTCGGAGCCGTCTAGTTTATGTTATGTTTAAATAATCTAGGGTCGAGGCTTTCTTGGTTCTCATGCAGTTGGGCCGGCGTAGAATTTTTGGAGTCTGTTGATCGAGGTAATGGTTGGTTTTTCGTTGGACAGCTTTTCTTGGAACATTCGCCTGAGATCTTGTTCTTGTTGACAGCCAATGGTATAGGAAAAGTCGATAGCTGACGGTGCTGCTATCATGCGTATATCGCTGTGGGTTGAATGTGCGTGCGAAACGTACGCACGTTCCTTTTTACGCGGTTATTCGTCTTATTCTTAGATTTATCGATTAAATACTAAGCTTATAACGGCAAATGAGGATATTGGGAATAACCGAGAGAAGGCACACTCGCTAGGATGTAACACCTCCCCGGTTTAAGATTGAGCCCCCGCTCAATTATTATGAATGTTCCGAAGGTTATCTCAATATCGTCATCAGCCTATTTTTGAGTGGTTGTGGTGTCGGTAGGTACAATCTTTGGATTAGAGTCTTATGTAGACTATAGAGGAAGGAAAGAATGTGTGTCTTATTATTGTGTATATAGATCTTTGTATGAGAATATTTTCGGTTATCGTATTTATATCTAGATCTTTATGCAAGGAAGTTTTCTTTCTTCTCCGTTTTTTTTAAAATAATTATGAATATAATTTTTTTTTTTGCGCTGAAAAGTATGAGTACAAGTTTCCTTCTTTTTGGTTTTCCTCCTGCATAGATGCTTATTTACTTATTTTACCCTATCTCTTACTTGACGAGGCTAAAAGAACGACGATGAAAAAAAAAATATTAGCATGATCAGAATTATCTTAAATCTCCTCGTGCGAATTTAAGAAAAGGAACGAGGTTTGGAGGATTGATTGTTTTCTGGATGATCGGAGAGGACAGAGTACAGATCATGTGTTGCAGTGTTGATATTGGCCCTCTGGTTCAGCTGGAGCGGCCAACACGAGTTGATGAGGTTCTTGACCAGTCACTGCATCCGTTGATGTTTTCTTCTTGGGTTGTTTAGCCAGGTGCGTCAGAAGGTACGTAGCCGAGTCCCATACTCCACCGACGAGATAACTTGACCAGCCCTCCACATGGTGTAGGCTGTATGCATGGATCGCCGTATCTACGAGGATCTTGGTCGCTCGTACGACGAGTGAGATTCGGGTGAAACCAGCACTTGCTGTACCGAATTGAATGAATTTTCCAAGTCCGATTCCAGATGGAGTCCGCTTGGTGTTATAGATGGATGTTATCCAGGAGATTTAACAACTTGTCCTCCGGATTGGTAGTGTTCTCACCACTGATGCCCCGTGTCATGTTGTTTACGACAGCGGGTTTCTCCACGGGAAACATTACGCGATATCGTACGTTGTCGATATCTTCTTTGGAGTACATCGCACAGGATGCTGATGATGTTGGGTTGATATATCGCCGAGTAGACTTCGTCGTCGATTTCGTGATTGCAGGTGGTGTGGCTTTGACCAGAACAGGGATGAACTTGTACCAAGTGTCTCCGAAAAGGTAATATGGAGGAAGTAAGGAATTGCAGGTCGTTTGAGTTTCTCTTTTGGTAATTGGTTATATGTGAGTTCGAGGAGTAAGGAGATATTTTTCGTTCCCACGAGTGACAGGAGGTTGATCGTAAAATTCTTTTAACCTGATCAGATTTCCTTGTTTTGTTATACGATGAATAATGTGTATATTTCGTCAGAAAGTACGGCCATATATAGCCGACTTGTAACTCGGCTCTTTCCTTATATTGTATACAATATGTCCGATGCTTAGATCGCTAATAACAAATTGTTTTGGAGCATTTGGTGCTCTTTGCTACACTGTTGCGTATGCATATCGTAATATAATGATTTTCTAATGTAATATAATAACTACTTGGATGATTTTCGAATTCATGTAGGTGATTATATCTAGGTTTGCGACTGGAAATCTTTGTTGAATTGAGAAACAGTTTGACGTGTTTTGAATATGAATAATTTCCAGTGTTCTGTATTGGATACTGTAACTGGAAATTTTGATCTAGTTCTCTGGTTGCAAGTGCAAAGGTGATATCGTTCGACGATAATGATTGATATCAGCCATCTGAAAAACAGGATAATTATTATTATTACTTATTTAATTAGGATTAAAGTCCGATTCGTCGAAACGAGTCAACTTGGGTTTCCTATTGGGATTGGTTTCAACGTTAATGTGAGAATGTCGCAGACGATTTTCATGAACTACTCGCGTTTTATTGTTGTATTGAATTTTTGCGTTGCCCTTTGCAAATTTTTCTAAGACCTTATGCGGTCCAGTGTATTGATCTCCGAGTTTACCAGGTTTAGGACCCTTTTGTAGGTAGACAAAGTCTCCTACTTTGAAATTTTTTGGATTCGCGTTTCTGTCATAATATTTTTTTGAGCGTTGTTTGGACGAGACCAAATTTTCGTAAGCGATGTTTCTGATTCCGTTTATACGTGTGATCAATTCAATTAAATAACCGCGATATGTTGGTAGCTGATCTGATTCCCGAAGCGGTTCACTTGAAGGGACTCTTGCAACTTTGCCGAAGACTACCTCATAGGGAGTGTACTTCGTGCTTTCGTGAACGCTAGTATTGTACGAGCGCATTGCCAATTCTAGCCATTGATCCCACTCGTTTTCCTTATCTGTGTATTGCTTCAAAAATTCGGCTAATACGTGGTGAGATCTTTCGAGGGCACCATTGGACTGCGGGTGGAACGCCGTTGTCCTACATCGCTTAATTCGGAAACGTTTTGCGACCCTTCTCATGAGACCACTCAAAAAATTGCTCCCTTGGCCTGTTAATAGCGCTTTTGGGGCACTGAAAACGCAAATGAATCTTTTTATGAATGCATCAGCGACCGTAGTCGCCAGTGCATTTGGAAGCGGGATTGCAACACAATATTTTGAGAGGTGGTCTTGGATCGTGAGAATATACTCGTTTTGGTTTGACGTGCGTTGCATAGGTCCAACAATATCCATTGATATTTTTTCAAAAACGGTTCCCGGAGTGTCCGTTATTATCATCGGTTGTTTGGTTTTGACTCGGACCAATTTCTTTAATTGACATTCTAAGCATTGCTGCACTCTTCTTTGGATGTCTGACTTTAAATCTTCCCAGAAATATTCGCGCTTGATTATATTGTACGTTTTTGAATCACCCTTGTGTCCTCCGATTGGGGACTTATGCATTTCATAAAAAATCGAATCTCGTTTTTCAATTGGCACGTACTGTAGAATTCCCAGACAAATGATTATTTTTACTCGACTATTCCTAAAGGATTCTTTTATGATGTTCATGATGTCGTTCCATACTATGTGTTCGACATGATTCGATTGGCAAATACTCCACGATTCAAGTTTGAGGATTTCGCAAAGATCTCGTAATTCCTTTACGCTTTCTTAAATGTTCTCTGATACGAACGATAATGATCCTGAATACTCGCCTTTGATAACGAGGGCGATGTGATATTTTTTTCCGACTTTTTTCCTGTAAGCTTGGCCAACCGTCAAATTCTTCCAGAGGGGAAGTTTGTTTAATTCTAACAACTTTTGTGCTCCAGAGTCACATGGTTTGCCAGCTGAATCGACAAAATAGACTAGGTGATCGTTTCGAAAATGGAACAATTACTTAGTCGTAATCCAATTAGCGATTTGAAATTCTCATATTTTCCTTTCCTCTGTGGGAGGGATCTCGTCTTCAGAAAGTTCTGAATTGAGAGAGCTGAAATCTGAATTTGTCGCATTATCGGAATTGGAATCGGTGGAAGTTTTGGAGTGAGAGATAGGAGGTGCTTTGCGCTGGGTCGGGCCATTGAATGTTTTAGGGCCGACGGCCTTCTTAGGTCGGGTGACGCGTGCGGGTCTTATTACCTCGGCCTCCGTCTCATCGTCACTACTCTCCTCGTAGTTCACCGCCTTGCGAGGTCGTCGTGTACGATGCTGAGACGCGGGGCGTGCGTCGGCCTTCTCGAGAGCAGGCGCATCGGCACTCGACACACTAACGTCATCGAGCGTTTCATTTGCTTGTATTATTGTATCCGGATCGAATAGTACAGTCTCCCTTGCCTGAGCACGGGTGACTACATTTATTGTTTCGGATTCCAGAAATGGATCTATTTCGACCCGTGTCGTGATTTGAATGGGAGTAACACCTTCTTCTTCACTACTACTGGATTTCGTTTTTGAACGAGTTATCTTCTGTGGCGCGTTTTTGAATTTTTTTATTTCTTTGTGATTGCAATGGGCGGCTATTTTGGACTCTTCTGGTTGTTCGATTGGATTACGCGACAATGCATCAGCGTTTGAATTTAGTGTGCCCGGTTTGTATACGACATCGTAATCGTATTCGGACAGCTTGAGTCGCCATTTGAGAACGCGGGCGTTCGCGTCTTTGGCGGTCTTGAACCAAGCCAAAGGTTTGTGATCCGTTACAAGCGTGAATTTCCTACCATAGATGTACGGTTGGAAGGCTTTTACGCTATGAATGATGGCCATTGCTTCTTTTTCGTACGTGTCGTACTGAAGGGACGCTCCGCGCAGTACGCACGACGTATAAGCTATCGGTTTGTCTTTTCCTATTTCTCCTTGTGATAAGACTCCGCCTAAGGCGTAGCCAGAAGCATCCGTTGTTATAATAAACGGTTTTTCGAAATCGGGGTATTGGAGAATAGGAGCTTCGCATAATTTATCTCTTAGGATATCGAAAGCTTTTTGCTCTTCGTCAGTCCATTTGAAGTCAACCTTGTCCTCTAAGAGGCGAGTTAGCGGTTTCGCGATTTTGGAGAAGTCTTTGATAAACCTACGATAGTAACCCGTTAGGCCTAAAAATTGGCGAATATTTTTGACATTTTTGGGTACAGGGAAATCTTTGACGGCTGAGAGTTTGCTTGGGTCTGGTTTAAGTCCGTCTTTACCGATTATGTGCCCTAGGTACCTGACTTCTGGTCGAAGAAAGTCGCATTTATCCGGTTGTAATTGGAGATTGGCTTTGCGCAATCGTTCCATCAGTTCGTGAATCTTTTTACCGTGCTCCTCTAGGTCCCTGGCATACACTACGATATCGTCGAGATAAACAAAGAGGGATACTCCTTGGAGTCCACTCAATACGATATCCATTAAGCTCTGGAAGGTTGCCGGGGCATTTTTAAGCCCGAATGGCATTCTTGAAAATTCCTAGTGCCCATGTGGGGTAGAGAAAGCGGTTTTCGATTTATCTTCATGATTCATTTCGATCTGGTGGAAACCGGATGCTAAATCGAACACTGAAAAATAATTCGCGCGTCCCAACTGATTCAGAATATCTGTGATGTTGGGTAGCGGATATGAGTCACCGATTGTTTTTTCGTTCAAAGCACGAAAGTCAATTACCATTCGCCAACGTTTGTTACCGTTGGAGTCTGGTTTTTTCGGGACTATCCAGACGGGACTGTTGTTTGGAGATTCCGAGTGGCTTATGACTCTTGTTTCTAGTAGCTCGTCCACTTGACGCTGGACTTCGCCCTTGAGCGCTTGGGGGAACCGATACTGTTTAGTGTTTATCGGCAGGTCGTCGACCGTTGGGATCTTATGTCGAAGCTCATGTGTGGCTTCTAGAGGTTCGCCCTTTACATGGAATCTGTCTGAATATTGTTCGATTATTTTTTCGACATGTTCTAACTCGATTTTTGCAAGGTGGTCGAGTCGCAAGAGACTTTTTATTATTTTTGAGCGCTCTGGATTATTTTTCTTTATACGCGATGTTGGTTCAGAGGCAGGAATGCAGATCACGTTTTGACTCGATTTTTTACCTTTATTTTGATTTATTTCATTGTTTAACTGTTCGTTACGATTGACCTCGATTTTTGGATTTACGACCGATTTCATTTTTGAGATTTCACGTTTTTATTTTTGTCTGCTTTTGATTTTTGGCCTGGAATTTGACTGAAATTTTTATTTTGCTTGATGTTGATTCTCGTTCTTTCCTCGCTACAAGACTTGTTAATTGATTCAACATTTATCATCGAAATTTTAGAATTGGCCACTTTCGGGCTCTGGATCGGCGCAATTATCGTGCAATTTACGCTTGGATTAGGAGGGTCACGAGGGATTGAACGAGAATTTGAAACTGTCGTACAGTCTGAACTGGGAGTATTTTCTGACAGGTCTTCGATAGCGTCGAATTCCTGCAGCTCCACAACTGGAACGATCAGTTTGACAGCGTCATTTGTGGTATTATAAACCTTCAAATGAGCCTTTCCGTCGATGTTTGTCACCAGGCAATCGCCGGCGTATACACCTTGAGGGATTTTTAAAGGCGAGAGGTATCCCTCTTTTATTATGCTGTCTTTTACCTTCACGAAGAAGGGAGTTTTCGAACGCGCGGGGATTCCTATCACCTCGTCGGGTTCGGTTTTTTTTCGAAAGGCCATGATTTATCCCCACACTCGAGACATTCCGTGCGGTAATTGATATTGGACTTGGTTTCATAAAAATATGTAGACCCCAGCAGACCGGGGTAGGGAAGCGGCACATTGTCGGGTATGATGTGAAATAGCGATTCGGAGTCGAATACGCGAAGTAGCACGCTCCCTAGTCCAAATACCGGTAATTCGGATATGCCTGTTAATTTAATGACATCTTCTTCGTTGATGTCTACCATATTTTTTGTATATGCCTTTTTTATCAAATTGAGGATGGCAACGCTATCTAACAGCATCGAAATTGCTCCTTTTTCCGGTAATACTCCGATACATACCGAGGGCAATGTGTTGAAATTTTCCGACTTTATTGCGTAGGTCGGATAGTTTCGTTCGGCTCCCCGAGAGAGACGGCGTTCGCTTGACGCGTTTGAGTGGGCGGCCCGCTCGGTGGCACTCGGCCCGTTTCCCGACTGACTACGTGAATTATTATAATCGCGAGCACGACAGTTTTCGATAGTGTGCCCGACCTTTTTACAATAACGACAAGATGGCGGATTAGAATTCGGGGGATTGTTTCTAAATTTAAAACATCGGTCCGCGGTATGACCCTGCTTATGACAGAGTGGGCATTGAGGACCGGGCGAGCGGTGTGATTGATTGCCAGAAGAGTTGAAAGATTTTTGGTTAACGTAGCAATTTTTCGCGGTGTGACCGGGTTTATCGCAAATTTGACACGTGACCGATTTTTGAGCGATTTGATTATTTCCACATTCATCGGCTTTGTGACCTGTACTGTTGCATTTTTGGCATGTGATTGCCGCAAATCGGCAAGCTTCGCTCGAATGACCGTCCTTTTTACAGATGCTACAGGTTTTTACCGATTTGTTCGGAACAGATCTAATAGAGGACGAGAAAAGTTCCTTACGGGCTTCGAGATCGCGTTCGATTTCAATCGCATGATCTATAGCGGTCGAGATATCGTCGCACCGAGGGAGACGCTGTTCGATCTCCAGTCTTAGCCCGCGTTTGAAACACGAGAAGAAATAGCCGTCTAATGTTTTTCTGTGAGCGGCACTTTCCGTGCCGTTTTGGGATGTTGGTTGAGCGTCGAGTATTTCCCTAGCTTTATCCCTAATTGCAGTGGAAAAATCTATCACGGTTTCACCACTTCCTTGAAAAATGTGACTGAGTTCTCCCAACAGTTGAACCTCAGTTTTGTTTGGAGCATATAGTTTCTTTAAAAATTGCAGAAGAGATTCTACTGTTTCGAACGTGGACGACCGGATAACCTTCTTAGCCTGACCCTTTAGTTTGTTTCGAATTACTCTCACAAACCGTGCTTCGGATCCGGGCGGAAGCGACGCCAATGCGTCTTCGCATCCGGCTACAAAATCTGAGAAGGAGCTACCTTTCCCGTCAAAATCCGGGACCATTTCGATAGCTTCCCTAAAAGATACGTAAGCGAGTGACTGATCTGTACCTAGCGCCATGTCTGTTGTGTTTTCGTTATCGATTTTCTAGGGTAATTCTAATTTTTTTACTGGTCGTTTCTTAGGTTCGAGACCGGTTAGCAATTGAGCGTCAGAACTCCTCAAAGAATAACCCGATGGTTCACCTAAGTCATCAGTGATATTTAAATTCAATGAACTAGCTATTGATTCGTCCCCGGACATTGAATCAATCGGCACATTCCCTTTTGAATATCCCGGACGAGCCCCCAAAAATTAATATGTCACATCAGGAAGGGACGTGGGCATATATTTTTTGATTCCCTCCTTTTTTGCCTACGACAAGCGCAATAGCACGGGATGAGGGTAAAAAGGGGTAGTGCTTGGAATGAGTTGAAAATTAGGAAGTCATGCAGTGATTTGGTATCGAGAAATAATCCGACGAATTTGTACAAACTTAACTGAAGGTTTATTACAAATAAGTGATCGGATGAATAAAATTGCTTATACAGACAACTGACAATGAAAATAACTATGAAGCCGGGGGAACAATCAGATTAACAGAAAATGAAATTTGTCGCTTACATTGGTCGCTGTGTTTGTGAGTGTAGCAGTGTGAAGGTACGCTCGCTCGCAAGAGGATCGGTTGTCGCTCGCAGATAAGGGGTTCGTTGACGGACGCCACGCTCAGCGTTCGGAAAGCGGTCACCAGCACCAGACTTTTGGGCCGCTGAGAGTGCTTATGTATATGCGCGTAGAAAAATAGCACTTGAACTGTTTTATGGACTCGAGGCCGCGAGAGTCGACTAAACTTTTATACGATGCTTCGGTCACAACCCGAAGATGTATAATATTCGAAACTCTATGATACCGGTTCTACACTTCGAATTCTGTCAGAACAAGATTAAGAAGTGAAGTTAATTTTGATTGAAGATTTCGCGAGACTGAGATCTGTATTTGATGGCGACTGTCGGGAGACTGACTTCAGGAAGGAAGTCTTTCTTGATATAAAAATTAGGAGAGGTTCAGTAGTGGGAGAAGGAAGGTGGGAGAGTGTGGTCTTGGTCATCTAGTTCTTTCGGGATTGGACCATTGGTCGTGAAGCTATCGGTTGATTAGCGTACAGATTCGTTAGGCACGTGCGTGGCCTTATTTCGGGGCAACGGTTCTAACTAATATGCGTATGAAGAGAAGGAGAACTTTGTCTCGTGTTTCGGCGAAAAAGCGCACGGGATATAGAGTTCGATATCAGAGACCTAAGCATTCGCATGGTTTGTGTTATGTCGATTCATGGCTATGGTGACTTCTCATATTGAGAGATTTGTATATCGAACTACGCTGCGAGACCGGATGTCTTATTATTTAGTCGGCGATATAAGCTCGTCGGAGCCGTCTAGTTTATGTTATGTTTAAATAATCTGGGGTCGAGGCTTTCTTGGTTCTCATGCAGTTGGGCCGGCGTAGAATTTTTGGAGTCTGTTGATCGAGGTGATGGTTGGTTTTTCGTTGGACAGCTTTTCTTGGAATATTCGCCTGAGATCTTGTTCTTGTTGACAGCCAATGGTATAGGAAAAGTCGATAGCAGACGGTGCTGCTATCATGCGTATATCGCTGTGGGTTGAATGTGCGTGCGAAACGTACGCACGTTCCTTTTTACGCGGTTATTCGTCTTATTCTTAGATTTATCGATTAAATAATAAGCTTATAACGGCAAATGAGGATATTGGGAATAACCGAGAGAAGGCACACTCGCTAGGATGTAACAGCATCGTCAGACTTCTCGACCCAATCTAACGGGAAGTAAGATGAAATCGGAGACAAATTGGGGGCAATTATTTCGGGAAAGTCCGATCGAGGCCCCGATAACCAATCCGAGCACCGATTTTAACTGTGTTAAATAAACAATGCTCCTACCGTCGTTCTCGCACCATCGTCAGACTTCCTTAACCAATATGACGGGAGATAAAATAAAATCGGAGAAGAATTCGCGGCGGAAATATCGCGAATGCCCGATCGAGGCCCCGAGAACCATTCCGAGCACCGATTTTATCTTTGTTAAATACACAAGGCTCCTACTGTTGTTCTCGCGGCATCTTCAGATTTTCGACCCAAGCTGACCAGAAATAAGATGAAATCAGATGCGAATTCGGGGCAGTAATATCAGGAATGTCCGATCAATGCCCCAAGAACCATTGCGACCACCTATTTTATCTCTGTTAAAAAAACAATGGTCCTACCGTCGTTTTCGCAGTATCGTCAGACTTCTCGACCCAATCTGACCAGAAGTAAGATAAAATCGGAGACGAATTCGGCGCAGTAATATCGGGAATGCCCGATCGAGGCCCCGAGAACCAATCCGGGGACCGATTTCATGTTTGTTAAATAAACAATGATCCTACCGTTGTTTTCGCAGCATCGTCAGACTTCTCCACCCAATCTGACCAGAAGTAAGATAAAATCGGAGACGAATTTGGGGCAGTAATATCGGAAATGTCCAATCGAGGTCGCGGGAACCATTCCGAGAACCGCTTTTATCTTTGTTAAATAAACAATTCTCCTACCATCGATCTCGCACCATCGTCAGAATTCTCGACCCAATCTGACCGGAAATAAGATGAAATCGGAGACGAATCCGGGGCATGACATCGGGAATGTCCGATCGACGCCCCGGGAACAATTCAGAGCACCAATTTTATCTTTGTTCAATAAATACTGCTCCTATCGTCGTTTTTGCAGCATCGTCAGACTTCTAGACCCAATCTGTCCGGAAGAACGATAAAATCGGAGACACATTCGGGGCGGTAATATCAGGAATGTCCGATCGACGCCCCAATATCCAGTGCGAGCACCGGGTTTATCTCTGTTAAATGGACAATGCTCCTACCGTCGATTTCGCAGCATCGTTAGACTTTTCGACCCAATCTGACCGGAAGTAAGATAAAATCGGAGACGATTCTGGAGCAGTATTATCGAGAATTTCCGATCGAGGCCCTGGGAATCATTCCGACCACCGATTTTTTTGTTTGTTAAATAAACAATGTTCCTACGTCATTCTCGTACCATCGTCAGACTTCCTTACCCAATCTGATCGGAAATACGATAAAATCGGAGACGAATTCGGGGCAGTAATATCGGGAATGTCTGATCGAGGCCCCGAGAACCATGCCGAGCACCGATTTTATCTGTGTTAAATAAACAAAGCTCTTACCATCGTTCTCGCGGCATCGTCAGACTTCTTGACCGAATCTGGCCGAAAGTAAGATAAAATCAGATGCGAATTCGGGGGAGTAATATAAGGAATGCCCGATCGAGGCCCCGAGAACCAATCCGGGCACCGATGTAATTTCTGTTAAATGACAATGCTCCTACAGTCTTTCTCGCTCCATCGTCAGACTTCTCGACCCAATCTGACCGGAAGTACGATAAAATCGGAGACAAATTCGGGGCGGTAATATCGGGAATGTCCGATCGAGGCCACGAAAATCATTCCGAGCATCAATTTTATCTCTGTTAAATAAACAATGCTCCTAACGCCGTTCTTGCACCATCGTCAAACTTTTCGACCCAATCTGACCGGAAATAAGATGAAATCAGATGCGCATTCGGGGGAGTAATATAGGGAATGCCCGATCGAGGCCCCGAGAACCAATCCGGGCACCAATTTTATCTTTGTTAAATAAACAATGCTCCTACCGTTGTTTTCGGAGCATCGTCAGACTTCTCGACCCAATCTGACCAGAAGTAGGATAAAATCGGAGACGAATTTGGGGCAGTAATATCGGAAATGTCCAATCGAGGTCACGGGGACCATTCCGAGAACCGATTTTATCTATGTAAATAAACAATGCTCCTACCATCGATCTCGCACCATCGCCAGACGTCTCGACCCAATCTGACCGGAAATAAGGTGATATCGGAGACGAATCCGGGGCATGACATCGGGAATGTCCGATCGAGGCCCCGGGAACAATTCCGAGCACCACTTTTACCGTTGTTAAATAAATACTGCTCCTAACGTCGTATTTGCAGCATCGTCAGATTTCGAGACCCAATCTGGACGGAAAAACGATAAAATCGGAGACAAATTCGGGGCGGTAATATAAGGAATGTCCGATCGATGCCCCAAGATCCATTGCGAGCACCGATTTTATCTCTGTTAAATGGACAATGCTCCTACCGTCGATTTCGCAGCATCGTCAGACTTCTCGACCCAATCTGACCGGAAGTTAGATAAAATCGGAGACGAATTCGGGGCAGTGATATCGGGAATGGCCGATCGAGGCCCCGATAACCAATCCAAGCACCGATTTTATCTGTGTTAAATAAACAATGCTCCTACCGTCGTTCTCGCACCATCGTCAGACATCTCGACCGAATCTGACCGGAAATATGATTAAATCGGAGACGAATCTGGAGCAGTATTATCGAGAATTTCCGATCGAGGCCCTCGGAATCATTGCGAGCACCGATTTTTTTTTTTTGTTAAATAAACAATGTTCCTACGTCGTTCTCGTACCATCGTCAGAGTTCCTTACCCAATCTGACCGGAAATAAGATAAAATCGGAGACGAATTCGGGGCGGTAATATCGGGAATGTCTGATCGAGGCCCCGAGAACCATTCCGAGCACCGATTATATCTGTGTTAAATAAACAAAGCTCTTACCATCGTTCTCGCGGCATCGTCAGACTTCTCGACCGAATCTGACCGGAAGTAAGATAAAATCGCAGACGCATTCGGGGAATCAATATCGGGAATGACCGATCGAGGCCCCGAGAACCATACCGAGCACCGATTTTATGTTTGTTAATTACACAAATCTCCTACCGTTGTTCTCGCGGCATCATCAGACTTCTTGGCTGAATTTGACCGGAAGGAAAATAAAAGCGGAAATGAATTGGGGCCAGTAATATCGGGAATATCCGTACGAGACCGCAAGAACCATTCCGATTACCGATTTTATTTCTGCTAAAAGACAATGCTGCTACCGTCGTCCTCGCTCCATCGTCAGACTTCTCGACCCAATCTGTCCGGAAATAAGATGAAATCGGAGACCAATCTTGGCAGTAATATCGGGAATGTCCGATCGAGGCCCCGGGAACCATTCCGAGCACCGATTTGATCTTTGCTGAATCAACAATACTCCTACCGTCGTTCTCGCACCATCGTCAGACTTCCTTAACCAATCTGACCGGAGATAAAATAAAATCGGAGACGACTTCGGGGCGGAAATATCGCGAATGCCCGATCGAGGCCCCGAGAACCATTCCGAGCACCGATGTTATCTTTGTTAAAGACACAAACCTCCTACCGTTGTTCTCGCGGCATCTTCAGACTTCTTGACCGAATCTGACCGGAAGTAAAACAAAATCGGAGATGAATTGGGGGCAGTAATATCGGGAACATCCGAACGAGGCCCCAAGAACCATTCCGACCACCGATGGAATTTCTGTTAAATGACAATGCTCCTACAGTCTTTCTCGCTCCATCGTCAGACTTCTCGACCCAATCTGACCGGAAGTACGATAAAATCGGAGACAAATTCGGGGCGGTATTATCGGGAATGTCCGATCGAGGCCACGAAAATCATTCCGAGCATCAATTTTATCTCTGTTAAATAAACAATGCTCCTAACGCCGTTCTCGCACCATCGTCAAACTTTTCGATCCAATCTGACCGGAAATAAGATGAAATCAGATGCCAATTCGGGGGAGTAATATCAGGAATGTCCGATCGAGGCCCCGAGAACCAATCCGGGCACCAATTTTATGTTTGTTAAATAAACAATGCTCCTACCGTTGTTTTCGGAGCATCGTCAGACTTCTGGACCCAATCTGACCGGAAGTACCATAAAATCGGAGACAATTTCGGGGCGGTAATAGCGGGAATGTCCGATCGAGGTCACGAAAAGCATTCCGAGTATCAATTTTATCTCAGTTAAATAAACAATGCTCCTACCATCGATCTCGCACCATCGTCAGACTGCTCAACCCAATCTGACCGGAAATAAGATGATATCGGAGACGAATCTATGGCATGACATCGGGAATGTCCGATCGAGGCCCCGGGAACAATTCCGAGCACCAGTTTTACCTTTGTTAAATAAATACTGCTCCGAACGTCGTTTTTGCAGCATCGTCAGAATTCTACACCCAATCTTATCGCAAGAACGATAAAATCGAAGACAAATTCGGGGCGGTAATATCAGGAATGTCCGATCGATGCCCCAAGATCCATTGCGAGCACCGATTTTATCTCTGTTAAGTGGACAATGCTCTTACCGTCGATTTCGCAGCATCGTCAGACTTCTCGACCCAATCTGACCGGAAGTAAGATAAAATCGTAGACGAATTCAGGGCAGTTATATCGGGAATGGGCGATCGAGGCCCCGAGAACCATTCCGGCGACCGATTTTATCTTTGTTAAATAAACGATGCTCCTGCCGTTGTTTTCGCAGCATCGTCAGACTACTCGACCCAATCTGACCAGACGTAACATAAAATCGGAGACGAACGTGGGGCAGTAATATCGGAAATGTCCAATTGAGGTAACGGGAACCATTCCGAGAACCGATTTCATCTTTGTTAAATAAACAATGCTCCTACCGTCGTTCTCGCATCATCGTCCGACTTCCTTACCATATCTGACCGGAAATAAGATTAAATCGGAGACGAATCTGGGGCAGAAATATCCGGAATATCCGATCGAGGGCCCGGGAACGATTCCTACCACCGATTTTATCTTTGTTAAATAAACAATGCTCCTACCGTCGTTCGTGCACCATCCTCAGACTTCCTTACCCAATCTGACCGGAAATAACATAAAATAAGAGACGAATTCGGGACATAAATATCGCGAATGTCCGATCGAGGCCCCGAGACCCAGTCCGAGCACCGATTTTATCTTTGTTAAATACACGACGCTCCTACCGTCTTTCTCGCGGCATCGTCAGACTTCTTGACCGAATCTGACCGGAAGTAGAATAAAATCACAGAAGAATTGGGGGCAGTCATATCGGGAATGTCAGATCGAGGCCCCAAGAGCTATTCCGAGCACCGATTTTATTTCTGTTAAATGACAATGCTCCTACCGTCGATCTCTCAGCATCGTCAGACTCCTCGGCCCAATCTGACCGAAAATAAGATAAAATCAGAGCCGAATTCGGGGCAGTAATATCAAGAATATCCGATCGATGCCCTCAGAACCATTGCGAGCACCGATTTTATCTCTGTTAACTAAACAATGCGCCTACCGTCGTTCTCGCACCATCGTCAGACTTCTCGACCCACTCTGACCGAAAATAAGTTAAAATCGGAGACGAATCCGGGGCAGAGATATCGGGAATGTCCAATCGAGGCCCCGGGAACCATTCCGTGCACCGATTTTATCTTTCTTAAATAAACAATGCTCCTACCGTCGTTCTCGCACCATCGTCAGACTTCCTTACCCAATCTGACCGGAAATAAGATAAAATCGGAGACAAATCCGGGGCGATAATATCGGGAATGTCCGATCGAGGCCACGAGAATCACTCCGAGCATCAATTTTATCTCCGTTAAATAAACAATGCTCCTAACGCCGTTCTCGCACCATCGTCGAACTTTTCGACCCAAGCTGACCGGAAATAAGATCAAATCAGATGAGAATTCGGGGCAGTCATATCAGGAATGTCCGATCAATGCCCCAAGAACCATTGCGAGCATCGATTTTATCTCTGTTAATTAAACAAAGCTCTTACCATCGTTCTCGCGGCATCGTCAGACTTCTTGACCGAATCTGACCGGACGTAAGATAAAATCGCAGACGCATTCGGGGCATCCATATCGGGGATGTCCGATCGAGGCCCCGAGAACCATAACGAGCACCGATTTCATCTTTGTTAATTACACAAAGCTCCTACCGTTGTTCTCGCGGCATCGTCAGACATCTTGACCGAATTTGACCGGAAGTAAAATAAAAGCGGAGATGAATTGGGGGCAGTAATATCGGGAATATCCAAACGAGGCCCCAAGAACCATTCCGACCACGGATTTTATTTCCGTTAAAAGACAATGCTCCTACCGTCGTTCTCGCTCCATCGTCAGACTACTCGACCCAATCTGTCCGGAAATAAGATAAAATCGGAGACCAATCTGGGCAGTAATATAGGGAATGTCCGATCGAGGCCCCGGGAACCATTCCGAGCACCGATTTGATCTTTGCTGAATCAACAGTACTCTTACCGTCGTTCTCGCACCATCGTCAGACTTCCTTAACCAATCTTACCGGAGATAAAATAAAATCGGAGACGAATTTGGGGCAGTAATATCGGAAATGTCCAATCGAGGTCACGGGAACCATTCCGACCACCGATTTAATTTCTGTTAAATGACAATGCTCCTACAGTCTTTCTCGCTCCATCGTCAGACTTGTCGACCCAATCTGACCGGAAGTACGATAAAATCGGAGACAAATTGGGGGCGGTAATATCGGGAATGTCCGATCGAGGCCACGAAAATCATTCCGAGCATCAATTGTATCTCTGTTAAATAAACAATGCTCCTAACGCCGTTCTCGCACCATCGTCAAACTTTTCGACCCAATCTGACCGGAAATAAGATGAAATCGGATGCGAATTCGGGGGAGTAATATCAGGATTTCCCGATCGAGACCCCGAGAACCAATCCGGGCACTAATTTTATCTTTGTTAAATAAACAATGCTCCTACCGTTGTTTTCGGAGCATCGTCAGACTTCGCCACCCAATCTGACCAGAAGTAAGATAAAATCGGAGACGAATTTGGGGCAGTAATATCGGATATGTCCAATCGAGGTCACGGGACATTTCCGAGAGCCACTTTTATCTTTGTTAATTAAATACTGCTCCTAACGTCGTTTTTGCAGCATCGTCAGATTTCTAGACCCAATCTGACCGCAAGAACGATATAATCGGAGACAAATTCGGGGTGGTAATATCAGGAATGTCCGATCGATTCCCCAAGATCCATTGCGAGCACCGATTTTATCTGTGTTAAATGGACAATGCTCCTACCGTCGATTTCGCAGCATCGTCAGACTTCTCGACCCAATCTGACCGGAAGTAAGATAAAATCGGAGACCAATCTGGGCAGTAATATCGGGAATGTCCGATCGAGGCCCCGGGAACCATTCCGACCACCTATTTGATCTTTGCTGAATCAACTCCTGCCGTTGTTTTTGCAGCATCGTCAGACTACTCGACCCAATCTGACCAGACGTAAGATAAAATCGGAGACGAACCTGGGGCAGTAATATCGGAAATGTCCAATCGAGGTCACGGGAACCATTCCGAGAACCGATTTCATCTTTGTTAAATAAACAATGCTCCTACCGTCGTTCTCGCGCCATCGCTAGACTTCTCGACAGAATCTGACCGGAAATAAGATGAAATCGGATACGTACTCGGGGCATTAATATCGGAAATATCCGATCGAGGCCCGGGGAAATTTCCGAGCACCACTATTATCTTTGTCAATTAAATACTGCTCCTAACGTCGATTTTGCAGCATCGTCAGATTTCTAGACCCAATCTGACCACAAGAACGATAAAACGGAGACAAATTCGGGGCGGTAATATCAGGAATGTCCGTCGATGCCCTGAGATCCATTGCGAGCACCGATTGTATCTCTGTTAAATGGACAATGCTCCTAAGATAAAATCGGAAACGAACGTTCGGCAGTAATATCGGAAATGTCCAATTGAGGTCACGGGAACCATTCCGAGAACCGATTTCATCTTTGGTAAATAAACAATGCTCCTACCGTCGTTCTCGCATCATCGTCAGACTTCCTTACCAAATCTGACCGGAAATGAGATTAAGTCGGAGACGAATCTGGGGCAGAAATATCCGGAATGTCCGACCGAGGGCCCGGGAACGATTTCGACCACCGATTTTATCTTTGTTAAATAAACAATGCTCCTCCCGTCGATCTTGCACCATCCTCAGACTTCCTTGCCCAATCTGACCGAAAATAACATCAAATAAGAGACGAATTCGGGACATGAATATCGCGAATGTCCGATCGAGGCCCCGTGACCCAGTCCGAGCACCGATTTTATCTTTGTTAAATACACGACGCTCCTACCGTCTTTCTCGCGGCATCGTCAGACTTCTTGACCGAATCTGACCGGAAGTAGAATAAAATCACAGAAGAATTGGGGGCAGTCATATCGGGAATGTCAGATTGAGGCCCCAAGAGCCATTCCGAGCACCGATTATATTTCTGTTAAATGACAATGCTCCTACCGTCGATCTCGCTGCATCGTCAGACTCCTCGGCCCAATCTGCCCGAAAATAAGATAAAATCAGAGACGAATTCGGGGCAGTAATATCAAGACCATCCGATCGATGCCCTCAGAACCATTTCGAGCACCGATTTTATCTCTGTTAAATAAACAATGCTCCTACCGTCGTTTTCGCAGTATCGTCAGACTTCCCGACCCAATCTGACCAGAAGGAAGATAAAATCGTAGATGAATTCGGTGCAGTAATATCGGGAATGTCCAATCGAGGTCACGGGAACCATTCCGAGAACCGATTTTATCTTTGTTAAATAAACAATGCTCCTACCGTCGTTCTCGCACCATCGTCTGACTTCTCGACCCAATCTGACCGGGAATAAGATTACATCGGAGACGAATCCGGGGCATGACATCGGGAATGTCCGATCGAGGCCCCGGGACATTTCCGAGCACCACATTTATCTTTGTTATTTAAATACTGCTTCTAACGTCGTTTTTGCAGCATCGTCAGATTTCTAGACCCAATCTGACCGCAAGAACGATAAAATCGGAGACAAATTGGGTGTGGTAATATCAGGAATGTCCGATCGGTGCCCCAAGATCCATTACGAGCACCGATTTTATCTGTGTTGAATGGACAATGCTCCTACAGTCGATTTCGCAGCATCGTCAGACTTCTCGACCCAATCTGACCGGAAGTAAGATACAATCGGAGACGAATTCGGGACATTTATATCGGGAATGGCCGATCGTAAGTAATGCTCCTACCGTCGTTCTCGCTCCATCGTCAGACTACTCGACCCAATCTGTCCGGAAATAAGATAAAATCGGAGACCAATCTGGGCAGTAATATAGGGAATGTCCGATCGAGGCCCCGGGAACCATTCCGAGCACCGATTTGATCTTTGCTGAATCAACAGTACTCTTACCGTCGTTCTCGCACCATCGTCAGACTTCCTTAACCAATCTTACCGGAGATAAAATAAAATCGGAGACGAATTTGGGGCAGTAATATCGGAAATGTCCAATCGAGGTCACGGGAACCATTCCGACCACCGATTTAATTTCTGTTAAATGACAATGCTCCTACAGTCTTTCTCGCTCCATCGTCAGACTTGTCGACCCAATCTGACCGGAAGTACGATAAAATCGGAGACAAATTGGGGGCGGTAATATCGGGAATGTCCGATCGAGGCCACGAAAATCATTCCGAGCATCAATTGTATCTCTGTTAAATAAACAATGCTCCTAACGCCGTTCTCGCACCATCGTCAAACTTTTCGACCCAATCTGACCGGAAATAAGATGAAATCGGATGCGAATTCGGGGGAGTAATATCAGGATTTCCCGATCGAGACCCCGAGAACCAATCCGGGCACTAATTTTATCTTTGTTAAATAAACAATGCTCCTACCGTTGTTTTCGGAGCATCGTCAGACTTCGCCACCCAATCTGACCAGAAGTAAGATAAAATCGGAGACGAATTTGGGGCAGTAATATCGGATATGTCCAATCGAGGTCACGGGACATTTCCGAGAGCCACTTTTATCTTTGTTAATTAAATACTGCTCCTAACGTCGTTTTTGCAGCATCGTCAGATTTCTAGACCCAATCTGACCGCAAGAACGATATAATCGGAGACAAATTCGGGGTGGTAATATCAGGAATGTCCGATCGATTCCCCAAGATCCATTGCGAGCACCGATTTTATCTGTGTTAAATGGACAATGCTCCTACCGTCGATTTCGCAGCATCGTCAGACTTCTCGACCCAATCTGACCGGAAGTAAGATAAAATCGGAGACCAATCTGGGCAGTAATATCGGGAATGTCCGATCGAGGCCCCGGGAACCATTCCGACCACCTATTTGATCTTTGCTGAATCAACTCCTGCCGTTGTTTTTGCAGCATCGTCAGACTACTCGACCCAATCTGACCAGACGTAAGATAAAATCGGAGACGAACCTGGGGCAGTAATATCGGAAATGTCCAATCGAGGTCACGGGAACCATTCCGAGAACCGATTTCATCTTTGTTAAATAAACAATGCTCCTACCGTCGTTCTCGCGCCATCGCTAGACTTCTCGACAGAATCTGACCGGAAATAAGATGAAATCGGATACGTACTCGGGGCATTAATATCGGAAATATCCGATCGAGGCCCGGGGAAATTTCCGAGCACCACTATTATCTTTGTCAATTAAATACTGCTCCTAACGTCGATTTTGCAGCATCGTCAGATTTCTAGACCCAATCTGACCACAAGAACGATAAAACGGAGACAAATTCGGGGCGGTAATATCAGGAATGTCCGTCGATGCCCTGAGATCCATTGCGAGCACCGATTGTATCTCTGTTAAATGGACAATGCTCCTAAGATAAAATCGGAAACGAACGTTCGGCAGTAATATCGGAAATGTCCAATTGAGGTCACGGGAACCATTCCGAGAACCGATTTCATCTTTGGTAAATAAACAATGCTCCTACCGTCGTTCTCGCATCATCGTCAGACTTCCTTACCAAATCTGACCGGAAATGAGATTAAGTCGGAGACGAATCTGGGGCAGAAATATCCGGAATGTCCGACCGAGGGCCCGGGAACGATTTCGACCACCGATTTTATCTTTGTTAAATAAACAATGCTCCTCCCGTCGATCTTGCACCATCCTCAGACTTCCTTGCCCAATCTGACCGAAAATAACATCAAATAAGAGACGAATTCGGGACATGAATATCGCGAATGTCCGATCGAGGCCCCGTGACCCAGTCCGAGCACCGATTTTATCTTTGTTAAATACACGACGCTCCTACCGTCTTTCTCGCGGCATCGTCAGACTTCTTGACCGAATCTGACCGGAAGTAGAATAAAATCACAGAAGAATTGGGGGCAGTCATATCGGGAATGTCAGATTGAGGCCCCAAGAGCCATTCCGAGCACCGATTATATTTCTGTTAAATGACAATGCTCCTACCGTCGATCTCGCTGCATCGTCAGACTCCTCGGCCCAATCTGCCCGAAAATAAGATAAAATCAGAGACGAATTCGGGGCAGTAATATCAAGACCATCCGATCGATGCCCTCAGAACCATTTCGAGCACCGATTTTATCTCTGTTAAATAAACAATGCTCCTACCGTCGTTTTCGCAGTATCGTCAGACTTCCCGACCCAATCTGACCAGAAGGAAGATAAAATCGTAGATGAATTCGGTGCAGTAATATCGGGAATGTCCAATCGAGGTCACGGGAACCATTCCGAGAACCGATTTTATCTTTGTTAAATAAACAATGCTCCTACCGTCGTTCTCGCACCATCGTCTGACTTCTCGACCCAATCTGACCGGGAATAAGATTACATCGGAGACGAATCCGGGGCATGACATCGGGAATGTCCGATCGAGGCCCCGGGACATTTCCGAGCACCACATTTATCTTTGTTATTTAAATACTGCTTCTAACGTCGTTTTTGCAGCATCGTCAGATTTCTAGACCCAATCTGACCGCAAGAACGATAAAATCGGAGACAAATTGGGTGTGGTAATATCAGGAATGTCCGATCGGTGCCCCAAGATCCATTACGAGCACCGATTTTATCTGTGTTGAATGGACAATGCTCCTACAGTCGATTTCGCAGCATCGTCAGACTTCTCGACCCAATCTGACCGGAAGTAAGATACAATCGGAGACGAATTCGGGACATTTATATCGGGAATGGCCGATCGAGGCCCCGAGAACCATTCCGGGGACCGATTTTATCTTTGTTAAATAAACGATGCTCCTGCCGTTGTTTTCGCAGCATCGTCAGACTACTCGACCCAATCAGACCAGACGTAAGATAAAATCGGAGATGAACCTGCTGCAGTAATATCGGAAATGTCCAATCGAGGTCACCGGAACCATTCCGAGAACCGATTTCCTCTTTGTTAAATCAACAATGCTCCTACCGTCGTTCTCGCGCCATCGCCAGACTTCTCGACAGAATCTGACCGGAAATAAGATGAAATCGGATACGTACTCGGGGCCGTAATATCGGAAATGTCCGATCGAGGCCCCGGGAACTATTCCGAGCTCCGAAGTTATTTTTGTTAAATAAACAATGCTCCTACCGTCGTTCTCGCATCATCGTCAGACTTCTATACCAAATCTGACCGGAAATAAGATTAAATCGGAGACGAATCTGGGGCAGAAATATCGGGAATGTCTGATCGAGGGCCCGGGAATGATTCCGACCACCGATTTTATCTTTGTTAAATAAACAATGCTCCTGCCGTCGTTCTTGCACCATCCTCGGACTTCCTTACTCAATCTGACCGGAAATAACATAAAATCAGAGACGAATTTGGGACATAAATATCGCGAATGTCCGATCGAGGCCCCGAGACCCAGTCTGAGCACCGATTATATCTTTGTTAAATACACGAAGCTCCTACCGTCTTTCTCGCGGCATCGTCAGACTTCTTGACCGAATCTGACCGGAAGTAGAATAAAATCAGAGAAGAATTAGGGGTACTCATATCGGGAATGTCAGATCGAGGCCCGAAGAGCCATTCCGAGCACCGATTTTATTTCTGTTAAATGACAATGCCCCTACCGTCGATCTCGCAGCATCGTCAGACTCCTCGGCCCAATCTGACCGAAAATAAGATGAAATCAGAGACGAATTCGGGGCAGTAATATCAAGAATATCCGATCGATGCCCTCAGAACCATTGCGAGCACCGATTTTATCTCTGTTAAATAAACAATGCGCCTACCATCGTTCTCGCACCATCGTCAGACTTCTCGACCTAATCTGACCGGAAATAAGTTAAAATCGGAGACGAATCCGGGGCAGTGATATCGGGAATGTCCAATCGAGGCCCCGGGAACCATTCCGAGCACCGATTTTATGTTTCTTAAATAAACAATGCTCCTACCGTCGTTCTGGCACCATCGTCAGACTTCCTTAACCAATCTGACCGGAGATAAATTAAAATCGGAGACGAATTCGGGGCAGTTATATCGGGAATGGCCGTTCGACGCCCCGAGAACCAATCCGAGCACCGATGTTATCTTTGTTAAATAAACAATGCTCCTACCGTCGTTCTCGCACCAACGTCAGACTTCTCAACCTAATCTGACCGGAAATGAGATAAAATCGGAGACGAATCTGGAGGAGTATTATTGGGAATTTCCGATCGAGGCCCCGGGAATCATTCCGAGCACCGACTTTATATTTGTTAAATAAACAATGCTCCTACGTCGTTCTCGCACCATCGTCAGACTTCCTTACCCAATCTGACCGGAAATCAGATAAAATCGGAGACCAATTCAGGGCGGTAATATCGGGAATGTCCGATCGAGGCCACGAGAATCACTCCGAGCATCAATTTTATCTCTGTTAAATAAACAATGCTCCTAACAACGTTCTCGCACCATCGTCGAACTTTTCCACCCAAGCTGACCGGAAATAAGATAAAATCAGATGAGAATTCGGGGCAGTTATATCAGGAATGTCAGATCAATGCCCCAAGAGCCATTGCGAGCATCGATTTTATCTCTGTTAAATGCTCCTACCGTCGTTTTCGCAGTATCGTCAGACTTCTCGACCCAATCTGACCAGAAGTAAGATAAAATCGGAGACGAATTCGGGGCAGTAATATCGGGAATGTCTGATCGAGGCCCCTAGAACCATTCCGAGCACCGATTATATCTGTGTTAAATAAACAAAGCTTTTACCATCGTTCTCGCGGCATCGTCAGACTTCTTGACCGAATCTGACCGGAAGTAAGATAAAATCGCAGACGCATTCGGGGCATCCATATCGGGAATGTCCGATCGAGGTCCCGAGAACCATACCGAGCACCGATTTTATCTTTGTTAATTACATAAAGCTCCTACCGTTGTTCTCGCGGCATCGTCAGACTTCTTGACCGAATTTGACCGGAATTAAAATAAAAGCGGAGATGAGTTGGGGGCAGTAATATCGGGAATATCCAAAGGAGGCCCCAAGAACCATTCCGACCACCGATTTTATTTCTGTTAAAAGACATTGCTCCTACCGTCGTCCTCGCTCCATCGTCAGACTTCTCGACCCAATCTGTCCGGAAATAAGATAAAATCGGAGACCAATCTGGGCAGTTATATCGGGAATGGCCGTTCGAGGCCCCGAGAACCTATCCGAGCCCTGATGTTATCTTCGTTAAATAAACAATGAAATGAGAATAAATCAGAGACGAATCTGGACGAGTATTATCGGGAATTTCTGATCGAGGCCCCGGGAATCATTCCGAGCACCGACTTTATCTTTGTTAATTGAATAATGCTCCTACGTCGTTCTCGCACCATCGTCAGACTTCCTTACCCAATCTGACCGGAAATAAGATAAAATCGGAGACAAATTCGGGGCGGTAATATCGGGAATGTCCGATCGAGGCCACGAAAATCATTCCGAGCATCAATTTGATGTCTGTTAAATAAACAATGCTCCTAATGCCGTTCTCGCACCACCGTCAAACTTTTCGACCCAATCTGACCGGAAATAACATGAAATCAAATGCGAATTCGGGGGAGTAATATCAGAAATGTCCGATCGATGCCCCAAGAACCATTGCGAGCACCGATCTTATCTTTGTTAAATAAACTGTCACGTCCTGATGAGACGTGGCCATATACCTATCGCGGTTCCCTCTTTTTCGCCTACGCCGAGCGCACTAGCTCCGGATGAGGGTGTAAAAGGGAAAGGTGCATGCAAATCTGGGAATGACGCAGTGACTCGATTGATAAATGAATTGATTTACACAAATGTTTGGTAATTCGGGGTTTATTATAATTAACCAATTTGGTTAATTCTGTTAAATTAATATTACAAAAATATACATAAAATATTTCGCTTACGTTTGTCGATCCGTCGTGGATACGCTCATCGGTTTATAGTCGTCGGGTTCGGGTCTTCGCAGGTAGGCCGGATCTCTCGGTTGCACACGCTTGGTAACAATGATGGCTCACGTCGACACAAAATTTTTAACACGTGGGTATTTATCGCGAGACGAGGTTGAAATTAAATCACGATTTACGCATAACAATACGATGTACACATTCAACGTAGACACGTAATCAAATTCTTGTACTTCGCGTTATTATAAAGTATAATTTGGAAGTCAAAGTTCGCATTCGCTTTATTAGTTTTTGTAATCGTTCCGGTGAACGTTGTTGCTTCATTTTTGTTCGTACGCGATAGAGACTGAAGGGAGATTTTTACTCAACGAGTGATGATGGAACACAGTCTCCAAGATTTTTCTATCCTAGCTTGTAGGATATTTTGGATGCTGGGATGGTGGGAGAAGAAGTTTCTCGAAAAGTGCATTTTCGTCATGCGTTAATTTTTTGATTGCTGGAAAGGATGTAGGAAATTTACGAGTGCACATGAGTGGTCGAGTTGGATGGGGAAATATTTTTGGAGACTATGATTAAGTGTAGACTATGATGTGTGTGCTCTCCATGTCGATTCTCGGAAACTAGTCCGCGTCTCGTTATCTGGAGCGTTGGAAAAATATACGGAGGAAAAAGGGCCTTGGTCGCGTCGCCGCGCTTGCCTCAAGATAGATATTGTTGACCCAGGTGTGAGAGCGCATGGGAAATACCAACGTAGTTTTATTGCCGGGTCAACTTTTCGGCACGAAGCATTTTCTTTTGGAGAATGTATATTTTTGTAGAGTGAGGATTTGTATATTTTCGTGTCTTCGTGTGTTGTCCGTTCTTATGGCTAAGGATTTTATCATCAACTGCGTTTGACGGTTGCGTGTAGATATGATGAAGACCGACTGTGCTCTCGCGTGGGAACTTATATGCGACGCTCGCTTCTTATCGATATATTTCGTTTCGGCTGTGGTACGCCTAATTCTAAAGAAAATATAAGGACCTGTCGAAAAATTAGAATGCCGTTATCGTGTGTATTGGTCTTCGTAGTTTTCCACGATTTCCATGTGGAATCGGGTACGCCCGCGTTTTCGCCGGAGTTAAATAAAATAGGAGAGGAAAAAGAAATCGATAGCGCTATTTCTCGCGACTTACACCTCCCCCCTTTAGTTATATATATATATATATATATATATATATATATATATATATAGACAGATCTTCAATGACGTTTCTTTTTCTTTTTTTTAAATTATAGTTATATGGAGATTTTTTGTTGTTGCTAAAATCTATCATGATGATCTTTTTCTACCTGAATATGTCTTCTCGCGTGAACTCAACGGAAGGACGGCGATTTGGAGGATTCGTCGTATTTTGGACTAGTGGAGATGTTAAGGTGGAAATCATGTGTTGCAGCGTTGGTCTTGGTATGACTCCTTGGTTCGGCTGAAGGGACCGTCACGAGTTTATGACGTTCTTGACCAGTCTGTGCATCCGTTGAGGTTTTCTTCTTGCACCTGCATCGACGAGGTAGATCGGCCAGCCATACACAGTGTGTTGGCTGTATACATGGATTACCGTATCTACGAGGAGCTTGATTAGTCGCATGATGGGTGACATTCGGGTAAGACCAGCGCTTGCTGTACCGAATGGAATGAATTTTTCCCAGGTGCGATTCCAGATGGAGTCCGCTTGGTGTTATATATCGTTATTATCCAGGAGATATAACTACTTCTCCTCTTGATTGACAGTGTTTTGACCGCTGATGCCCCGTGCCATTTTGTTTAGGGCAGCGGGTTGCTCCACAGGAAACATGATATGTTTTCGTACGTTGTCGATGTTCTGCGGAATAGATCCCACAGGGTGATTCTGGGTTGGTTTATCGCCAAGTAGACTTCGTCGTCGGCTTCATGCTTGCAGGTAGTATGGCATCGACAGGAGCAGCCATAAACTTGAACCAGATGTCTCCGTAAAGGTCATATGGAGGAAGTAAGGAATTACAGGTTGTTTGAGTTCTTCTTTTGGTAATATATAAGTTCGAGCAGTAAGGAGATATTTTTCGTTCCCCCGAGTGACAGGTTGATCGTAATATTCTTTTAACCTGATCAGATTTACTTCTATTATTATCTAATGAATAACGTGTACTTGTTCTGACGTAGACCTATCTGACTGAATAACGTGTACGTGTTCGCCAGCAAGTACCACTTTTTAAATCGACTTCTTCATCGAATTGTATACAATTCGTCCGAGGATTATACCACTATTGTCAGCTATTTTGGAATATTTGTCGCTCTTTTCTACAATGTTGCGTATGCATATCGTAATGTTATGATTTTCTAATATAATACATTAACTATGTATCTAAATTTGAATTGACATAAACGATTATATCTAGGTTCGCGACAGGAAATCGCTCTCGAATTGTGAAACAGTTATTTCGGCGTGGTTTGAATATAAGTAGTTTCCGGTGTTCTGTACTGAGCATACTATAACTAAAAATGTAATCTTTTTCTCTCGTTGGAAGTACAAAGGTGATATTGTTGATACCGAATAGGTTGATAACGGCCACCTGAAAAACAGGATAATTATTATTATTATTTGTTTAATTAGGATTAAAATCGGATTCGTCGACTCTGGTCGACTTGGTTTTTCTCTTCGGCTTTGTTTCGACGTTAATGTGCGAATACCGTAATCTATTCTCGTGAACGATGAGTGCTTTGTTGTAATATTGGATTTTCATATTGCCCTTATCTAATTTCTCCAGGATCTTGTGTGGATCGGAATAATGGTCTCCTAGTTTACCTGGTTTGGGACCTTTTTAGAGGTATACAAAGTCTCCCACTTTAAAACTTTTAGGATTGGCATTTGTATCATAGTATTTTTTTGAGCGATGTTTCGAAGAAACTTGATTTTCATAGGCGAGATTTCTGATTCCATTTATCCTCGTAATTAACTCGATTAAATACCCGCGATAAGTGGGTAACTGACCGGATTTTCTAAGTGGTTTGCTTGATGGAACTCTCGCTAGTTTGCCCAAGGCTACTTCATATGGAGTATACTTTGGACTCTCATGAACGCTGGTATTATATGAAAGGGTCGCTAATTCTAGCCATTGATCCCACTCGTTATCTTTATCTGTGTATTGCTTTAAAAATTCGGCCAGTACGTGATGACATCGCTCAAGGGATCCGTTAGACTGGGGATGAAATGCTGTTGTTCGACATCGCTTGATTCGAAATCGTTTAGCGATTCGTTTCATGAGGCCACTCAAAAAATTACTGCCTTGATCTCTAAGGAGTGCTTTGGGTGCTCCAAAGACATATAAATATTTGAATGAATGCATCGGCGACCGTTGTTGCCTGTGCATTTGGCAATGGGATCGCGACACAAAATTTTGAAAGGCTGTCTTGGATAGTCACAACGTATTCATTCTGATAGGACGTACGTCGCACTAGACCTACTATGTCCATTGATATTTTTTCGAAAACCGTACCTGGCGTATCCGTTATAATCATTGGCTGTTTTGTCTTTACTCCTACCAGTTTCTTTAATTGACAATCTAGGCATTGCTGAATTCTTCTCTGAATATCCGATTTCATATCTTCCCAAAAATACTCTCTTTTAATTCTGTTATATGTCTTGGAGACGCCTTTGTGTCCTCCTATTGGGGACTTATGCATCTCGTAAAAAATGGAATCTCGTTCTTCGATTGGCACGTAGCGTAAGGTTCCTAAACAGATTATTACTTTGGTTTGACCGGATTCGAACGTTTCTTTAATTATGTTGATGAAGTCGGCCCATATTAGATGCTCGACGTGGTGACTGTGGCAAATACTTCGCGATTGGAGCTTGACATTTTCGCAAAGATCTTTCAATTCCCTTACGCTTTCTTCAACATTTTCTGATACAAAGGATAATGATCCAGAATATTCGCCTTTGATGACTAGGGCAATGTGATATTTTTTTCCAACCTTTTTACTGTAGGCATGACCTTCTGTTAAATCCTTCCAGAGGGGAAGTTTGTTTGCTTCGAGTAATTTTTGCGATCCAGAGTCGCAAGGTTTTCCAGTTGAATCGACAAATTATACTAGGTTATCGACCGGTGCGATGGTCTAGTGGTTAGCGTGCTCGCCACTAAACCAGCGGACCGGGAGGTCCCGAGTTCGAATCCCAGTCGCGTACATTTCGTCGTGAAATGTTTTTCTTCGGCATTTCGCGGCGAAATAAGACTAGTTCCACGACTGGGGGGCGAACTCGATGACCGGCTGTATTGGTATAGGTTTTCCGCAGTTTCCTTATACCCATGACAGAAATGTCATGATGAATATAATACAGAGGGGGAAGTCGGCTGCGGCCGCAAGAGGGCGGGGGGAACAAGGAGAAAGTTGAAGAAAAAAGGAGTAAAACAGTAGAGGAAAGAAACGGGCACAATGAAGGGAAAGAATAGGTAACAAACGCGAAAAGCGTGTACCTAAGGAAAAAACCAATAAAAAAAAAATAAAAAAAAATACTAGGTTATCGTTGCGAAAATGGAACAATTCTTTGCTTGTTATGCAATTCGCGATTTTAAATTTCGAGGTTTTGTCTTCCTGGATCGGAAGTCCTTCATCCTCAGAGGATAATGAGTCAACTGCGTTGGTGGAGTCGGAATCTAGGTCAGTGGAACTTTTGGGACTAGGAATTTGAGGTGTTTTGCACAGGTTAGGCCTCTCAGCTGATTCGGGATCAGTGCCCTATCGGGGTCGCCTAACACGCGCGGGCCTTGTTATCTCGGCTTCTGTTTCCTCGCTGCTACTTTCCTCGTAGTTTATGGCCCTACGGTTTCGCAGCGCAAGGCGCCGGCACTTGGAGCGCACATCTATCTCCTTGGAGGCAGAGGCGATACATCGTCACCGAGTTTTTCTTTAACCTGTTGTTTTGTTTTCTTAGCTACCTGAGATACGTAGTTCTTCACTTGCAAGCGAGTGACGACATTTATTCCTTCTATGTTTGGGGTTTCATGAATGTCTGCTTGAGTTGTTAAACGTATAGGGTCTTCGTTTTCACTAACACTATTTTCTGCTAATTCGCGGAGTATGTCCTGTGCTATCTCATCTAGATTCTCGTCGTTTTTTTTGTTCGTAATGAGGTATGGCTTTGACACCCTCGAGTTTTTCGATAGGGTTACGCGATAAAGCATCGGCGTTTGAATTTAATGTCCCTGGCTTGTAAACGACGTCGTAATCGTACTCTGGAGGTTTGAGTCGCCATTTGAGGACGCGTGTGTTCGCGTCTTTGGCAATTTTAAACCAGACCAGGGGCTTATGATCAGTGACGAGAGTGAATCTTCTGCCATAAATATAAGGTCGGAAGGCTTTTTTCAAAAATTGTTTTAACATTCAAATTTTGGTTTTGATTTCCATTTTGATTTTGATTTTGTTTTTGATTTTGTTTTTGTTTTTGATTTTGATTTTGAATATTTTCTCGATTTTTGATTGTTTTCATTTTCCTTTTTGTTTTTGATGTTTCCTCGCTACTAGAACTTTTATTTATTTTTCCCTGATCATTGCCCTCATCGGAGCTGTACCGAGGTTTTGAATCGACTTTTTCTGTCGAATTTTTTGGATTATCCACCCTTGGGCCCTGCAATAGCGTAGTTGTCTTCCAATCTACGACTGAAATAGACGGATCACGAGGAATTTGCATGGAATTTGAAATTGACATGCAATATGATTTTGGATTAGAATGATCGCGAGAAATTGGGGTTAGCATCGCGAGAAATTGGATTAGTATCGCGAGAAATTGAGATTAGCATCGCGAGAAATTGAGATTAGCATCGCGAGAAATTGAGATTAGCATCGCGAGAAATTGAGATTAGCATCGCGAGAAATTGAGATTAGCATCGCGAGAAATTGAGATTAGCATCGCCAGAAATTGAATTAGCATTGACGATTGTCATGCAATCTGGGTTTGTTCTGCTATTTGCTTTGTTTTTATTTTTCTTTGCTTTTTCTTCATCGTTGCTCTCACTGGAGCTGTGACAAAGTTTTATTTCGACAGTTTTGTCGATTTTTTATTATTTTTGATTGGCCACTACTGGGCACTGGACAGGCGTAGTTGTCATGCAATCTACGTCCGAATTAGGATCAGAGTGTTGAGAAACTGGATTAGCATCGCGAGAAATTGGATTAGCATCGCGAGAAATTGGATTAGCATCGCGAGAAAATGGGATTAGCATCGCGAGAAATTGGATTGGATTCGCAAATTGTCGTGCAATATGATTTTGTGTTTTTGTTTCATTTGGTTTTCCGCGATGTCGAATTCCTGTAGTTTTATGACTGGCACGATCAGTCTTACGGCGTAATTTGTGGGATTGAAAACCTTCAAATGGGCCTTTCCGTCGATGTTTGTTACCAGGCAGTCGCTGGCGTAAACATCCTTACGAATTTTTAAAGGCGGGATAAACCCTTCCTTTAACGTGCGGCTTTCGACTCTCATGTGGAAAGAAGTTTTTAAACGCGCGGGGATTTCCATTACCTCGTCGGGTTTGTTCGTTTAAACGGCCATGCCTTGTCTTCACATTCAAGGCATTCCGTCTTGAAATTTATTTTGGATTTTATCGCAAAAAAAACAATCGGGACCTCAATGAACCACGGTGAGGGAGTCGAACCTCGCCAGGTATAATGTAGAATAAACTTTCGAAATTGTATTGTTTTTTTTTATTAGGTTTGTGATAGCGCCACTGTCTAACAACATCGGTATTTTTTTTGTCGGTGCGCTCCGATACACACCGAGGGTAGGTTAACGAAATCTTCCGCGTTTATAGTGTAGGTAAGATAGGTTCGGGCAGAATGATTATCGAGACTGGACGTGTTGAGATCGTAGGTTCTCGCAGCGCGGCTGCCCGAGGGGTATTCGGACCATTTCGCGAGTTATTATATTCGCGGGTACGGCAGTTTTCGATAGTGTGTCCTATCCTTTTACAATACCGACAAATGGGTTGCTTGGATTTAGGAGTTTTGTTCTTTAACTGACTACATCTATCTGCTGAATGACCAATTTTTTTGCATATTTGACAAACAACTGAGTTTTGTTTATTTAAAACCCTTTGGTACTTGTCAAAATTATAAAAGTCAAGAACACAATGCGTTCTTGACTTTTATAATTTTGACAAGTGAAGGTCGCGAATCGACAAGCTTCGGTCGCGTGATTATCTTTTTTGCATATATTGCATATCCTCACAGGTCTAGTCTGAATGATTCCTTCTGATCTGGTGGGACGCGATTCCAATTCCCTTCGAGCCTTGAGATCGCGTTCGATTCTAACTGCGTGACCAATAGTGGTGGGCATGTCTACGCACGGTGGGAGTCGGTGTTTGATCTCCTCTTTTAATCCGCGTTTAAAACTTGTAAGAAAATATTCATCCATTTGTCTCCTAAATAATTGGTCCTCTTCCCCATTGTTGGCTAATTTTCTTGCTTCCAATATTTCTCTTGCCGTTTTCCTAATTTTCGTCGCCAATTCCATAACGCTATCGCCGCTTGCTTGATATATATGGCTGAGTTCTCCCAAAAGCTGAATCTCGGATTTATTGGGCGCGTATATTTTTTTTAGAGAATACACGAGTTCTTTTACTGTCTCGAATTTAATTCCATGTATGCTATCTCTGGCTAGATCTTTCAATTTATTTCGTATTAATTTCGCTAGGTATTTGACGGCTTCGGGCGGAAGCATATCTTTTGCATCTTCGCACCCGGCCACAACTTCTGAAAATGGGATATTTTTTCCATCGAATTCTGGGACAAAGCTAACGGCATCTTTTAGAGAAAATAATTGGTTTGTTCCTAGCGCCATATTGTTCAAGTTACCTGAATTTCCCTTAGGTGGCAATGCTAATTTTTTGACGGCTCTTTTAGGAGCTTCGAGACCAGATAATAAATTAGCGTTTGATCCTCTTAAAGCGTACCCTGTACTACGAGATTGACCTGGTTCGTTTGTTTCTGAATCCGGTAAATCGTCAGTGATATTCAAATCTAGCGACTCGCATGTGTATTCCTTATCCATTAAGGCAATTTGCAAAAGCACATACCCCTTTTACGATCCCGGACGAGCCCCAAAAAATTATATGTCACGTCCTGAGGGGACGTGGGCATATACCTATCGCGGTTCCCTCTTTTTAGCTTACACCTAGCGCACTAGCTCGGGATGAGGGTGTAAAAGGGAAAGGTGCATGCAAATGTGGGAATGACGCAGTGACTCGATTGATAAATGAATTGATTTACGCGAATGATTGAGAATTCGGGGTTTATTATAATTAACCAATTTGGTTAATTATGTTAAATTACTAATACAAAAATATACATAAAATATTTCGCTTACATTTGTCGATGCGTCGTGGATACGCTAATCTGTTTATAGTCGTCGGGTTCGGGCCTTCGCAGGTAGGTCGGACCCCTCGATTGCGCACGCGTGGTAACAATGATGGCTTACGTCGACACAAAATTTTTAACACGTGGGTATTTATCGGGAGACGAGGTTGAAATTAAATTGCGATTTACGCAAAACAAACAATAAAATTCTTGTAGTTCGCGTTATTATAAAGTATAATTGGGAAGTTAAAGTTCGCGTTCGCTTTATGGAGACAGTTTTTGTAATTGTTCCGGTGAACGTTGTTGCTTGATTTTTCTTCGTACGCGATAGAGACTGACAGGAGATTTTTACTCAACGAGTGATGATGGAACACTGTCTCCAAGATTTTTCTATCCTAGCTTGTAGGATATTATGGATGCTGGGATGGTGGGAGAAGAAGTTTCTCGAAAAGTGCATTTTCGTCATGCGTTAATTTTTTGATCGGTGGAAAGGATGTCGGAAATTTACGAGTGCACATGATTGGTCGAGTTAGAAGGGGAAATGTTTTTGGAGACTATGATTGGGTGTAGACTATGATGTGTGTGCTCTCCATCTCGATTCTCGGAAACTAGTCCGCGTCTCGTTATCTGGAGCGTTGGAAAAATATAGGGAGGAAAAAGGGCCTTGGTCGCGTCGCCGCGCTTGCCTCAAGATAGGCATTGTGGACCCAGGTGTGAGAGCGCATGGGAAATACCAACGTAGTTTTATTGCCGGGTCAACTTTTCGGCACGAAATATTTTCTTTTGGAGAATGTATATTTTTGTAGAGTAAGGATTTGGATATTTTCGTGTGTCTTCGTGTGTTGTACGTTCTTATGGCTAAGGATTTTATCATCAACTGCGTTTGACGGTTGCGTGTAGATGGGGTCAAGACCGACTGTGCTCTCGCGTGGGAACTTATACGCGACGCTCGCTTCTTATCGATATATTTCGTTTCGGCTGTGGTACGCCTAATTCTAAAGAAAATATAAGGACCCGTCGAAAAATGAGAATGCCGTTATCGTGTGTATTGGTCTTCGTAGTTTTCCACGATTTCCATGTGGAATCGGGTAAGCCCGCGTTTTCGCCGGAGTTAAATAAAATAGGAGAGGAAAAAGAAATAGATAGCGCTATTTCTCGCGACGTTACAAAACAGTGCTCCTACCATCGTTTCCGCAGAATCGTCAGACTTCTCGACCCAATCTGACCAGAAGTAAGATAAAATCGGAGACGAATTCGGGGCAGTAATATCAGGAATGCCCGTTCGAGGCCCCGAGAACCATTCCGGGCACCGATTTTATCTTTGTTAAATAAGCAAAGCTCCTACCGTCGTTCTCGCACCATCGTCAGACTTCTCGACCCAATCTGACCGGAAATAAGAAACAATCGGAGACGCATCTGGGGCAGTATTATCGGAAATGTCCGTTCGAGGCCCCGGGAACCATTCCGAGCACCGATTTTATCTTTGTTAAATAAACAATGCTCCTACCGTCGTTCTCGCACCAGCGTCAGACTTCCTTACCCAATCTGACCGGAAATAAGATAAAATCGGCGACGATTTCGGGGCATTAATATCGGTAATGTCCGATCGAGGCTCCGAGAACCATTCCGAGCAACGATTTTATCTTTGTTAAATAACCAATGCTCATTTCGTGGTTCGCGCAGCATCGTCAGACTTTTCGATCCAATCTGACCGATTGAGTAGAGAATTTTAACCTGCATTTCGCGAACCTGGGTCGATTTCGTCGCAGGTCGCTTAATATCTATTTAAAAAAATATTGAACACAAGAAAAAAACGAACCCGCTTTCCCTTCAGAAGTACGGCCTAAAGAGTGACCATGCATTTCTTCAGGTGCTTTTTATTGACAATTGTTGGTTCGGTAGAGCAAAAACGAAAACGACCCAGGTTCACGGGATTACGGTGCCTCAAATACCTTCACAGATTGAGGGTTAAGATAACCGATTGAACGTAATCGATAGATTATGAACTTTATTGAAAATAATGTCCATTGCGGAAATGTTCGAAGATTCCATGCTCCGCAAATAATATTTTCAATCATATGCGATTCGCTAACAATTCGATTCGATTTGGAACAAATAATCTTAACATTCATTTTTAGAGTACTTTCGCGTGAAATTATTAGTGTTTACCAAATCCTACGAGTATTTTTGTTTTTTTTACTGTTTCATAAATTATCTTAAAATTCTGTGACTACAGAATGTCCAGATAATTTATTTACAACATTATATGTTTACAACATTAAAAAACAAAAATATTCGTAGTATTTGATTAAAAATAACAATTTCACGCCAAATTACTTTAAACTGTATTGCTAGAATTATTTATTCTCAAAGTTATTAGCGAATCCGCGAACATTTTCGAAACTGACATTCTTTTCAATAACGTTCTCGGATAGGGACACATTCCGATCCCTGTTCGACTGTGTGTCATAGGACCAACTTCTAGTGACAGCCGAACATTCGGAAATTGCAGCTGTGACGTCAGCAGACTCGCACTTCCCATTGCGTGCCCGTGTCTGATTTAGCTCATTTGGTCCACTGATTAAATTCCGATCTATTGACTTTAAACCGTATGTTTGATAGTTTTTTCTCCATGATGGAGATGATTTCTCAAATAAAGTTTTTCGGGAATGTTCCGGATTCGAAATTTTTCAGACTTCATTCTTCTGAACGCAAAATGGAGTTTTCATTTTTTCCCAGAATATGCGATTTTCTCTGGCAAATGCTGATCATGACAAAAATACGATATATTTTTTTCAAAGGGAGCTTGAAAAACCATTAAAAATAATATTTTGTTCAGTCGCAAAATCACCGCGCAATACCCTTATAAAACGCATGCTCACCTTATAAAAGACACTCTGCATATATATATATATATATATATATATATATATATATATACAGGGTGTCCCATTTTAATCTTACACCTGAATTCTCTCGAAAAATATTGCTCGGACGAAATATTGTATGGAACAAAACTTCTAGGGATTGAAGAGGGACGTTTGAAAAAAATGTATTTGAGGAGCCAACATTCAAAATGGCGGCGTTACAAAGGCTGACATGTTTTTTTCGAACGGAAACATAACTTTTTTTATTGCCAAAAAATTTGTCAGCTGAAAACTAAAAACTTTTGTTGAAAAAAATGTTTGATAAAGTTCATAGTTTTCAAGTGAGAACATCATTTTCAATTAATTCAGATGTATCCAGGATTTGTGTGTGTGTGTGTGTGTGTGTGTGTGTGTGTGTGTGTGTGTGTGTGTGTGTGTGTGTGTGTGTGTGTGTGTGTGTGTGTGTGTTTTTTTCTACCCATCGTGATCAAAGTTCGTCAAGGATTTAAAGAAACACGTTTTTGGGCCTGAAACTTGCACAAACGTTATTAAAATGAAAAAAAAAAGAATTTTTCATCGATTTTCCTTCAAAATTTTCTCATGGAATATCGTCCAAATTTGAAAACAAAAAAAATCAAAAATTTTCAACAAAAAAATTTGATTCTTTTTTTGTTCAAGTGGTCATACATTCGAAAATACAACATTGAGCGGCTTGCCGTGAGACATTTAGTCTAATTGTCCCTACCACCGGCATTTGCGTTAGCCAAAGCGTAGGAGGTTGCATGGCTGAGTCTGTTGCAGACCATTCGCGTTACCCAGAATACACCACGTGGAGGTTGTCTGTCTAGCATTCCTGGCCCTGAGAAGGGCCGTTTTGTGTGTGTGCGCGCGCGCGCGCGTGTGTGTGTGTGTGTGTGTGTGTGTGTGTGGGCGCGCGCGTTATGTGTGTGGGTGTGTGTGATTGTGTGTGTGTGTGTGTGTGTGTGTGCATGTGCGTGCGTATGGAACACTCACAAGGATTAGGTCTCTGCGGTTCGTAACTACCGCAGTATTTTTTTACTCCAAACCCTCCTTGTAAGTGTACTCTGATCCCTTTCTATAAATGTTCAAATATCCCTCCATTCATGTTTAAACATGCCTGAACTCTTCTCGCGAAACCGTCCACTGTGCGCAGAAGAACATCTCTCGGGATGGCACGGCAGGCAGCTCTTATCAGTTCCTTCATATTCTCCCGTGTTGTTGGAGCTTCACGGTAGACGGCATCTTTTAAGTACCCCCACAAAAAAAATCATCAGATCTAAGATCCGGTGACCTTGAAGTCCAATTTATAGGACCGTCGCGACCAATCCACCGTTGACCGAATGTTGCATCCAGATGATTTCGAACAACACGAGCTCAGTGAGCGGGTGCACCATCTTGCTGGAACCACATCTGTTGACGTGTTTCCAAATCCATATCTTCTAGCAAAAGGGGCAGCTTATTTTCCATAAAATCGAGGTATCGGACAGTGTTCACACTTCCTTCAAAGAAATGGGGACCTATTATTTGCCCGTCAACAATACCACACCAAACGTTTAAACTCCATCGATGCTGGTGATCGATCTGTCTCAACCAATGTGGGTTCTGATCGGACCAGTATCAGAAGTTCCAACGGTTCACTTGACCGCGGCTGTTAAATGTGGATTCGTCGGTGAACATAACGTACCGAAAAAAGTTTCTAGATCGCTCGATTTGTCTCAACGCCCACCGACAAAACGCCACCCTCGCAACGGATCAGGATTAGGAGTGTCTTGGTGGAATTTTACCCGGTACGGGTGAAGTTTAGCACCTCTTAGTACTCGGTGCACTGTGGATCTGGCAAACCCCAATCGTTCCGAGATCGCTCGAACACTCAAAAGAGGATCAATTACTATCATGGCTAAAATAGCCATGTTTCGAGCCTCATGCAAGACACCAAAATCGTTGACGTTTTGGTAACGTCGACGGTGGCGGATCATCCGACCTGCCCTGGCTCGCCGTTCGATGGTTCGGATTGTCTGCCGTGATGGGTGACGACGATGAGGATATTCGCGTCGATACAAATTTTCGGCGCGTAAGTAATTGCCCCGACATCTCCCTAAAATGAGGAGCATATTGTAACGAGTCCCTTTCCACTACCTATTTTTTTCATCTCCTTTGCTCTCTGTACCTCTGACTCACGGGCCTGCGTGCCTAATTTATCGCTTCCTGCCCCGCGGCTCCGCTCGACGCCGCGCTCCATTCTCCCGAGTCCCGAAGTGCATTTATTGTCGCCTGCATGGTAATCCCGCCAGCTGCGTGGCCTACGTGACTTTTCCCAAATTCCTTTCCCGCGACCCTTTTTATCGCTAGTTTCCCATGCACTCTGCACCTAACCAAACAACCGCCTTTCCCGGAATGCAGTCACACAACTCCGAAGTCCATTCTCCGCCGAAGGTTCCAGAGTCCTCTTCTAATCGCCCCGCCTAATCAGCCGCCTGCCTTTCCTGGAATTTAGTCACCCGTGTGCCTATTTTTCCCGCCGAACTTTCCAGACCCTTCCCAAATTCTTCCCCACCACGACCATTTTTCCCACCGTTCGACCCTTTAAAAACACCTCCCGCGATACACTCGCGGTATTCAATTCGTGACTCTGTCCCAGTGAAGAGCTGTTAACCTTCGTTGTTCAATTTCTGGTGTTAACCGCGTCTCTCGGGCCACGACCGCGCTTCGGAGCCGGACTGGCAGACCGTTTTGTAAACCGCGAAATAAAAAGGTTACCACAATTAAAACTCGTGTCATTTCTCTACATCACAAACTGGTGCTAAGTGTGGGGTGTGCCAGCCCAAAGTGTTAGAAGCTTGGACCGACCGACAACACCAAGAAGCAACAAGGACTCCAACAGCTCTGGACCACCAAGATAAAAAATCGGTGAGTAACCAATTTACTCAATATCGCCTACCTATCGAAATCGCGACGGACTCTGATACAAGCTCCGTAAACACCATGTCGCTCTCAAATGTAAACGAGACGCTCAAAAACGCGATAGGCAAAGTGTTCGACCGGCCGGGTGACAAAAACGGAGATGTGCGTGAAGAAACGGGACAATTTTCGCGACCGCCGAGTGTTTTATCGGACGAACAATTCGAGGAAATCACGCCTAAAGAGGCAATAGAACTAATAAAAGAATTCGACGGAAAAAATATCGGTGTCGAGGCGTTTATAGCATCAATCGAGGACGTGCGACCACAAGTGACGCGACAAGATTATCTCCGTCGGTTGATAATCGCAAAAAAAATCGTGGGTGACGCGGCGCGTGAAATTCAGGAGTACGAGGTCGACACGTACGACCGACTGTACGAGGGACTCCGCATCCTATTCGGGAATTTACAACCGGTCAGCGTCTTCCGCGATAAACGCTCGCGTACGTTCCAAGGGAGGAACGAAACCGTATCGAAATTCACGAACCGATTTCTGGAGGTCCAGAATCAAGTCTTGGCCGTGCTCGCAAACTCTACGCCAAATGAGAGTAAGCGGAAACTCATAATAGAATATGAGAGAGAGCAGGGCCTCGAACAGTACCTGCTAGGCCTCCGGAAAGAAATTTCCACCGAAGTGCGCGCACAGCGACCGGACAACATCCGAGCCGCCATCGCCAAGGCTCAAGCCGCAGAGGCTTATGACTACACGCGGGAAATGATGACCCGCAGCCTCAACATCGCCGACCGAAATCCCGGCAACGCCCCACGTCGACCGATGCCTCCGACTCCGAGACCAGGACCCTCACACTCATCCGGAACACCTCGACCACAGATTTCCTGCAACTACTGCAGAAGAATCGGGCACGTTGAACGGGATTGCCGCACCAAGATGCGTGACCTCCAAAATAGAGGCAACTCCGCCACCCAACAGTCGGGTTTTCGACGGGACCTGCCGCCACCTCGGCCCCCTCTGCGAGTCAACCACCTACCTCCAGAGGAAACGACAGAAGCCGAAACGTCGGAGGGATCCCTCGCGTTAACACCGTTGGATGCGCGAAACGAGTTGTCAAACTCGCCATGCGGGACATCCGAGGACCAGGGAGATTTCTACTAGACACCGGAGCCGCTATCAGCCTCATCAAATTAGGAAGCCTCAAAGGTACGTCCCTGGTCGACAAAAATGTGAACACAGAGTTCAAGATGGGCAACGATCTACACAGATCGTTGTTCGTAACGCAACAAGAATTCGAGGGCCGAAAACAAATATTCCACGTCATCCCTGATGATTTCCCATTGGAAGAGGACGGTCTGATTGGCGTCCCTTTTATGGAGAAATATCAGACGTACATCGGCATCGGGAAAGACAATTTCCTGCAATTTGACGGAAAACGACTGAATTTCGAACCTCTATCCGTCACGGTCCCGGCGAGATCCATCCACTTTATCTCCGTGCCAACAAACATCGCGAATGGACCAGCGATAACCAGCGAAGAAAATTCAGAATCCATAGTACCTTGCGTGTTCGAAGCCAAGGACTATGAAGCCCGAGTGCCCGTAATAAACGACTCGGAAGAACCGAAACGGTTTATCGTGGATCTACTGCGTGGGCTACCTTTCGAGGAACCTACCCCTTCATCGGCGGAGGCGCGCCAAGACGCACCGGCGGACGCATTGACGATCCACCACATCCAAGAGCACAATTCGGCAGATAGAATCCGAACGCTCAAAGAAAACGTGCGGCTACAGCACGTGCCACTCGAGCTAGCGGAACCGGTGTGGGACATCGTATCGTCCTTCCCCGACGTGTTCGCTTTACCTGGCGACCCACTGCGAGGCACGAAAGCGGTCAAACACCGCATTATAACCAGCGATGACGTTCCGATTAACGTCAAGCAGTACCGATACCCTCCGGCACACAAAGAGGAAATTGACCGTCAAGTCAACGACATGCTCGAACAGAAACTGATCGAGCCCAGCGACTCACCATACAACGCCCCACTCTGGGTAGTACCAAAAAAATCTGACGCATCCGGGAAAAAGAAGTGGAGGATCGTCATCGATTTCAGGAAGCTAAATGAGAAGACTTCTCACGACGCCTACCCTCTTCCGTGTATCGACGAAATCCTGGATCAACTGGGGCGAGCCAAATACTTCTCCGCCTTCGATCTCGCATCCGGATTTCACCAAATACCGATGGACGAACGAGATAAGCAAAAGACAGCCTTCTCGACGCCATCAGGACATTTTCATTACAACCGGATGCCTTTCGGTCTTAAAAACGCACCTGCAACGTTCCAACGGATGATGAACAACGCACTGCGTGGACTGATTGGTAACACGTGTTTTGTTTATCTCGACGACATAATAATCTACGGCAACACATTGGAGGAACACAACAGGAAACTACTGGATGTGTTGAAGCGCCTGCGCGAAGCAGACTTAAAACTGCAACCGGACAAGTGCGAATTCCTCCGAGCAGAACTGGAATTCCTGGGACACGTGATATCCGAAGAAGGGGTAAAGCCAAATCCAAAGAAAATCGAGGCCGTGACGAATTTCCCAACACCGAAAGAGCCGAAACATATAAAACAGTTTCTTGGACTCGCGGGGTATTATCGCAAGTTCATTAAGGATTTTAGTAGAATTGCGAAACCCTTGACCGAGTTGTTGAAAAAAGATGCACCGTGGAACTGGAGTGAAAAGCAGGAACAGGCTTTTCAACTCCTACGTACCGCTCTGACGACCGCACCCGTCCTGCAATACCCGGATTTCACGAAAGAATTCGTACTGACCACCGACGCTAGCAACCACGCAATCGGTGCCGTCCTATCACAGGGACCGATCGGGAAGGACCGACCGGTTGCCTATGCCTCGCGCACTCTCAACAAGGCAGAGCAGCGCTACTCCACCACCGAGAGAGAGATGCTCGCAATTACCTGGGCAACAAAGCATTTCCGCCAGTACCTGTACGGAAAACAATTTAAAATCGTAACCGACCACAAGCCGCTGATTTGGATACTGAAGGCAACTGACCCTCCAACCAACAGCCGACTGATGCGTCTACGGATGAAAGTCGAAGAATACGAGTATGAGCCAATTTATAGAAAAGGCTCTCTCAACACGAACGCAGACGCTCTTTCTCGCATTTACGCCGTGACCACCCGAAGTCAACAGCGATCTCAAACGGAAGACAACACAGACGAAAAAGAAAACGTGGAGCACACGAACGACAACAACGACAATCCAGCGGAGGAGGAACAAGAAGAAGACTCAACAAGTGATCCACCACTGTACATCGAGTTCGAGCTGACCGAAAACGTTCCGGTAGTCCTCGAAATCAGTGAGGACGTTCCACCGAAGGACGTTCCCGCCATAAAAATAGTGGACGCCCCAAGCGACGCCGAGGATCAACTTTTCATCAATTTCTCCGAGGACGAAATCGACTGGTTCAACCGAATCACAGCCGCCTTAATGAAAGTGAAGACGACCACGAAAATTTGCCTCGGTTGTGATCACCTCCGCGCCCATCCGGGAATAAAGAACCGGATTAAACTGATGATTAATTTCATCTGGTCAACCAGAGAGGATCGCCCATTATTATACCTGTACGACAAGGATCTCCACGAGCCAGGTACAGAGGAAGAACGTCAACGCATTATTAAAGAACATCATGGGACGAAAGCCACTGGACACTTCGGGATAGCCAAGACTCTCGACCGCATCAAGGCCGTTGCTACATGGCCGAATATGCAGCGAGACGTCGAAGACTACATCCGAAGATGCGACACCTGCCAAAAAATCAAGTTGGTGCGCGTGCGGCCTCAAGCCGAAGCCGTGATTACGAACACACCCGAACGACCGAACGACAAGATCGCATTGGACCTCGTGGGACCTATTCCCGAGTCTGCCGATGGGTACAAGTACATCATGTCAGTACAGGACCAGCTGACAAAATATATCACGCTGATCCCACTAAAGACGCAAGATGCACAAGCTACCGTAAATGCACTCGTCGAACATTTCATCTACATCCACGGCGCACCAAAGAAAATTCTCACCGACGGAGGTCGCAACTTCATCAGCCAGACGTTTAAACACTTGGAGAAACTCTTCAAAATCTCACACATGACCACGACTACGTTCCACCCGCAAAGCAACGGAAGTCTAGAGAGAGCCCACGGACCGATTAAGGAACAAATTAAGGCTCTCATTCACGACCACCGCGAAGATTGGGACAAGAAATTAAAATTCGTCTACATGGCTTACAACACGGCGAAACAAGAAGGCATCGGACTCACACCTTTTGAGATGCAGTTCGGACGGAAACCGAACGTCCCGAACAGCATACCCATTCATCGAACGAATGCCACCATCGACGAATACTTCGAGGGACTACGCGCGGACCACGAACGAATTCTGAAGAAAGGACGTGACCACCTGGTTGCAGCGAAGCAGCGTTACAAAGCCAACCAAGATGCTCACATCCATCGACCTGCTCCCATCTTCAACAAGGGTGACGAAGTTCTCGTTGCCCAGGAACGAGATAAATCCCCGCTGGCTCCAAAGTGGGAAGGCCCCGCGATAATACTCGAACGGACGTCCGATGTTAATTACGAGATTCTGCTTAGAAATAGAAAAAAATTAATCCATGTGAATAAGCTTAAGCCATATTTCAGAAACTAATTGCTTTTATGTTTAGGAACAAGATGTTGGCGTTTCTATTGTTGCTCGCGTCTACTTGCCTGGCCAATGAAGTTTTTCAAGTGGAGCCAATCTCTGGACCAGTCTATATGGAACATCTGGGCGACGTGGTAATGTTCCACAAGACCTGGACCGTAGTCAACTACGTCGACCTCACCGAGATCAACGTACAACAAGACCCTATTCGAAACCGCGTACGATGGACTGAAATACCTTGGTTATGCATGTATTTGTATTGTAGTTCTAATGATAGCCCGTAAGATAGGTCTATGTACATGTCTAGGTAATCTGATAATGAGATTTTTCGCCTGTACATTCTCACCCTGCATTAATGTGTACAACAATTGTTTCCACACGAACACCACCGATCACGTCAACTACGAGTCCCGCTATCCGCCAGATGAACTCATAGCTTTAGCCAATTTAAGTCGACCTCTCGATACCCGTTCAACTGTAAGACACTCCACTAGACGTAATCCGCACTATCCTAAGGCGTAGAAAATCCATTTACCGCTATATGGAATTTCTAAAATAAGGGGGGAGGTGTAACGAGTCCCTTTCCACTACCTATTTTTTTCATCTCCTTTGCTCTCTGTACCTCTGACTCACGGGCCTGCGTGCCTAATTTATCGCTTCCTGCCCCGCGGCTCCGCTCGACGCCGCGCTCCATTCTCCCGAGTCCCGAAGTGCATTTATTGTCGCCTGCATGGTAATCCCGCCAGCTGCGTGGCCTACGTGACTTTTCCCAAATTCCTTTCCCGCGACCCTTTTTATCGCTAGTTTCCCATGCACTCTGCACCTAACCAAACAACCGCCTTTCCCGGAATGCAGTCACACAACTCCGAAGTCCATTCTCCGCCGAAGGTTCCAGAGTCCTCTTCTAATCGCCCCGCCTAATCAGCCGCCTGCCTTTCCTGGAATTTAGTCACCCGTGTGCCTATTTTTCCCGCCGAACTTTCCAGACCCTTCCCAAATTCTTCCCCACCACGACCATTTTTCCCACCGTTCGACCCTTTAAAAACACCTCCCGCGATACACTCGCGGTATTCAATTCGTGACTCTGTCCCAGTGAAGAGCTGTTAACCTTCGTTGTTCAATTTCTGGTGTCAACCGCGTCTCTCGGGCCACGACCGCGCTTCGGAGCCGGACTGGCAGACCGTTTTGTAAACCGCGAAATAAAAAGGTTACCACAATTAAAACTCGTGTCATTTCTCTACATCACAATATCAACAATTTCGTTGGGTCTGAAATCCGTCATTGTTGCTCAATCTCAGAATTTTTCTCTGATTTAAGAACGGTTGAATTTTAAAAAATGTTGATTTTCCTTCTACGTAATGTCTCAAAAGTACAAAAGTGCGTAAGAGAACTCTGCAAAGTCAGACTATGTCAGTAGTACCAATCATGTTTTCTTCAATTTCGCTTACCTTTCAGATCTTGATATTAAAAAACGTAATCGCGAGAAGAGTTCGGGCATGTTTAAACATGAATGGAGGGATATTTAAACATCTCTAGAAAGGGATCACAATACACTCACAAGGAGGGTTTGGAGTAAAAAAATACTACGGTTGTTACGCACCGCAGAGACCTAATCCTTGTGAGTGTTCCACACGCACGCACATGCACACACTCACACACATACACGCACGCGCGCCCACACACACACACACACACACACACACACACACAAATCCTGGATACATCTGAAATAATTGAAAATGAAATTCTCATTTGAAAACTATGAACTTTATCAAAACATTTTTTCAACAAAAGTTTTTAGTTTTCAGCTGATAAATTTTTTGGCAATAAAAAAAATTATATTTCCATTTGAAAAAAACATGTCAGCCTTTGTAACGCCACCATTTTGAATTTTGGCTCCTCAAATAAATTTTTTTCAAACGTCCCCCTTCAATCCCTAGAAGTTTGTTTGGGTTTGTTTGGGTTTGTGGGTTTGTTTGGGTTTGGGCTTGGGTGTGTGGGCGCGCGTGCGTGTATGTGTGTGGATGTGTGTGTGTGTGTGTGCATGTGCGTGCGTGTGGAACACTCAAAAGGATTAGGTCTCTGCGGTTCGTAACTACCGTAGTATTTTTTTACTCCAAACCCTCCTTGTGAGTGTATTGTGATCCCTTTCTAGAGATGTTTAAATATCCCTCCATTCATGTTTAAACATGCCCGAACTCTTCTCGCGATTACGTTTTTTAATATCAAGATCTGAAAGGTAAGCGAAATTGAAGAAAACATGATTGGTACTACTGACATAGTCTGACTTTGCAGAGTTCTCTTACGCACTTTTGTACTTTTGAGACATTACGCAGAAGGAAAATCAACATTTTTTGAAATTCAACCGTTCTTAAATCAGAGAAAAATTCTGAGATTGAGCAACAATGGCGGATTTCAGACCCAACGAAATTGTTGATATGCTCCTCATTTTAGGGAGATGTCGGGGCAATTACTTACGCGCCGAAAATTTGTATCGACGCGAATATCCTCATCGTCGTCACCCATCACGGCAGACAATCCGAACCATCGAACGGCGAGCCAGGGCAGGTCGGATGATCCGCCACCGTCGACGGTACCAAAACGTCAACGATTTTGGTGACTTGCATGAGGCTCGAAACATGGCTATTTTAGCCATGATAGCAATTGATCCTCTTTTGAGTGTTCGAGCGATCTCGGAACGATTGGGGTTTGCCAGATCCACAGTGCACCGAGTATTAAGAGGTGCAAAACTTCACCCGTACCCGGTAAAATTCCACCAAGACACTCCTAATCCTGATCCGTTGCGAGG
>OY723395.1:3314432-3504432 GCA_963210295.1 Ophion ellenae | reverse complement strand
ACCGAATAAAATTTTTGGTTATTGAAAAAGAAAAAAAAATTTTTTTTGACAATAAAATAAAATCAAACAATACCAAATAAATGTTTAGTTATTGAAAAAGAAAAATAGTTTCACAAAAGTATAATAAAGTCAACCGAAACCAAATCGAAATTTTGGTTATTGAAAAGAAAAATGTTATATGAAAATAAAATAAAACCAAACAATCAAACCGAATAAAAATTTGGTTATTCAAAAATTGTTTCTTATATTAAAATGAATAAAAATGCGATAATCATACCAGGTAAATCAAGTAGCATCTATTACGTTAGCGTAAACAAAAATGTCGATCTTAAAAGGGGACATATCCTGCGTTTAAAAATTAGCAAGGGAATATTTATAGGCGAAACCGCACGAGTAACAAAAAGGGCGTAGCGTATATGATAACAGTCAACACAACTGGAGAGGATGTGGAACTCGCCGTTCCGACGGTGACTTTAGAGTCTCTTGAGCTCCACAATCCAAACCCAGAAAAAAAAGGGGTCAGAATCCACGCGGGCCAGCAGGCAAGGAAAAATTACTAGACCTGGATAGAGATTCGCGGGATCGGCCATGTGTCGAATGTCGTGCGCACGGACAAACCATAGACGCGGTAAAATCAAACCAAATCATGTAAATGTTAGTAATTAAGAACGCGTCCCCCCCGAAGATGAAAGAAGAGCCATCAATGTAGAATGCCAAGACTCATCGATCGGAGGTCACAAGGACGTCACAAAAAAAATCGCTCGCGAAAAAGTGTCGAAACGTAGACAATAAAAGTGAGCGAATAAAAGACCTTCGCATTATAAACTGCAGTGACAAATCAAGTGCAAAAATGACGCGAAAAAATAATTTTCACATTCATAAATTTCGGACAGAAATAAAAATCAATCAATGTGCCAATAAAAAGCGAAGTTTATCAAGTGAAATGAAATGAACGTGCAAGTATCGAAAGATCTGACAACGAGTCGCTGCGATTAAGCAATGTGCCTCTGAATCGACAGACGAGCGTGTCCCTCGAACCTCTGACACGGATCATTTAAAATAAAACACGGAAATAAATTTCGGACAGAAATAAAAATTAATCAATGTGCCAATAATAAAAAAAACGAAGTTTATCAAGTGAAATGAAATGAACGTGCAAGTATCGAAAGATCTGACAACGAGTCGCTGCGATTAAGCAATGTGCCTCTGAATCGAAAGACGACCGTGTCCCTCGAACCTCTGACACGGGTCATTTAAAATAAAACACGGAGATAAAATTCGAACAGAAATTAAAAATGTGCAAATAGTGTTTAACACAACTGGAGAGGATCTGGAGCTCACCGTTCCGACGGTGACCTTAGTGGCTTGAGCTCCACAATCGAGATCCAGGAAAAGGTCAGAGTCCACGCGGGCCACCAGGCAGGGAAAATTACCAGACCTGGATAGGAATTCGCGGGATCGGCCGTGCGTTGAACGTTGTACATTGACCGAACGTTCAGCATCAAGTTCGGTTTAATCGTCGCCCTCGCACTGATTGCCGAGGTACGTCAGTTTAAGGCTCTTGTCGGATACGACCGAGGAGGATCAACATTCGAACGTCACAACCTTGTCTTTAAAAGACGTGACGGAAAGTGACATCCCCTCGACCGAACCAGAGCCAACACCAACATATTTACAACTGCCGCAACTATCCGAGTTCTCAGACACCACGATAGTCCAATGCAGAATCGAGATCTCCCGCATCATCACACACTGCGGGATGCACTCACACAGCTCACTGGTACACAATGGATTCCAAGAATATCTCCACGAACTGGACGAGACATCTTGTCGCCGTGTACACGAGACAGGGGTCATCCGAATCGGTTACGCGGCAGAGGTTCATGGACTTCACCGCAATGACACCACATCTAGGAGCATAACGCTAGCTGGGTCAATAACCACGAGTGGCCAATGCCAAGGAACTCAATACAGCGACCCGTTCGGTACCTGGAATGATGTGGTCGTACAAGCCTCATTAAAGATTTTCGTTGTTCAACTATCAAGCCGCGGTCAACCTACAAACGGAAACGGTAGTTCTACCATCAGGAACCCAATGTCAACTAAGCGACGGCATTTGTATCGACATCGAGGCAAACAGCGTATTTTGGAAACCAACACCAGCAGGCTAGTGCAATTTCGACATAAATATCGGAACATCTCATTTGCGGCGACAAACTACCGACCGACCATTCGAAGATGCTCATCTTGGAAACCGAAAAGGGAAAATCATCGGCAACAAGGAAGAAAGTATCTCTCGGCGTTTGGAAGATATCGACGTCGAATCAACGTCGCCGGTGATTCCACTAACGAAACCAACGGGGAACCTGGCTGGAGTTGATCCAGAACTCTCGTCCCGGCTGTACGCCTCGCGCATGCAGAGCCACGGCACTGCATCCGTCTAAAGCGGGGAGGTGTTACGTCCTGGCTCAACCCAGTTTAGTATAAATGTAAAGAACATCAAATTTATAAAATAATGAAAAGAACGCTATGTATCGCCATCGCGAGACTCGCGGGCTACCGGAGACCCGGGCTATCGGAGGTATGCGTTACCGAAGTCCCGGGCAGCGGAGGTCTTCCGAGTAAAGTAGCGTCAGCAAGATCGCGCCTGTGGGAACGCAGTAGCGAAGTTAATTCCACGACATCAGCGATTTGCCCCACCCGCAAATGAATAATCAAAAGGGACCAAGAGTCCCTGATGGTCAGTCTTAGATTCGCGGGCTCACGACAACGTTGGAGCTTCCTCCAACTCAAGTCTTCTAGGAGACTTGGGTTGGAAGTACTTTCAAAATAAAAATGTAAAACTTAATGCGAATATAAAATGATGAAAAGTCTTTCGTGCGCGGCTCTAGAGTGAGCTCTTCCAGCCTCTCTCACCGGAGTCCCCTCATCAAGGGAGACCCGGCTCTTTCGACCCAAACCCAAATTTTATTGTAACTAGTTGTAACTTTCATTTGAGTGTAAAATATAAGTCTAAAGTCTTTTCTAAGGCGAAGTCTAAAGTGAAACATCATTTCAACGACCCACCCAAATAGGGGGACAGCAGGCCCCTCCGTCGCCGAGAAGAGACTACTGTCTGACGGAAGACACGCGGCCTGACGACGCTCCACCAACCAAGCTTCAGGAGGAGCAACAATCTATCCGAAATAGACAACGAAAGGTAAGTGAAGTGTTTTCACAACAAAAGAAACGATAAAAGGTCGCCAGCACAGTGTGCTCCTATCCCCGGTCCGTGCCTACGGGCCTAAAAATGGAGCAAATCATAACTCGTGTAACACGAGGTTGCATCCCGTGCCAATCAAGAAAAAGGCACAACCCTGGGACGTAACAATATATATATATATATATATATATATATATATATATATATATATATATATATATATATATATATATATATATATATATATATATATTGTAATCCCCCGAAAACAAACTCAGGAGTACTATCCGAAAAAAATGCGGTGCGCTTCTGGGCCGGGATTCGAACCCGGGACCTTTCGATTGCCGGTCGACTGCTCTGACCAACTGAGCTACGCCAGCCCGCTTACCTCACCTTTCTCGGATAGTCTCTATATGGTAACGCAACGTTACAAACCCCCCTGCCAGAGTCGATCCGGCTCTGGAGGGTCGACTCGAAATTTTTGCCCAAACTAATCTCAACGCAACGGGAACTACGACAGACGCGGGGATTGTCTGAGGGACGGAAGGGGGAAGGGGTACTACAGACCTTCCTGGCTTGAGGGGAAGGGAGGGGGCTAGCTCAATGAGACTCTTATCTCAGGGAGGGGATTCTTTTTTTCCACGGCAATCAAGAACAATTCTGGTTCCGTATATCCTTGATTCGGCCGTGGGCCGCTGTTGGGCGCCATTTGTAATCCCCCGAAAACAAACTCAGGAGTACTATCCGAAAAAAATGCGGTGCGCTTCTGGGCCGGGATTCGAACCCGGGACCTTTCGATTGCCGGTCGACTGCTCTGACCAACTGAGCTACGCCAGCCCGCTTACCTGACCTTTCTCGGATAGTCTCTATATGGTAACGCAACGTTACAATATATATATATATATATATATATATATATATATATATATATATATATATATATATATATACAACTAGTTACAATAAAATTTGGGTTTGGGTCGAAAGAGCCGGTCAAGAGTCTCCCTTGATGAGGGGACTCCGGTGAGAGAGGCTGGAAGAGCTCACTCTAGAGCCGCGCACGAAAGACTTTTCATCATTTTATATTCGCATTAAGTTTTACATTTTTATTTTGAAAGAACTTCCAACCCAAGTCTCCTAGAAGACTTGAGTTGGAGGAAGCTCCAACGTTGTCGTGAGCCCGCGAATCTAAGACTGACCATCAGGGACTCTTGGTCCCTTTTGATTATTCATTTGCGGGTGGGGCAAATCGCTGATGTCGTGGAATTAACTTCGCTACTGCGTTCCCACAGGCGCGATCTTGCTGACGCTACTTTACTCGGAAGACCTCCGCTGCCCGGGACTTCGGTAACGCATACCTCCGATAGCCCGGGTCTCCGGTAGCCCGCGAGTCTCGCGATGGCGATACATAGTGATCTTTTCATTATTTTATAAATTTGATGTTCTTTACATTTATACTAAACTGGGTTGAGCCAGGACGTAACACCTCCCCGCTTTAGACGGATGCAGTGCCGTGGCTCTGCATGCGCGAGGCGTACAGCCGGGACGAGAGTTCTGGATCAACTCCAGCCAGGTTCCCCGTTGGTTTCGTTAGTGGAATCACCGGCGACGTTGATTCGACGTCGATATCTTCCAAACGCCGAGAGATACTTTCTTCCTTGTTGCCGATGATTTTCCCTTTTCGGTTTCCAAGATGAGCATCTTCGAATGGTCGGTCGGTAGTTTGTCGCCGCAAATGAGATGTTCCGATATTTATGTCGAAATTGCACTAGCCTGCTGGTGTTGGTTTCCAAAATACGCTGTTTGCCTCGATGTCGATACAAATGCCGTCGCTTAGTTGACATTGGGTTCCTGATGGTAGAACTACCCTTTCCGTTTGTAGGTTGACCGCGGCTTGATAGTTGAACAACGAAAATCTTTAATGAGGCTTGTACGACCACATCATTCCAGGTACCGAGCGGGTCGCTGTATTGAGTTCCTTGGCATTGGCCACTCGTGGTTATTGACCCAGCTAGCGTTATGCTCCTAGATGTGGTGTCATTGCGGTGAAGTCCGTGAACCTCTGCCGCGTAACCGATTCGGATGACCCCTGTCTCGTGTACACGGCGACAAGATGTCTCGTCCAGTTCGTGGAGATATTCTTGGAATCCATTGTGTACCAGTGAGCTGTGTGAGTGCATCCCGCAGTGTGTGATGATGCGGGAGATCTCGATTCTGCATTGGACTATCGCGGTGTCTGAGAACTCGGATAGTTGCGGCAGTTGTAAATATGTTGGTGTTGGCTCTGGTTCGGTCGAGGGGATGTCACTTTCCTTCACGTCTTTTAAAGACAAGGTTGTGACGTTCGAATGTTGATCCTCCTCGGTCGTATCCGACAAGAGCCTTAAACTGACGTACCTCGGCAATCAGTGCGAGGGCAACGATTAAACCGAACTTGATGCTGAACGTTCGGTCAATGTACAACGTTCAACGCACGGCCGATCCCGCGAATTCCTATCCAGGTCTGGCAATTTTCCCTGCCTGGTGGCCCGCGTGGACTCTGACCTTTTCCTGGATCTCGATTGTGGAGCTCAAGCCACTAAGGTCACCGTCGGAACGGTGAGCTCCAGATCCTCTCCAGTTGTGTTAAACACTATTTGCACATTTTTAATTTCTGTTCGAATTTTATCTCCGTGTTTTATTTTAAATGACCCGTGTCAGAGGTTCGAGGGACACGGTCGTCTGTCGATTCAGAGGCACATTGCTTAATCGCAGCGACTCGTTGTCAGATCTTTCGATACTTGCACGTTCATTTCATTTCACTTGATAAACTTCGTTTTTTTTTTATTGGCACATTGATTAATTTTTATTTCTGTCCGAAATTTATCTCCGTGTTTTATTTTAAATGATCCGTGTCAGAGGTTCGAGGGACACGCTCGTCTGTCGATTCAGAGGCACATTGCTTAATCGCAGCGACTCGTTGTCAGATCTTTCGATACTTGCACGTTCATTTCATTTCACTTGATAAACTTCGCTTTTTATTGGCACATTGATTGATTTTTATTTCTGTCCGAAATTTATGAATGTGAAAATTATTTTTTCGCGTCATTTTTGCACTTGATTTGTCACTGCAGTTTATAATGCGAAGTTCTTTTATTCGCTCACTTTTATTGTCTACGTTTCGACACTTTTTCGCGAGCGATTTTTTTTTGTGACGTCCTTGTGACCTCCGATCGATGAGTCTTGGCATTCTACATTGATGGCTCTTCGTTCATCTTCGGGGGGGCGCGTTCTTAATTACTAAGATTTACATGATTTGGTTTGATTTTACCGCGTCTATGGTTTGGTCGTGCGCACGACATTCGACACATGGCCGATCCCGCGAATCTCTATCCAGGTCTAGTAATTTTTCCTTGCCTGCTGGCCCGCGTGGATTCTGACCCCTTTTTTTTCTGGGTTTGGATTGTGGAGCTCAAGAGACTCTGAAGTCACCGTCGGAACGGCGAGTTCCACATCCTCTCCAGTTGTGTTGACTGTTATCATATACGCTACGCCCTTTTTGTTATTCGTGCGGTTTCGCCTATAAATATTCCCTTGCTAATTTTTAAACGCAGGATATGTCCCCTTTTAAGATCGACATTTTTGTTTACGCTAACGTAATAGATGCTACTTGATTTACCTGGTATGATTATCGCATTTTTATTCATTTTAATATAAGAAACAATTTTTGAATAACCAAATTTTTATTCGGTTTGATTGTTTGGTTTTATTTTATTTTCATATAACATTTTTCTTTTCAAGAACCAAAATTTCGATTTGGTTTTGTTTGATTTGCTTTTGTTTTCATAAAACGCTTTTTTTCTTTTTCAATACCAAAATTTCGATTTGGTTTTGTTTGATTTGATTTTGTTTTCATAAAACCCTTTTTTCCTTTTCCAATAACCAACATTTTTATTTGGTTCTGGTTGACTTTATTATACTTTCGTAAAGCAATTTTTCTTTTTCAATAACCAAAATTTCGATTTGGTTTCGGTTGACTTTATTATACTTTTGTGAAACTATTTTTCTTTTTCAATAACTAAACATTTATTTGGTATTGTTTGATTTTATTTTATTGGCATAAAACATTTTTTTTCTTTTTCAATAACCAAAAATTTTATTCGGTTTTGTTTGATTTGATTTTGTTTTCATAAAACATTTCTTTTCTTTTTCAATAACCAAAATTTCGATTTGGTTTTGGTTGATTTGATTTTATTTTAATATACGAAACAATTTTTCAGTTACCAAATTTTTATTTGGTTTTATTGTTTGATTTGATTTTCATAAAACAGTTTTATTTTCAATAACCAAAATTTTTATTTTGTTTTGGTTGACTTTATTATATTTTGTAAAACCAATTTTTTTTCCAATAACCAAAATTTCGATTTGGTTTTGGTTGATTTGATTTTATTCCAATATAAGAAACAATTTTTCAATAACCAAATTTTTATTTGGTTTCATTGTTTGATTTGATTTTCATAAAACATTTTTCTTTTCAATAACCAACATTTTTATTTTGTTTTGGTTGACTTTATTATATTTTGTAAAACCATTTTTTTTTTCAATAACCAAAATTTCGATTTGGTTCTGGTTGATTTCATTTTATTTTAATATACGGAACAATTTTTCAGTTACCAAATTTTTATTTGGTTTTATTGTTTGATTTGATTTTCATAAAACATTTTTCTTTTCAATAATCAAAATTTTTATTTTGTTTTGGTTGACTTTATTATATTTTGTAAAACCATTTTTTTTCAATAACCAAAATTTCGATTTGGTTTTGGTTGATTTCATTTTATTTTAATATACGAAACAATTTTTCAGTTACCAAATTTTTATTTGGTTTTATTGTTTGATTTGATTTTCATAAAACATTTTTCTTTTCAATAACCAAAATTTTATTTTGTTTTGGTTGACTTTATTATATTTTGTAAACCATTTTTTTTCAATAACCAAAATTTCGATTTGGTTTTGGTTGATTTCATTTTATTTTAATATACGAAACAATTTTTCAATAACCACATTTTTATTTGGTTTTATTGTTTGATTCGATTGTATTTTCATAAAACACATTTTTTTCAACAACCAAAATTTCGATTTGGTTTTGTTTGATTTGACTTTGTTTTTATAAAACATTTTTTTTTCAATAACGAAAATTTTATTTGGTTTTGAATGATTTTATTTTATTCTCGTAAAACTATTTTTTTTGTTTTTCCAATAACCAAAATTTCGATTCGGTTTTGGTTGATTTGATTTGATTTTAATTTACGAAACAATTTTTCAATAACCAAATTTTCATTTGGTTTTATTGTTTGATTTGATTGTATTTTCATAAAACACATTTTTTTTTTCAATAACCGACATTTTGATTCGGCTTTGTTTGATTTCATTTGTTTTCATAAAACATTTATTGTTCTTTTTCAATAACCAAAATTTTTATTTTGTTTTGGTTGACTTTATTATATTTTGTAAAACCATTTTTTTTTTCAATAACCAAAATTTCGATTTGGTTTTGGTTGATTTCATTTTATTTTAATATACGAAACAATTTTTCAGTTACCAAATTTTTATTTGGTTTTATTGTTTGATTTGATTTCCATAAAACATTTTTCTTTTCAATAAACAAAATTTTATTTTGTTTTGGTTGACTTTATAATATTTTGTAAACCATTTTTTTTCAATAACCAAAATTTCGATTTGGTTTTGGTTGATTTGATTTTATTTTAACATACGAAACAATTTTTCAATAACCAAATTTTTATTTGGTTTTATTGTTTGATTCGATTGTATTTTCATAAAACACATTTTTTTCAATAACCAAAATTTCGATTTGGTTTTGTTTGATTTGACTTTGTTTTTATAAAACTTTTTTTTTTCAATAACGAAAATTTTATTTGGTTTTGAATGATTTTATTTTATTCTCGTAAAACTATTTTTTTTGTTTTTCCAATAACCAAAATTTCGATTCGGTTTTGGTTGATTTGATTTGATTTTAATTTACGAAACAATTTTTCAATAACCAAATTTTTATTTGGTTTTATTGTTTGATTTGATTGTATTTTCATAAAACACATTTTTTTTTCAATAACCAACATTTTGATTCGGCTTTGTTTGATTTCATTTGTTTTCATAAAACATTTATTGTTCTTTTTCAATAACCAAAATTTTAATTTGGTTTATTTTAATAACATTTTTTTTTCAATAACCAACATTTTTATTTGGCTTTGGTTGTTTGATTTTATTTCTATTTAATCGATTTTGTTTTTGTTTGTTCGATTTCAAAACAACAATGAGAACAATCTTCTGATTCGTTCCATTGCCTTTTTTGTTTTGATTTAATTTTATTTTGTTTCAAAACGACAATGAGAACAATCTTCTGATTCGTTCCATTGCCCTTTTTGTTTTGATTTAATTTTATTTTGTTTCAAAACGACAATGAGAACAATCTTCTGATTTGTTCCATTGCCCTATTTTGTTTTGATTTCAAAACAGCAATGAGGACAATCTTCTGATTTGCCCTATTGTTTATTTCTGTTTTGTTTCAAAACAGCAATGAGGACAATCTTCTGATTTGCCCTATTGTTTATTTCTGTTTTGTTTTGTTTTGTTTTGTTTCAAAACAGCAATGAGGACAATCTTTTGATTTGCCCTATTGTTTATTTCTGTTTTGTTTTATTTTGTTTTGTTTCAAAACAGCAATGAGGACAATCTTCTGATTTGCCCTATTGTTTATTTCTGTTTTGTTTTATTTTTTTTTTGTTTCAAAACAGCAATGAGGACAATCTTCTGATTTGCCCTATTGTTTATTTCTGTTTTGTTTTATTTTGTTTTGTTTCAAAACAGCAATGAGGACAATCTTTTGATTTGCCCTATTGTTTATTTCTGTTTTGTTTTATTTTGTTTGCATTTACTTTTAAACACGCGTTTTACAAAATTTATTTTTGAATACGCGTTTAATAAAATTTTATTTTAAAATACGCATTGTATAAAATTTTATTTTTACATATGCGTTTTAACAAATTTATTTTTGAATACGCGTTTAATAAAATTTTATTTTTATATACGCGTTTTAATGAAATTTTATTTTTAAATACGCGTTTAATAAAATTTTATTTTGAAATACGCGTTTAATAGAACTTTATTTTTGAATACGCGTTTAATAAAAATTTTATTTTTAAATACGCGTTTAATAAAAATTTATTTTAAAATACGCATTGTATAAAATTTTATTTTTGCATATGCGTTTTAACAAATTTATTTTTGAATACGCGTTTAATAAAAATTTTAATTTTAAATACGCGTTTAATAAAATTTTTATTTTTAAATACGCGTTTAATAAAAATTTTATTTTTAAATACGCGTTTAATAACATTTTATTTTAAAATACGCATTGTATAAAATTTTATTTTTATATACGCGTTTTAATGAAATTTTATTTTTAAATACGCGTTCAATAAAATTTTATTTTTAAATACGCGTTTAATAGAATTTTTATTTTTAAATACGCGTTTAATAAAATTTTATTTTTAAATACGCGTTATATAAAATTTCATTTTTGAAAACGTGTTTTATTAAATTTTATTTTTAAACACGCGTTCTAACGAATTTTATTTTAACACAAGTTTATTGAGTTTCGTTTTAAACACGCGTTTTATCACTTTTATTCCAAATTTTTTGAACACTTGTTAAAACCCAAAAAAAAACCCACTTTGGAGAAGAAGACGACAACAATTTCGAAGTTTGTGACCTTTATTAGTCGAATACAATTTTTTTGCTTTTTCGATTAATTTTATAAAATGTCGCCAGACAGATGAATCCCACCGCTGTCACCAAAAATGTTACGTCCCAGGGTTGTGCCTTTTTCTTGATTGGCACGGGATGCAACCTCGTGTTACACGAGTTATGATTTGCTCCATTTTTAGGCCCGTAGGCACGGACCGGGGATAGGAGCACACTGTGCTGGCGACCTTTTATCGTTTCTTTTGTTGTGAAAACACTTCACTTACCTTTCGTTGTCTATTTCGGATAGATTGTTGCTCCTCCTGAAGCTTGGTTGGTGGAGCGTCGTCAGGCCGCGTGTCTTCCGTCGGACCGTAGTCTCTTCTCGGCGACGGAGGGGCCTGCTGTCCCCCTATTTGGGTGGGTCGTTGAAATGATGTTTCACTTTAGACTTCGCCTTAGAAAAGACTTTAGACTTATATTCTACACTCAAATGAAAGTTACAACTAGTTAGAATAAAATTTGGGTTTGGGTCGAAAGAGCCGGGTCTCCCTCGATGAGGGGACTCCGGTGAGAGAGGCTGGAAGAGCTCACTCTAGAGCCGCGCACGAAAGACTTTTCATCATTTTATATTCGCATTAAGTTTTACACTGTTATTTTGAAAGAACTTCCAACCCAAGTCTCCTAGAAGACTTGAGTTGGAGGAAGCTCCAACGTTGTCGTGAGCCCGCGAATCTAAGACTGACCATCAGGGACTCTTCGTCTCTTTTGATTATTCATTTGCGGGTGGGGCAAATCGCTGATGTCGTGGAATTAATTTCGCTACTGCGTTCCCACAGGCGCGATCTTGCTGACGCTACTTTACTCGGAAGACCTCCGCTGCCCGGGACTTCGGTAACGCATACCTCCGATAGCCCGGGTCTCCGGTAGCCCGCGAGTCTCGCGATGGCGATACATAGCGTTCTTTTCATTATTTTATAAATTTGATGTTCTTTACATTTATACTAAACTGGGTTGAGCCAGGACGTAACAATATATACAGGGTGACTTTTATAAGGTGGACAGGTGTTTTTAGATGGTCTTGCGCGGTGATTTTGCGACTGAAAAAAATATGATTGTTAATGGTTTTTCACGCTTTCTTTGAAAAAAAATATATCGTATTTTTGTCATGAATAGCATTTGCCAGAGAAAATAGCGTATTCTACAAATACATAAAGAATCCATTTTGCGTGCAGGAGAATGAAGTTTATAAAATTCCGAATACGGGACACTCCCGAAAAACTTTATTTGTGCTCCCCGTCATGGAGAAAAAAATTATCAAACATACGATTAAAGTGAATAAATCGGAATTTAATCAGTGGAACAAACGAGCTAAGTCAGGCACGACAGTGCGATAGGAAGTGCTAGTCTGCTGACGTCACAGCTGCAACTTCCGAATGGTCGGCTGTCACAGGAAGTTGGTTCAGAGTCCGATGATACGCGGTCGAGCCGAGGGACCTGAATGTGTCCCTATCTGAGAACTTGATTCAAAATAATGTCAATTTATAAAATGTTCGAGGACTCCATGTTTTGAAAATACGATTTTCAATCATTTGCGATTCGCTAACAAATTTTGGAATAAATGATTCTAGCAATACTTTTTAAAGTAATTTGACGTGGAATTATTAATTTTTACCAAATATTACGAGATTTTTGTTTTTTAATGTTGCATAAATTATCTTCACATGTTGTAGTTACAGAATTTTTGAATATTTTATGAAAAAGTCAAAAATAAAAATGCTCGTATAATTTGGCAAAAAATAATAATTGCACGCGAAATAACTTTAAAATGTATTGATAGAATTATTTATTGCGAAAGTTATCAGCGAATCGCAAATGATGAGGAATATGGTTTGCGGACCATGTAATCCGTAAACATTTTCGAAATTCACATTATTTCCGATAAAGTTCGCAATCTATAGATCAACTTCAATCGATTATCTTAAACTTCAATCCATAAACGTATTTCAAGCACATTAATCCCGTGAAACTGGGTCGTTTTCGATTTTGCACTGCCAAACCAACAATTGTCAGTGGAAAAAATCTAAAAAAATCATGGTCGATCGTCAGACCGTACTTCTAAAGGAATAATAAGGTTGTTATGTTCCGTATTTTCGAATTTTTATAAAATAAATATTAAGTGAAGAAAATGATCTTGGGCGGGATGAAAACGACCCAGGTTTGCGAATCGCGGGTTAGCGTTTGCTCCGCAATGGGTCAGATTGAGTCGAGAAATCTGACGATGCTGCGACAACGACGGAAGGAGCATTATTTATTTAACAAAGATAGAATCAGTGCTCGCAACGGTTCTCGGAGCACCGATCGGACATTCCTGACACTACTGGCCCGAATTCGTCTCCGATTTTATCTTATTTCCGGTCAGATTGGGTCGAGAAGTCTGACGATCCTGCGGCAGCGAGGGAAGGAGCATTATTTACTTAACAAAGATAAAATCGGTAGTCGCAACGTTTCTAGGAGCCTCAATCGGAAATTCCTGATAGTACTGCCCCGAATCCGTCTCCGGTTTTATCTTATTTCCGGTCAGATTGAGTCGAGAAGTCGGACGATGCCGCGAGAACGACGGTAGGAGCTTGGTTTATTTAACAAAGATAAAATCGGTGCTCGGAATGGTTCTCGGAGCCTCGATCGGATATTCCCGATATTACTGCCTCGAATTGGTCTCCGATTTTATCCTACTTCCGGTCAGATTGGGTCGAGAAGTCTGACGATGCCGCGAGAACGACGCTAGGAGCTTTGTTTATTTAACAAACATAAAATCGGTGCTCGTAATGGGTCCCGGGGGCTCGATTGGACATTCTCGACATTGCTGCCCCCAATTCGTCTCCGATTTTATCTTACTTCCGGTCAGAATGGATAAGGAAGTCTGACGATGCCGCGAGAACGACGGTAGGAGCTGTGTTTATTTAACAAAGATAAAATCCGTGCTCGGAATGGTTCTCGGAGCCTTGATCTGACATTCCCGACATTACTGCCCCGAATTCGTCTCCGATTTCATCCTGATTCCGGTCAGATTGGGTCGAGAAGTGTGACGATGCAGCGAGAACAACGCTAGAAGCTTTGTTCATTTAACAAAGATAAAATCGGTACTCGGAACGGTTCCCGGGGCCTCGATCGGACGTTCCCGATATTACTGCACCGAATTCGTCTCCGATTTTATCCTACTTCCGGTCAGATTGGGTCGAGAAGTCTGACGATGCCGCGAGAACGACGCTCGGAAGTGTGTTTATTTAACAAAGATAAAATCGGTGCTCGGAATGGTTCCCGGGGCCTCGATCGGACATTTCCGATATTACTGCCCAGTAGAAGAGCTAGGCCGGTTCTAACTCAAGGGGAGGTGGTGTGTCAAAAGTGGTGAAGCCAAGGTGGCGCCACCGTCGTGGGGAGGTCGCCGGGCGCGTGTGACGTCACAGAGAGGCCTATGTGGAGGGGGGGGTCATGTGGTCCGTGCTGCGACTGGGGGGGGGGGGGGGTTGATGGGTATTTTGTGTGTATATGCGTGCGTGCATGCGTGCGTGCGTGCGTGCGTGCGTGCATGCGTGTAGGAAAGCCAAGGTGGCGCTGCGGTCGTGGGGAGGTCGGCGTGTGTGCGTGCGTGCGTGCGTGTAGGGAAGCCAAGGTGGCGCTACGGTCGTGGGGAGGTCGGCGTGCGTGCATGCCTGCTTGTAGGGAAGCCAAGGTGGCGCTACGGTCGTGGGGAGGTCGGCGTGTGTGCGTGCGTGCGTGTAGGGAAGCCAAGGTGGCGCTACGGTCGTGGGGAGGTAGGCGTGTGTGCGTGCGTGCGTGCGTGCGTGCGTGCGTGCGTGCGTGCGTGAGTGCGTGCGTGCGTGCGTGCGTGCGTGAGTGTGTGTGTGTGTGTGTGTGTGTGGGTGTGTGTAACGTTGTCTCTTAAGAAGTCACGTAGAGGGCTAAGAAAAGGTGCATGAATTTATCCAGATGTTCTTTTTTTCAACTATCTCGACGGAGGCTCATGTCCGAGACGCTGTTATACACGGCAACGTTTCAACCACCTCGTCCGAAAGTCTCAAATTTTACGACTCTTTTTTTTCTTACGTCGAGCGCCAGGGACCGTCATACCCTATCGCTTCGCATGTGCAACTTGAGCCTCATCATTCCATAGGTCCACACTTGAAAACCCATAAAATTTTACGACAGCATGTGACGAAGACAGTGATCCGGGGGGAAAAAATGCATTTCCATTGTACAGGGCTTTAGTTTTTCATCTCTGAATGATAATATATACAAGGAGTGCAACGTCAAGCCTTGATGCCGACACTTGAGATCATGCAAGTCTGGACAAATTAGCCCCATGGTTAAACTCATCATCGTCATCATCGGCGATATGAATAACGTCTCCGTCTACCCCAACTTCCACTTCGTCGTCATGGGCGATATTCACGACAACCTCCATCTCATCATCGACGAGATCGATCACTTCAATTTGGTTCGACATTTTTCTTAACGGATTTTCCGTTTTCCGACTCTTCCACAAGGACACCTCGGAGGTTGACGACTGGAATGGCGAAAACTGCTGTTCCGATCCTTCTTCGGATTTCGATTTTTGGATCCTCATAGGCTTATAGTAGGGTGGGGGCTTATTGTAGAAAAAAACCTTGCAAGATAGTGCATCCTGGCCAGGGGATAAACGAAAGTTTTTTTTCTTTAACTATCCCTGTAGGGGTAGGCATCTGCTGTCCAGAAAAGTGTGCACTCATAGAGGTGAAAGCTGGCCAGGCTCGCCAATCATTGACCTTCGCGATCTCTACAGAACCGCGTCTAGGTCATGGAGACTGAACTCGCGTATTATAAAGAGCATCTTCGAGTTTTTAATATATATTGCCACGTGTTCCAGTATGTATGAAGTCCAGCCTGTCACGAATCATAGCGCTCTCCGCAGAGCAACATCAAACCTATTCAAGTGACACTTGAGGCTATACAGTTTTTACCAAATCAGCCATATTATAAAGACAATTTTTTTTCTTCGTCGACGTTCAATGCCAGCCTCCGAGCATAGGGAACATTTTGAAAAAATAACATTCCGCGCAAGTAATGTCTTGGCTATCCAAAACACATACGAAAACGAGGTATTTATTACAAAACGATCAACTTTGTGGATCTATGGTCGGAGATTTTTTTTTAAGCTTCTACCACTGATCCCACTGCATGCACCGTTTGAGCATAGATGCACTCGCGGTCTGGAATACTCACAAAAATACTTTTATTTTTTGCTCCCGTTGAACCCCGATCGGCTCGTTCTGCGTGTGTATTTATTTTTCATGCTTTCCATGTTAAAATATATCAGCGTGATATTGAAAAACTCTGGTGGAGGTGATTCTATTACATTTTCCGAGCTAGAAGGGAACGACAAAAATATTTTCTGATGGGAGACCATTTTTAATCGTCGGCAGCGCTCAAAAGTGGCCACACTTTGAATGAAGCAGTCAGTTCACATATCTCTCTGGCAAGACTTTTCAACTCGTTAATATGGAGAACAACAATGAACCATCAGAAGAAATCTTGCACAACCAAGCCACGCTCTTAAGTTCGATCGACGACTTTGCTGTGTGGGAGATACAGATCGTCGAGTTCATCAAAGTACTAAAATCGCAAAGCCGAATTAAGCACCACCGATTATCAACTAAACATCAATAGTCATTGATAGGCCAAATACCGAATCTGGAAGGATTGAAGTATTTCATGTACAGGCATTCTATATGCATGGGTGCAGGACACAACGGTGATGAGTTAATGTGGCGAGAACTCGACTTGAACGCCTGATGGTCTATGCTTTAAGTTCTGCTCGATGAATTTCAACAACGTGGAAGTGGTTGAGCTTTACAAAAGATACGTAATCTTACAATAAATGTAAATAAGTATAAATCAATACGCGTTAAATGTTATATCTCATTGCCACGGGAAATAATGATTATGAGGGCTGCGATTAATGTGCAATCAAGAGATAATGCACGTTTCGCATGGGTCACAGTTACAGCTTTATACCCAGCTGAACGAAACAGTGACCACGGATCTTCTTACATGCATTATTCAACGGTATTGAATCTATCGAATATTGAATTCCCAATAACTATAGGTCAAATTAAAAAAAAAAATTTGCTTCAAAATAATTTATCCATTAATGTGTGTACCACCGAAGAAGACATTGCTCCGATACGCATGGCTCAACATAAAAAGAAGAAAAGCATATCAATTTGCTATACATACAAGATACCGAAGATAACAATGTATGACATATCACATAGATAAAGAACCTGTCAAGCCTCGTGAGCGCAGAACAGAGACAACCATTAAAAAATATATATATGCCATCGGTGTATGAAGTTAACACAATTACTATATCGTCATATGTGCTAGACGAATTAAACAACAATCTATTATTTCGCCGGTGTCGGCATTACTTTAGATCAACGGATAAACTGCAATCACATGAGATCGATTATGGAGCAATAAAGCACTGCGCCATCCGACTATCAAATGATACTAATAAGTGGCTTCAAATCATCAACTCCAATTGGAAAGCAACACATCCATTCACTGTAAATGCCTACTTGGAGTGTTTTTTTTAACTAATTATAGAGAGAAGATGAGAGTGTGCAAAGACTGATGCGAAGAACGTAGCAGAGGATATGTATCAATATCATGAAGTATTTACTATTGATTACCACATGTGTTTTTCATATGATGAATCACTATCATAGTATCGATCACATCACAGCGCCGATTTCATATCATAGTTTGTGACAGAACTGGAAAAACTAGTGCTGTACATAAAATATATTTTCTACGAAAATTAATGCTCGTCATGAGTTAATTCTAATACCTTCACGCGATGGCAATAATTGTGCATTCAGTCATCATCAACTACTAGAGGGAGAAGTTGAATTACTCAAGATACAATGGCGTATGCCCCACATAATATTAGATGAGATCAATAAATTATCATTACATCGACCATTGGAAAGTGGGCGATACTTGAATGTGGGTTTTCGCTCTTGGGATCTATACGACTGTCCATCGCTTCAAAGCACAACGAAACATTCATAGACCGTAAAAGCTGCCTCCCAACTAGAGAATCCAAAATATGTAATTGGTGCGGTGCAGACTGGTAAAAAATATAATGTATGGCAAAGGACATTATATTATTCACCGACTGCAAACTCACAAGTGCTGAACTTTATCTCAATTCAGGATTCTTTTCTCAAGATGACTCGAATATGGACTTCAAAAAAGTTTCGACATTTTGTTCAATAGGTACTCTCGATTTTGTAAATACCATTATGACTGCAATAGTGATCGTTCTTTACTAACCATCGCTGAGTCTTAATGTAACGACCCTCTCACGGTTAATGATTGATCGCATCAGAAATATGTAATTGGTGGCTGAATCATAAAGATTCATGCAAATAAAATAAATGTAACATTATGTACTTTTTATTCTCCTCACCCCGTACTTAGTTATGTCAGCATCACCAGCTATCGGATTGTGCAACTGAAAACAATATTACTTTCGAATGTGAAACTCTTTTTTTTGTATGGAATTTGATTGAAAATAAATTAATATAATCGCCCAATGATAATCGAAGACATTCATCGGTATACGATCGTTAGACGTTTGTGAGCCGTTTGTTGGAAGTTTGCGAGGCATTCGAAGATTTTCGATAGTCGTTCATGAAACGTTCCAGAGACTTCCGAAGACATTCATACGATGTTCGGAGCCATTTAAGAGACGTTCGAAAACATTCATAAGGCGTTTGAAGACACGCATGAGGGGTTCAAAAAGTTTCAAGAGCCTTTCTACGACGTTCATGAGACGTTTGAAGATGTTCGTGAGACATTCAAGAGACTTTCGAAAACGTTCATAAGACGTTTGAAGACATTCATGAGAGGTGCGAAGACCTTCGGAGACTTTCGAAGACGTTCAAGAGAACTGTGACGATATTTATAATACGTTTAAAGTCATTGGTGAGGGGTTCGAAGTCGTTTAAGAGACTTTAAAAGACATTTACAAGGGGATTGAAGACGTTCAAGAAACTTTCGAATACGTTCAAGAGACTTTCGACGACATTCATAATACGTTTGAAGACATTCATGAGGGGTTCGAAGACGCTTAAGAGAGGCTTTCAAAGACATTCACGAGGGGTTTGTCCAAAGACATTCGTAATACGTTTGAAGACATTCAAGAGACTTTCGACGACATTCATAAGACGTTTGAAGAGGTGCATGAGGCCTTCAAAGAGTTTCAAGAGACTTTCTACGACGATCATGAGACGTTTGAAGATGTTCGTGAGTTATTCAAAAAACTTTCGAAAACGTTCATAAGAAGTTTGAAGACATTCATGAGAGGTGCGAAGATCTTCAGTGACGTTCGAAGACATTCAAGAGATCTTTAACGACATTCATGATACGTTTGAGACATCGATGAGGGGGTTCGACGACGTTTTAGGGACTTTCAAAGACATTCACGAGGGGTTTGTCCAAAGACATTCGTAATACGTTTGAAGACATTCAAGAGACTTTCGACGACATTCATAAGACGTTTGAAGAGGTGCATGAGGCCTTCAAAGAGTTTCAAGAGACTTTCTACGACGATCATGAGACGTTTGAAGATGTTCGTGAGTTATTCAAAAAACTTTCGAAAACGTTCATGAGAAGTTTGAAGACATTCATGAGAGGTGCGAAGACCTTCAGTGACGTTCGAAGACATTCAAGAGATCTTTAACGATATTCATGATACGTTTGAGACATCGATGAGAGGGTTCGACGACGTTTTAGGGACTTTCAAAGACATTCACGAGGGGTTTGAAGACGTTCAAGAAACTTTCGAATACGTTCAAGAGACTTTCGACGACATTCATAATACATTTGATTACATTCATGAGGGATTCGAAGACGCTTGAGAGACTTTCAAAGACGTTTACGAGGGGTTCGAAGACGTTTAAGAGACTTTCGACGGCGTACATAATATGTTTGAAGACATTCATGTGGGGTTCGAAGATGCTTAAGAGACTTTCAAAGACATTCACGAGAGGTGTGAAGACATTCAGAAACTTTCGAAGACATTCACGAGTTCTTTGACAATATTCATAATACGTTTGAAGACATCGATGAGAGGATCGACGATGTTTTAGAGACTTTCAAAGACATTCACGGAGGGTTTGGAGACGGTCAAGAAACTTTCGAATACGTTCAAGAGACTTTCGACGACATTCATAATACGTTTGATTACATTCATGAGGGATTCGAAGACGCTTGAGAGACTTTCAAAGACGTTCACGAGGGGTTCGAAGACGCTTAAGAGACTTTTAAAGACATTCACGAGAGGTGCGAAGACATTCAGAAACTTTCGAAGACATTCAAGAGTTCTTTGACAATATTCATAATACGTTTGAAGACATCGATGAGAGGATCGACGATGTTTTAGAGACTTTCGAAGACATTCACGAAGGGTTTGAAGGCGTTCGAGAAACTTTCGAATACATTCGAGAGACTTTCGGCCACATTCATAATACGTTTGAAGACATTCATGATGGGTTCGAAGACGCTTGAGAGACTTTCAAAGACCTTCACGAGAGGTTCGAAGACGTTCAAGAGACTTTCGACGACATTCATGAGTTCTTTGACAATATTCATAATACGTTTGAAGACATCGGTGAGAGAATTGACGATGTTTTAGAGACTTTCAAAGACATTCACGGAGGGTTTGAAGACGTTCAAGAAACTTTCGAATACGTTCAAGAGACTTTCGACGACATTCATAATACGTTTGATTACATTCATGAGGGATTCGAAGACGCTTGAGAGACTTTCAAAGACGTTCACGAGGGGTTCGAAGACGTTTAAGAGACTTTCGACGGCGTACATAATATGTTTGAAGACATTCATGTGGGGTTTGAAGACGCTTAAGAGACTTTTAAAGACATTCACGAGAGGTGCCAAGACATTCAGAAACTTTCGAAGACATTCAAGAGTTCTTTTACAATATTCATAATACGTTTGAAGACATCGATGAGAGGATCGACGATGTTTTAGAGACTTTCAAAGACATTCACGATGGGTTTGAAGGCGTTCGAGAAACTTTCGAATACGTTCGGGAGACTTTCGGCCACATTCATAATACGTTTGATGACATTCATGAGGGGTTCGAAGACGCTTGAGAGACTTTCAAAGACCTTCACGAGAGGTTCGAAGACGTTCAAGAGACTTTCGACGACATTCATGATACGTTTGAAGACATTCATGTGGGGTTCGAAGACGCTTAAGAGACTTTCAAATACATTCACGGGAGGTTTGAAGACGTTCAAGAGGCTTTCGAAGACGTTCAGAAATCTTCGACGTCATGCATAATACGATCTTCGACGACATCCATAAACCGAAGACATTCATGACGTTTGAGTTTGTAATGTATGACAGCGAATTGTTGTGAATGTATGACAGCGAAACTCAAACGTCATGAATGTCTTCGGTTTATGGATGTCGTCGAAGATCGTATTATGCATGACGTCGAAGATTTCTGAACGTCTTCGAAAGCCTCTTGAACGTCTTCAAACCTCCCGTGAATGTATTTGAAAGTCTCTTAAGCGTCTTCGAACCCCACATGAATGTCTTCAAACGTATCATGAATGTCGTCGAAAGTCTCTTGAACGTCTTCGAACCTCTCGTGAAGGTCTTTGAAAGTCTCTCAAGCGTCTTCGAACCCCTCATGAATGTCATCAAACGTATTATGAATGTGGCCGAAAGTCTCCCGAACGTATTCGAAAGTTTCTCGAACGCCTTCAAACCCATCGTGAATGTCTTTGAAAGTCTCTAAAACATCGTCGATCCTCTCATCGATGTCTTCAAACGTATTATGAATATTGTAAAAGAACTCTTGAATGTCTTCGAAAGTTTCTGAATGTCTTGGCACCTCTCGTGAATGTCTTTAAAAGTCTCTTAAGCGTCTTCAAACCCCACATGAATGTCTTCAAACATATTATGTACGCCGTCGAAAGTCTCTTAAACGTCTTCGAACCCCTCGTGAACGTCTTTGAAAGTCTCTCAAGCGTCTTCGAATCCCTCATGAATGTAATCAAACGTATTATGAATGTCGTCGAAAGTCTCTTGAACGTATTCGAAAGTTTCTTGAACGTCTTCAAACCCTCCGTGAATGTCTTTGAAAGTCTCTAAAACATCGTCAATTCTCTCACCGATGTCTTCAAACGTATTATGAATATTGTCAAAGAACTCATGAATGTCGTCGAAAGTCTCTTGAACGTCTTCGAACCTCTCGTGAAGGTCTTTGAAAGTCTCTCAAGCGTCTTCGAACCCATCATGAATGTCTTCAAACGTATTATGAATGTGGCCGAAAGTCTCTCGAATGTATTCGAAAGTTTCTCGAACGCCTTCAAACCCTTCGTGAATGTCTTCGAAAGTCTCTAAAACATCGTCGATCCTCTCATCGATGTCTTCAAACGTATTATGAATATTGTCAAAGAACTCTTGAATGTCTTCGAAAGTTTCTGAATGTCTTCGCACCTCTCGTGAATGTCTTTAAAAGTCTCTTAAGCGTCTTCGAACCCCTCGTGAACGTCTTTGAAAGTCTCTCAAGCGTCTTCGAATCCCTCATGAATGTAATCAAACGTATTATGAATGTCGTCGAAAGTCTCTTGAACGTATTCGAAAGTTTCTTGACCGTCTCCAAACCCTCCGTGAATGTCTTTGAAAGTCTCTAAAACATCGTCGATCCTCTCATCGATGTCTTCAAACGTATTATGAATATTGTCAAAGAACTCGTGAATGTCTTCGAAAGTTTCTGAATGTCTTCACACCTCTCGTGAATGTCTTTGAAAGTCTCTTAAGCATCTTCGAACCCCACATGAATGTCTTCAAACATATTATGTACGCCGTCGAAAGTCTCTTAAACGTCTTCGAACCCCTCGTAAACGTCTTTGAAAGTCTCTCAAGCGTCTTCGAATCCCTCATGAATGTAATCAAATGTATTATGAATGTCGTCGAAAGTCTCTTGAACGTATTCGAAAGTTTCTTGAACGTCTTCAAACCCCTCGTGAATGTCTTTGAAAGTCCCTAAAACGTCGTCGAACCCTCTCATCGATGTCTCAAACGTATCATGAATATCGTTAAAGATCTCTTGAATGTCTTCGAACGTCACTGAAGGTCTTCGCACCTCTCATGAATGTCTTCAAACTTCTCATGAACGTTTTCGAAAGTTTTTTGAATAACTCACGAACATCTTCAAACGTCTCATGATCGTCGTAGAAAGTCTCTTGAAACTCTTTGAAGGCCTCATGCACCTCTTCAAACGTCTTATGAATGTCGTCGAAAGTCTCTTGAATGTCTTCAAACGTATTACGAATGTCTTTGGACAAACCCCTCGTGAATGTCTTTGAAAGTCCCTAAAACGTCGTCGAACCCCCTCATCGATGTCTCAAACGTATCATGAATGTCGTTAAAGATCTCTTGAATGTCTTCGAACGTCACTGAAGATCTTCGCACCTCTCATGAATGTCTTCAAACTTCTTATGAACGTTTTCGAAAGTTTTTTGAATAACTCACGAACATCTTCAAACGTCTCATGATCGTCGTAGAAAGTCTCTTGAAACTCTTTGAAGGCCTCATGCACCTCTTCAAACGTCTTATGAATGTCGTCGAAAGTCTCTTGAATGTCTTCAAACGTATTACGAATGTCTTTGGACAAACCCCTCGTGAATGTCTTTGAAAGCCTCTCTTAAGCGTCTTCGAACCCCTCATGAATGTCTTCAAACGTATTATGAATGTCGTCGAAAGTCTCTTGAACGTATTCGAAAGTTTCTTGAACGTCTTCAATCCCCTTGTAAATGTCTTTTAAAGTCTCTTAAACGACTTCGAACCCCTCACCAATGACTTTAAACGTATTATAAATATCGTCACAGTTCTCTTGAACGTCTTCGAAAGTCTCCGAAGGTCTTCGCACCTCTCATGAATGTCTTCAAACGTCTTATGAACGTTTTCGAAAGTCTCTTGAATGTCTCACGAACATCTTCAAACGTCTCATGAACGTCGTAGAAAGGCTCTTGAAACTTTTTGAACCCCTCATGCGTGTCTTCAAACGCCTTATGAATGTTTTCGAACGTCTCTTAAATGGCTCCGAACATCGTATGAATGTCTTCGGAAGTCTCTGGAACGTTTCATGAACGACTATCGAAAATCTTCGAATGCCTCGCAAACTTCCAACAAACGGCTCACAAACGTCTAACGATCGTATACCGATGAATGTCTTCGATTATCATTGGGCGATTATATTAATTTATTTTCAATCAAATTCCATACAAAAAAAAGAGTTTCACATTCGAAAGTAATATTGTTTTCAGTTGCACAATCCGATAGCTGGTGATGCTGACATAACTAAGTACGGGGTGAGGAGAATAAAAAGTACATAATGTTACATTTATTTTATTTGCATGAATCTTTATGATTCAGCCACCAATTACATATTTCTGATGCGATCAATCATTAACCGTGAGAGGGTCGTTACATTAAGACTCAGCGATGGTTAGTAAAGAACGATCACTATTGCAGTCATAATGGTATTTACAAAATCGAGAGTACCTATTGAACAAAATGTCGAAACTTTTTTGAAGTCCATATTCGAGTCATCTTGAGAAAAGAATCCTGAATTGAGATAAAGTTCAGCACTTGTGAGTTTGCAGTCGGTGAATAATATAATGTCCTTTGCCATACATTATATTTTTTACCAGTCTGCACCGCACCAATTACATATTTTGGATTCTCTAGTTGGGAGGCAGCTTTTACGGTCTATGAATGTTTCGTTGTGCTTTGAAGCGATGGACAGTCGTATAGATCCCAAGAGCGAAAACCCACATTCAAGTATCGCCCACTTTCCAATGGTCGATGTAATGATAATTTATTGATCTCATCTAATATTATGTGGGGCATACGCCATTGTATCTTGAGTAATTCAACTTCTCCCTCTAGTAGTTGATGATGACTGAATGCACAATTATTGCCATCGCGTGAAGGTATTAGAATTAACTCATGACGAGCATTAATTTTCGTAGAAAATATATTTTATGTACAGCACTAGTTTTTCCAGTTCTGTCACAAACTATGATATGAAATCGGCGCTGTGATGTGATCGATACTATGATAGTGATTCATCATATGAAAAACACATGTGGTAATCAATAGTAAATACTTCATGATATTGATACATATCCTCTGCTACGTTCTTCGCATCAGTCTTTGCACACTCTCATCTTCTCTCTATAATTAGTTAAAAAAAACACTCCAAGTAGGCATTTACAGTGAATGGATGTGTTGCTTTCCAATTGGAGTTGATGATTTGAAGCCACTTATTAGTATCATTTGATAGTCGGATGGCGCAGTGCTTTATTGCTCCATAATCGATCTCATGTGATTGCAGTTTATCCGTTGATCTAAAGTAATGCCGACACCGGCGAAATAATAGATTGTTGTTTAATTCGTCTAGCACATATGACGATATAGTAATTGTGTTAACTTCATACACCGATGGCATATATATATTTTTTAATGGTTGTCTCTGTTCTGCGCTCACGAGGCTTGACAGGTTCTTTATCTATGTGATATGTCATACATTGTTATCTTCGGTATCTTGTATGTATAGCAAATTGATATGCTTTTCTTCTTTTTATGTTGAGCCATGCGTATCGGAGCAATGTCTTCTTCGGTGGTACACACATTAATGGATAAATTATTTTGAAGCAAATTTTTTTTTTAAATTTGACCTATAGTTATTGGGAATTCAATATTCGATAGATTCAATACCGTTGAATAATGCATGTAAGAAGATCCGTGGTCACTGTTTCGTTCAGCTGGGTATAAAGCTGTAACTGTGACCCATGCGAAACGTGCATTATCTCTTGATTGCACATTAATCGCAGCCCTCATAATCATTATTTCCCGTGGCAATGAGATATAACATTTAACGCGTATTGATTTATACTTATTTACATTTATTGTAAGATTACGTATCTTTTGTAAAGCTCAACCACTTCCACGTTGTTGAAATTCATCGAGCAGAACTTAAAGCATAGACCATCAGGCGTTCAAGTCGAGTTCTCGCCACATTAACTCATCACCGTTGTGTCCTGCACCCATGCATATAGAATGCCTGTACATGAAATACTTCAATCCTTCCAGATTCGGTATTTGGCCTATCAATGACTATTGATGTTTAGTTGATAATCGGTGGTGCTTAATTCGGCTTTGCGATTTTAGTACTTTGATGAACTCGACGATCTGTATCTCCCACACAGCAAAGTCGTCGATCGAACTTAAGAGCGTGGCTTGGTTGTGCAAGATTTCTTCTGATGGTTCATTGTTGTTCTCCATATTAACGAGTTGAAAAGTCTTGCCAGAGAGATATGTGAACTGACTGCTTCATTCAAAGTGTGGCCACTTTTGAGCGCTGCCGACGATTAAAAATGGTCTCCCATCAGAAAATATTTTTGTCGTTCCCTTCTAGCTCGGAAAATGTAATAGAATCACCTCCACCAGAGTTTTTCAATATCACGCTGATATCTTTTAACATGGAAAGCATGAAAAATAAATACACACGCAGAACGAGCCGATCGGGGTTCAACGGGAGCAAAAAATAAAAGTATTTTTGTGAGTATTCCAGACCGCGAGTGCATCTATGCTCAAACGGTGCATGCAGTGGGATCAGTGGTAGAAGCTTAAAAAAAAAATCTCCGACCATAGATCCACAAAGTTGATCGTTTTGTAATAAATACCTCGTTTTCGTATGTGTTTTGGATAGCCAAGACATTACTTGCGCGGAATGTTATTTTTTCAAAATGTTCCCTATGCTCGGAGGCTGGCATTGAACGTCGACGAAGAAAAAAAATTGTCTTTATAATATGGCTGATTTGGTAAAAACTGTATAGCCTCAAGTGTCACTTGAATAGGTTTGATGTTGCTCTGCGGAGAGCGCTATGATTCGTGACAGGCTGGACTTCATACATACTGGAACACGTGGCAATATATATTAAAAACTCGAAGATGCTCTTTATAATACGCGAGTTCAGTCTCCATGACCTAGACGCGGTTCTGTAGAGATCGCGAAGGTCAATGATTGGCGAGCCTGGCCAGCTTTCACCTCTATGAGTGCACACTTTTCTGGACAGCAGATGCCTACCCCTACAGGGATAGTTAAAGAAAAAAAACTTTCGTTTATCCCCTGGCCAGGATGCACTATCTTGCAAAGTTTTTTTCTACAATAAGCCCCCACCCTACTATAAGCCTATGAGGATCCAAAAATCGAAATCCGAAGAAGGATCGGAACAGCAGTTTTCGCCATTCCAGTCGTCAACCTCCGAGGTGTCCTTGTGGAAGAGTCGGAAAACGGAAAATCCGTTAAGAAAAATGTCGAACCAAATTGAAGTGATCGATCTCGTCGATGATGAGATGGAGGTTGTCGTGAATATCGCCCATGACGACGAAGTGGAAGTTGGGGTAGACGGAGACGTTATTCATATCGCCGATGATGACGATGATGAGTTTAACCATGGGGCTAATTTGTCCAGACTTGCATGATCTCAAGTGTCGGCATCAAGGCTTGACGTTGCACTCCTTGTATATATTATCATTCAGAGATGAAAAACTAAAGCCCTGTACAATGGAAATGCATTTTTTCCCCCCGGATCACTGTCTTCGTCACATGCTGTCGTAAAATTTTATGGGTTTTCAAGTGTGGACCTATGGAATGATGAGGCTCAAGTTGCACATGCGAAGCGATAGGGTATGACGGTCCCTGGCGCTCGACGTAAGAAAAAAAAGAGTCGTAAAATTTGAGACTTTCGGACGAGGTGGTTGAAACGTTGCCGTGTATAACAGCGTCTCGGACATGAGCCTCCGTCGAGATAGTTGAAAAAAAGAACATCTGGATAAATTCATGCACCTTTTCTTAGCCCTCTACGTGACTTCTTAAGAGACAACGTTACACACACCCACACACACACACACACACACACACTCACGCACGCACGCACGCACGCACGCACTCACGCACGCACGCACGCACGCACGCACGCACGCACGCACGCACGCACACACGCCTACCTCCCCACGACCGTAGCGCCACCTTGGCTTCCCTACACGCACGCACGCACACACGCCGACCTCCCCACGACCGTAGCGCCACCTTGGCTTCCCTACAAGCAGGCATGCACGCACGCCGACCTCCCCACGACCGTAGCGCCACCTTGGCTTCCCTACACGCACGCACGCACGCACACACGCCGACCTCCCCACGACCGCAGCGCCACCTTGGCTTTCCTACACGCATGCACGCACGCACGCACGCACGCACGCATGCACGCACGCATATACACACAAAATACCCATCAACCCCCCCCCCCCCAGTCGCAGCACGGACCACATGACCCCCCCCTCCACATAGGCCTCTCTGTGACGTCACACGCGCCCGGCGACCTCCCCACGACGGTGGCGCCACCTTGGCTTCACCACTTTTGACACACCACCTCCCCTTGAGTTAGAACCGGCCTAGCTCTTCTACTCTGCCCCGAAATCGTCTCCGATTTTATCCTACTTCCGGTCAGATTGGGTCGAGAAGTCTGACGATGCCGCAAGAACGACGCTAGGAGTTTTGTTTATTCAACAAAGATAAAATCGGTGCTCGGTACGGTTCTCGGGGCCTCGATCGGACATTCCCGATATTATTGCCGCGAATTCGTCTCTGACTTTATCCTACTTCCGGTCAGATTGGGTCGAGAAGTCTAACGATGCCGCGAGAACGACGCTAGGAGCTTTGGTTATTTAACAAAGATAGAATCGGTGCTCGGAATGGTTCTCGGAGCCTTGATCGGATATCCCGACATTACTGCGCCGAATTCGTCTCCGATTGAATCCTACCTCTGGTCAGATTGGGTCGAGAAGTCTGACGATGCAGCGAGAACAACGCCAGAAGGTTTGTTTATTTATCAAAGATACAATCGGTGCTCGGAATGGATCCCAGGGCCTCGATCGGACATTCCCGATATTACTGCCCCGAAACCGTCTCCGATTTTTTCCTACTTCCGGTCGGATTGGGTCGAGAAGTCTGACGATGCCGCGAGAACGACGCTAGGAGGTTTGTTTATTTAACAAAGGTAAAATCGGTGCTCGGAATGGTTCCCGGAGCCTCGATCGGACATTCCCGATATTAATGCCCAGAATTCGTCTCCGATTTTATGCTACTTCCGGTCAGATTGGGTCGAGAAGTCTGACAATGCCGCGCGAACGACGCTAGGAAATTTGTTTATTTAACAAAAATAAAATCGGTGCTCGGAATGGTTCCCGGGGCCTCGATCGGACATTCCCGATATTACTGCCCCCAAATCGTCTCCGACTTTATCTTACATCCGGTCAGAATCGATAAGGAAGTCAGACGATACCGCGAGAACGACAGAACGGGCATTGTTTATTTAACAAAGATAAAATCGGTGCTCGGAATGGTTCCCGGGGCCTCGATCGGACATTCCCGATTTTACTGCCCCGAATCCGTCTCCGATTTTATCCTACTTCCGGTCAGAATGGGTCGAGAAGTCTGATGATGCCGCGAGAACGACGCTAGGAGGTTTGTTTATTTAACAAAGATAAAATTGGTGCTCGGAATGGTTCCCGGGGCCTCGATTGGACATTCCCGACATTACTGCCCCGAATTCGTCTGCGATTTTATCCTACTTTCGGTCAGATTGGGTCGAGAAGTCTGACGATGCCGCGAGAACGACGCTAGGAGTTTTGTTTATTTAACAAAAATAAAAGCGGTGCTCGGAACGGTTCCCGGGCCTTGATTGGACATTCCCGATATTACTGCCCCGAATTCGTCTCCGATTTCATCCTACTTCCGGTCAGATTGGTTCGAGAAGTCTGACGATGCAGCGAGAACAACGCTAGAAGCTTTGTTTATTTAACAAAGATACAATCGGTGCCGGAATGGTTCCCGGGGCCTCGACCGGAAATTCCCGATATGACTGCCCCGAAACCGTCTCCGATTTTATTCTACTTCCGGTCGGATTGGGTCGAGAAGTCTGACCATGCCGCGAGAACGACGCTAGGAGGTGTGTTTATTCAACAAAGATAAAATCGGTGTTCGGAATGGTTCCCGGGGCCTCGATCGGCCATTCCCGATATTACTGCCCCCAATTCGTCTCCGATATTATCTTACTTCCGGTCAGAATGGATAAGGAAGTCTCACGATGCGACGAGAACGACGGAAGGATCATTGTTTATTTAAGAAATATAAAATCGGTGCTCGGAATGGTTCCCGGGGCCTCGATCGGACACTTCCGATATTACTGCCCCGAATTCGTCTCCGATTTTATCCTGCTTCCGGTCAGATTGGGTCGAAAAGTCTGACGATGCCGCGAGAACGACGCTAGGAGGTATGTTTATTTAACAAAGATAAAATCGGTGGTCGGAATGGTTCCCGGGGCCTCCATCGGAGATTCCCGATATTACTGCCCCGAATCCGTCTCCGATTTTATCCTACTTCCGGTCAGATTGGGTCGAGAAGTCTGACGATGCCGCGAGAACGACGCTAGGAGGTTTGTTCATTTAACAAAGATAAAATCGGTGCTCGGAATGGTTCCCGGGGACTCGATCGGACATTTCCGATGATACTGCCCCGAATTCGTCTCCGATTTTATCCTACTTCCCGTCAGATTGAGTCGAGAAATCTGACGATGCCGCGAGAACGACACTAGGAGGTTTGTTTATTTAACAAAGGTAAAATCGGTGCTCGGAATGGTTCCCGGGGCCTCGATCGGACATTCCCGACATTACTGCACCGAATTCGTCGGCGATTTTATCCTACTTTCGGTCAGATTGGGTCGAGAAGTCAGACGATGCCGCGAGAACGAGGCTAGGAGTTTTGTTTATGTAACAAAGATAAACTCGGTGCTCGGAATGGTTCCCGGAGCCTTGATGGGACATTCCCGACATTACTGCCCCGAATTCGTCTCCGATTTCATCCTACTTCCGGTCAGATTGGTTCGAGAAGTCTGACGATGCAGCGAGAACAACGCTAGAAGCTTTGTTTATTTAACAAAGATTCAATCGGTGCTCGGAATGGTTCCCGAGGCCTCGACCGGACATTCCCGATATTACTGCCCCGAAACCGTCTCCGATTTTATTCTACTACCGGTCGGATTGGGTCGAGAAGTCTGACCATGCCGGGAGAACGACGCTAGGAGGTGTGTTTATTCAACAAAGATAAAATAGGTGTTCGGAATGGTTCCCGGGGCCTCGATCGGCCATTCCCGATATTATTGCCCCGAATTCGTCTCTGACTTTATCCTACTTCCGGTCAGATTGGGTCGAGAAGTCTAACGATGCCGCGAGAACGACGCTAGGAGCTTTGGTTATTGAACAAAGATAGAATCGGTGCTCGGAATGGTTCTCGGAGCCTTGATCGGATATCCCGACATTACAGCGCCGAATTCGTCTCCGATTTAATCCTACCTCTGGTCAGATTGGGTCGAGAAGTCTGACGATGCAGCGAGAACAACGCCAGAAGGTTTGTTTATTTATCAAAGATACAATCGGTGCTCGGAATGGATCCCAGGGCCTCGATCGGACATTCCCGATATTACTGCCCCGAAACCGTCTCCGATTTTATCCTACTTCCGGTCGGATTGGGTCGAGAAGTCTGACGATGCCGCGAGAACGACGCTAGGAGGTTTGTTTATTTAACAAAGATAAAATCGGTGCTCGGAATGGTTCCCGGAGCCTCGATCGGACATTCCCGATATTAATGCCCAGAATTCGTCTCCGATTTTATGCTACTTCCGGTCAGATTGGGTCGAGAAGTCTGACAATGCCGCGCGAACGACGCTAGGAAATTTGTTTATTTAACAAAAATAAAATCGGTGCTCGGAATGGTTCCCGGGGCCTCGATCGGACATTCCCGATATTACTGCCCCCAAATCGTCTCCGACTTTATCTTACATCCGGTCAGAATCGATAAGGAAGTCAGACGATACCGCGAGAACGACAGAACGGGCATTGTTTATTTAACAAAGATAAAATCGGTGCTCGGAATGGTTCCCGGGGCCTCGATCGGACATTCCCGATTTTACTGCCCCGAATCCGTCTCCGATTTTATCCTACTTCCGGTCAGAATGGGTCGAGAAGTCTGACGATGCCGCGAGAACGACGCTAGGAGGTTTGTTTATTTAACAAAGATAAAATTGGTGCTCGGAATGGTTCCCGGGGCCTCGATTGGACATTCCCGACATTACTGCCCCGAATTCGTCTGCGATTTTATCCTACTTTCGGTCAGATTGGGTCGAGAAGTCTGACGATGCCGCGAGAACGACGCTAGGAGTTTTGTTTATTTAACAAAAATAAAAGCGGTGCTCGGAACGGTTCCCGGGCCTTGATTGGACATTCCCGATATTACTGCCCCGAATTCGTCTCCGATTTTATCCTACTTCCGGTCAGATTGGGTCGAGGAGTCTATCGATGCCGCGAGAACGACGCTAGGAGCTTTGTTTATTTAACAAAGATAAACTCGGTGCTCGGAATGGTTCCCGGAGCCTTGATCGGACATTCCCTACATTACTGCCCCGAATTCGTCTCCGATTTCATCCTACTTCCGGTCAGATTGGTTCGAGAAGTCTGACGATGCAGCGAGAACAACGCTAGAAGCTTTGTTTATTTAACAAAGATACAATCGGTGCCGGAATGGTTCCCGGGGCCTCGACCGGAAATTCCCGATATTACTGCCCCGAAACCGTCTCCGATTTTATTCTACTTCCGGTCGGATTGGGTCGAGAAGTCTGACCATGCCGCGAGAACGACGCTAGGAGGTGTGTTTATTCAACAAAGATAAAATCGGTGTTCGGAATGGTTCCCGGGGCCTCGATCGGCCATTCCCGATATTACTGCCCCCAATTCGTCTCCGATATTATCTTACTTCCGGTCAGAATGGATAAGGAAGTCTCACGATGCGACGAGAACGACGGAAGGATCATTGTTTATTTAAGAAATATAAAATCGGTGCTCGGAATGGTTCCCGGGGCCTCGATCGGACACTTCCGATATTACTGCCCCGAATTCGTCTCCGATTTTATCCTGCTTCCGGTCAGATTGGGTCGAAAAGTCTGACGATGCCGCGAGAACGACGGTAGGAGGTATGTTTATTTAACAAAGATAAAATCGGTGGTCGGAATGGTTCCCGGGGCCTCCATCGGAGATTCCCGATATTACTGCTCCGAATCCGTCTCCGATTTTATCCTACTTCCGGTCAGATTGGGTCGAGAAGTCTGACGATGCCGCGAGAACGACGCTAGGAGGTTTGTTCATTTAACAAAGATAAAATCGGTGCTCGGAATGGTTCCCGGGGACTCGATCGGACATTTCCGATATTACTGCCCCGAATTCGTCTCCGATTTTATCCTACTTCCCGTCAGATTGAGTCGAGAAATCTGACGATGCCGCGAGAACGACGCTAGGAAGTTTGTTTATTTAACAAAGGTAAAATCGGTGCTCGGAATGGTTCCCGGGGCCTCGATCGGACATTCCCGACATTACTGCACCGAATTCGTCGGCGATTTTATCCTACTTTCGGTCAGATTGGGTCGAGAAGTCAGACGATGCCGCGAGAACGAGGCTAGGAGTTTTGTTTATGTAACAAAGATAAACTCGGTGCTCGGAATGGTTCCCGGAGCCTTGATGGGACATTCCCGACATTACTGCCCCGAATTCGTCTCCGATTTCATCCTACTTCCGGTCAGATTGGTTCGAGAAGTCTGACGATGCAGCGAGAACAACGCTAGAAGCTTTGTTTATTTAACAAAGATTCAATCGGTGCTCGGAATGGTTCCCGAGGCCTCGACCGGACATTCCCGATATTACTGCCCCGAAACCGTCTCCGATTTTATACTACTACCGGTCGGATTGGGTCGAGAAGTCTGACCATGCCGCGAGAACGACGCTAGGAGGTGTGTTTATTCAACAAAGATAAAATCGGTGTTCGGAATGGTTCCCGGGGCCTCGATCGGCCATTCCCGATATTACTGCCCCCAATTCGTCTCCGATTTTATCTTACTTCCGGTCAGAATGGATAAGGAAGTCTCACGATGCGACGAGAACGACGGAAGGAGCATTGTTTATTTAACAAATATAAAATCGGTGCTCGGAATGGTTCCCGGGGCCTCGATCAGACACTTCCGATATTACTGCCCCGAATTCGTCTCCGATTTTATCCTGCTTCCGGTCAGATTGGGTCGAGAAGTCTGACGATGCCGCGAGAACGACGCTAGGAGGTATGTTTATTTAACAAAGATAAAATCGGTGGTCGGAATGGTTCCCGGGGCCTCCATCGGAGATTCCCGATATTACTGCCCCGAATCCGTCTGCGATTTTATCCTACTTCCGGTCGGATTGGGTCGAGAAGTCTGACGATGCCGCGAGAACGACGCTAGGAGGTTTGTTCATTTAACAAAGATAAAATCGGTGCTCGGAATGGTTCCCGGGGACTCGATCGGACATTTCCGATATTACTGCCCCGAATTCGTCTCCGATTTTATCCTACTTTCCGTCAGATTGGGTCGAGAAATCTGACGATGCCGCGAGAACGACGCTAGGAGGTTTGTTTATTTAACAAAGGAAAAATCGGTGCTCGGAATGGTTCCCGGGGCCTCGATCGGACATTCCCGACATTACTGCACCGAATTCGTCGGCGATTTTATTCTACTTTCGGTCAGATTGGGTCGAGAAGTCTGACGATGCCGCGAGAACGAGGCTAAGAGTTTTGTTTATGTAACAAAGATAAAATCGGTGCTCGGAACGGTTCCCGGGGCCTCGATCGGACATTCCCGATATTACTGCCCCGAATTCGTCTCCGATTTTATCCTACTTCCGGTCAGATTGGGTCGAGAAGTCTGACGATGCCGCGAGAACGACGCTAGGAGGTTTGTTTATTTAACAAAGATAAAATCGGTGCTCGGAATGGTTCACGGGGCCTCGAATGGATATTCCCGACATTACTGCCCCGAATTCGTCTGCGATTTTATCCTACTTTCGGTCAGATTGGGTAGAGAAGTCTGACGATGCCGCGAGAACGCCGCGCGGAGTTTTGTTTATTTAACAAAGATAAAATCGGTGCTCGGAACGGTTCCCGGGGCCTCGATCGGACATTCCCGCTATTACTGCCCCGAATTCGTCTCCGATTTTATCCTACTTCCGGTCAGATTGGGTCGAGAAGTCTAACGAGGCCGCGAGAACGCCGCTAGGAGCGTTGTTTATATAACAAAGATAAACCCGGTGCTCGAAATGGGTCTCGGAGGCTTGATCGGACATTCCCGACATTACTGCCCCGAATTCGTCTCCGATTTCATCCTACTTTCGGTCAGATTGGTTCGAGGAGTCTGACGATGTAGCGAGAACAACGCTAGAAGCTTTGTTTATTTAACAAAGATACAATCGGTGCTCGGAATGGTTCCCGGGGCCTCGAGCGGACATTCCCGATATTACTGCCCCGAAACCGTCTGCGATTTTATCCTACTTCCGGTCGGATTGGGTGGAGAAGTCTGACGATGCCGCGAGAACGACGCTAGGAGGTTTGTTTATTCAACAAAGATAAAATCGGTGCTCGGAATGGGTCCCGGGGCCTCGATCGGCCATTCCCGATATTACTGCACCCAATTCGTCTCCGATTTTATATTACTTCCGGTCAGAATGGATAAGGAAGTCTCACGATGCCGCGAGAACGACGGAAGGAGCATTGTTTATTTAACAAATATAAAATCGGTGCTCGGAATGGTTCCCGGGGCCTTGATCGGACACTTCCGATATTACTGCCCCGAATTCGTATCCGATTTTATCCTGCTTCCGGTCAGATTGGGTCGAGAAGTCTGACGATGCCGCGAGAAGGACGCTAGGAAGTTTGTTTATTTAACAAAGATAAAATCGGTGCTCGGAATGGTTCCCGGGGCCTCCATCGGAGATTCCCGATATTACTGCACCCAATTCGTCTCCGATTTTATATTACTTCCGGTCAGAATGGATAAGGAAGTCTCACGATGCCGCGAGAACGACGGAAGGAGCATTGTTTATTTAACAAATATAAAATCGGTGCTCGGAATGGTTCCCGGGGCCTCGATCGGACACTTCCGATATTACTGCCCCGAATTCGTCTCCGATTTTATCCTGCTTCCGGTCAGATTGGGTCGAGAAGTCTGACGATCCCGCGAGAAGGACGCTGGGAGGTTTGTTTATTTAACAAAGATAAAATCGGTGCTCGGAATGGTTCCCGGGGCCTCCATCGGAGATTCCAGATATTACTGCCCCGAATCCGTCTCCGATTTTATCCTACTTCCGGTCGGATTGGGTCGAGAAGTCTGACGATGCCGCGAGAACGACGCTAGGAGGTTTGTTTATTTAACAAACATAAAATCGGTGCTCGGAATGGTTCTCGGAGCCTCGATCGGACATTCCCGACATTACTGCACCGAATTCGTCGGCGATTTTATCCTACTTTCGGTCAGATTGGGTCGAGAAGTCTGACGATGCCGCGAGAACGAGGCTAGGAGTTTTGTTTATGTAACAAAGATAAAATCGGTGCTCGGAACGGTTCCCGGGGCCTCGATCGGACATTCCCGATATTACTGCCCCGAATTCGTCTCCGATTTTATCCTACTTCCGGTCAGATTGGGTCGAGAAGTCTGACGATGCCGCGAGAACGACGCTAGGAGGTTTGTTTATTTAACAAAGATATAATCGGTGCTCGGAATGGTTCCCGGGGCCTCGATTGGATATTCCCGACATTACTGCGCCGAATTCGTCTGCTATTTTATCCTACTTACGGTCAGATTGGGTCGAGAAGTCTGACGATGCCGCGAGAACGACGCGCGGAGTTTTGTTTATTTAACAAAGATAAAATCGGTGCTCGGAACGGTTCCCGGGGCCTCGATCGGACATTCCCGCTATTACTGCCCCGAATTCGTCTCCGATTTTATCCTACTTCCGGTCAGATTGGGTCGAGAAGTCTAACGAGGCCGCGAGAACGCCGCTAGGAGCTTTGTTTATTTAACAAAGATAAACCCGGTGCTCGAAATGGGTCTCGGAGCCTTGATCGGACATTCCCGACATAACTGCCCCGAATTCGTCTCCGATTTCATCCTACTTTCGGTCTGATTGGTTCGAGGAGTCTGACGATGTAGCGAGAACAACGCTAGAAGCTTTGTTTATTTAACAAAGATACAATCGGTGCTCGGAATGGTTCCCGGGGCCTCGACCGGACATTCCCGATATTACTGCCCCGAAACCGTCTGCAATTTTATCCTACTTCCGGTCGGATTGGGTGGAGAAGTCTGACGATGCCGCGAGAACGACGCTAGGAGGTTTGTTTATTCAACAAAGATAAAATCGGTGCTCGGAATGGGTCCCGGGGCCTCGATCGGCCATTCCCGATATTACTGCACCCAATTCGTCTCCGATTTTATATTACTTCCGGTCAGAATGGATAAGGAAGTCTCACGATGCCGCGAGACCGACGGAAGGAGCATTGATTATTTAACAAATATAAAATCGGTGCCCGGAATGGTTCCCGGGGCCTCGATCGAACATTCCCGATATTACTGGCCCGAATTCGTCTCCGATTTTATCCTACTTCCGGTCAGATTGGATCGAGAAGTCTAACGATGCCGCGAGAACGACGCTAGGAGCTTTGTTTATTTAACGAAGATAAACTCGGTGCTCGGAATGGTTCTCGGAGCCTTGATCGGACACTCCCGACATTACTGCCCCGAATTCGTCAACGATTTCATCCTACTTCCGGTCAGATTGGTTCGAGAAGTCTGACGATGGAGCGAGAACATCGCTAGAAGCTTTATTTATTTAACAAAGATACAATCGGTGCTCGGAATGGTTCCCGGGGCCTCGACCGGACATTCCCGATATTACTGTCCCGAAACCGTCTCCGATTTTATTCTACTTACGGTCGGATTGGGTCGAGAAGTCTGACCATGCCGCGAGAACGACGCGAGGAGGTGTTTTTATTCAACAAAGATCAAATCGGTGTTGGGAATGGTTCCCGGGGCCTCGATCGGCCATTCCCGATAATACTGCCCCCAATTCGTCTCCGATTTTATCTTACTTCCGGTCAAAACGGATAAGGAAGTCTCACGATGCGACGAGAACGACGAAAGGAGCATTGTTTATTTAACAAATATAAAATCGGTGCTCGGAATGGTTCCCGGGGCCTCGATCGGACACTTCCGATATTACTGGCCCGAATCCGTCTCCCATTCTATTCTTCTTCCGGTCTGATTGGGTCGAGAAGTCTGACGATGCCGCGAGAACGACGCTAGGAGGTTTGTTTATTTAACAAAGATTAAATCGGTGCTCGGAATGGTTCCCGGGGCCTCGATCGAACATTTCCGTTATTACTGCCCCGAATTCGTGTCCGATTTTATCCTACTTCCGGTCAGATTGGGTCGAGAAGTCTGACGATGCCGCGAGAACGACGCTAGGAGGTTTGTTTATTTAACAAAGATAAAATCGGTGCTCGGATTGGATCCCGGGGCCTAGATCGGACATTCCCGATATTACTGCCCCGAATTCGTCTCTGATTTTATCCTACTTCCGGTCAGATTGGGTCGAGAAGTCTGACGGTGCCGCGAGAACGACGCTGGGAGGTTTGTTTATTTAACAAAGTCAAAATCGGTGCTCGGAATCGTTCCCGGCCGGACATTCCCGATATTACTGCCCCCATTTCGTCTCCGATTTTTAGGTTACTTCCGGTCAGAATGAGTCGAGAAGTCTGACGATGCCGCGAGAACGACGCTAGGAGGTTTGTTTATTTAACAAAGATAAAATCGGTGCTCGGAATGGTTCCCGGGGCCTCGATCGGACATTCCCGACATTACGGCACCGAATTCGTCTGCGATTTCATAATACCTTCGGTCAGATTGGGTCAAGAAGTCCGACGATGCCGCGAGAACGACGCTAGGAGTTTTGTTTATGTAACAAAGATAAAATCCGTGCTCGGAACGGTTCCCGGGGCCTCGATCGGACATTCCCGATATTACTGCCCCGAATTCGTCTCCGATTTTATCCTACTTCCGGTCAGATTGGGACGAGAAGTCTGACGATGCCGCGAGAACGACGCTGGGAGGTTTGTCTATTTAACAAAGATAAAATCGGTGCTCGGAATCGTTCCCTGGGCCTTCATCGGATATTCCCGATATTACTGCCCCCATTTCGTCTCCGATTTTATCTTACTTCCGGTCAGAATGGATGAGGAAGTCTGACGATGCCGCGAGAACGACAGAAGGAGCATTGTTTATTTAACAAAGATAAAATCGGTGCTCGGAATAGTTCCCGGGTCCTCGATCGGGCATTCCCGATATTACTGCCCCGAATCCGTCTCCGATTTTATCCTACTTCCGGTCGGATAGGGTCGAGGAGTCTGACGATGCCGCGAGAACGACGCTAGGAGGTTTGTTTATTTAACAAAGATAAAATCGGTGCTCGGAATGGTTCCCGGGGCCTCGATCGAACATTTCCGATATTACTGCCCTGAATTCTTCTCCGATTTTATCCTACTTCCGGTCAGATTGGGTCGAGAAGTCTGACGATGCCGCGAGAACGACGCTAGGAGGATTGTTCATTTTCACAAAGATAAAATCGGTGATCGGAATTGTTCCCGGGGCCTCGATCGGCCATTTCCGATATGACTGCCCCAAATTCGTCTCCGATCTTATCCTACTTCCGGTCAGATTGGGTCGAGAAGTCTGACGATGCCGCGAGAACGACGCTAGGCGGTTTGTTTATTTAACAAACATATAATCGGTGCTCGGAATGGTTCCCGGGGCCTCGATCGGACATTCCCGACATTACTGCCCCCTATTTGTCTCCGATTATATCTTACTTCCGGTCAGAATGGATAAGGAAGTCTGACAATGCCGCGAGAACGCCGCTAGGAGCTTTGTTTATTTAACAAACATATACTCGGTGCTCGAAATGGTTCCCGGGGACTCGACCGGACATTCCCGATATTACTGCCCCGATTTCGTCTCCGATTTTATCCTACTTCCCGTCAGATTGGGTCGAGAAGTCTGATGATGCCGCGAGAACGACGCTAGGACGTTTGTTTATTTAACAAAGGTAAACCGGTGCTCGGAATGGTTCCCGGGGCCTCGATCGGACATTCCCGACATTACGGCACCGAATTCGTCTGCGATTTTATCATACCTTCGGTCAGATTGGGTCAAGAAGTGCGACGATGCCGCGAGAACGACGCTAGGGGTTTTGTTTAATTAACAAAGATAAAATCGGTGCTCGGATTGGTTCCCGGGGCCTAGATCGGACATTCCCGATATTACTGCCCCGAATTCGTCTCCGATTTTATCCTACTGCCGGTCAGATTGGGTTGTGAAGTCTGACGATGCCGCGAGAACGACGCTGGGAGGTTTGTTTATGTAACAAAGTCAAAATCGGTGCTCGGAATCGTTCCCGGGGCCTAGATCGGACATTCCCGATATTACTGCCCCCATTTCGTCTCCGATTTTTATGTTACTTCCGGTCAGAATGGGTCGAGAAGTCTGACGATGCCGCGAGAACGACGGTAGGAGGTTTGTTTGTTTAACAAAGATAAAATCGGTGCTCGGAATCGTTCCCTGGGCCTTGATCGGATATACCCGATATTACTGCCCCCATTTCGTCTCCGATTTTATCTTACTTCCGGTCAGAATGGATAAGGAAGTCTGACGATGCCGCGAGAACGACAGAAGGAGCATTGTTTATTTAACATAGATAAAATCGGTGCTCGGAATGGTTCCCGGAGCCTCGATCGGACATTCCCGATATTACTGGCCCGAATCCGTCTCCGATTCTATTCTTCTTCCGGTCTGATTGGGTCGATAAGTCTGACGATGCCGCGAGAACGACGCTAGGAGGTTTGTTTATTTAACAAAGATAAAATCTGTGCTCTGAATGGTTCCCGGGGCCTCGATTGGATATTCCCGACATTACTGCCCCGAATTTGTCTGCGATTTTATCCTACTTCCGGTCAGATTGGGTCGAGAAGTCTGACGATGCCGCGAGAACGACGCTGGGAGGTTTGTCTATTTAACAAAGATAAAATCGGTGCTCGGAATCGTTCCCTGGGCCTTGATCGGATATTCCCGATATTACTGCCCCCATTTCGTCTCCGATTTTATCTTACTTCCGGTCAGAATGGATGAGGAAGTCTGACGATGCCGCGAGAACGACAGAAGGAGCATTGTTTATTTAACAAAGATAAAATCGGTGCTCGGAATAGTTCCCGGGTCCTCGATCGGGCATTCCCGATATTACGGCCCCGAATCCGTCTCCGATTTTATCCTACTTCCGGTCGGATAGGGTCGAGGAGTCTGACGATGCCGCGAGAACGACGCTAGGAGGTTTGTTTATTTAACAAAGATAAAATCGGTGCTCGGAATGGTTCCCGGGGCCTCGATCGAACATTTCCGATATTACTGCCCTGAATTCTTCTCCGATTTTATCCTACTTCCGGTCAGATTGGGTCGAGAAGTCTGACGATGCCGCGAGAACGACGCTAGGAGGATTGTTCATTTTCACAAAGATAAAATCGGTGCTCGGAATTGTTCCCGGGGCCTCGATCGGCCATTTCCGATATGACTGCCCCAAATTCGTCTCCGATCTTATCCTACTTCCGGTCAGATTGGGTCGAGAAGTCTGACGATGCCGCGAGAACGACGCTAGGCGGTTTGTTTATTTAACAAACATATAATCGGTGCTCGGAATGGTTCCCGGGGCCTCGATCGGACATTCCCGACATTACTGCCCCCTATTTGTCTCCGATTATATCTTACTTCCGGTCAGAATGGATAAGGAAGTCTGACAATGCCGCGAGAACGCCGCTAGGAGCTTTGTTTATTTAACAAACATAAACTCGGTGCTCGGAATGGTTCCCGGAGCCTCGACCGGACATTCCCGATATTACTGCCCCGATTTCGTCTCCGATTTTATCCTACTTCCCGTCAGATTGGGTCGAGAAGTCTGATGATGCCGCGAGAACGACGCTAGGACGTTTGTTTATTTAACAAAGGTAAACCGGTGCTCGGAATGGTTCCCGGGGCCTCGATCGGACATTCCCGACATTACGGCACCGAATTCGTCTGCGATTTTATCATACCTTCGGTCAGATTGGGTCAAGAAGTGCGACGATGCCGCGAGAACGACGCTAGGGGTTTTGTTTATTTAACAAAGATGAAATCGGTGCTCGGATTGGTTCCCGGGGCCTAGATCGGACATTCCCGATATTACTGCCCCGAATTCGTCTCCGATTTTATCCTACTTCCCGTCAGATTGGGTCGAGAAATCTGACGATGCCGCGAGAACGACGCTAGGAGGTTTGTTTATTTAACAACGGAAAAATCGGTGCTCGGAATGGTTCCCGGGGCCTCGATCGGACATTCCCGACATTACTGCACCGAATTCGTCGGCGATTTTATTCTACTTTCGATCAGATTGGGTCGAGAAGTCTGCCGATGCCGCGAGAACGAGGCTAGGAGTTTTGTTTATGTAACAAAGATAAAATCGGTGCTCGGAACGGTTCCCGGGGCCTCGATCGGACATTCCCGATATTACTGCCCCGAATTCGTCTCCGATTTTATCCTACTTCCGGTCAGATTGGGTCGAGAAGTCTGACGATGCCGCGAGAACGACGCTAGGAGTATTGTTTATTTAACAAAGATAAAATCGGTGCTCGGAACGGTTCCCGGGGCCTCGATCGGACATTCCCGCTATTACTGCCCCGAATTCGTCTCCGATTTTATCCTACTTCCAGTCAGAATGGGTCGAGAAGTCTAACGAGGCCGCGAGAACGCCGCTAGGAGCGTTGTTTATTTAACAAAGATAAACCCGGTGCTCGAAATGGATCTCGGAGCCTTGATCGGACATTCCCGACATTACTGCCCCGAATTCGTCTCCGATTTCATCCTACTTTCGGTCAGATTGGTTCGAGGAGTCTGACGATGTAGCGAGAACAACGCTAGAAGCTTTGTTTATTTAACAAAGATACAATCGGTGCTCGGAATGGTTCCCGGGGCCTCGACCGGACATTCCCGATATTACTGCCCCGAAACCGTCTGCGATTTTATCCTACTTCCGGTCGGATTGGGTGGAGAAGTCTGACGATGCCGCGAGAACGACGCTAGGAGGTTTGTTTATTCAACAAAGATAAAATCGGTGCTCGGAATGGGTCCCGGGGCCTCGATCGGCCATTCCCGATATTACTGCACCCAATTCGTCTCCGATTTTATATTACTTCCGGTCAGAATGGATAAGGAAGTCTCACGATGCCGCGAGAACGACGGAAGGAGCATTGTTTATTTAACAAATATGAAATCGGTGCTCGGAATGGTTCCCGGGGCCTCGATCGGACACTTCCGATATTACTGCCCCGAATTCGTATCCGATTTTATCCTGCTTCCGGTCAGATTGGGTCGAGAAGTCTGACGATGCCGCGAGAAGGACGCTAGGAGGTTTGTTTATTTAACAAAGATAACATCGGTGCTCGGAATGGTTCCCGGGGCCTCCATCGGATATTCCCGATATTACTGCACCCAATTCGTCTCCCATTTTATATTACTTCCGGTCAGAATGGATAAGGAAGTCTCACGATGCCGCGAGAACGACGGAAAGAGCATTGTTTGTTTCACAAATATAAAATCGGTGCTCGGAATGGTTCCCGGGGCCTCGATCGGACACTTCCGATATTACTGCCCCGAATTCGTATCCGATTTTATCCTGCTTCCGGTCAGATTGGGTCGAGAAGTCTGACGATCCCGCGAGAAGGACGCTGGGAGGTTTGTTTATTTAACAAAGATAAAATCGGTGCTCGGAATGGTTCCCGGGGCCTCCATCGGAGATTCCCGATATTACTGCACCCAATTCGTCTCCGATTTTATATTACTTCCGGTCAGAATGGATAAGGAAGTCTCACGATGCCGCGAGAACGACGGAAGGAGCATTGTTTATTTAACAAATATAAAATCGGTGCTCGGAATGGTTCCCGGGGCCTCGATCGGACACTTCCGATATTACTGCCCCGAATTCGTCTCCGATTTTATCCTGCGTCCGGTCAGATTGGGTCGAGAAGTCTGACGATCCCGCGAGAAGGACGCTGGGAGGTTTGTTTATTTAACAAAGATAAAATCGGTGCTCGGAATGGTTCCCGGGGCCTCCATCGGAGATTCCAGATATTACTGCCCCGAATCCGTTTCCGATTTTATCCTACTTCCGGTCGGATTGGGTCGAGAAGTCTGACGATGCCGCGAGAACGACGCGCGGAGTTTTGTTTATTTAACAACGATAAAATCGGTGCTCGGAACGGTTCCCGGGGCCTCGATCGGACATTCCCGCTATTACTGCCCCGAATTCGTCGGCGATTTTATCCTACTTTCGGTCAGATTGGGTCGAGAAGTCTGACGATGCCGCGAGAACGACGCTAGGAGGTTTGTTTATTTAACAAAGATAAAATCGGTGCTCGGAATGGTTCCCGGGGCCTCGATTGGATATTCCCGACATTACTGCCCCGAATTCGTCTGCGATTTTATCCTACTTTCGGTCAGATTGGGTCGAGAAGTCTGACGATGCCGCGAGAACGACGCGCGGAGTTTTGTTTATTTAACAACGATAAAATCGGTGCTCGGAACGGTTCCCGGGGCCTCGATCGGACATTCCCGCTATTACTGCCCCGAATTCGTCTCCGATTTTATCCTACTTCCGGTCAGATTGGGTCGAGAAGTCTAACGAGGCCGCGAGAACGCCGCTAGGAGCTTTGTTTATTTAACAAAGATACACCCGGTGCTCGAAATGGGTCTCGGAGCCTTGATCGGACATTCCCGACATAACTGCCCCGAATTCGTCTCCGATTTCATCCTACTTTCGGTCAGATTGGTTCGAGGAGTCTGACGATGTAGCGAGAACAACGCTAGAAGCTTTGTTTATTTAACAAAGATACAATCGGTGCTCGGAATGGTTCCCGGGGCCTCGACCGGACATTCCCGATATTACTGCCCCGAAACCGTCTGCAATTTTATCCTACTTCCGGTCGGATTGGGTGGAGAAGTCTGACGATGCCGCGAGAACGACGCTAGGAGGTTTGTTTATTCAACAAAGATAAAATCGGCTCTCGGAATGGTTCTCGGAGCCTTGATCGGACACTCCCGACATTACTGCCCCGAATTCGTCTCCGATTTCATCCTACTTCCGGTCAGATTGGTTCGAGAAGTCTGACGATGGAGCGAGAACAACGCTAGAAGCTTTGTTTATTTAACAAAGATACAATCGGTGCTCGGAATGGTTCCCGGGGCCTCGACCGGACATTCCCGATATTACTGCCCCGAAACCGTCTCCGATTTTATTCTACGTACGGTCGGATTGGGTCGAGAAGTCTTACCATGCCGCGAGAACGACGCGAGGAGGTGTTTTTATTCAACAAAGATCAAATCGGGTTTGGGAATGGTTCCCGGGGCCTCGATCGGCCATTCCCGATATTACTGCACCCAATTCGTCTCCGATTTTATATTACTTCCGGTCAGAATGGATAAGGAAGTCTCACGATGCCGCGAGAACGACGGAAGGAGCATTGATTATTTAACAAATATAAAATCGGTGCCCGGAATGGTTCCCGGGGCCTCGATCGGACACTTCCGATATTACTGCCCCGAATTCGTCTCCGATTTTATCCTGCTTCCGGTCAGATTGGGTCGAGAAGTCTGACGATGCCGCGAGAAGGACGCTAGGAGGTTTGTTTATTTAACAAAGATAAAATCGGTGCTCGGAATGGTTCCCGGGGCCTCCATCGGAGATTCCCGATAGTACTGCACCCAATTCGTCTCCGATTTTATATTACTTCCGGTCAGAATGGATAAGGAAGTCTCACGATGCCGCGAGAACGACGGAAGGAGCATTGTTTATTTAACAAATATAAAATCGGTGCTCGGAATGGTTCCCGGAGCCTCGATCGGACATTCCCGATATTACTGGCCCGAATTCGTCTCCAATTTTATCCTACTTCCGGTCGGATTGGGTGGAGAAGTCTGACGATGCCGCGAGAACGACGCTAGGAGGTTTGTTTATTCAACAAAAATAAAATCGGTGCTCGGAATGGTCCCGGGGCCTCGATCGGCCATTCCCGATATTACTGCACCCAATTCGTCTCCGATTTTATATTACTTCCGGTCAGAATGGATAAGGAAGTCTCACGATGCCGCGAGAACGACGGAAGGAGCATTGATTATTTAACAAATATAAAATCGGTGCCCGGAATGGTTCCCGGGGCCTCGATCGGACACTTCCGATATTACTGCCCCGAATTCGTCTCCGATTTTATCCTGCTTCCGGTCAGATTGGGTCGAGAAGTCTGACGATGCCGCGAGAAGGACGCTAGGAGGTTTGTTTATTTAACAAAGATTAAATAGGTGCTCGGAATGGTTCCCGGGGCCTCGATCGAACATTTCCGTTATTACTGCCCCGAATTCGTGTCCGATTTTATCCTACTTCCGGTCAGATTGGGTCGAGAAGTCTGACGATGCCGCGAGAACGACGCTAGGAGGTTTGTTTATTTAACAAAGATAAAATCGGTGCTCGGATTGGATCCCGGGGCCTAGATCGGACATTCCCGATATTACTGCCCCGAATTCGTCTCTGATTTTATCCTACTTCCGGTCAGATTGGGTCGAGAAGTCTGACGATGCCGCGAGAACGACGCTGGGAGGTTTGTCTATTTAACAAAGATAAAATCGGTGCTCGGAATCGTTCCCTGGGCCTTGATCGGATATTCCCGATATTACTGCCCCCATTTCGTCTCCGATTTTATCTTACTTCCGGTCAGAATGGATGAGGAAGTCTGACGATGCCGCGAGAACGACGGAAGGAGCATTGTTTATTTAACAAATATAAAATCGGTGCTCGGAATGGTTCCCGGGGCCTCGATCGGACACTTCCGATATTACTGCCCCGAATTCGTCTCCGATTTTATCCTGCGTCCGGTCAGATTGGGTCGAGAAGTCTGACGATCCCGCGAGAAGGACGCTGGGAGGTTTGTTTATTTAACAAAGATTAAATCGGTGCTCGGAATGGTTCCCGGGGCCTCCATCGGAGATTCCAGATATTACTGCCCCGAATCCGTTTCCGATTTTATCCTACTTCCGGTCGGATTGGGTCGAGAAGTCTGACGATGCCGCGAGAACGACGCTAGGAGGTTTGTTTATTTAACAAAGATAAAATCGGTGCTCGGAATGGTTCCCGGGGCCTCGATTGGATATTCCCGACATTACTGCCCCGAATTCGTCTGCGATTTTATCCTACTTTCGGTCAGATTGGGTCGAGAAGTCTGACGATGCCGCGAGAACGACGCGCGGAGTTTTGTTTATTTAACAACGATAAAATCGGTGCTCGGAACGGTTCCCGGGGCCTCGATCGGACATTCCCGCTATTACTGCCCCGAATTCGTCTCCGATTTTATCCTACTTCCGGTCAGATTGGGTCGAGAAGTCTAACGAGGCCGCGAGAACGCCGCTAGGAGCTTTGTTTATTTAACAAAGATACACCCGGTGCTCGAAATGGGTCTCGGAGCCTTGATCGGACATTCCCGACATAACTGCCCCGAATTCGTCTCCGATTTCATCCTACTTTCGGTCAGATTGGTTCGAGGAGTCTGACGATGTAGCGAGAACAACGCTAGAAGCTTTGTTTATTTAACAAAGATACAATCGGTGCTCGGAATGGTTCCCGGGGCCTCGACCGGACATTCCCGATATTACTGCCCCGAAACCGTCTGCAATTTTATCCTACATCCGGTCGGATTGGGTGGAGAAGTCTGACGATGCCGCGAGAACGACGCTAGGAGGTTTGTTTATTCAACAAAGATAAAATCGGCTCTCGGAATGGTTCTCGGAGCCTTGATCGGACACTCCCGACATTACTGCCCCGAATTCGTCTCCGATTTCATCCTACTTCCGGTCAGATTGGTTCGAGAAGTCTGACGATGGAGCGAGAACAACGCTAGAAGCTTTGTTTATTTAACAAAGATACAATCGGTGCTCGGAATGGTTCCCGGGGCCTCGACCGGACATTCCCGATATTACTGCCCCGAAACCGTCTCCGATTTTATTCTACGTACGGTCGGATTGGGTCGAGAAGTCTTACCATGCCGCGAGAACGACGCGAGGAGGTGTTTTTATTCAACAAAGATCAAATCGGGTTTGGGAATGGTTCCCGGGGCCTCGATCGGCCATTCCCGATATTACTGCACCCAATTCGTCTCCGATTTTATATTACTTCCGGTCAGAATGGATAAGGAAGTCTCACGATGCCGCGAGAACGACGGAAGGAGCATTGATTATTTAACAAATATAAAATCGGTGCCCGGAATGGTTCCCGGGGCCTCGATCGGACACTTCCGATATTACTGCCCCGAATTCGTCTCCGATTTTATCCTGCTTCCGGTCAGATTGGGTCGAGAAGTCTGACGATGCCGCGAGAAGGACGCTAGGAGGTTTGTTTATTTAACAAAGATAAAATCGGTGCTCGGAATGGTTCCCGGGGCCTCCATCGGAGATTCCCGATAGTACTGCACCCAATTCGTCTCCGATTTTATATTACTTCCGGTCAGAATGGATAAGGAAGTCTCACGATGCCGCGAGAACGACGGAAGGAGCATTGTTTATTTAACAAATATAAAATCGGTGCTCGGAATGGTTCCCGGAGCCTCGATCGGACATTCCCGATATTACTGGCCCGAATTCGTCTCCAATTTTATCCTACTTCCGGTCGGATTGGGTGGAGAAGTCTGACGATGCCGCGAGAACGACGCTAGGAGGTTTGTTTATTCAACAAAAATAAAATCGGTGCTCGGAATGGTCCCGGGGCCTCGATCGGCCATTCCCGATATTACTGCACCCAATTCGTCTCCGATTTTATATTACTTCCGGTCAGAATGGATAAGGAAGTCTCACGATGCCGCGAGAACGACGGAAGGAGCATTGATTATTTAACAAATATAAAATCGGTGCCCGGAATGGTTCCCGGGGCCTCGATCGGACACTTCCGATATTACTGCCCCGAATTCGTCTCCGATTTTATCCTGCTTCCGGTCAGATTGGGTCGAGAAGTCTGACGATGCCGCGAGAAGGACGCTAGGAGGTTTGTTTATTTAACAAAGATTAAATCGGTGCTCGGAATGGTTCCCGGGGCCTCGATCGAACATTTCCGTTATTACTGCCCCGAATTCGTGTCCGATTTTATCCTACTTCCGGTCAGATTGGGTCGAGAAGTCTGACGATGCCGCGAGAACGACGCTAGGAGGTTTGTTTATTTAACAAAGATAAAATCGGTGCTCGGATTGGATCCCGGGGCCTAGATCGGACATTCCCGATATTACTGCCCCGAATTCGTCTCTGATTTTATCCTACTTCCGGTCAGATTGGGTCGAGAAGTCTGACGGTGCCGCGAGAACGACGCTGGGAGGTTTGTTTATTTAACAAAGTCAAAATCGGTGCTCGGAATCGTTCCCGGGGCCTCGACCGGACACTTCCGATATTACTGGCCCGAATCCGTTTCCGATTCTATTCTTCTTCCGGTCTGATTGGGTCGAGAAGTCTGACGATGCCGCGAGAACAACGCTAGAAGCTTTGTTTATTTAACAAAGATACAATCGGTGCTCGGAATGGTTCCCGGGGCCTCGACCGGACATTCCCGATCTTACTGCCCCGAAACCGTCTCCGATTTTATTCTACTTACGGTCGGATTTGGTCGAGAAGTCTTACCATGCCGCGAGAACGACGCGAGGAGGTGTTTTTATTCAACAAAGATCAAATCGGGTTTGGGAATGGTTCCCGGGGCCTCGATCGGCCATTCCCGATATTACTGCCCCCCAATTCGTCTCCGATTTTATCTTACTTCGGTCAAAATGGATAAGGAAGTCTCACGATGCGACGAGAACGACGGAAGGAGCATTGTTTATTTAACAAATATAAAATCGGTGCTCGGAATGGTTCCCGGGGCCTCGATCGGACACTTCCGATATTACTGGCCCGAAACCGTCTCCGATTCTATTCTTCTTCCGGTCTGATTGGGTCGAGAAGTCTGACGATGCCGCGAGAACGACGCTAGGAGGTTTGTTTATTTAACAAAGATTAAATCGGTGCTCGGAATGGTTCCCGGGGCCTCGATCGAACATTTCCGTTATTACTGCCCCGAATTCGTGTCCGATTTTATCCTACTTCCGGTCAGATTGGGTCGAGAAGTCTGACGATGCCGCGAGAACGACGCTAGGAGGTTTGTTTATTTAACAAAGATAAAATCGGTGCTCGGAATGGGTCCCGGGGCCTCGATCGGCCATTCCCGATATTACTGCACCCAATTCGTCTCCGATTTTATATTACTTCCGGTCAGAATGGATAAGGAAGTCTCACGATGCCGCGAGAACGACGGAAGGAGCATTGATTATTTAACAAATATAAAATCGGTGCCCGGAATGGTTCCCGGGGCCTCGATCGGACACTTCCGATATTACTGCCCCGAATTCGTCTCCGATTTTATCCTGCTTCCGGTCAGATTGGGTCGAGAAGTCTGACGATGCCGCGAGAAGGACGCTAGGAGGTTTGTTTATTTAACAAAGATAAAATCGGTGCTCGGAATGGTTCCCGGGGCCTCCATCGGAGATTCCCGATAGTACTGCACCCAATTCGTCTCCGATTTTATATTACTTCCGGTCAGAATGGATAAGGAAGTCTCACGATGCCGCGAGAACGACGGAAGGAGCATTGTTTATTTAACAAATATAAAATCGATGCTCGGAATGGTTCCCGGAGCCTCGATCGGACATTCCCGATATTACTGGCCCGAATTCGTCTCCGATTTTATCCTACTTCCGGTCGGATTGGGTGGAGAAGTCTGACGATGCCGCGAGAACGACGCTAGGAGGTTTGTTTATTCAACAAAGATAAAATCGGTGCTCGGAATGGGTCCCGGGGCCTCGATCGGCCATTCCCGATATTACTGCACCCAATTCGTCTCCGATTTTATATTACTTCCGGTCAGAATGGATAAGGAAGTCTCACGATGCCGCGAGAACGACGGAAGGAGCATTGATTATTTAACAAATATAAAATCGGTGCCCGGAATGGTTCCCGGGGCCTCGATCGGACACTTCCGATATTACTGCCCCGAATTCGTCTCCGATTTTATCCTGCTTCCGGTCAGATTGGGTCGAGAAGTCTGACGATGCCGCGAGAAGGACGCTAGGAGGTTTGTTTATTTAACAAAGATAAAATCGGTGCTCGGAATGGTTCCCGGGGCCTCCATCGGAGATTCCCGATAGTACTGCACCCAATTCGTCTCCGACTTTATATTACTTCCGGTCAGAATGGAAAAGGAAGTCTCACGATGCCGCGAGAACGACGGAAGGAGCATTGTTTATTTAACAAATATAAAATCGGTGCTCGGAATTGTTCCCGGAGCCTCGATCGGACATTCCCGATATTACTGGCCCGAATTCGTCTCCGATTTTATCCTACTTCCGGTCAGATTGGATCGAGAAGTCTAACGATGCCGCGAGAACGACGCTAGGAGCTTTGTTTATTTAACGAAGATAAACTCGGTGCTCGGAATGGTTCTCGGAGCCTTGATCGGACACTCCCGACATTACTGCCCCGAATTCGTCTCCGATTTCATCCTACTTCCGGTCAGATTGGTTCGAGAAGTCTGACGATGGAGCGAGAACAACGCTAGAAGCTTTGTTTATTTAACAAAGATACAATCGGTGCTCGGAATGGTTCCCGGGGCCTCGACCGGACATTCCCGATATTACTGCCCCGAAACCGTCTCCGATTTTATTCTACTTACGGTCGGATTGGGTCGAGAAGTCTTACCATGCCGCGAGAACGACGCGAGGAGGTGTTTTTATTCAACAAAGATCAAATCGGTGTTGGGAATGGTTCCCGGGGCCTCGATTGGCCATTCCCGATATTACTGCCCCCAATTCGTCTCCGATTTTATCTTACTTCCGGTCAAAATGGATAAGGAAGTCTCACGATGCGACGAGAACGACGGAAGGAGCATTGTTTATTTAACAAATATAAAATCGGTGCTCGGAATGGTTCCCGGGGCCTCGATCGGACACTTCCGATATTACTGGCCCGAATCCGTCTCCGATTCTATTCTTCTTCCGGTCTGATTGGGTCGAGAAGTCTGACGATGCCGCGAGAACGACGCTAGGAGGTTTGTTTATTTAACAAAGATTAAATCGGTGCTCGGAATGGTTCCCGGGGCCTCGATCGAACATTTCCGTTATTACTGCCCCGAATTCGTGTCCGATTTTATCCTACTTTCGGTCAGATTGGGTCGAGAAGTCTGACGATGCCGCGAGAACGACGCTAGGAGGTTTGTTTATTTAACAAAGATAAAATCGGTGCTCGGATTGGATCCCGGGGCCTAGATCGGACATTCCCGATATTACTGCCCCGAATTCGTCTCTGATTTTATCCTACTTCCGGTCAGATTGGGTCGAGAAGTCTGACGATGCCGCGAGAACGACGCTGGGAGGTTTGTCTATTTAACAAAGATAAAATCGGTGCTCGGAATCGTTCCCTGGGCCTTGATCGGATATTCCCGATATTACTGCCCCCATTTCGTCTCCGATTTTATCTTACTTCCGGTCAGAATGGATGAGGAAGTCTGACGATGCCGCGAGAACGACAGAAGGAGCATTGTTTATTTAACAAAGATAAAATCGGTGCTCGGAATAGTTCCCGGTTCCTCGATCGGGCATTCCCGATATTACTGCCCAGAATCCGTCTCCGATTTTATCCTACTTCCGGTCGGATAGGGTCGAGGAGTCTGACGATGCCGCGAGAACGACGCTAGGAGGTTTGTTTATTTAACAAAGAAAAAATCGGTGCTCGGAATGGTTCCCGGGGCCTCGATCGAACATTTCCGATATTACTGCCCCGAATTCTTCTCCGATTTTATCCTACTTCCGGTCATATTGGGTCGAGAAGTCTGACGATGCCGCGAGAACGACGCTAGGAGGATTGTTCATTTTCACAAAGATAAAATCGGTGCTCGGAATTGTTCCCGGGGCCTCGATCGGCCATTTCCGATATGACTGCCCCAAATTCGTCTCCGATCTTATCCTACTTCCGGTCAGATTGGGTCGAGAAGTCTGACGATGCCGCGAGAACGACGCTAGGCGGTTTGTTTATTTAACAAACATATAATCGGTGCTCGGAATGGTTCCCGGGGCCTCGATCGGACATTCCCGATATTACTGCCCCCTATTCGTCTCCGATTATATCTTACTTCCGGTCAGAATGGATCAGGAAGTCTGACAATGCCGCGAGAACGCCGCTAGGAGCTTTGTTTATTTAACAAACATAAACTCGGTGCTCGGAATGGTTCCCGGGGCCTCGATCGGACATTTCCGATATTACTGCCCCGAATTCGTCTCCGATTTTATCCTACTTCCCGTCAGATTGGGTCGAGAAGTCTGACAATGCCGCGAGAACGACGCTAGGAAATTTGTTTATTTAACAAAAATAAAATCGGTGCTCGGAATGGTTCCCGGGGCCTCGATCGGACATTCCCGATATTACTGCCCCCAATTCGTCTCCGATTTTATCTTCCATCCGGTCAGAATCGATAAGGAAGTCAGACGATGCCGCGAGAACGACAGAAGGGCCATTGATTATTTAACAAAGACAAAATCGATGCTCGGAATGGTTCCCGGGGCCTCGATCGGACATTCCCGATATTACTGCCCCAAATCCGTCTGCGTCTTTATCCTACTTCCGGTCGGATCGGGTCGAGAAATCTAACGATGCCGCGAGAACGACGCTAGGGGGTTTGTTTATTTAACAAAGATAAAATCGGTTCTCGGAATGGTTCCCGGGGCCTCGATCGAACATCTCCGATATTACTGCCCCGAATTCGTCTCCGATTTTATCCTACTTCCGGTCAGATTCGGTCGAGAAGTCTGACAATGCCCCGAGAACGACGCTAGGAGGTTTGTTTATTTAACAAAGATAAAATCGGTGCTCGGAATGGTTCCCGGAGCCTCGATCGGACATTTCCGATATTACTGCCCCGAGTTCGTCTCCAATTTTATCCTACTTCCGGTCAGATTGGGTCGAGAAGTCTGTCGATGCCGCGAGAACGACGCTAGGAGGTTTGTTTATTTAACAAAGATAAAATCGGTGCTCGAAATGGTTCCCGGGGCCTCGATTGGACATTCCCAACATGACTGCCCCGAATTCGTCTGCGATTTTATCCTACTTTCGGTCAGATCGGGTCGAGAAGTCTGGGGATGCCGCGAGAACGACCCTAGGAATTTTGTTTATTTAACAAAGATAAAATCGGTGCTCGCAACGGTTCCCGGGCCTCGATCGGACATTCCCGATATTACTGCCCCGAATTCGTCTCCGATTTTATCCTACTTCCGGTCGGATTGGGTGGAGAAGTCTGACGATGCCGCGAGAACGACGCTAGGAGGTTTGTTTATTCAACAAAGATAAAATCGGTGCTCGGAATGGTTCTCGGGGCCTCGATCGGCCATTCCCGATATTACTGCCCCCAATTCATCTCCGATTTTATATTACTTCCGGTCAGAATGGATAAGGAAGTCTCACAATGCCGCGAGAACGACGGAAGGAGCAATGTTTATTTAACAAATATAAAATCGGTGCTCGGATTGGTTCCCGGGGCCTCGATCGGATACTTCCGATATTACTGCCCCGAATTCGTCTCCGATTTTATCCTGCTGCCGGTCAGATTGGGTCGAGAAGTCTGACGATGCCGCGAGAACGACGCTAGGAGGTTTGTTTATTGAACAAAGATAAAATCGGTGCTCGGAATGGTTCCCGGGGCCTCCATCGGACATTTCCGATATGACTGCCCCAAATCTGTCTCCGATTTTATCCTACTTCCCGTCACATTGGGTCGAGAAGTCTGAAGATGCCGCGAGACCGACGCTAGGAAATTTGTTTATTTAACAAAAATAAAATCGTTGCTCGGAATGGTTCCCGGGGCCTCGACCGGACATTCCCGATATTACTGCCCCGAATTCGTCTCCGATTTTATCCTACTTCCCGTCAGATTGGGTCGAAAAGTCTGACGATGCCGCGAGAACGACGCTAGGAGCTTTGTTTATTTACCAAAGGTAAACCGGTGCTCGGAATGGTTACCGGGGCCTCGATCGGACATTCCCGACATTACGGCACCGAATTCGTCTGCGATTTTATCCTACCTCCAGTCAGATTGGGTCAAGAAGTCCGACGATGCCGCGAGAACGACGCTAGGAGTTTTGTTTACGTAACAAAGATAAAATCCGTGCTCGGAACGGTTCCCGGGGCCTCGATCGGACATTCCCGATATTGCTGCTCCGAATTCTTCTCCGATTTTATCCTACTTCCGTTCAGATCTGGTCGAGAAGTCTGACGATGCCGCGAGAACGCCGCTGGGAGGTTTGTTTATTTAACAAAGATAAGATCGGTGCTCGGAATCGTTCTCTGGGCCTTGATCGGATATTCCCGATATTACTGCCCCCATTACGTGTCCGATTTTATCTTACTTCCGGTCAGAATGGATATGGAAGTCTGACGATGCCGCGAGAACGACAGAAGGAGCATTGTTTATTTAACAAAGATAAAATCGGTGCTCGGATTGGTTCCCGGAGCCTCGATCGGACATTTCCGATATTACTGGCCCGAATCCGTCTCCGATTCTATCCTTCTTCCGGTCTGATTGGGTCGAGAAGTCTGACGATGCCGCGAGAACAACGCTAGGAGGTTTGTCTATTTAACAAAGATAAAATCGGTGCTCGGAATGTGTCCCGGGGCCTCTATCGAACATTTCCGATATTACTGCCTCGAATTCGTGTCCGATTATATCCTACTTCCGGTCAAATTGGGTCGAGAAGTCTGACGATGCCGCGAGAACGACGCTAGGAGGTTTGTTTATTTAACAAAGATAAAATCGGTGCTCGGATTGGTTCCCGGGGCCTAGATCGGACATTCCCGATATTACTGCCCCGAATTCGTCTCCGATTTTATCCTACTTCCGGTCAAATTGGGTCGAGAAGTCTGACGATGCCGCGAGAACGACGCTGGGAGGTTTGTTTATTTAACAAAGTCAAAATCGGTGCTCGGAATCGTTCCCGGGGCCTCGATCGGACATTCGCGATATTACTGCCCCCATTTCGTCTCCGATTTTTATGTTACTTCCGGTCAGAATGGGTCGAGAAGTCTGACGATGCCGCGAGATCGACGCTAGGAGGTTTGTTTATTCAACAAAGATAAAATCGGTGCTCGGAATCGTTCCCTGGGCGTTGATCGGATATTCCCGATATTACTGCCCCCATTTCGTCTCCAATTTTATCTTACTTCCGGTCAGAATGGATAAGGAAGACTGACGATGCCGCGAGAACGACAGAAGGAGCATTGTTTATTTAAGAAAGATAAAATCGGTGCTCGGAATGGTTCCCGGAGCCTCGATCGGACATTCCCGATATTACTGGCCCGAATCCGTCTCCGATTGTATTCTTCTTCCGGTCTGATTGAATCGAGAAGTCTGACGATGCCACGAGAACGACGCTAGGAGGATTGTTCTTTTTCACAAAGATAAAATCGGTGCTCGGAATTGTTCCCGGGGCCTCGATCGGCCATTTCCGATATGACTGCCCCAAATTCGTCTCCGATCTTATCCTACTTCCGGTCAGATTGGGTCGAGAAGTCTGACGATGCCGCGAGAACGACGCTAGGCGGTTTGTTTATTTAACAAACATATAATCGGTGCTCGGAATGGTTCCCGGGGCCTCGATCGGTCATTCCCGATAATACTGCCCCCTATTCGTCTCCGATTATATCTTACTTCCGGTCAGAATGGATAAGAAATTCTGACGTTGCCGCGAGAACGCCGCTAGGAGCTTTGTTTATTTAACAAACAAAAACTTGGTGCTCGGAATGGTTCCCGGGGCCTCGACCGGACATTCCCGATATTACTGCCCCGATTTCGTCTCCGATTTTATCCTACTTCCCGTCAGATTGGGTCGAGAAGTCTGACGATGCCGCGAGAACGACGCTGGGAGGTTTGTTTATTTAACAAAGTCAAAATCGGTGCTCGGAATCATTCCCGGGGCCTCGATCGGACATTCCCGATATTACTGCCCCCATTTCGTCTCCGATTTTTATGTTACTTCCGGTCAGAATGGGTCGAGAAGTCTGACGATGCCGCGAGAACGACGCTAGGAGGTTTGTTTATTTAACAAAGATAAAATCGGTGCTCGGAATCGTTCCCTGGGCCTTGATCGGATATACCCGATATTACTGCCCCCATTTCGTCTCCGATTTTATCTTACTTCCGGTCAGAATGGATAAGGAAGTCTGACGATGCCGCGAGAACGACAGAAGGAGCAGTGTTTATTTAACAAAGATAAAATCGGTGCTCGGAATGGTTCCCGGAGCCGCGATCGGACATTCCCGATATTACTGGCCCGAATCCGTCTCCGATTCTATTCTTCTTCCGGTCTGATTGGGTCGAGAAGTCTGACGATGCCGCGAGAACGACGCTAGGAGGTTTGTTTATTTAACAAAGATAAAATCTGTGCTCGGAATAGTTCCCGGGGCCTCGATTGGATATTCCCGACATTACTGCCCCGAATTCGTCTGCGATTTTATGCTACTTTCGCTCAGATTGGGTCGAGAAGTCTGACGATGCCGCGAGAACGACGCGAGGAGTTTTATTTATTTAACAAAGATAAAATCGGGGCTCGGAACGGTTCCCGGGGCCTCGATCGGACATCCCTGATATTACTGCCCCGAATTCGTCTCCGATTTTATCCTACTTCCGGTCAGATTGGGTCGAGAAGTCTCACGATGCCGTGAGAACGCCGCTAGGAGCTTTGTTTATTTAACAAACATGAACTCGGTGCTCGGAATGGTTCCCGGGGCCTCGACCGGACTTTCCCGATATTACTGCCCCGATTTCGTCTCCGATTTTATCCTACTTCCCGTCAGATTGGGTCGAGAAGTCTGACGATGCCGCGTGAACGACGCTAGGAGGTTTGTTTATTTAACAAATGTAAACCGGTGCTCGGAATGGTTCCCGGGGCCTCGATCGGACATTCCCGACATTACGGCACCGAATTCGTCTGCGATTTTATAATACCTTCGGTCAGATTGGGTCAAGAAGTCCGCCGATGCCGCGAGAACGACGCTACGAGTTTTGTTTATGTAACAAAGATAAAATCCATGCTCGGAACGGTTCCCGGGGCCTCGATCGGACATTCCCGATATTACCGCCCCGAATTCGTCTCCGATTTTATCCTACTTCCGGTCAGATTGGGTCGAGAAGTCTGACGATGCCGCGAGAACGACGGTGGGAGGTTTGTTTATTTAACAAAGGTAAAATCGGTGCTCGGAATGGTTCCCGGGGCCTCGATCGGACATTCCCGACATTACGGCACCGAATTCGTCTGCGATTTTATAATACCTTCGGTCAGATTGGGTCAAGAAGTCCGACGATGCCGCGAGAACGACGCTAGGAGTTTTGTTTATGTAACGAAGATAAAATCCGTGCTCCGAACGGTTCCCGGGGCCTCGATCGGACATTCCCGATATTGCTGCCCCGAATTCGTCTCCGATTTTATCCTACTTCCGGTCAGATTGGGTCGAGAAGTCTGACGATGCCGCGAGAACGACGATGGGAGGTTTGTCTATTTAACAAAGATAAAATCGGTGCTCGGAATCGTTCCCTGGGCCTTGATCGGATATTCCCGATATTACTGCCCCCATTTCGTCTCCGATTTTATCTTACTTCCGGTCAGAATGGATAAGGAAGTCTGACGCTGCCGCGAGAACGACAGAAGGAGCATTGTTTATTTAACAAAGATAAAATCGGTGCTCGGAATAGTTCCCGGGTCCTCGATCGGGCATTCCCGATATTACTGCCCCGAATCCGTCTCCGATTTTATCCTACTTCCGGTCAGATTGGGTCGAGAAGTCTGACGATGCCGCGAGAACGACGCTAGGAGGATTGTTCGTTTTTACAAAGATAAAATCGGTGCTCGGAATTGTTCCCGGGGCCTCGATCGGCCATTTCCGATATGACTGCCCCAAATTCGTCTCCGATCTTATCCTACTTCCGGTCAGATTGGGTCGAGAAGTCTGATGTTGCCGCGAGAACGACGCTAGGCGGTTTGTTTATTTAACAAACATATAATCGGTGCTCGGAATGGTTCCCGGGGCCTCGACCGGACATTCCCGATATTACTGCCCCGATTTCGTCTCCGATTTTATCCTACTTCCCGTCAGATTGGGTCGAGAAGTCTGACGATGCCGCGAGAACGACGCTGGGAGGTTTGTTTATTTAACAAAGTCAAAATCGGTGCTCGGAATCATTCCCGGGGCCTCGATCGGACATTCCCGATATTACTGCCCCCATTTCGTCTCCGATTTTTATGTTACTTCCGGTCAGAATGGGTCGAGAAGTCTGACGATGCCGCGAGAACGACGCTAGGAGGTTTGTTTATTTAACAAAGATAAAATCGGTGCTCGGAATCGTTCCCTGGGCCTTGATCGGATATACCCGATATTACTGCCCCCATTTCGTCTCCGATTTTATCTTACTTCCGGTCAGAATGGATAAGGAAGTCTGACGATGCCGCGAGAACGACAGAAGGAGCAGTGTTTATTTAACAAAGATAAAATCGGTGCTCGGAATGGTTCCCGGAGCCGCGATCGGACATTCCCGATATTACTGGCCCGAATCCGTCTCCGATTCTATTCTTCTTCCGGTCTGATTGGGTCGAGAAGTCTGACGATGCCGCGAGAACGACGCTAGGAGGTTTGTTTATTTAACAAAGATAAAATCTGTGCTCGGAATGGTTCCCGGGGCCTCGATTGGATATTCCCGACATTACTGCCCCGAATTCGTCTGCGATTTTATGCTACTTTCGCTCAGATTGGGTCGAGAAGTCTGACGATGCCGCGAGAACGACGCGAGGAGTTTTCTTTATTTAACAAAGATAAAATCGGGGCTCGGAACGGTTCCCGGGGCCTCGATCGGACATTCCTGATATTACTGCCCCGAATTCGTCTCCGATTTTATCCTACTTCCGGTCAGATTGGGTCGAGAAGTCTCACGATGCCGTGAGAACGCCGCTAGGAGCTTTGTTTATTTAACAAACATGAACTCGGTGCTCGGAATGGTTCCCGGGGCCTCGACCGGACATTCCCGATATTACTGCCCCGATTTCGTCTCCGATTTTATCCTACTTCCCGTCAGATTGGGTCGAGAAGTCTGACGATGCCGCATGAACGACGCTAGGAGGTTTGTTTATTTAACAAATGTAAACCGGTGCTCGGAATGGTTCCCGGGGCCTCGATCGGACATTCCCGACATTACGGCACCGAATTCGTCTGCGATTTTATAATACCTTCGGTCAGATTGGGTCAAGAAGTCCGCCGATGCCGCGAGAACGACGCTACGAGTTTTCTTTATGTAACAAAGATAAAATCCGTGCTCGGAACGGTTCCCGGGGCCTCGATCGGACATTCCCGATATTACTGCCCCGAATTCGTCTCCGATTTTATCCTACTTCCGGTCAGATTGGGTCGAGAAGTCTGACGATGCCGCGAGAACGACGGTGGGAGGTTTGTTAATTTAACAAAGGTAAAATCGGTGCTCGGAATGGTTCCCGGGGCCTCGATCGGACATTCCCGACATTACGGCACCGAATTCGTCTGCGATTTTATAATACCTTCGGTCAGATTGGGTCAAGAAGTCCGACGATGCCGCGAGAACGACGCTAGGAGTTTTGTTTATGTAACAAAGATAAAATCCGTGCTCCGAACGGTTCCCGGGGCCTCGATCGGACATTCCCGATATTACTGCCCCGAATTCGTCTCCGATTTTATCCTACTTCCGGTCAGATTGGGTCGAGAAGTCTGACGATGCCGCGAGAACGACGATGGGAGGTTTGTCTATTTAACAAAGATAAAATCGGTGCTCGGAATCGTTCCCTGGGCCTTGATCGGATATTCCCGATATTACTGCCCCCATTTCGTCTCCGATTTTATCTTACTTCCGGTCAGAATGGATAAGGAAGTCTGACGCTGCCGCGAGAACGACAGAAGGAGCATTGTTTATTTAACAAAGATAAAATCGGTGCTCGGAATAGTTCCCGGGTCCTCGATCGGGCATTTCCGATATTACTGCCCCGAATCCGTCTCCGATTTTATCCTACTTCCGGTCAGATTGGGTCGAGAAGTCTGACGATGCCGCGAGAACGACGCTAGGAGGATTGTTCGTTTTTACAAAGATAAAATCGGTGCTCGGAATTGTTCCCGGGGCCTCGATCGGCCATTTCCGATATGACTGCCCCAAATTCGTCTCCGATCTTATCCTACTTCCGGTCAGATTGGGTCGAGAAGTCTGATGTTGCCGCGAGAACGACGCTAGGCGGTTTGTTTATTTAACAAACATATAATCGGTGCTCGGAATGGTTCCCGGGGCCTCGATCGGACATTCCAGATATTACTGCCCCCTATTCGTCTCCGATTATATCTTACTTCCGGTCAGAATGGATAAGGAAGTCTGACGATGCCGCGAGAACGCCGCTAGGAGCTTTGTTTGTCTAACAAACATAAACTCGGTGCTCGGAATGGTTCCCGGGGCCTCGATCGGACATTCCCGACATTACGGCACCGAATTCGTCTGCGATTTTATCATACCTTCGGTCAGATTGGGTCAAGAAGTCCGACGATGCCGCGAGAACGACCCTAGGGGTTTTGTTTATTTAACACAGATAAAATCGGTGCTCGGATTGGTTCCCGGGGCCTAGATCGGACATTCCCGATATTACCGCCCCCATTTCGTCTCCGATTTTTATGTTACTTCCGGTCAGAATGGGTCGAGAAGTCTGACGATGCCGCGAGAACGACGCTAGGAGGTTTGTTTATTTAACAAAGATAAAATCGGTGCTCGGAATCGTTCCCTGGGCCTTGATCGGATATACCCGATATTACTGCCCCCATTTCGTCTCCGATTTTATCTTACTTCCGGTCAGAATGGATAAGGAAGTCTGACGATGCCGCGAGAACGACAGAAGGAGCATTGTTTATTTAACAAAGATAAAATCGGTGCTCGGAATAGTTCCCGGGTCCTCGATCGGGCATTCCCGATATTACTGCCCCGAATCCGTCTCCGATTTTATCCTACTTCCGGTCAGATTGGGTCGAGAAGTCTGACGATGCCGCGAGAACGACGCTAGGAAGATTGTTCGTTTTTACAAAGATAAAATCGGTGCTCGGAATTGTTCCCGGGGCCTCGATCGGCCATTTCCGATATGACTGCCCCAAATTCGTCTCCGATCTTATCCTACTTCCGGTCAGATTGGGTCGAGAAGTCTGACGTTGCCGCGAGAACGACGCTAGGCGGTTTGTTTATTTAACAAACATATAATCGGTGCTCGGAATGGTTCCCGGGGCCTCGATCGGACATTCCCGATATTACTGCCCCCTATTCGTCTCCGATTATATCTTACTTCCGGTCAGAATGGATAAGGAAGTCTGACGATGCCGCGAGAACGCCGCTAGGAGCTTTGTTTATTTAACAAACATAAACTCGGTGCTCGGAATGGTTCCCGGGGCCTCGATCGGACATTCCCGACATTACGGCACCGAATTCGTCTGCGATTTTATCATACCTTCGGTCAGATTGGGTCAAGAAGTCCGACGATGCCGCGAGAACGACGCTAGGGGTTTTGTTTATTTAACACAGATAAAATCGGTGCTCGGATTGGTTCCCGGGGCCTAGATCGGACATTCCCGATATTACTGCCCCCATTTCGTCTCCGATATTTATGTTACTTCCGGTCAGAATGGGTCGAGAAGTCTGACGATGCCGCGAGAACGACGCTAGGAGGTTTGTTTATTTAACAAAGATAAAATCGGTGCTCGGAATCGTTCCCTGGGCCTGGATCGGATATACCCGATATTACTGCCCCCATTTCGTCTCCGATTTTATCTTACTTCCGGTCAGAATGGATAAGGAAGTCTGACGATGCCGCGAGAACGACAGAAGGAGCATTGTTTATTTAACAAAGATAAAATCGGTGCTCGGAATGGTTCCCGGAGCCTCGATCGGACATTCCCGACATTACTGCACCGAATTCGTCGGCGATTTTATTCTACTTTCGGTCAGATTGGGTCGAAAAGTCTGACGATGCCGCGAGAACGACGCTAGGAAGATTGTTCGTTTTTACAAAGATAAAATCGGTGCTCGGAATTGTTCCCGGGGCCTCGATCGGCCATTTCCGATATGACTGCCCCAAATTCGTCTCCGATCTTATCCTACTTCCGGTCAGATTGGGTCGAGAAGTCTGACGTTGCCGCGAGAACGACGCTAGGCGGTTTGTTTATTTAACAAACATATAATCGGTGCTCGGAATGGTTCCCGGGGCCTCGATCGGACATTCCCGATATTACTGCCCCCTATTCGTCTCCGATTATATCTTACTTCCGGTCAGAATGGATAAGGAAGTCTGACGATGCCGCGAGAACGCCGCTAGGAGCTTTGTTTATTTAACAAACATAAACTCGGTGCTCGGAATGGTTCCCGGGGCCTCGATCGGACATTCCCGACATTACGGCACCGAATTCGTCTGCGATTTTATCATACCTTCGGTCAGATTGGGTCAAGAAGTCCGACGATGCCGCGAGAACGACGCTAGGGGTTTTGTTTATTTAACACAGATAAAATCGGTGCTCGGATTGGTTCCCGGGGCCTAGATCGGACATTCCCGATATTACTGCCCCCATTTCGTCTCCGATATTTATGTTACTTCCGGTCAGAATGGGTCGAGAAGTCTGACGATGCCGCGAGAACGACGCTAGGAGGTTTGTTTATTTAACAAAGATAAAATCGGTGCTCGGAATCGTTCCCTGGGCCTGGATCGGATATACCCGATATTACTGCCCCCATTTCGTCTCCGATTTTATCTTACTTCCGGTCAGAATGGATAAGGAAGTCTGACGATGCCGCGAGAACGACAGAAGGAGCATTGTTTATTTAACAAAGATAAAATCGGTGCTCGGAATGGTTCCCGGAGCCTCGATCGGACATTCCCGACATTACTGCACCGAATTCGTCGGCGATTTTATTCTACTTTCGGTCAGATTGGGTCGAAAAGTCTGACGATGCCGCGAGAACGAGGCTAGGAGTTTTGTTTATGTAACAAAGATAAAATCGGTGCTCGGAACGATTCTCGGGGCCTCGATCGGACATTCCCGATATTACTGCCCCGAATTCGTCTCCGATTTTATCCTACTTCCGGTCAGATTGGGTCGAGAAGTCTAACGATGCCGCGAGAACGCCGCTAGGAGCTTTGTTTATTTAACAAAGATAAACTCGGTGCTCGAAATGGTTCTCGGAGCCTTGATCGGACATTCCCGACATTACTGCCCCGAATTCGTCTCAGATTTCATCCTACTTCCGGTTAGATTGGTTCGAGGAGTCTGACGATGTAGCGAGAACAACGCTAGAAGCTTTGTTTATTTAACAAAGAAACAATCGTTCATCGGAATGATTCCCGGGGCCTCCACCGGACATTCCCGATATTACTGCCCCGAAACCGTCTCCGATTTTATCCTACTTCCGGTCAGATCGGGTGGAGAAGTCTGACGATGCCGCGAGAACGACGCTAGGAGGTTTGTTTATTTAACAAAGATAAAATCGGTGCTCGGAATGGTTCCCGGGGCCTCCATCGGAGATTCCCGGTATTACTGCACCCAATTCGTCTCCGATTTTATATTACTTCCGTTCAGAATGGATAAGGAAGTCTCACGATGCAGCGAGACCGACGGAAGGAGCATTGTTTATTTAACAAAGATAAAATCGGTGCTCGGAATGGTTCCCGGGGCCTCGATTGGACATTCCCGACATGACTGCCCCGAATTCGTCTGCGATTTCATCCTACTTTCGGTCAGATCGGGTCGAGAAGTCTGGGGATGCCGCGAGAACGACCCTAGGAATTTTGTTTATTTAACAAAGATAAAATCGGTGCTCGCAACGGTTCCCGGGCCTCGATCGGACATTCCCGATATTACTGCCCCGAATCCGTCTCCGATTTTATCCTACTTCCGGTCGGATAGGGGCGAGGAGTCTGACGATGCCGCGAGAACGACGCTAGGAGGTTTGTTCATTTAACAAAGATAAAATCGGTGCTCGGAATGGTTCCCGGGGCCTCGATCGAACATTTCCGATATTACTGCCCCGAATTCTTCTTCGATTTTATCCTACTTCCGGTCAGATTGGGTCGAGAAGTCTGACGATGCCGCGAGAACGACGCTAGGAGGATTGTTCATTTTCACAAAGATAAAATCGGTGCTCGGAATTGTTGCCGGGGCCTCGATCGGCCATTTCCGATATGACTGCCCCAAATTCGTCTCCGATCTTATCTTACTTCCGGTCAGATTGGGTCGAGAAGTCTGACGATGCCGCGAGAACGACGCTAGGCGGTTTGTTTATTTAACAAAGGTAAACCGGTGCACGGAATGGTTCCCGGGGCCTCGATCGGACATTCCCGACATTACGGCACCGAATTCGTCTGCGATTTTATCATACCTTCGGTCAGATTGGGTCGAGAAGTCTGACAATGCCCCGAGAACGACGCTAGGAGGTTTGTTTATTTAACAAAGATAAAATCGGTGCTCGGAATGGTTCCCGGAGCCTCGATCGGACATTTCCGATATTACTGCCCCGACTTCGTCTCCGATTTTATCCTACTTCCGGTCAGATTGGGTCGAGAAGTCTGTCGATGCCGCGAGAACGACGCTAGGAGGTTTGTTTATTTAACAAAGATAAAATCGGTGCTCGGAATGGTTCCCGGGGCCTCGATTGGACATTTCCGACATGACTGCCCCGAATTCGTCTGCGATTTTATCCTACTTTCGGTCAGATCGGGTCGAGAAGTCTGACGATGCCGCGAGAACGACGCTAGGAGTTTTGTTTATTTAACAAAGATAAAATCGGTGCTCGCAACGGTTCCCGGGCCTCGATCGGACATTCCCGATATTACTGCCCCGAATTCGTCTCCGATTTTATCCTACTTCCGGTCGGATTGGGTGGAGAAGCCTGACGATGCCGCGAGAACGACGCTAGGAGGTTTGTTTATTCAACAAAGATAAAATCGGTGCTCGGAATGGTTCTCGGGGCCTCGATCGGCCATTCCCGATATTACTGCCCCCAATTCGTCTCCGATTTTATATTACTTCCGGTCAGAATGGATAAGGAAGTCTCACGATGCGACGAGAACGACGGAAGGAGCATTGTTTATTTAACAAATATAAAATCGGTGCTCGGAATGCTTCCCGGGGCCTCGATCGGACACTTCCGATATTACTGCCCCGAATTCGTCTCCGATTTTATCCTGCTTCCGGTAGGATTTGGTCGAGAAGTCTGACGATGCCGCGAGAACGACGCGAGGAGGTATGTTTATGTAACAAAGATAAAATCGGTGCTCGGAATGGTTCCCGGGGCCTCCAACGAAGATTCCCGATATTACTGCCCGGAATCCGTCTCCGATTTTATCCTACTTCCGGTCGGATTGGGTCGAGAAGTCTGACGATGCCGCGAGAACGACGCTAGGAAGTTTGTTTATTTAACGAAGGTAAAATCGGTGCGCGGAATGGTTCCCGGGGCCTCGATCGGACATTCCCGACATTACTGCACCGAATTCGTCGGTGATTTTATCCTACTTTCGGTCAGATTGGGTCGAGAATTCTGATGATGCCGCGAGAACGACGCGAGGAGTTTTGTTTATTTAACAAAGATAAAATCGGTGCTCGGAACGGTTCCCGGGGCCTCGATCGGACATTCCCGCTATGACTGCCCCGAATTCGTCTCCGATTTTATCCTACTTCCGGTCAGATTGGGTCGAGAAGTCTAACGATGCCGCGAGAACGCCGCTAGGAGCTTTGTTTATTTAACAAAGATAAACTCGGTGCTCGAAATGGTTCTCGGAGCCTTGATCGGACATTCCCGACATTACGGCCCCGAATTCGTCTCCGATTTCATCCTACTTCCGGTCAGATTGGTTCGAGGAGTCTGACGATGTAGCGAGAACAACGCAAGAAGCTTTGTTTATTTAACAAAGATACAATCGTTCCTCGGAATGGTTCCCGGGGCCTCTACCGGACATTCCCGATATTACTGCCCCGAAACCGTCTCCGAATTTATCCTACTTCCTGTCGGATTGGGTGTAGAAGTCTGACGATGCCGCGAGAACGACGCTAGGAGGTTCGTTTATTTAACAAAGATAAAATCGGTGCTCGGAATGGTTCCCGGGGCCTCGATCGGACATTCCCGATATTACTGCCCCGAATTCGTCTCCGATTTTATCCTACTTCCGGTTAGATTGGGTCGAGAAGTCTGACGATGCCGCGAGAACGACGCTAGGAGGTTCCTTTATTTAGCAAAGATAAAATCGGTGCTCGGAATGGTTCCCGGGGCCTCGATCGGAGATTCCTGATATTACTGCCCCGAATCCGTCTCCGATTTTATCCTACTTCCGGTCGGATTGGGTCGGGAAGTCTGACGAAGCCGCGAGAACGACGGTAGGAGGTTTGTTTATTTAACATAGATAACATCGGTGCTCGGAATGGTTCCCGGGGCCTCGATCGGACATTCTCGATATTACTGCCACCAATTCGTCTCCGATTTTATATTACTTCCGGTCAGAATGGATAAGGAAGTCTGACGATGCGGCGAGAACGACGGAAGGAGCATTGTTTATTTAACAAAGATAAAATCGGTGCTTGGAATGGTTCCCGGGGCCTCGATCGGACATTTCCGATATTACTGCCCCGAATTCGTCTCCCATTTTATCCTACTTCCGGTCAGATTGGGTCGAGAAGTCTGACGATGCCGCGAGAACGACGCTAGGAGGTTTGTTTACTTAACAAAGATGAAATCGGTGCTCGGAATGGTTCCCGGGGCCTCGATCGGACATTCCCGATATTACTGCCCCCAATTCATCTCCGATTTTCTATTACTGCCGGTCAGAATGGGTAAGGAAGTCTGACGTTGCCGCGAGAACGACGGAAGGAGCATTGTTTATTTAACAAAGATAAAATCGGTGCTCGGAATGGTTCCCGGGGCCTCGATCGGACATTTCCGATAGTACTGCCCCGAATTCGTCTTCTATTTTATGCTACTTCCGGGCAGATTGCGTCGAGAAGTCTGACGAAGCCGCGAGAACGACGCTAGGAGGGTTGTTTATTTAACAAAGATTAAATCGGTGCTCGGAATGGTTCCCGGGGCCTCGATCGGACATTCCCGACATTCCTGCCCCGAATTCGTCTGCGATTTTATCCTACATCCGGTCAGATTGGGTCGAGAAGTCTGACGATGCCGCGAGAACGACGCTAGGAGGTTCCTTTATTTAACAAAGATAAAATTGGTGCTCGGAATGGTTCCCGGGGCTTCGATCGGAGATTCCTGATATTACTGCCCCGAATCCGTCTCCGATTTTATCCTACTTCCGGTCGGATTGGGTGGGGAAGTCTGACGAAGCCGCGAGAACGACGCTAGGACGTTTGTTTATTTAACATAGATAAAATCGGTGCTCGGAATGGTTCCCGGGGCCTCGATCGAGCCATTCCGATATAACTGCCCCGAATTGGTCTCCGATTTTATCCTACTTCCGGTCAGATTGCGTCGAGAAGTCTGAAGATGCCGCGAGAACGACGCTAGGAGGTTTGTTTATTTAACAACGATAAAATCGGTGCTCGGAATGGGTCCCGGGGCCTCGATCGGACATTACCGATATTACTGCCCCGAATTCGTTTCCGATTTTATCCTACTTCCGGCCAGATTGGGTCGAGAAGTATGACGATGCCGCGAGAACGACGCTAGGAGTTTTGTTTATTTAACAAAGATAAAATCGGTGCTCGGAATGGATCCCGGGGCCTCGATCGGACATTTCCGATATCACTGCCCCCAATTCGTCTCCGATTTTATATTACTTTCGGTCAGAATGGATAAGGAAGTCTGACGATCCCGCGAGAACGACAGAAGTAGCATTGTTTATTTAACAAAGATAAAATCGGTGCTCGGAATGGTTCCCGGGGCCTCGATTGGACATTCCCGATATTACTGCCCCGAATCCGTCTCCGATTTTATCCTACTTCCGGTCGGATTAGGTCGAGAAGGCTGCCGATGCCGCGAGAACGACGCTAGGAGGTTTGTTTATTTAACAAAGATAACATCGGTGCTCGGAATGGTTCCCGGGGCCTCGATCGGACATTCCCGATATTACTGCCTCGAATTCGTCTCCGATTTCATCCCAATTCCGGTCAGATTGCGTCCAGAAGTCTGACGATGCCGCGAGAACGACGCTAGGAGGTTTGTTTACTTCACAAAGATAAAATCGGTGCTCGGAATGGTTCCCGGGGCCTCGATCGGACATTCCCGATATTACTGCCCCCAATTCGTCTCCGATTTCCTATTACTGCCGGTCAGAATCGGTAAGGAAGTCTAACCTTTCCGCGAGAACGACGGAAGGTGTTACATCCTAGCGAATGTGCCTTCTCTCGGTTATTCCCAATATCCTCATTTGCCGCCATAAGCGTATTAAATGTATAAATCTAAGAATAAGACGCGTAACAACATTAAACGGAACTTGCGTACGTTCCGCGAGCATATTTTTCGTTTATTTTATTCAGTCGGTCCGCCTCGTGTTATAACCTCGCATTTCTTCAAGGCGTAAATATCAAAGTCCCAGAAAGAAATACGAGGCACCACTCGAATGATACGAGAAGACTTTGCCTCTAGCCTAAATAAGTCCCGGCCGATAATTATTTAGCATGGTGCCGACAGGAAGCGAGTACTCGCCGACGCTCGATCTCCTCACGCACTCGATATAATCTTTACCATAACACAGATCATGCGCATGCTTAGGTCATATCCCATGCGTTTTTCGCCGAAACACGGGACAAAGGTCTCGTACCTTCCACGCGTGCAAACTCTATATAAGGAATGATCGAGATCAATTCTGCGAATCATGAATTCGCGACCAATCACGCTAAACCTTAAAGTTCCTTCTCCCACTATCGAACCCCTCCTAATTTTCATATCAAGAAAGACTTCCTTCCTGAAGTCAGTCTTCCAAAAATCGGTACTCGATCGGACATTCCCGATATTACTGCACCGAATTCGTCGGCGATTTTATCCTACTTTCGGTCAGATTGGGTCGAGAATTCTGATGATGCCGCGAGAACGACGCGAGGAGTTTTGTTTATTTAACAAAGATAAAATCGGTGCTCGGAACGGTTCCCGGGGCCTCGATCGGACATTCCGGCTATGACTGCCCCGAATTCGTCTCCGATTTTATCCTACTTCCGGTCAGATTGGGTCGAGAAGTCTAACGATGCCGCGAGAACGCCGCTAGGAGCTTTGTTTATTTAACAAAGATAAACTCGGTGCTCGAAATGGTTCTCGGAGCCTTGATCGGACATTCCCGACATTACGGCCCCGAATTCGTCTCCGATTTCATCCTACTTCCGGTCAGATTGGTTAGAGGAGTCTGACGATGTAGCGAGAACAACGCAAGAAGCTTTGTTTATTTAACAAAGATACAATCGTTCCTCGGAATGGTTCCCGGGGCCTCTACCGGACATTCCCGATATTACTGCCCCGAAACCGTCTCCGAATTTATCCTACTTCCTGTCGGATTGGGTGGAGAAGTCTGACGATGCCGCGAGAACGACGCTAGGAGGTTCGTTTATTTAACAAAGATAAAATCGGTGCTCGGAATGGTTCCCGGGGCCTCGATCGGACATTCCCGATATTACTGCCCCGAATTCGTCTCCGATTTTATCCTACTTCCGGTCAGATTGGGTCGAGAAGTCTGACGATGCCGCGAGAACGACGCTAGGAGGTTCCTTTAATTAGCAAAGATAAAATCGGTGCTCGGAATGGTTCCCGGGGCCTCGATCGGAGATTCCTGATATTACTGCCCCGAATCCATCTCCGATTTTATCCTACTTCCGGTCGGATTGGGTCGGGAAGTCTGACGAAGCCGCGAGAACGACGCTAGGAGGTTTGTTTATTTAACAAAGATAACATCGGTGCTCGGAGTGGTTCCCGGGGCCTCGATCGGACATTCTCGATATTACTGCCACCAATTCGTCTCCGATTTTATATTACTTCCGGTCAGAATGGATAAGGAAGTCTGACGATGCGGCGAGAACGACGGAAGGAGCATTGTTTATTTAACAAAGATAAAATCGGTGCTTGGAATGGTTCCCGGGGCCTCGATCGGACATTTCCGATATTACTGCCCCGAATTCGTCTCCCATTTTATCCTACTTCCGGTCAGAATGGCTCGAGAAGTCTGACGATGCCGCGAGAACGACGCTAGGAGGTTTGTTTATTTAACAAAGATTAAATCGGTGCTCGGAATGGTTCCCGGGGCCTCGATCGGACATTCCCGACATTCCTGCCCCGAATTCGTCTGCGATTTTATCCTACTTCCGGTGAGATTGGGTCGAGAAGTCTGACGATGCCGCGAGAACGACGCTAGGAGGTTCCTTTATTTAGCACAGATAAAATCGGTGCTCGGAATGGTTCCCGGGGCCTCGATCGGAGATTCCTGATATTACTGCCCCGAATCCGTCTCCGATTTTATCCTACTTCCGGTCAGATTGGGTCGAGAAGTCTGACGATGCCGCGAGAACGACGCTAGGAGGTTTGTTTACTTAACAAAGATGAAATCGGTGCTCGGAATGGTTCCCGGGGCCTCGATCGGACATTCCCGATATTACTGCACCGAATTCGTCGGCGATTTTATCCTACTTTCGGTCAGATTGGGTCGAGAATTCTGATGATGCCGCGAGAACGACGCGAGGAGTTTTGTTTATTTAACAAAGATAAAATCGGTGCTCGGAACGGTTCCCGGGGCCTCGATCGGACATTCCGGCTATGACTGCCCCGAATTCGTCTCCGATTTTATCCTACTTCCGGTCAGATTGGGTCGAGAAGTCTAACGATGCCGCGAGAACGCCGCTAGGAGCTTTGTTTATTTAACAAAGATAAACTCGGTGCTCGAAATGGTTCTCGGAGCCTTGATCGGACATTCCCGACATTACGGCCCCGAATTCGTCTCCGATTTCATCCTACTTCCGGTCAGATTGGTTAGAGGAGTCTGACGATGTAGCGAGAACAACGCAAGAAGCTTTGTTTATTTAACAAAGATACAATCGTTCCTCGGAATGGTTCCCGGGGCCTCTACCGGACATTCCCGATATTACTGCCCCGAAACCGTCTCCGAATTTATCCTACTTCCTGTCGGATTGGGTGGAGAAGTCTGACGATGCCGCGAGAACGACGCTAGGAGGTTCGTTTATTTAACAAAGATAAAATCGGTGCTCGGAATGGTTCCCGGGGCCTCGATCGGACATTCCCGATATTACTGCCCCGAATTCGTCTCCGATTTTATCCTACTTCCGGTCAGATTGGGTCGAGAAGTCTGACGATGCCGCGAGAACGACGCTAGGAGGTTCCTTTATTTAGCAAAGATAAAATCGGTGCTCGGAATGGTTCCCGGGGCCTCGATCGGAGATTCCTGATATTACTGCCCCGAATCCATCTCCGATTTTATCCTACTTCCGGTCGGATTGGGTCGGGAAGTCTGACGAAGCCGCGAGAACGACGCTAGGAGGTTTGTTTATTTAACAAAGATAACATCGGTGCTCGGAGTGGTTCCCGGGGCCTCGATCGGACATTCTCGATATTACTGCCACCAATTCGTCTCCGATTTTATATTACTTCCGGTCAGAATGGATAAGGAAGTCTGACGATGCGGCGAGAACGACGGAAGGAGCATTGTTTATTTAACAAAGATAAAATCGGTGCTTGGAATGGTTCCCGGGGCCTCGATCGGACATTTCCGATATTACTGCCCCGAATTCGTCTCCCATTTTATCCTACTTCCGGTCAGATTGGGTCGAGAAGTCTGACGATGCCGCGAGAACGACGCTAGGAGGTTTGTTTACTTAACAAAGATGAAATCGGTGCTCGGAATGGTTCGCGGGGCCTCGATCGGACATTCCCGATATTACTGCCCCCAATTCGTCTCCGATTTTCTATTACTGCCGGTCAGAATGGGTAAGGAAGTCTGACGTTGCCGCGAGAACGACGGAAGGAGCATTGTTTATTTAACAAAGATAAAATCGGTGCTCGGAATGGGTCCCGGGGCCTCGATCGGACATTACCGATATTACTGCCCCGAATTAGTTTCCGATCTTATCCTACTTCCGGCCGGATTGGGTCGAGAAGTATGACGATGCCGCGATAACGACGCTAGGAGGTTTGTTTATTTAACAAAGATAAAATCGGTGCTCGGAATGGTTCCCGGGGCCTCGATCGGACATTCCTGATATTACTGCCCCGAATTCGTCTCCGATTTTATCCTACTTCCGGTCGGAGTGGGTCGAGAAGTCTGACGATGCCGCGAGAACGACGCTAGGAGGTTTGTTTACTTAACAAAGATAAAATCGGTGCTCGGAATGGTTCCCGGGGCCTCGATCGGACGTTCCCGATATTACTGCCCCCAATTCGTCTCCGATTTTCTATTACTGCCGGTCAGAATCGGTAAGGAAGTCTGACGTTTCCGCGAGAACGACGGAAGGAGCATTGTTTATTTAACAAAGATCAAATCGGTGCTCGGAATGGTTCCCGGGGCCTCGATCGGACATTTCCGATAGTACTGCCCCGAATTCGTCTTCTATTTTATCCTACTTCCGGTCGGATTGGGTCGAGAAGTCTGACGATCCCGCGAGACCGGCGCTAGGAGGTTTGTTTATTTAACAAAGATAACATCGGTGCTCGGAATGGTTCCCGGGCCCACGATCGGACTTTCCCGATATTACTGCCCTCAATTCGTCTCCGATTTTATATTACTTCCGGTCAGAATGGATACGGAAATCTGACGATGCCGCGAGAACGACGGAAGGAGCATTGTTTATTTAACAAAGATAAAATCGGTGCATGGAATGGTTCCCGGGGCCTCGATCGGACATTTCCGATATTACTGCCCCGAATTCGTCTCCCATTTTATCCTACTTCCGGTCGGATTGGCTCGAGAAGTCTGACGATGCCGCGAGAACGACGCTAGGAGGTTTGTATATTTAACAAAGATTAAATCGGTGCTCGGAATGGTTCCCGAGGCCTCGATCGGACATTCCCGACATTCCTGCCCCGAATTCGTCTGCGATTCCATCCTCCGTCCGGTCAGATTGGGTCGAGAAGTCTGACGATGCCGCGAGAACCACGCTAGGAGGTTACTTTATTTAGCAAAGATAAAATCGGTGTTCGGAATGGTTCCCGGGGCCTCGATCGGAGATTCCTGATATTACTGCTCCGAATCCGTCTCCGATTTTATCCTACTTCCGGTCGGATTGGGTCGAGAAGTCTGACGATCCCGCGAGAACGGCGCTAGGAGGTTTGTTTATTTAACAAAGATAACATCGGTGCTCGGAATGGTTCCCGGGGCCTCGATCGGAGATTCCCGATATTACTGCCCTTAATTCGTCTCCGATTTTATCCCACTTCCGGTCGGATTGGGTCGAGACGTCTGACGATGCCGCGAGAACGACGCTAGGAGGTTTGTTTATTTAACAAAGATCAAATCGGTGCTCGGAATGGTTCCCAGGGCCTCGATCGGACATTCCCGATATTATTGCCCCGAAACCATCTCCGATTTTATCATACTTCCGGTCGGATTCGGTCGAGAAGTCTGACGATGCCGCGAGAGCGACGCTAGGAGGTTTGTTTATTTAACAAAGATAAAATCGGTGCTCGGAATGGTTCCCGCGGCATCGATCGGACATTCCCGATGTTACTGCCCCGAATTCGTCTCCGATTTTATCCTAGTCCCGGTCAGATTGGGTCGAGAAGTCTGACGATGCCGCGAGAACGACGCTAGGAGGTTTGTTTATTTAACAAAGATAAAATCGGTGCTCGGAATGGTTCCCGCGGCCTCGATCGGACATTTCCGATATTACTGCCCCCATTTCGTCTCCGATTTTATCTTACTTCCGGTCAGAATGGATAAGGAAGTCTGACGATGACGCGAGACCGACAGAAGGAGCATTGTTTATTTAACAAAGATAAAATCCGTGCTCGGAATGGTTCCCGGGGCCTCCACCGGACATTCCCGATATTACTGCCCCGAATTCGTCTCCGATTTTATTCTACTTCTGGTCAGATTGGGTCGAGAAGTCTGACGATGCCGCGACAACGACGCTAGGAGGTTTGTTTATTTAACAAAGATAAAATCGGTGCTCGGAATGGGTCCCGGGGCCTCGATCGGACATTACCGTTATTACTGCCCCGAATTCGTTTCCGATTTTATCCTACTTCCGGCCAGATTGGGTCGAGAAGTATGACGATGCCGCGAGAACGACGCTAGGAGTTTTGTTTATTTAACAAAGATAATATCGGTGCTCGGAATGGTTCCCGGGGCCTCGATCGGACATTTCCGATATCACTGCCCCCAATTCGTCTCCGATTTTATCTTACTTCCGGTCAGAATGGATAAGGAAGTCTGACGATGCCGCGAGAACGACAGAAGTAGCCTTGTTTATTTAACAAAGATAAAATCGGTGCTCGGAATGGTTCCCGGGGCCTCGATCGGACATTCCCCATATTACTGCACCGAATCCGTCTCCGATTTTATCCTACTTCCGGTCGGATTAGGTCGAGAAGTCTGCCGATGCCGCGAGAACGACGCTGGGATGTTTGTTAATTTAACAAAGATAAAGTTGGTGCTCGGAATCGTTTCCGGGGCCTCGATCGGACATTTCCGATATTACTGCCCCGAATTCGTCGCCGATTTTATCCCACTTCCGGTCAGATTGGGTCGAGAAGTCTCACGATGCCGCGAGACCGACGCTAGGAGGTTTGTTTATTTAACAAAGATAAAATCGGTGGTCGGAATGGTTCCCGGGGCCTCGATCGGACATTCCCGACATTACTGCCCCGAATTCGTCTGCGATTTTATCCGACTTCCAGTAAGATTGGGTCGAGAAGTCTGACGATGCCGCGAGAACAACGCTAGGAGGTTTGTTTATTTAACAAAGATTAAATCGGTGCTCGGAATGGTTCCCGGGGCCTCCATCGGACATTCCCGATATTACTGCCCCGAATCCGTGTCCGATTTTTTCCTACTTCCGGTCGGATTGGGTCGAGAAGTCTGACGATGCGGCGAGAACGACCCTAGGAGGTTTGTTTATTTAACAAAGATAAAATCGGTGCTCGGAATGGTTCCCGGGGCCTCGATCGGACATTCCTGATATTACAGCCCCGAATTCGTCTCCGATTTTATCCTACTTCCGGTCGGATTGGGTCGAGAAGTCTGACGATGCCGCGAGAACGACGCTAGGAGGTTTGTTTATTTAACAAAGATAAAATCGGTGCTCGGAATGGTTCCCGGGGCCTCGATCGGACATTCCCGATATTACTGCCCCGAATTCGTCTCCGATTTTATCCTACTTCCCGTCAGATTGGTTCGAGAAGTCTGACGATGCCGCGAGAACGACACTAGGAGATTTGTTTATTTAACAAAGGTAAAATCGGTGCTCGGAATTTCTATTACTGCCGGTCCGAATGGGTAAGGACGCCTGACGTTGCCGCGAGAACGACGGAAGGAGCATTGTTTATTTAACAAAGATAAGATCGGTGCTCTGAATGGTTCCCGGGGCCTCGATCGGACATTCCCGATGTTACTGCCCCGAATTCGTCTCCGATTTCATCCTACTTCCGGTCAGATTGAGTCGAGAAGTCTGACGATTCCGCGAGAACGACGCTAAGAGGTTTGTTTATTTAACAAAGATAAAATCGGTGCTCGGAATGGTTCCCGGGGCCTCGATCGGACATTCCCGACATTACTGCCCCGAATTCGTCTGCGATTTTATCCGACTTCCAGTAAGATTGGGTCGAGAAGTCTGACGATGCCGCGAGAACGACGCTAGGAGGTTTGTTTATTTAACAAAGATTAAATCGGTGCTCGGAATGGTTCCCGGCGCCTCCATCGGACATTCCCGATATTACTGCCCCGAATCCGTGTCCGATTTTTTCCTACTTCCGGTCGGATTGGGTCGAGAAGTCTGACGATGCGGCGAGAACGACCCTAGGAGGTTTGTTTATTTAACAAAGATAAAATCGGTGCTCGGAATGGTTCCCGGGGCCTCGATCGGACATTCCTGATATTACAGCCCCGAATTCGTCTCCGATTTTATCCTACTTCCGGTCGGATTGGGTCGAGAAGTCTGACGATGCCGCGAGAACGACGGTAGGAGGTTTGTTTATTTAACAAAGATAAAATCGGTGCTCGGAATGGTTCCCGGGGCCTCGATCGGACATTCCCGATATTACTGCCCCGAATTCGTCTCCGATTTCATCCCAATTCCGGTCAGATTGCGTCCAGAAGTCTGACGATGCCGCGAAAACGATGCTAGGAGGTTTGTTTACTTAACAAAGATAAAATCGGGGCTCGGAATGGTTCCCGGGGCCTCGATCGGACATTCCCGATATTACTGCCCCCAATTCGTCTCCGATTTTCTATTACTGCCGGTCAGAATCGGTAAGGAAGTCTGACGTTTCCGCGAGAACGACGGAAGGAGCATTGTTTATTTAACAAAGATAAAATCGGTGCTCGGAATGGTTCCCGGGGCCTCGATCGGACATTTCCGATAGTACTGCCCCGAATTCGTCTTCTATTTTATCCTACTTCCGGTCAGATTGGGTCGAGAATTCTGACGATGCCGCGCGAACGACGCTAGGAGGTTTGTTTATTTAACAAAGATAAAATCGGTGCTCGGAATGGTTCCCGGGGCCTCGATCGGACATTCCGGATATTACTGCCCTGAATTCGTCTCCGATTTTATCCCACTTCCGGTCAGATTGGGTCGAGACCTCTGACGATGCCGCGAGAACGACGCTAGGAAGTTTGTTTATTTAACAAAGATTAAATCGGTGCTCGGAATGGTTCCCGGGGCCTCCATCGGACATTCCCGATATTACTGCCCCGAATCCGTGTCCGATTTTTTCCTACTTCCGGTCGGATTGGGTCGGGAAGTCTGACGATGCGGCGAGAACGACCCTAGGAGGTTTGTTTATTTAACAAAGATAAAATCGGTGCTCGGAATGGTTCCCGGGGCCTCGATCGGACATTCCCGATTTTACTGCCCCGAATTCGTCTCCGATTTTATCCTACTTCCCGTCAGATTGGTTCGAGAAGTCTGACGATGCCGCGAGAACGACACTAGGAGGTTTGTTTATTTAACAAAGGTAAAATCGGTGCTCGGAATTTCTATTACTGCCGGTCCGAATGGGTAAGGACGCCTGACGTTGCCGCGAGAACGACGGAAGGAGCATTGTTTATTTAACAAAGATAAGATCGGTGCTCTGAATGGTTCCCGGGGCCTCGATCGGACATTCCCGATATTACTGCCCCCAATTCGTCTCCGATTTTATATTACTTCCGGTCAGAATGGATAAGGAAGTCTAACGATGCCGCGAGAACGACGCTAGGAGGTTTGTTTATTGAACAAAGATAAAATCGGTGCTCGAAATGGTTCCCGGGGCCTCGATCGATCATTTCCGATATTACTGCCCCGAATTCGTCTCCGATTTTATCCTACTTCCTGTCAGATTGGGTCGAGAAGTCTGACGATGCCGCGAGAACGACTCTAGGAGGTTTGTTTATTTAACAAAGATAAAATCGGTGCTCGGAATGGTTCCCGGGGCCTCGATCGGAAATTACCGATATTACTGCCCCGAATTCGTCTCCGATTTTATCCTACTTCCAGTCAGATTGGTTCGAGAAGTCTGACGATGCCGCGAGATCGACGCTAGGAGGTTTGTTTATTTAACAAAGATAAAATCCGTGCTCGGAATGGTTCCCGGGGCCTCGATCGGACATTTCCGATATTACTGCCCCGAATTCGTCTCCGATTTTATGCTACTTCCGGTCAGAATGGGTCGAGAAGTCTGACGATGCCGCGAGAACGATGCTAGGAGGTTCGTTTATTTAACGAAGATAAAATCGGTGTTCGGAATGGTTCCCGGGGCCTCGATCGGAAATTTCCGATATTACTGCCCCGAATTCGTCTCCGATTTTATCCTAATTCCCGTCAGATTGGTTCGAGAAGTCTGACGATGCCGCGAGAACGACACTAGGAGGTTTGTTTATTTAACAAAGGTAAAATCGGTGCTCGGAATGGTTCCTCGGGCCTAGATCGGTCATTCCCGATATTACTGCCCCGAATTCGTCTCCGATTTTATCCTAGTCCCGGTCAGATTGGGTCGAGAAGTCTGACGATGCCGCGAGAACGACGCTAAGAGGTTTGTTTATTTAACAAAGATAAAATCGGTGCTCGGAATGGTTCCCGCGGCCTCGATCGGACATTTCCGATATTACTGCCCCCATTTCGTCTCCGATTTTATCTTACTTCCGGTCAGAATGGATAAGGAAGTCTGACGATGACGCGAGACCGACAGAAGGAGCATTGTTTATTTAACAAAGATAAAATCCGTGCTCGGAATGGTTCCCGGGGCCTCCACCGGACATTCCCGATATTACTGCCCCGAATTCGTCTCCGATTTTATTCTACTTCCGGTCAGATTGGGTCGAGAAGTCTGACGATGCCGCGAGAACGACGCTAGGAGGTTTGTTTATTTAACAAAGATAAAATCGGTGCTCGGAATGGGTCCCGGGGCCTCGATCGGACATTACCGATATTACTGCCCCGAATTCGTTTCCGATTTTATCCTACTTCCGGCCAGATTGGGTCGAGAAGTATGACGATGCCGCGAGAACGACGCTAGGAGTTTTGTTTATTTAACAAAGATAATATCGCTGCTCGGAATGGTTCCCGGGGCCTCGATCGGACATTTCCGATATCACTGCCCCCAATTCGTCTCCGATTTTATCTTACTTCCGGTCAGAATGGATAAGGAAGTCTGACGATGCCGCGAGAACGACAGAAGTAGCATTGTTTATTTAACAAAGATAAAATCGGTGCTCGGAATGGTTCCCGGGGCCTCGATCGGACATTCCCCATATTACTGCACCGAATCCGTCTCCGATTTTATCCTACTTCCGGTCGGATTAGGTCGAGAAGTCTGCCGATGCCGCGAGAACGACGCTGGGATGTTTGTTAATTTAACAAAGATAAAGTTGGTGCTCGGAATCGTTTCCGGGGCCTCGATCGGACATTTCCGATATTACTGCCCCGAATTCGTCGCCGATTTTATCCCACTTCCGGTCAGATTGGGTCGAGAAGTCTGACGATGCCGCGAGACCGACGCTAGGAGGTTTGTTTATTTAACAAAGATAAAATCGGTGGTCGGAATGGTTCCCGGGGCCTCGATCGGACATTCCCGACATTACTGCCCCGAATTCGTCTGCGATTTTATCCGACTTCCAGTAAGATTGGGTCGAGAAGTCTGACGATGCCGCGAGAACGACGCTAGGAGGTTTGTTTATTTAACAAAGATTAAATCGGTGCTCGGAATGGTTCCCCGGGCCTCCATCGGACATTCCCGATATTACTGCCCCGAATCCGTGTCCGATTTTTTCCTACTTCCGGTCGGATTGGGTCGAGAAGTCTGACGATGCGGCGAGAACGACCCTAGGAGGTTTGTTTATTTAACAAAGATAAAATCGGTGCTCGGAATGGTTCCCGGGGCCTCGATCGGACATTCCTGATATTACAGCCCCGAATACGTCTCCGATTTTATCCTACTTCCGGTCGGATTGGGTCGAGAAGTCTGACGATGCCGCGAGAACGACGCTAGGAGGTTTGTTTATTTAACAAAGATAAAATCGGTGCTCGGAATGGTTCCCGGGGCCTCGATCGGACATTCCCGATATTACTGCCCCGAATTCGTCTCCGATTTTATCCTACTTCCCGTCAGATTGGTTCGAGAAGTCTGACGATGCCGCGAGAACGACACTAGGAGGTTTGTTTATTTAACAACGGTAAAATCGGTGCTCGGAATTTCTATTACTGCCGGTCCGAATGGGTAAGGACGCCTGACGTTGCCGCGAGAACGACGGAAGGAGCATTGTTTATTTAACAAAGATAAGATCGGTGCTCTGAATGGTTCCCGGGGCCTCGATCGGACATTCCCGATGTTACTGCCCCGAATTCGTCTCCGATTTCATCCTACTTCCGGTCAGATTGAGTCGAGAAGTCTGACGATTCCGCGAGAACGACGCTAGGAGGTTTGTTTATTTAACAAAGATAAAATCGGTGCTCGGAATGGTTCCCGGGGCCTCGATCGGACATTCCCGACATTACTGCCCCGAATTCGTCTGCGATTTTATCCGACTTCCAGTAAGATTGGGTCGAGAAGTCTGACGATGCCGCGAGAACGACGCTTGGAGGTTTGTTTATTTAACAAAGATTAAATCGGTGCTCGGAATGGTTCCCGGCGCCTCCATCGGACATTCCCGATATTACTGCCCCGAATCCGTGTCCGATTTTTTCCTACTTCCGGTCGGATTGGGTCGAGAAGTCTGACGATGCGGCGAGAACGACCCTAGGAGGTTTGTTTATTTAACAAAGATAAAATCGGTGCTCGGAATGGTTCCCGGGGCCTCGATCGGACATTCCTGATATTACAGCCCCGAATTCGTCTCCGATTTTATCCTACTTCCGGTCGGATTGGGTCGAGAAGTCTGACGATGCCGCGAGAACGACGGTAGGAGGTTTGTTTATTTAACAAAGATAAAATCGGTGCTCGGAATGGTTCCCGGGGCCTCGATCGGACATTCCCGATATTACTGCCCCGAATTCGTCTCCGATTTCATCCCAATTCCGGTCAGATTGCGTCCAGAAGTCTGACGATGCCGCGAAAACGATGCTAGGAGGTTTGTTTACTTAACAAAGATAAAATCGGGGCTCGGAATGGTTCCCGGGGCCTCGATCGGACATTCCCGATATTACTGCCCCCAATTCGTCTCCGATTTTCTATTACTGCCGGTCAGAATCGGTAAGGAAGTCTGACGTTTCCGCGAGAACGACGGAAGGAGCATTGTTTATTTAACAAAGATAAAATCGGTGCTCGGAATGGTTCCCGGGGCCTCGATCGGACATTTCCGATAGTACTGCCCCGAATTCGTCTTCTATTTTATCCTACTTCCGGTCAGATTGGGTCGAGAATTCTGACGATGCCGCGCGAACGACGCTAGGAGGTTTGTTTATTTAACAAAGATAAAATCGGTGCTAAGAATGGTTCCCGGGGCCTCGATCGGACATTCCGGATATTACTGCCCTGAATTCGTCTCCGATTTTATCCAACTTCCGGTCAGATTGGGTCGAGACCTCTGACGATGCCGCGAGAACGACGCTAGGAAGTTTGTTTATTTAACAAAGATCAAATCGGTGCTCGGAATGGGTCCCGGGGCCTCGATCGGACATTCCCGATATTATTGCCTCGAAACCATCTCCGATTTTATCATACTTCGGGTCGGATTCGGTCGAGAAGTCTGACGATGCCGCGAGAGCGACGCTAGGAGGTTTGTTTATTTAACAAAGATAAATTCGGTGCTCGGAATGGTTCCCGCGGCATCGATCGGACATTCCCGATGTTACTGCCCCGAATTCGTCTCCGACTTCATCCTACTTCCGGTCAGATTGGGTCGAGAAGTCTGACGATTCCGCGAGAACGACGCTAGGAGGTTTGTTTAGTTAACAAAGATAAAATCGGTGCTCGGAATGGTTCCCGGGGCCTCGATCGGACATTCTCGATATTACTGCCACCAATTCGTCTCCGATTTTATATTACTTCCGGTCAGAATGGATAAGGAAGTCTGACGATGCCGCGAGAACGACAGAAGGAGCATTGTTTATTTAACAAAGATAAAATCGGTGCTTGGAATGGTTCCCGGGGCCTCGATCGGACATTTCCGATATTACTGCCCCGAATTCGTCTCCCATTTTATCCTACTTCCGGTCCGATTGGGTCGAGAAGTCTGACGATGCCGCGAGAACGACGCTCGGAGGTTTGTTTACTTAACAAAGATGAAATCGGTGCTCGGAATGGTTCCCGGGGCTTCGATCGGACATTCCCGATATTACTGCCCCCAATTCGTCTCCGATTTTCTATTACTGCCGGTCAGAATGGGTAAGGAAGTCTGACGTTGCCGCGAGAACGACGGAAGGAGCATTGTTTATTTAACAAAGATAAAATCGGTGCTCGGAATGGTTCCCGGGGCCTCGATCGGACATTTCCGATGGTACTGCCCCGAATTCGTCATCTATTTTATCCTACTTCCGGTCAGATTGGGTCGAGAAGTCTGACGATGCCGCGAGAACGACGCTAGGAGGTTTGTTTATTTAACAAAGATACAATCGGTGCTCGGAATGGTTCCCGGGGCCTCGATCGGACATTCCCGATATTACTGCCCCGAAATCATCTCCGATTTTATCCTACTTCCGGTCGGATTGGGTCGAGAAATCTGACGATGCCGCGAGAACGGCGCTAGGAGGTTTGTTTATTTAACAACGATAAGATCGGTGCTCGGAATGGTTCCCGGGGCCTCGATCTGACATTCGGGATGATACTGCCCCGAATTCGTCTCCGATTTCATCCTACTTCCGGTCAGATTGGGTCGAGAAGTCTGACGATTCCGCGAGAACGACGCTAGGAGGTTTGTTTATTTAACAAAGATAAAATCGGTGCTCGGATTGGTTCCCGGGGCCTCGATCGAACCTTTCCGATATAACTGCCCCGAATTGGTCTCCGATTTTAGCCTACTTCCGGTCAGAATGGGTCGAGAAGTCTGAAGATGCCGCGAGAACGACGCTAGGAGGTTTGTTTATTTAACAAAGATAAAATCGGTGCTCGGAATGGGTCCCGGGGCCTCGATCGGACATTACCGATATTACTGCCCCGAATTCGTTTCCGATTTTATCCTACTTCCGGCCAGATTGGGTCGAGAAGTATGACGATGCCGCGAGAACGACGCTAGGAGTTTTGTTTATTTAACAAAGATAAAATCGGTCCTCGGAATGGTTCCCGGGGCCTCGATCGGACATTTCCGATATCACTGCCCCGAATTCGTCTGCGATTTTATCCGACTTCCAGTAAGATTGGGTCGAGAAGTCTGACGATGCCGCGAGAACGACGCTAGGAGGTTTGTTTAATTAACAAAGATTAAATCGGTGCTCGGATTGGTTCCCGGGGCCTCCATCGGACATTCCCGATATTACTGCCCCGAATTCGTGTCCGATTTTTTCCTACTTCCGGTCGGATTGGGTCGAGAAGTCTGACGATGCGGCGAGAACGACCCTAGGAGGTTTGTTTACTTAACAAAGATAAAATCGGGGCTCGGAATGGTTCCCGGGGCCTCGATCGGACATTCCCGATATTACTGCCCCCAATTCGTCTCCGATTTTCTATTACTGCGGGTCAGAATCGGTAAGGAAGTCTGACGTTTCCGCGAGAACGACGGAAGGAGCATTGTTTATTTAACAAAGATAAAATCGGTGCTCGGAATGGTTCCCGGGGCCTCGATCGGACATTTCCGATAGTACTGCCCCGAATTCGTCTTCTATTTGATCCTACTTCCGGTCAGATTGGGTCGAGAATTCTGACGATGCCGCGCGAACGACGCTAGGAGGTTTGTTTATTTAACAAAGATAAAATCGGTGCTCGGAATGGTTCCCGGGGCCTCGATCGGACATTCCCGATATTACTGCCCTGAATTCGTCTCCGATTTTATCCCACTTCCGGTCAGATTGGGTCGAGACGTCTGACGATGCCGCGAGAACGACGCTAGGAGGTTTGTTTATTTAACAATGATCAAATCGGTGCTCGGAATGGGTCCCGGGGCCTCGATCGGACATTCCCGATATTATTGCCTCGAAACCATCTCCGATTTTATCATACTTCCGGTCGGATTCGGTCGAGAAGTCTGACGATGCCGCGAGAGCGACGCTAGGAGGTTTGTTTATTTAACAAAGATAAATTCGGTGCTCGGAATGGTTCCCGCGGCATCGATCGGACATTCCCGATGTTACTGCCCCGAATTCGTCTCCGATTTCATCCTACTTCCGGTCAGATTGGGTCGAGAAGTCTGACGATTCCGCGAGAACGACGCTAGGAGGTTTGTTTAGTTAACAAAGATAAAATCGGTGCTCGGAATGGTTCCCGGGGCCTCGATCGGACATTCTCGATATTACTGCCACCAATTCGTCTCCGATTTTATATTACTTCCGGTCAGAATGGATAAGGAAGTCTGACGATGCCGCGAGAACGACAGAAGGAGCATTGATTATTTAACAAAGATAAAATCGGTGCTTGGAATGGTTCCCGGGGCCTCGATCGGACATTTCCGATATTACTGCCCCGAATTCGTCTCCCATTGTATCCTACTTCCGGTCAGATTGGGTCGAGAAGTCTGACGATGCCGCGAGAACGACGCTAGGAGGTTTGTTTACTTAACAAAGATGAAATCGGTGCTCGGAATGGTTCCCGGGGCCTCGATCGGACATTCCCGACATTACTGCCCCCAATTCGTCTCCGATTTTCTATTACTGCCCGTCAGAATGGGTAAGGAAGTCTGACGTTGCCGCGAGAACGACGGAAGGAGGATTGTTTATTTAACAAAGATAAAATCGGTGCTCGGAATGGTTCCCGGGGCCTCGATCGGACATTTCCGATGGTACTGCCCCGAATTCGTCATCTATTTTATCCTACTTCCGGTCAGATTGGGTCGAGAAGTCTGACGATGCCGCGAGAACGACGCTAGGAGGTTTGTTTATTTAACAAAGATACAATCGGTGCTCGGAATGGTTCCCGGGGCCTCGATCGGACATTCCCGATATTACTGCCCCGAAATCATCTCCGATTTTATCCTACTTCCGTTCGGATTGGGTCGAGAAATCTGACGATGCCGCGAGAACGGCGCTAGGAGGTTTGTTTATTTAACAAAGATAAGATCGGTGCTCGGAATGGTTCCCGGGGCCTCGATCTGACATTCGGGATGATACTGCCCCGAATTCGTCTCCGATTTCATCCTACTTCCGGTCAGATTGGGTCGAGAAGTCTGACGATTCCGCGAGAACGACGCTAGGAGGTTTGTTTATTTAACAAAGATAAAATCGGTGCTCGGATTGGTTCCCGGGGCCTCGATCGAACCTTTCCGATATAACTGCCCCGAATTGGTCTCCGATTTTATCCTACTTCCGGTCAGAATGGGTCGAGAAGTCTGAAGATGCCGCGAGAACGACGCTAGGAGGTTTGTTTATTTAACAAAGATAAAATCGGTGCTCGGAATGGGTCCCGGGGCCTCGATCGGACATTACCGATATTACTGCCCCGAATTCGTTTCCGATTTTATCCTACTTCCGGCCAGATTGGGTCGAGAAGTATGACGATGCCGCGAGAACGACGCTAGGAGTTTTGTTTATTTAACAAAGATAAAATCGGTCCTCGGAATGGTTCCCGGGGCCTCGATCGGACATTTCCGATATCACTGCCCCCAATTCGTCTCCGATTTTATCTTACTTCCGGTCAGAATGGATAAGGAAGTCTGACGATGCCGCGAGAACGACAGAAGTAGCATTGTTTATTTAACAAAGATAAAATCGGTGCTCGGAATGGTTCCCGGGGCCTCGATCGGACATTCCCGATATTACTGCCCCGAATTTGTCTCCGATTTTATCCTACTTCCGGTCGGAATAGGTCGAGAAGTCTGCCGATGCCGCGAGAACGACGCTGGGAGGTTTGTTAATTTATCAAAGATAAAGTCGGTGCTCGGAATCGTTTCCGGGGCCTCGATCGGACATTTCCGATATTACTGCCCCGAATTCGTCGCCGATTCTATCCTACTCCCGGTCAGATTGGGTCGAGAAGTCTGACGATGCCGCGAGAACGACGCTAGGAGGTTTGTTTATTTAACAAAGATAAAATCGGTGCTCGGAATGGTTCCCGGGGCCTCGATCGGACTTTCCCGATATTACTGCCCCGAATTCGTCTCCGATTTCATCCCAATTCCGGTCAGATTGCGTCCAGAAGTCTGACGATGCCGCGAGAACGACGCTAGGAGGTTTGTTTACTTAACAAAGATGAAATCGGTGCTCGGAATGGTTCCCGGGGCCTCGATCGGACATTTCCGATGGTACTGCCCCGAATTCGTCATCTATTTTATCCTACTTCCGGTCAGATTGGGTCGAGAAGTCTGACGATGCCGCGAGAACGACGCTAGGAGGTTTGTTTATTTAACAAAGATACAATCGGTGCTCGGAATGGTTCCCGGGGCCTCGATCGGACATTCCCGATATTACTGCCCCGAAATCATCTCCGATTTTATCCTACTTCCGTTCGGATTGGGTCGAGAAATCTGACGATGCCGCGAGAACGGCGCTAGGAGGTTTGTTTATTTAACAAAGATAAGATCGGTGCTCGGAATGGTTCCCGGGGCCTCGATCTGACATTCGGGATGATACTGCCCCGAATTCGTCTCCGATTTCATCCTACTTCCGGTCAGATTGGGTCGAGAAGTCTGACGATTCCGCGAGAACGACGCTAGGAGGTTTGTTTATTTAACAAAGATAAAATCGGTGCTCGGATTGGTTCCCGGGGCCTCGATCGAACCTTTCCGATATAACTGCCCCGAATTGGTCTCCGATTTTATCCTACTTCCGGTCAGAATGGGTCGAGAAGTCTGAAGATGCCGCGAGAACGACGCTAGGAGGTTTGTTTATTTAACAAAGATAAAATCGGTGCTCGGAATGGGTCCCGGGGCCTCGATCGGACATTACCGATATTACTGCCCCGAATTCGTTTCCGATTTTATCCTACTTCCGGCCAGATTGGGTCGAGAAGTATGACGATGCCGCGAGAACGACGCTAGGAGTTTTGTTTATTTAACAAAGATAAAATCGGTCCTCGGAATGGTTCCCGGGGCCTCGATCGGACATTTCCGATATCACTGCCCCCAATTCGTCTCCGATTTTATCTTACTTCCGGTCAGAATGGATAAGGAAGTCTGACGATGCCGCGAGAACGACAGAAGTAGCATTGTTTATTTAACAAAGATAAAATCGGTGCTCGGAATGGTTCCCGGGGCCTCGATCGGACATTCCCGATATTACTGCCCCGAATTTGTCTCCGATTTTATCCTACTTCCGGTCGGAATAGGTCGAGAAGTCTGCCGATGCCGCGAGAACGACGCTGGGAGGTTTGTTAATTTATCAAAGATAAAGTCGGTGCTCGGAATCGTTTCCGGGGCCTCGATCGGACATTTCCGATATTACTGCCCCGAATTCGTCGCCGATTCTATCCTACTCCCGGTCAGATTGGGTCGAGAAGTCTGACGATGCCGCGAGAACGACGCTAGGAGGTTTGTTTATTTAACAAAGATAAAATCGGTGCTCGGAATGGTTCCCGGGGCCTCGATCGGACTTTCCCGATATTACTGCCCCGAATTCGTCTCCGATTTCATCCCAATTCCGGTCAGATTGCGTCCAGAAGTCTGACGATGCCGCGAGAACGACGCTAGGAGGTTTGTTTACTTAACAAAGATGAAATCGGTGCTCGGAATGGTTCCCGGGGCCTCGATCGGACATTCCCGATATTACTGCCCCCAATTCGTCTCCGATTTTCTATTACTGCCGGTCAGAATCGGTAAGGAAGTCTGACGTTTCCGCGAGAACGACGGAAGGAGCATTGTTTATTTAACAAAGATAAAATCGGTGCTCGGAATGGTTCCCGGGGCCTCGATCGGACATTTCCGATAGTTCTGCCCCGAATTCGTCTTCTATTTTATCCTACTTCCGGTCAGATTGGGTCGAGAATTCTGACGATGCCGCGCGAACGACGCTAGGAGGTTTGTTTATTTAACAAAGATAAAATCGGTGCTCGGAATGGTTCCCGGGGCCTCGATCGGACATTCCCGATATTACTGCCCTGAATTCGTCTCCGATTTTATCCCACTTCCGGTCAGATTGGGTCGAGACGTCTGACGATGCCGCGAGAACGACGCTAGGAGGTTTGTTTATTTAACAAAGATCAAATCGGTGCTCGGAATGGGTCCCGGGGCCTCGATCGGACATTCCCGATATTATTGCCTCGAAACCATCTCCGATTTTATCATACTTCCGGTCGGATTCGGTCGAGAAGTCTGACGATGCCGCGAGAGCGACGCTAGGAGGTTTGTTTATTTAACAAAGATAAATTCGGTGCTCGGAATGGTTCCCGCGGCATCGATCGGACATTCCCGATGTTACTGCCCCGAATTCGTCTCCGATTTCATCCTACTTCCGGTCAGATTGGGTCGAGAAGTCTGACGATTCCGCGAGAACGACGCTAGGAGGTTTGTTTAGTTAACAAAGATAAAATCGGTGCTCGGAATGGTTCCCGGGGCCTCGATCGGACATTCTCGATATTACTGCCACCAATTCGTCTCCGATTTTATATTACTTCCGGTCAGAACGGATAAGGAAGTCTGACGATGCCGCGAGAACGACAGAAGGAGCATTGTTTATTTAACAAAGATAAAATCGGTGCTTGGAATGGTTCCCGGGGCCTCGATCGGACATTTCCGATATTACTGCCCCGAATTCGTCTCCCATTTTATCCTACTTCTGGTAAGATTGGGTCGAGAAGTCTGACGATGCTGCGAGAACGACGCTAGGAGGTTTGTTTACTTAACAAAGATGAAATCGGTGCTCGGAATGGTTCCCGGGGCCTCGATCGGACATTCCCGATATTACTGCCCCCAATTCGTCTCCGATTTTCTATTACTGCCGGTCAGAATGGGTAAGGAAGTCTGACGTTGCCGCGAGAACGACGGAAGGAGCATTGTTTATTTAACAAAGATAAAATCGGTGCTCGGAATGGTTCCCGGGGCCTCGATCGGACATTTCCGATGGTACTGCCCCGAATTCGTCATCTATTTTATCCTACTTCCGGTCAGATTGGGTCGAGAAGTCTGACGATGCCGCGAGAACGACGCTAGGAGGTTTGTTTATTTAACAAAGATACAATCGGTGCTCGGAATGGTTCCCGGGGCCTCGATCGGACATTCCCGATATTACTGCCACCAATTCGTCTCCGATTTTATATTACTTCCGGTCAGAACGGATAAGGAAGTCTGACGATGCCGCGAGAACGACAGAAGGAGCATTGTTTATTTAACAAAGATAAAATCGGTGCTCGGAATGGTTCCCGGGGCCTCGATCGGACATTCCCGATATTACTGCCCTGAATTCGTCTCCGATTTTATCCCACTTCCGGTCAGATTGGGTCGAGACGTCTGACGATGCCGCGAGAACGACGCTAGGAGGTTTGTTTATTTAACAAAGATCAAATCGGTGCTCGGAATGGGTCCCGGGGCCTCGATCGGACATTCCCGATATTATTGCCTCGAAACCATCTCCGATTTTATCATACTTCCGGTCGGATTCGGTCGAGAAGTCTGACGATGCCGCGAGAGCGACGCTAGGAGGTTTGTTTATTTAACAAAGATAAATTCGGTGCTCGGAATGGTTCCCGCGGCATCGATCGGACATTCCCGATGTTACTGCCCCGAATTCGTCTCCGATTTCATCCTACTTCCGGTCAGATTGGGTCGAGAAGTCTGACGATTCCGCGAGAACGACGCTAGGAGGTTTGTTTAGTTAACAAAGATAAAATCGGTGCTCGGAATGGTTCCCGGGGCCTCGATCGGACATTCTCGATATTACTGCCACCAATTCGTCTCCGATTTTATATTACTTCCGGTCAGAACGGATAAGGAAGTCTGACGATGCCGCGAGAACGACAGAAGGAGCATTGTTTATTTAACAAAGATAAAATCGGTGCTTGGAATGGTTCCCGGGGCCTCGATCGGACATTTCCGATATTACTGCCCCGAATTCGTCTCCCATTTTATCCTACTTCTGGTAAGATTGGGTCGAGAAGTCTGACGATGCTGCGAGAACGACGCTAGGAGGTTTGTTTACTTAACAAAGATGAAATCGGTGCTCGGAATGGTTCCCGGGGCCTCGATCGGACATTCCCGATATTACTGCCCCCAATTCGTCTCCGATTTTCTATTACTGCCGGTCAGAATGGGTAAGGAAGTCTGACGTTGCCGCGAGAACGACGGAAGGAGCATTGTTTATTTAACAAAGATAAAATCGGTGCTCGGAATGGTTCCCGGGGCCTCGATCGGACATTTCCGATGGTACTGCCCCGAATTCGTCATCTATTTTATCCTACTTCCGGTCAGATTGGGTCGAGAAGTCTGACGATGCCGCGAGAACGACGCTAGGAGGTTTGTTTATTTAACAAAGATACAATCGGTGCTCGGAATGGTTCCCGGGGCCTCGATCGGACATTCCCGATATTACTGCCCCGAAATCATCTCCGATTTTATCCTACTTCCGGTCGGATTGGGTCGAGAAATCTGACGATGCCGCGAGAACGGCGCTAGGAGGTTTGTTTATTTAACAAAGATAAGATCGGTGCTCGGAATGGTTCCCGGGGCCTCGATCTGACATTCGGGATGTTACTGCCCCGAATTCGTCTCCGATTTCATCCTACTTCCGGTCAGATTGGGTCGAGAAGTCTGACGATTCCGCGAGAACGACGCTAGGAGGTTTGTTTATTTAACAAAGATAAAATCGGTGCTCGGATTGGTTCCCGGGGCCTCGATCGAACCTTTCCGATATAACTGCCCCGAATTGGTCTCCGATTTTATCCTACTTCCGGTCAGAATGGGTCGAGAAGTCTGAAGATGCCGCGAGAACGACGCTAGGAGGTTTGTTTATTTAACAAAGATAAAATCGGTGCTCGGAATGGGTCCCGGGGCCTCGATCGGACATTACCGATATTACTGCCCCGAATTCGTTTCCGATTTTATCCTACTTCCGGCCAGATTGGGTCGAGAAGTATGACGATGCCGCGAGAACGACGCTAGGAGTTTTGTTTATTTAACAAAGATAAAATCGGTCCTCGCAATGGTTCCCGGGGCCTCGATCGGACATTTCCGATATCACTGCCCCCAATTCGTCTCCGATTTTATCTTACTTCCGGTCAGAATGGATAAGGAAGTCTGACGATGCCGCGAGAACGACAGAAGTAGCATTGTTTATTTAACAAAGATAAAATCGGTGCTCGGAATGGTTCCCGGGACCTCGATCGGACATTCCCGATATTACTGCCCCGAATTTGTCTCCGATTTTATCCTACTTCCGGTCGGAATAGGTCGAGAAGTCTGCCGATGCCGCGAGAACGACGCTGGGAGGTTTGTTAATTTATCAAAGATAAAGTCGGTGCTCGGAATCGTTTCCGGGGCCTCGATCGGACATTTCCGATATTACTGCCCCGAATTCGTCGCCGATTTTATCCTACTTCCGGTCAGATTGGGTCGAGAAGTCTGACGATGCCGCGAGAACGACGCTAGGAGGTTTGTTTATTTAACAAAGATAAAATCGGTGCTCGGAATGGTTCCCGGGGCCTCGATCGGACTTTCCCGATATTACTGCCCCGAATTCGTCTCCGATTTCATCCCAATTCCGGTCAGATTGCGTCCAGAAGTCTGACGATGCCGCGAGAACGACGCTAGGAGGTTTGTTTACTTAACAAAGATGAAATCGGTGCTCGGAATGGTTCCCGGGGCCTCGATCGGACATTCCCGATATTACTGCCCCCAATTCGTCTCCGATTTTCTATAACTGCCGGTCAGAATGGGTAAGGAAGTCTGACGTTGCCGCGAGAACGACGGAAGGATCATTGTTTATTTAACAAAGATAAAATCGGTGCTCGGAATGGTTCCCGGGGCCTCGATCGGACATTTCCGATAGTACTGCCCCGAATTCGTCTTCTATTTTATCCTACTTCCGGTCAGATTGCGTCGAGAAGTCTGACGATGCCGCGAGAACGACGCTAGGAGGTTTGTTTATTTAACAAAGATACAATCGGTGCTCGGAATGGTTCCCGGGGCCTCGATCGGACATTCCCGATATTACTGCCCCGAAATCATCTCCGATTTTATCCTACTTCCGGTCGGATTGGGTCGAGAAATCTGACGATGCCGCGAGAACGGCGCTAGGAGGTTTGTTTCCCGAGTCGAAATTTAGACCCTCCTTTAAACCTCCTTTCGATCCCAATTTGTCATTCAATGGAGGTTCAAGAGGTTCAAATGGAAATCTCAAAAACATGTATATCAGAACCTACTGAACCTCCAAAAGTGGCAGAAATTACACTTTTTCACTCAAAGGAGGTTTAGTACGTTCATCTGAACCTCCTTTAAACCCTAGTGAGCCTGATTTAATGCTTACGCAAACCTACAGACCCTCTTTTAAACCTCCTTTCGCCCTACTAACTCTCCTTTGACTCCTTTCACCGGTGGCTCGCAGAGCCTCCTAGCCCTCCTTTAAGCCTACTTCAATATGCTGCCCTCCGCTCCCCCCCCCCCGTCTCTCTCATCCGCAGTTCACCGATATTCCAAAGAAGGGATAATTATAATTAAAAAATATTTTCAGATAAACTATATATCATTTATTTATAATAATGAATTAAACTTGAAAGCACACAAACAAATGTAGTACCAGCGTACTTTACTAGATTATGTTAACATATACTATATTTGTACTATAACTATAGTACAAACGTATTAAAACTATAGTTTTTCATATTCCGTTCGTCCATTTTCACCTGTTTGGCCATACTCGAAGTATTTCCCCGTTTGGGAAGAGTGTGGATTTGCGGAAAATGCTGGGGAATACTGAAAATATTGAGGATATTGATAACATTGAAGTTCCTGTGGATTTACGTGGGGTTGAAATGGATGCACATTATGATTGATGGAAGGATTTTGAAAGTACGAAGGAGGATATGGCTCGTAGCACTGCGGTTGCTCGTTATTCGGTACTGGATTGTGGCATTTCTTAACAGACAGCTGGTCGGTTGGTTTTTGAGAAGCGTTGTCAGAAACATCCTTCCTTGACTCAGTTGATTTTTGAGAAGCGTTATCAAAAACTTCCTTCGTTGGCTCAGTTGGCGTTGGCGTTTCTTGTTTTTCGGTGCTCTTTGGAAGCTTTGAAAGATGACCCACCTCTTTCTTTTGTTTGTCATCTTTATTGAATTGTTTTGTTGCCCCCGTATTTTTCTGTTTGATGGCCTTCCTTTTATTGTAGGCGGTCTTATTAATGAAATTAATAAAATCAGCCTCGTCGATGTGGTCTCCGTACCATTCTCTGGACCAGTCTGAACAATGAAAAATAAAAAAAGACACGGTTAATCGTAGAGAAATAACAGTGACAACATAGTAAAATAGCTAAAAACCAAAAACACTGCAAAACGACGAGGATATTGCATGTTTTTAATCCAAATGACATTATATTTTCTATGATAGACAGTTTATATCAGACCCAGATCAAAAGAATCACACGTCGCCTACAGAAAACTTACTTAGCATAGCTCTGTAGAGGTCGAGGTCAATTCCCGAGCGCCTTCCGTCTTTCGACCCCTTTGCCGAAAATTGACTGAGATGCTGCCCATATAATTCAATTATGCAACTTCGAATCAACAGTTGCCAGCTTTTTATCGGTTGTAGTGTGACTTTATTCAGGACGCAGGATTTTCGCTCGATAGCATTTTTTACGCTTTTCAAGAAGTTTAAGTTAATTCCTTGAAAAATAGGCACCTGAAATATAAATTTAACTTGATAATACCGTATTGACGCAACAAGCCCAGGCAAATTAATAAGCAAAAATTCCGTGTTTACCTTGTCTTCACCGGCAGTTCTGTAAATGTCTGGAATCTGAAATCCAAAATATAACACACGAAATCATTAAACTTCGATCGCGTACATTGTTTTCCTCGTGTACATGTTTTCGAATCGATTATTTCATTTATTTTTTTCCCTTGGTAATTTGTATTGAATTTTTCTTAACTAAAAACGAGAACAGCGAAAAACGTGATTTTTTTAAAAATGCATATGCATCTAATGAAATCAATAAATTCGTTTTATATTTTTGAAAAAAGTGCACAATAAATAACTTCCATCATTTTCTTGTGATAACAATGAATGAATAACTTTTCAGCCAAATTGTTATTCAAAATCAATCTCACCAAAACCGTCAATGTGTTTAATTTTTCAAGATTTTTATCTGAACAAGAAATAGAAATTTTTACTGAAACTCAGGTGAGATGATTTTTGACAATGATGTGACACTATAAAAAGGCAAAAAAAGTCGAAATCTGGAAAATTGAGATAAAAAATTGGAAAGAAAGTTTTAATACAGTAGCACTATATCAACTTACAAATTTTGGAAAAAATCTCAGACCTTGTATGCAGAATTTCTATCCCCGCAGTCTAAAGTATTCTCCGATGGTCTCCGGTGGCCTTCGGTGTTATCCGCTGAGGAATTGGTTGAGCTCTGCAAGGCTTCTACTACAGCGGAGAGAAATTGAACATTTTCTGGCGTAGCTGAAATATAATTGAAACATAATTAATACATAACATGAAATTAAAATTCAAATGCAAGAAAAATTCTACAATTTGCCATGCCGCAGTATAGACAGCAATGAAACTTACCAACCGCAGCAAGATTCTTCATCGTAGCCCAGAAGTTATCAAATCTGCTTGCTGTCGCTGATTTGGCACCGTCTCTTTCGTGAATATTCTCACAGTCCGAAGACTCTGAAATTGGTGTCGGACAAACAGATTGTTTCCCTGTAGATGACGAACATGAACTTTTATCACTAAGAGGCATCGTGGGTTGTGAACGCAAAGTTTCATCGCTGAGAGGCATCGTGGGCAGTGACCGTGAAGTTTTATCGTCGAGAGAAATCGAAGGCGGTTTTGAGGTTAACCAGAGGCCACAATCTTCAGCAATTGTCGATTCAACTGTATTTTGAACCTCGTGACGTGCTTTTTTTCCGCTTTTTTCTGATGTTGCATTTTTCTTTTTTCTTGATGAACTTCGTTTGTAAAACATTGCCGATCTTTGGGAGCTATTTCTCCTGTAGCATCCACAATACAACGCAAAAGCTCATCTCGATCGTCTGCACAAAAATCAATTTTATAGCAATATCATAAAAACCATGTATCGTATAAGTTTTTGTTTATTCATCTACAGTGTTGTGTACTTACGACTGATTTTTTTTATTCGTACGTAGTGACACGATTGTTTTTGTGTCGCTTTGTCGACCCACGTAACCCGGGCTGTATCACCTTCAACTCGGTGGTTTTTTGGAATTAACGACAATTCCAAAACATCGTATTGTGTTACTGTGTCCTTTGATTTTGATGCACTTGTTCCTTTCTTTGTCGTTCTTTTCGATTCTTCATATACCACGAGGGCATATTGCCCTTTCACTTTCGTTGTCATTTTATTCGAGGTACAGTATTTAGTTTATTCCACGATGTCATAAATAATGAAATAAAATATAAATATGCACTGCGCGCTATAATAAACAGAGAAGACAAAGACTCAACACAAAGCCGATCACGTGATCACAACACTACGAAGCGCCCTCTCTTCGCCACTGAGAGAGGCCGCAGAGACCGAGTTGTGAGCTGCAGAGCTATTGCGCACATTCGAATGCGCACGAAGAGGAGGAATGGAGGGGAATCGTTTCCCCCCAAGCGGGACAGGCCCCTACGCTTACAACTCATGACGTCTACAGCGCTTCGGCAGAGTGCACTGTGTTCCGAAATAATTTTAACCTAAAAACAAACGTTTTAAAGTGTTCATTCGCTTATCAAGCATTATCAAGTAAGATTCAAGTTATATTTCAAACTATATTTTTAGTGAAGTGCTATTGTAGAGTTTGAGGGCGAGTTTTTGGTCAGTTGACGAGAAGATTAAACACGTGGTCATGATTTAAGGGGGGGGGGGCGGTTCGGTGAATTCGCTATAAATAAAGTATATCTTCGATAATTTTTTGACGACAGAGTTTATATATATTTATTTATATAATTAGTATACAATAAAAGAACATTTAAAGAATATTCTGTGAAATTTTCATTAATAATTGTGCAGAAATGAGGTGTCTGCAAAGATGTGCTGTCAATGGCTCATTTCTGCATAATTATCAATCAAAATTTTACAGAATATTCTTCAAATGTCCTTTTGTTATATACTTCTTACATAAATAAATACATATTAAATGTGTCGGAAAAAAATTATCGTAAACACTCTTTTTTTTCGTAGCGAGATACCCCCCCCCCCCCCCTTAAATAAGTTCCCTTTAGTTTATTTGGGTATTTTTAGGTTATTGTGTATTGTACGTATCGTGTTCTAGGCGTATACAGCATGAGTAAGAGAGCTTTCAAGGATCTTTCTCGTTCAGGGAAATATAATTACGTGAACGATCTTACTAGAAAAACAAGGATTATTGGAGATGACAACGAAGCTGGACCGTCTCAAATTGAAACGAATACAGTTTCACATGTAACACCAAGGTAAGAGTAAATTGTGATTACTTTTTGCATAGGATATTTCTATATAATTATATATAAAATTATATAGGAATATGATAACGTATACAATAGCGAATATATATATATATATATATATATATATATATATATATATTCGTTATTATATTTCCTATAAATGTATTTTGCAATCTTGCTCAGTTTTTAAAAATTATAGACAAAATTTAGGATAAGAAACACAAAAATGTTCAAAGCAATGAACCTAATGTGTACTTTTGCTATTTCCATTTTTTTTAAATACGCTTTTTTTCTAATGATGAATAACTGTACAAGTGTTATCAGTGAATATATAATTTAATGCTTTCATTTGATTTATCCAATTAATTGCATATTTCTTCCATCTCATGTAGGCTCGACGAAATAAGAAGTCATGAAAATGCCAGTAATCTCGTAGATGACATAATCAATGATGATACTAGTTCAACCGAGGACGAACAAGACATTTTGCCAGCTACAAGTGATGAGGAAGACGACGAATGTGATTTGGATGATGAGGAACAAAAGGAAGAATTCGATCTAATAGAAGAAGAAAACCGTGATGAAGAAAGTGACGAAAACGATGATTCAGAGAACGAAATTGAGGCAGCAATCGAAGAAGAAGAACAGCTGCATAGGAATGACATTAATCGTCCTTTATATGCCGGTGCATCGATCACGATCGCCGAAAGTATGCTTCTAATTTTGTCACTTCTTCTGAAACATAAACTTTCGGGAACGTGTTTGGCAGATATAATAACCGTCATAAGTTTTCATTGTTTGGCACAAGGATTAAAGGCTAATAGCCTTTATAAGTTTCGAAAATATTTTTCAACATCGAAAAAACAATTGAACAAACACTTCTATTGTTCTGCGTGTACGTCGCCCCTTGAATCGGAAAATACGATGTGTGCAACTTGTAATGCAAAGAGAGACGTGTCTTATTTTATCGAAATGCCTTTCTTGAATCAGTTGAAAGAAATGTTCAAGCGAAAAGGTTTTTATGACCTTCTGCAACATCGTTTTCGCCGCGAAAATGTAACGCCCGATGCGATTTATGACATATACGATGAAAACTTATATTTCACGCATAAAGAAACAGGGTTTCTATCAAACCCGAATAATATTTCATTGACGTGGTATACTGACGGTGTGCCTGTATTTAAATCGTCAAAAATATCTATGTGGCCTGTGTATTTAACTATCAATGAACTTCCCTATAAATATCGGATGAAACAAGAATATACGATACTAGCTGCACTATGGTTTGGAAATTCAAAGCCGAATGCAAACCATTTTATATATACATTACGTTCCGAGTTTGACAATTTGCTTCGAGGCACACCCTGTACTTTGTACGATAAACGAATTATAAATGTTCGAGGTATGCTTTTGGCTGGAACATGCGATTTACCTGCCAAAGCACAATTTCTAAACATGATGTCCTATAACGGTCGATTTGGATGCACAAATTGTAAAAACCCTGGCGAGTCGTTTACTCATCCCACTGGAGGTACATCTCGTGTATATATGTATGAAAGTACACCAAATATGAGAACGTCTACGGAAACTAACGAAAATGCAAATCAAGCACTCTTGAATGGGGAAATAGTGAATGGAGTGAAAGGTCCATGTTCGTTTTCGAAACTTTCGCCCAATTTCATCGAAGGGGTGGCAATCGATTAAATGCATGGTATTTTCAATGGCATTGCTAAGAGATTGTTAAGTTTGTGGTTTGATTCTTCTTTCCGTACTTCACCATTCTCACTCGTTACGGTAACAGATATTATCAATAACAGATTGCTACAAATCAAACCCCCGAAATTTGTACACCGTATGCCACGTTCGATAGAAGATCTTTGTCATTGGAAAGCTTCTGAATTGAAGATGTGGTTTTTTTTACTATTCTTTGCCAGTGCTCGAAGGAATTATGAGGGTTGATTATTTCGATCATTATCTTCTTATCGTAGCTGCAATAGCTCTTCTCAACTCAAATAAAATTACACGACAGCAGCTCGATACTGCAAACAATTTTTTACATAAATTTGTCCGCGAGTTCGAAACTTTGTATGGACTGCAATTTTGCAGCATAAACATACATCAACTGTTGCATTTGCCTGTGTGTGTAGAGCGACTTGGCCCGTTATGGGTGTATTCGTGTTTTCCATACGAGAATTTAAATGGCAAACTATTAAACCTTATTCATGGCACTTCCAATCTTGAAACGCAAGTGGCATCTGCACACACATATTTATTACAAATGAAAAACAAATTAGATCAACTGCAACAGAGTCCTATTCGTGATTTTGTGTTTGACCACAAACGTCAGGTGAAAATTTGTGAGAAAATTGGGGAAGATTGTTACAGTGTTGGCACATACAAAAAATATGATATACTTCCCGATTTTCTGGAACATGTAATGTTTAATCGACATTTTCCGTACGGAAATATTCAAAAGTACACGCGACTTCTAAAAGATGGAAAATTATTCATTAGCGAATCGTATACGAAACCTTTAAAAACTGTATCATCACACGTAATTTACAATGGACCACAGAATCAAAAACTGTTAGGAGTAGTGCATAATTTTATAAAAATTTCATCATGCGACTGTACGAAACCATGTTTGTGCGAAGGACATCATTATGTAGTAATTATTCCGATTATAATAACAAATCTATTGCCAGTAACAGGAGATATCGGAGTTCGTTGTGAGCTTCCACATCTGTACAAGTGCCATAGAACTGAGGACAAGTTATTTATACCTGTAGCGACCTTACAATCAATATGCGTCTTCATTTCTATCGACAATCAATCGTACATAGGATACCCTATAAATTCTATGGAACTTGAGTAGGTTTAATATAACGTTTTTTTTAAGTTACACGAAATAATTTATAGTTGTGACAATGTATGTATATGTTTCGAATTAATAAATTAATCTTATAATAAATAATCAAACATCATATTTTTAATTCACACATATAATTTATTTTTCAGATATAGCTTGACCCTACAGAACCTCCTTTGAATCCAATCTTTCATTTTCCTTCTGCTTTGGATTCAAAGGAGGTTCTGTAGAGTACAGATAAGACTTTAGGCCAAAACGAGGTTGTGTAGGTTCACGCAAGCCGAGCCCATAGGCCTAAAGGAGGCTCAGGAGGTTGAATAGAAGGTTCAGTAGGGCTAAGGGAGGGTCGCCAACGGTGCAAATTTCTCCATATAGGTTCAAGGGGAGTCAAAGGAGGGCGGCGGTCTGTGCGTTACAAAGGAAATAGGTTCTCGAGCATTCAAAGGAGGGTCTAAATTTCGACTCGGGTTATTTAACAAAGATAAGATCGGTGCTCGGAATGGTTCCCGGGGCCTCGATCGGACATTCGGGATGTTACTGCCCCGAATTCGTCTCCGATTTCATCCTACTTCCGGTCAGATTGGGTCGAGAAGTCTGACGATTCCGCGAGAACGACGCTAGGAGGTTTGTTTATTTAACAAAGATAAAATCGGTGCTCGGAATGGTTTCCGGGGCCTCGATCGGACTTTCCCGATATTACTGCCCCCAATTCGTCTCCGATTTTATATTACTTCCGGTCAGAATGGATAAGGAAATCTGAAGATGCCGCAAGAAGGACGGAAGGAGCATTGTTTATTTAACAAAGATAAAATCGGTGCATGGAATGGTTCCCGGGGCCTCGATCGGACATTTCCGATATTACTGCCCCGAATTCGTCTCCCATTTTATCCTACTTCCGGTCAGATTGGCTCGGGAAGTCTGACGATGCCGCGAGAACGACGCTAGGAGGGTTGTTTATTTAACAAAGATTAAATCGGTGCTCGGAATGGTTCCCGGGGCCTCGATCGGACATTCCCGACATTCCTGCCCCGAATTCGTCTGCGATTTTATCTTACTTCCGGTCAGATTGGGTCGAGAAGTCTGACGATGCCGCGAGAACGACGCTAGGAGGGTCCTTTATTTAACAAAGATAAAATCGGTGCTCGGAATGGTTCCCGGGGCCTCGATCGGAGATTCCCGATATTACTGCCCCGAATCCGTCTACGATTTTATCCTACTTCCGGTCGGATTGGGTCGGGAAGTCTGACGAAGCCGCGAGAACGACGCTAGGAGGTTTGTTTATTTAACAAAGATAAAATCGGTGCTCGGAATGGTTCCCGGGGCCTCGATCGAACCTTTCCGATATAACTGCCCCGAATTGGTCTCCGATTTTATCCTACTTCCGGTCAGATTGGGTCGAGAAGTCTGAAGATGCCGCGAGAACGACGCTAGGAGGTTTGTTTATTTAACAAAGATAAAATCGGTGCTCGGAATGGGTCCCGGGGCCTCGACCGGACATTACCGATATTACTGCCCCGAATTCGTTTCCGATTTTATCCTACTTCCGGCCAGATTGGGTCGAGAAGTATGACGATGCCGCGAGAACGACGCTAGGAGTTTTGTTTATTTAACAAAGATAAAATCGGTGCTCGGAATGGATCCCGGGGCCTCGATCGGACATTTCCGATATCACTGCCCGAATCCGTCTCCGATTTTATCCTACTTCCGGTCGGATTAGGTCGAGAAGTCTGCCGATGGCGCGAGAACGACGCTAGGAGGTTTGTTTATTTAACAAAGATAAAATCGGTGCTCGGAATGGTTCCCGGGGCCTCGATCGGACATTCCCGACATTACTGCCCCGAATTCGTCTGCGATTTTATCCGACTTCCAGTAAGATTGGGTCGAGAAGTCTGACGATGCCGCGAGAACGACGCTAGGAGGGTTGTTTATTTAACAAAGAATAAATCGGTGCTCGGAATGGTTCCCGGGGCCTCCATCGGACATTCCCGATATTACTGCCCCGAATCCGTCTCCGATTTTTTCCTGCTTCCGGTCGGATTGGGTCGAGAAGTCTGACGATGCGGCGAGAACGACGCTAGGAGGTTTGTTTATTTAACAAACATAAAATCGGTGCTCGGAATGGTTCCCGGGGCCTCGATCGGACATTCCTGATATTACTGCCCCGAATTCGTCTCCGATTTTATCCTACTTCCGGTCGGATTGGTTCGAGAAGTCTGACGATGCCGCGAGAACGACGCTAGGAGGTTTGTTTATTTAACAAAGATAACATCGGTGCTCGGAATGGTTCCCGGGGCCTCGATCGGACATTCCCGATATTACTGCCTCGAATTCGTCTCCGATTTCATCCCAATTCCGGTCAGATTGCGTCCAGAAGTCTGACGATGCCGCGAGAACGACGCTAGGAGGTTTGTTTACTTCACAAAGATAAAATCGGTGCTCGGAATGGTTCCCGGGGCCTCGATCGGACATTCCCGATATTACTGCCCCAAATTCGTCTCCGATTTTCTATTACTGCCGGTCAGAATCGGTAAGGAAGTCTGACGTTTCCGCGAGAACGACGGAAGGAGCATTGTTTATTTAACAAAGATAAAATCGGTGCTCGGAATGGTTCCCGGGGCCTCGATCGGACATTTCCGATAGTACTGCCCCGAATTCGTCTTCTATTTTATCCTACTTCCGGTCAGATTGGGTCGAGAAGTCTGACGATGCCGCGAGAACGACGCTAGGAGGTTTGTTTATTTAACAACGATAAAATCGGTGCGCGGATTGGTTCCCGGGGCCTCGATCGGACATTCCCGATATTACTACCCCGAAACCATCTCCGATTTTATCCTACTTCCGGTCGGATTGGGTCGAGAAGTCTGACGATCCCGCGAGAACGGCGCTAGGAGGTTTGTTTATTTAACAAAGAAAACATCGGTACTCGGAATGGTTCCCGGGGCCTCGATCAGAGATTCCCGATATTACTGCCCTTAATTCGTCTCCGATTTTATCCCACTTCCGGTCAGATTGGGTCGACACGTCTGACGATGCCGCGAGAACGACGCTAGGAGGTTTGTTTATTTAACAAAGATCAAATCGGTGCTCGGAATGGTTCCCGGGGCCTCGATCGGACATTCCCGATATTATTGCCCCGAAACCATCTCCGATTTTATCATACTTCCGGTCGGATTCGGTCAAGAAGTCTGACGATGCCGCGAGAGCGACGCTAGGAGGTTTGTTTATTTAACAAAGATAAAATCGGTGCTCGGAATGGTTCCCGCGGCATCGATCGGACATTCCCGATGTTACTGCCCCGCATTCGTCTCCGATTTCATCCTACTTCCGGTCAGATTGGGTCGAGAAGTCTGACGATTCCACGAGAACGACGCTAGGAGGTTTGTTTACTTAACAAAGATACAATCGGTGCTCGGAATGGTTCCCGGGGCCTCGATCGGACATTCTCGATATTACTGCCACCAATTCGTCTCCGATTTTATATTACTTCCGGTCAGAATGGATAAGGAAGTCTGACGATGCCGCGAGAACGACGGAAGGAGCATTGTTTATTTAACAAAGATAAAATCGGTGGATGGAATGGTTCCCGGGGCCTCGATCGGACATTTCCGATATTACTGCCCCGAATTCGTCTCCCATTTTATCCTACTTCCGGTCGGATTGGGTCGGGAAGTCTGACGAAGCCGCGAAAACGACGCTAGGAGGTTTGTTTATTTAACAAAGATAAAATCGGTGCTCGGAATGGTTCCCGGGGCCTCGATCGAACCTTTCCGATATAACTGCCCCGAATTGGTCTCCGATTTTATCCTACTTCCGGTCAGATTGGGTCGAGAAGTCTGAAGATGCCGCGAGAACGACGCTAGGAGGTTTGTTTATTTAACAAAGATAAAATCGGTGCTCGAAATGGGTCCCGGGGCCTCGATCGGACATTACCGATATTACTGCCCTGAATTCGTTTCCGATTTTATCCTACTTCCGACCAGATTGGGTCGAGAAGTATGACGATGCTGCGAGAACGACGCTAGGAGGTTTGTTTATTTAACAAAGATTAAATCGGTGCTCGGAATGGTTCCCGGGGCCTCCATCGGACATTCCTGATATTACTGCCCCGAATCCGTCTCCGATTTTTTCCTACTTCCGGTCGGATTCGGTCGAGAAGTCTGACGATGCCGCGAGAACGACGCTAGGAGGTTTGTTTATTTAACAAAGATAACATCGGTGCTCGGAATGGTTCCCGGGGCCTCGATCGGACATTCCCGATATTACTGCCCCGAATTCGTCACCGATTTCATCCCAATTCCGGTCAGATTGCGTCCAGAAGTCTGACGATGCCGCGAGAACGACGCTAGGAGGTTTGTTTACTAAACAAAGATAAAATCGGTACTAGGAATGGTTCCCGGGGCCTCGATCGGACATTCCCGATATTACTGCCCCCAATTCGTCTCCGATTTTCTATTACTGCCGGTCAGAATCGGTAAGGAAGTCTAACGTTTCCGCGAGAACGACGGAAGGAGCATTGTTTATTTAACAAAGATCAAATTGGTGCTCGGAATGGTTCCCGGGGCCTCGATCGGACATTTCCGATAGTACTGGCCCGAATTCGTCTTCTATTTTATCCTACTTCCGGTCGGATTGGGTCGAGAAGTCTGACGATCCCCCGAGAACGGCGCTAGGACGTTTGTTTATTTAACAAAGATAACATCGGTGCTCGGAATGGTTCCCGGGGCATCGATCGGACATTCCCGATGTTACTGCCCCGAATTCGTCTCCGATTTCATCCTACTTCCGGTCAGATTGGGTCAAGAAGTCTGACGATTCCGCGAGAACGACGCTAGGAGGTTTGTTTACTTAACAAAGATACAATCGGTGCTCGGAATGGTTCCCGGGGCCTCGATCGAACCTTTCCGATATAACTGCCCCGAATTGGTCTCCGATTTTATCCTACTTCCGGTCAGATTGGGTCGAGAAGTCTGAAGATGCCGCGAGAACGACGCTAGGAGGTTTGTTTATTTAACAAAGATAAAATCGGTGCTCGGAATGGGTCCCGGGGCCTCGATCGGACATTACCGATATTACTGCCCCGAATTCGTTTCCGATTTTATCCTACTTCCGGCCAGATTGGGTCGAGAAGTATGACGATGCCGCGAGAACGACGATAGGAGGTTTGTTTATTTAACAAAGAATAAATCGGTGCTCGAAATGGTTCCCGGGGCCTCCATCGGACATTCCTGATATTACTGCCCCGAATCCGTCTCCGATTTTTTCCTACTTCCGGTCGGATTGGGTCGAGAAGTCTGACGATGCGGCGAGAACGACGCTAGGAGGTTTGTTTATGTAACAAAGATAAAATCGGTGCTCGGAATGGTTCCCGGGGCCTCGATCGGACATTCCTGATATTACTGCCCCGAATTCGTCTCCGATTTTATCCTACTTCCGGTCGGATTGGGTCGAGAAGTCTGACGATGCCGCGAGAACGACGCTAGGAGGTTTGTTTATTTAACAAAGATAACATCGGTGCTCGGAATGGTTCCCGGGGCCTCGATCGGACATTCCCGATATTACTGCCCCGAATTCGTCTCCGATTTCATCCCAATTCCGGTCAGATTGCGTCCAGAAGTCTGACGATGCCGCGAGAACGACGCTAGGAGGTTTGTTTACTAAACAAAGATAAAATCGGTACTCGGAATGGTTCCCGGGGCCTCGATCGGACATTCCCGATATTACTGCCCCCAATTCGTCTCCGATTTTCTATTACTGCCGGTCAGAATCGGTAAGAACGACGATAGGAGGTTTGTTTATTTAACAAAGAATAAATCGGTGCTCGGAATGGTTCCCGGGGCCTCCATCGGACATCCCTGATATTACTGCCCCGAATCCGTCTCCGATTTTTTCCTACTTCCGGTCGGATTGGGTCGAGAAGTCTGAAGATGCGGCGAGAACGACGCTAGGAGGTTTGTTTATTTAACAAAGATAAAATCGGTGCTCGGAATGGTTCCCGGGGCCTCGATCGGACATTCCTGATATTACTGCCCCGAATTCGTCTCCGATTTTATCCTACTTCCGGTCGGATTGGGTCGAGAAGTCTGACGATGCCGCGAGAACGACGCTAGGAGGTTTGTTTATTTAACAAAGATAACATCGGTGCTCGGAATGGTTCCCGGGGCCTCGATCGGACATTCCCGATATTACTGCCCCGAATTCGTCTCCGATTTCATCCCAATTCCGGTCAGATTGCGTCCAGAAGTCTGACGATGCCGCGAGAACGACGCTAGGAGGTTTGTTTACTAAACAAAGATAAAATCGGTACTCGGAATGGTTCCCGGGGCCTCGATCGGACATTCCCGATATTACTGCCCCCAATTCGTCTCCGATTTTCTATTACTGCCGGTCAGAATCGGTAAGGAAGTCTGACGTTTCCGCGAGAACGACGGAAGGAGCATTGTTTATTTAACAAAGATCAAATCGGTGCTCGGAATGGTTCCCGGGGCCTCGACCGGACATTCCCGATAGTACTGCCCCGAATTCGTCTTCTATTTTATCCTACTTCCGGTCGGATTGGGTCGAGAAGTCTGACGATCCCGCGAGAACGGCGCTAGGAGGTTTGTTTATTTAACAAAGATAACATCGGTGCTCGGAATGGTTCCCGGGGCCTCGATCGGAGATTCCCGATATTACTGCCCTTAATTCGTCTCCGATTTTATCCCACTTCCGGTAAGATTGGGTCGAGACGTCTGACGATGCCGCGAGAACGACGCTAGGAGGTTTGTTTATTTAACAAAGATCAAATCGGCGCTCGGAATGGTTCCCGGGGCCTCGATCGGACATTCCCGATATTATTGCCCCGAAACCATCTCCGATTTTATCATTCTTCCGGTCGGATTCGGTCGAGAAGTCTGACGATGCCGCAAGAGCGACGCTAGGAGGTTTGTTTATTTAACAAAGATAAAATCGGTGCTCGGAATGGTTCCCGCGGCATCGATCGGACATTCCCGATGTTACTGCCCCGAATTCGTCTCCGATTTCATCCTACTTCCGGTCAGATTGGGTCGAGAAGTCTGACGATTCCGCGAGAACGACGCTAGGAGGTTTGTTTACTTAACAAAGATACAATCGGTGCTCGGAATGGTTCCGGGGGCCTCGATCGGACATTCGCGACATTACTGCCCCGAATTCATCTGCGATTTTATCCTACTTCCGGTCCGATTGGGTCGAGAAATCTGACGATGCCGCGAGAACGGCGCTAGGAGGTTTGTTTATTTAACAAAGATAAGATCGGTGTTTGGAATGGTTCGCGGGTCCTCGATCGGACTTTCGGGATGTTACTGCCCCGAATTCGTCTCCGATTTCATCCTACTTCCGGTCAGATTGGGTCGAGTAGTCTGACGATTCCGCGAGAACGACGCTAGGAGGTTTGTTTATTTAACAAAGATAAAGTCGGTGCTCGGAATGGTTCCCGGGGCCTCGATCGGACTTTCCCGATATTACTGCCCCCAATTCGTCTCCGATTTTATATTACTTCCGGTCACAATGGATAAGGAAATCTGACGATGCCGCGAGAACGACGGAAGGAGCATTGTGTATTTAACAAAGATAAAATCGGTGCATGGAATGGTTCCCGAGGCCTCGATCGGACATTTCCGTTATTACTGCCCCGAATTCGTCTCCCATTTTATCCTACTTCCGGTCAGAATGGGTCGAGAAGTCTGACGATGCCGCGAGAACGACGCTAGGAGGTTTGTTTATTTAACAAAGATTAAATCGGTGCTCGGAATGGTTCCCGGGGCCTCGATCGGACATTCCCGACATTCCTGCCCCAATTCGTCGGCGATTTTATCCGACTTCCAGTCAGATTGGGTCGAGAAGTCTGACGATGCCGCGAGAACGACGCTAGGAGGTTTGTTTATTTAACAAAGATTGAATCGGTGCTCGGAATGGTTCCCGGGGCCTCCATCGGACATTCCCGGCATTACTGCCCCGAATCCGTCTCCGATTTTATCCTACTTCCGGTCGGATTGGGTCGAGAAGTCTGACGATGCCGCGAGAACGACGCTAGGAGGTTTGTTTATTTAACAAAGATAAAATCGGTGCTCGGAATGGTTCCCGGGGCCTCGATCGGACGATTCCGATATTACTGCCCCGAATTCGTCTCCGATTTTATCCTACGTACGGTCAGATTGGGTCGAGAAGTCTGACGATGCCGCGAGAACGACGCTAGGAGGTTTATTTATTTAACAAAGATACATTCGGTGCTCGGAATGGTTCCCGGGGCCTCGATCGGACATTCGTGACATTACTGCCCCGAATTCATCTGCGATTTTATCCTACTTCTGGTCAGATTGGGTCGAGAAGTCTAACGATGCCGCGAGAACGACGCTAGGAGCTTTGTTTATTTAACAAAGATAAAATCGGTGCTCGGAATGGTTCTCGGAGCCTTGATCGGACATTCCCGACATTACTACCCCGAATTCATTTCCGATTTCATCCTACTTCCGGTCAGATTGGGTCGAGAAGTCTGACGATGCAGCGAGAACAACGCTAGAAGCTTTGTTTATTTAACAAAGATACAATCCGTGCTCGGATTGGTTCCCGGGGCCTCGATCGGACATTCCCGATATTACTGCCCCGAATTCGTCTCCTATTTTATCCCACTTCCGGTCAGATTGCGTCGAGAAGTCTGACGATGCCGCGAGAACGACTCTAGGAGGTTTGTTTATTTAACAAAGATAAAATCGGTGCTCGGAATGGTTCCCGGGGCCTCGATCGGAAATTTCCGATATTACTGCCCCGAATTCGTCTCCGATTTTATCCTACTTCCCGTCAGATTGGTTCGAGAAGTCTGACGATGCCGCGAGAACGACGCTAGGAGGTTTGTTTATTTAACAAAGATAAAATCGGTGCTCGGAATGGTTCCCGCGGCCTCGATCGGACATTTCCGATATTACTGCCCCCTTTTCGTCTCCGATTTTATCTTACTTCCGGTCAGAATGGATAAGGAAGTCTGACGATGCCGCGAGAACGACAGAAGGAGCATTGTTTATTTAACAAAGATAAAATCTGTGCTCGGAATGGATCCCGGGGCCTCGATCGGAAATTTCCGATATTACTGCCCCGAATTCTTCTCCGATTTTATCCTACTTCCCGTCAGATTGGTTCGAGAAGTCTGACGATGCCGCGAGAACGACGCTAGGAGGTTTGTTTATTTAACAAAGATAAAATCGGTGCTCGGAATGGTTCCCGGGGCCTCGATCGGACATTACCGATATTCCTGCCCCGAATTCGTCTCTGATTTTATCCTACTTCCGGTCAGAATGGGTCGAGAATTCTGACGATGCCGCGAGAACGACGCTAGGTGGTTCGTTTATTTAACGAACGAAAAATCGGTGCTCGGAATGGTTCCTCGGGCCTAGATCGGTCATTCCCGATATTACTGCCCCGAATTCGTCTCCGATTTTATCCTAGTTCCGGTCAGATTGGGTCAAGAAGTCTGACGATGCCGCGAGAACGACGCTAGGAGGATTGTTTATTTAATAAAGATAAAATCGGTGCTCGGAATGGTTCCCGCGGCCTCGATCGGAAATTTCCGATATTACTGCCCCCATTTCGTCTCCGATTTTATCTTACGTCCGGTCAGAATGGATAAGGAAGTCTGACGATGCCGCGAGAACGACAGAAGGAGCATTGTTTATTAAACAAAGATAAAATCCGTGCTCGGAATGGTTCCCGGGGCCTCCACCGGGAGACATTCCCGATATTACTGCCCCGAATTCGTCTCCGATTTTATCCTACTTCCGGTCAGATTGGGTCGAGAAGTCTGACGATGCCGCGAGAACGACGCTGGGAGCTCTGTTTATTTAACAAAGGTAAAATCGGTGCTCGGAATGGTTCTCGGAGCCTTGATCGGACATTCCCGACATTACTACCCTGAATTCATTTCAGATTTCATCCTACTTCCGGTCAGATTGGGTCGAGAAGTCTGACGATGCAGCGAGAACAACGCTAGAGGCTTTGTTTATTTAACAAAGATACCATCCGTGCTCGGAATGGTTCCCGGGGCCTCGATCGGACATTCCCGATATTACTGCCCCGAATTCGTCTCCGATTTTATCCCACTTCCGGTCAGATTGGGTCGAGAAGTCTGACGATGCCGCGAGAACGACGCTAGGAGCTTTGTTTATTTAACAAAGGTAAAATCGGTGCTCGGAATGGTTCTCGGAGCCTTGATCGGACATTCCCGACATTACTACCCCGAATTCATTTCCGATTTCATCCTACTTCCGGTCAGATTGGGTCGAGAAGTCTGACGATGCAGCGAGAACAACGCTAGAGGCTTTGTTTATTTAACAAATATACCATCCGTGCTCGGAATGGTTCCCGGGGCCTCGATCGGACATTCCCGATCTTACTGCCCCGAATTCGTCTCCGATTTTATCCCACTTCCGGTCAGATTGCGTCGAGAAGTCTGACGATGCCGCGAGAACGACGCTAGGAGGTTTGTTTACTCAACAAAGATAAAATCGGTGCTCGGAATGGTTCCCGGGGCCTCGATCGGACATTCCCGATATGACTGCCCCCAATTCGTCTCCGATTTTCTATTACTGCCGGTCAGAATGGGTAAGGACGTCTGACGTTGCCGCGAGAACGACGGAAGGAGCATTGTTTATTTAACAAAGATAAGATCGGTGCTCTGAATGGTTCCCGGGTCCTCGATCGGACTTTCCCGATGTCACTGCCCCGAATTCGTCTCCTATTTCATCCTACTTCCGGTCAGATTGAGTCGAGAAGTCTGACGATTCCGCGAGAACGACGCTAGGAGGGTTGTTTATTTAACAAATATAGAATCGGTGCTCGGAATGGTTCCCGGTGCCTCGATCGGACATTCCCGATATTACTGCCCCCAATTCGTCTCCGATTTTATATTACTTCCGGTCAGAATGGATGAGGAAGTCTAACGATGCCGCGAGAACGACGCTAGGAGGTTTGTTTATTGAACAAAGATAAAATTGGTGCTCGGAATGGTTCCCGGGGCATCGATCGGACGATTCCGATATTACTGCCCCGAATTCGTCTCCGATTTTATCCTACGTACGGTCAGATTGGGTCGAGAAGTCTGACGATGCCGCGAGAACGACGCTAGGAGGATTATTTATTTAACAAAGATAAAATCGGTGCTCGGAATGGTTCCCGGGGCCTCGATCGGACATTACCGATATTCCTGCCCCGAATTCGTCTCTGATTTTATCCTACTTCCGGTCAGAATGGGTCGAGAATTCTGACGATGCCGCGAGAACGACGCTAGGTGGTTCGTTTATTTAACGAACGAAAAATCGGTGCTCGGAATGGTTCCTCGGGCCTAGATCGGTCATTCCCGATATTACTGCCCCGAATTCGTCTCCGATTTTATCCTAGTTCCGGTCAGATTGGGTCAAGAAGTCTGACGATGCCGCGAGAACGACGCTAGGAGGATTGTTTACTTAATAAAGATAAAATCGGTGCTCGGAATGGTTCCCGCGGCCTCGATCGGAAATTTCCGATATTACTGCCCCCATTTCGTCTCCGATTTTATCTTACGTCCGGTCAGAATGGATAAGGAAGTCTGACGATGCCGCGAGAACGACAGGAGGAGCATTGTTTATTAAACAAAGATAAAATCCGTGCTCGGAATGGTTCCCGGGGCCTCCACCGGGAGACATTCCCGATATTACTGCCCCGAATTCGTCTCCGATTTTATCCTACTTCCGGTCAGATTGGGTCGAGAAGTCTGACGATGCCGCGAGAACGACGCTAGGAGCTCTGTTTATTTAACAAAGGTAAAATCGGTGCTCGGAATGGTTCTCGGAGCCTTGATCGGACATTCCCGACATTACTACCCTGAATTCATTTCAGATTTCATCCTACTTCCGGTCAGATTGGGTCGAGAAGTCTGACGATGCAGCGAGAACAACGCTAGAGGCTTTGTTTATTTAACAAAGATACCATCCGTGCTCGGAATGGTTCCCGGGGCCTCGATCGGACATTCCCGATATTACTGCCCCGAATTCGTCTCCGATTTTATCCCACTTCCGGTCAGATTGGGTCGAGAAGTCTGACGATGCCGCGAGAACGACGCTAGGAGCTTTGTTTATTTAACAAAGGTAAAATCGGTGCTCGGAATGGTTCTCGGAGCCTTGATCGGACATTCCCGACATTACTACCCCGAATTCATTTCCGATTTCATCCTACTTCCGGTCAGATTGGGTCGAGAAGTCTGACGATGCAGCGAGAACAACGCTAGAGGCTTTGTTTATTTAACAAATATACCATCCGTGCTCGGAATGGTTCCCGGGGCCTCGATCGGACATTCCCGATCTTACTGCCCCGAATTCGTCTCCGATTTTATCCCACTTCCGGTCAGATTGCGTCGAGAAGTCTGACGATGCCGCGAGAACGACGCTAGGAGGTTTGTTTACTCAACAAAGATAAAATCGGTGCTCGGAATGGTTCTCGGGGCCTCGATCGGACATTCCCGATATGACTGCCCCCAATTCGTCTCCGATTTTCTATTACTGCCGGTCAGAATGGGTAAGGACGTCTGACGTTGCCGCGAGAACGACGGAAGGAGCATTGTTTATTTAACAAAGATAAGATCGGTGCTCTGAATGGTTCCCGGGTCCTCGATCGGACTTTCCCGATGTCACTGCCCCGAATTCGTCTCCTATTTCATCCTACTTCCGGTCAGATTGAGTCGAGAAGTCTGACGATTCCGCGAGAACGACGCTAGGAGGGTTGTTTATTTAACAAATATAGAATCGGTGCTCGGAATGGTTCCCGGTGCCTCGATCGGACATTCCCGATATTACTGCCCCCAATTCGTCTCCGATTTTATATTACTTCCGGTCAGAATGGATGAGGAAGTCTAACGATGCCGCGAGAACGACGCTAGGAGGTTTGTTTATTGAACAAAGATAAAATTGGTGCTCGGAATGGTTCCCGGGGCATCGATCTGACATTTCCGATATTACTGCCCCGAATTCGTCTCCGATTTTATCCTACTTCCGGTCAGATTTGGTCGAGAAGTCTGACGATGCCGCGAGAACGACGCTGGGAGGTTTGTTTATTTAACAAAGATAAAATCGGTGCTCGGATTGGTTCCCGGGGTCTAGATCGGAAATTTCCGATATTACTGCCCCGAATTCGTCTCCGATTTTATCCTACTTCCCGTCAGATTGGTTCGAGAATTCTGACGATGCCGCGAGAACGACGCTAGGGGTTTGTTTATTTAACAAAGATAAAATCGGTGCTCGGAATGGTGCCCGGGGCCTCGATCGGACATTCCCGATGTTACTGCCCCGAATTCGTCTCCGATTTCATCCTACTTCCGGTCAGATTGAGTCGAGAAGTCTGACGATTCCGCGAGAACGACGCTAGGAGGTTTGTTTATTTAACAAAGATAAAATCGGTGCTCGGAATGGTTCCCGGTGCCTCGATCGGACATTCCCGGTATTACTGCCCCCAATTCGTCTCCGATTTTATCCTACTTCCGGTCAGATTGGGTCGAGAAGTCTGACGATGCCGCGAGAACGACGCTGGGAGGTTTGTTTATTTAACAAAGATAAAATCGGTGCTCGGATTGGTTCCCGGGGCCTAGATCGGACATTCCCGATATAACTGCCCCGAATTCGTCTCCGATTTTATCCTAGTTCCGGTCAGATTGGGTCGAGAAGTCTGACGATGCCGCGAGAACGACGCTAGGAGGATTGTTTATTTAACAAAGATAAAATCGGTACTCGGAATGGTTCCCGGGGCCTCGATCGGAAATTTCCGATATTACTGCCCCGAATTCGTCTCCGATTTTATCCTACTTCCCGTCAGATTGGTTCGAGAATTCTGACGATGCCGCGAGAACGACGCTAGGAGTTTTTTTCATTTAACAAAGATAAAATCGGTGCTCGGAATGGTTCCCGGGGCCTCGATCGATCATTTCCGATATTACTGCCCCGAATTCGTCTCCGATTTTATCCTACTTCCTGTCAGATTGGGTCGAGAAGTCTGACGATGCCGCGAGAACGACTCTAGAAGGTTTGTTTATTTAACAAAGATAAAATCGGTGCTCGGAATGGTTCCCGGGGCCTCGATCGGAAATTTCCGATATTACTGCCCCGAATTCGTCTCCGATTTTATCCTACTTCCCGTCAGAATGGTTCGAGAAGTCTGACGATGCCGCGAGAACGACACTAGGAGGTTTGTTTATTTAACAAAGGTAAAATCGGTGCTCGGAATTTCTATTACTGCCGGTCCGAATGGGTAAGGACGTCTGACGTTGCCGCGAGAACGACGGAAGGAGCATTGTTTATTTAACAAAGATAAGATCGGTGCTCTGAATGGTTCCCGGGGCCTCGATCGGACATTCCCGATGTTACTGCCCCGAATTCGTCTCCGATTTCATCCTACTTCCGGTCAGATTGAGTCGAGAAGTCTGACGATTCCGCGAGAACGACGCTAGGAGGTTTGTTTATTTAACAAAGATAAAATCGGTGCTCGGAATGGTTCCCGGGGCCTCGATCGGACGTTCCCGATATTACTGCCCCCAATTCGTCTCCGATTTTATATTACTTCCGGTCAGAATGGATGAGGAAGTCTAACGATGCCGCGAGAACGACGCTAGGACGTTTGTTTATTGAACAAAGATAAAATCGGTGCTCGGAATGGTTCCCGGGGCCTCGATTTGACATTTCCGATATTACTGCCCCGAATTCGTCTCCGATTTTGTCCTACTTCCGGTCAGATTCGGTCGAGAAGTCTGACGATGCCGCGAGAACGACGCTGGGAGGTTTGTTTAGTTACCAAAGATAAAATCGGTGCTCGGATTGGTTCCCGGGGCCTAGATCGGACATTCCCGATATTACTGCCCCGAATTCGTCTCCGATTTTATCCTAGTTCCGGTCAGATTGGGTCGAGAAGTCTGACGATGCCGCGAGAACGACGCTATCAGGATTGTTTATTTAACAAAGATAAAATCGGTGCTCGGAATGGTTCCCGGGGCCTCGATCGGAAATTTCCGATATTACTGCCCCGAATTCGTCTCCGATTTTATCCTACTTCCCGTCAGATTGGTTCGAGAATTCTGACGATGCCGCGAGAACGACGCTAGGAGGTTTTTTCATTTAACAAAGATAAAATCGGTGCTCGGAATGGTTCCCGGGGCCTCGATCGATCATTTCCGATATTACTGCCCCGAATTCGTCTCCGATTTTATCCTACTTCCTGTCAGATTGGGTCGAGAAATCTGACGATGCCGCGAGAACGACTCTAGAAGGTTTGTTTATTTAACATAGATAAAATCGGTGCTCGGAATGGTTCCCGGGGCCTCGATCGGAAATTTCCGCTATTACTGCCCCGAATTCGTCTCCGATTTTATCCTACTTCCCGTCAGATTGGTTCGAGAAGTCTGACGATGCCGCGAGAACGACACTAGGAGGTTTGTTTATTTAACAAAGGTAAAATCGGTGCTCGGAATGGTTCCTCGGGCCTAGATCGGTCATTCCCGATATTACTGCCAGGAATTCGTGTCCGATTTTATCCTAGTTCCGGTCAGATTGGGTCGAGAAGTCTGACGATGCCGCGAGAACGACGCTAGGAGGTTTGTTTATTTAACAAAGATAAAATCGGTGCTCGGAATGGTTCCCGCGGCCTCGATCGGATATTTCCGATATTACTGCCCCCTTTTCGTCTCCGATTTTATCTTACTTCCGGTCAGAATGGATAAGGAACTCTGACGATGCCGCGAGAACGACAGAAGGAGCATTGTTTATTTAACAAAGATAAAATCGGTGCTCCGAATGGTTCCCGGGGCCTCGATCGGAAATTTCCGATATTACTGCCCCGAATTCGTCTCCGATTTTATTCTACTTCCAGTCAGATTGGTTCGAGAAGTCTGACGATGCCGCGAGATCGACGCGAGGAGGTTTGTTTATTTAACAAAGATAAAATCAGTGCTCGGAATGGTTCCCGGGGCCTCGATCGGACATTTCCGATATTACTGCCCCGAATTCGTCTCCGATTTTATCCTACTTCCGGTCAGAATGGGTCGAGAAGTCTGACGATGCCGCGAGAACGATGCTAGGAGGTTCGTTTATTTAACGAAGATAAAATCGGTGCTCGGAATGGCTCCCGGGGCCTCGATCGGAAATTTCCCATATTACTGCCCCGAATTCGTCTCCGATTTTATCCTACTTCCCGTCAGATTGGTTCGAGAAGTCTGACGATGCCGCGAGAACGACACTAGGAGGTTTGTTTATTTAACAAAGGTAAAATCGGTGCTCGGAATGGTTCCTCGGGCCTAGATCGGTCATTCCCGATATTACTGCCCCGAATTCGTCTCCGATTTCATCCTAGTTCCGGTCAGATTGGGTCGAGAAGTCTGACGATGCCGCGAGAACGACGCTAGGAGGTTTGTTTATTTAACAAAGATAAAATCGGTGCTCGGAATGGTTCCCGGGGCCTCCACCGGACATTCCCGATATTACTGCCCCGAATTCGTCTCCGATTTTATCCTACTTCCGGTCAGATTGGGTCGAGAAGTCTGACGATGCCGCGAGAACGACGCTAGGAGGTTTGTTTATTTAACAAAGATAAAATCGGTGCTCGGAATGGTTCCCGGGGCCTCGATCGGACATTTCCGATATTACTGCCCCCATTTCGTCTCCGATTTTATCTTACGTCCGGTCAGAATGGATAAGGAAGTCTGACGATGCCGCGAGAACGACAGAAAAAGCATTGTTTATTTAACAAAGATAAAATCCGTGCTCGGAATGGTTCCCGGGGCCTCCACCGGACATTCCCGATATTACTGCCCCGAATTCGTCTCCGATTTTATCCTACTTCCGGTCAGATTGGGTCGAGAAGTCTGACGATGCCGCGAGAACGACGCTAGGAGGTTTGTTTATTTAACAAAGATAAAATCGGTGCTCGGAATGGTTCCCGGGGCCTCGATCGGACATTTCCGATATTACTGCCCCCATTTCGTCTCCGATTTTATCTTACTTCCGGTCAGATTGGATAAGGAATTCTGACGATGTCGCGAGAACGACAGAAGGAGCATTGTTTATTTCACAAAGATAAAATCCGTGCTCGGAATGGTTCCCGGGGCCTCCACCGGACATTCCCGATATTACTGCCCCGAATTCGTCTCCGATTTTATCCTACTTCCCGTCAGATTGGTTCGAGAAGTCTGACGATGCCGCGAGAACGACACTAGGAGGTTTGTTTATTTAACAAAGGTAAAATCGGTGCTCGGAATGGTTCCTCGGGCCTAGATCGGTCATTCCCGATATTACTGCCCCGAATTCGTCTCCGATTTCATCCTAGTTCCGGTCAGATTGGGTCGAGAAGTCTGACGATGCCGCGAGAACGACGCTAGGAGGTTTGTTTATTTAACAAAGATAAAATCGGTGCTCGGAATGGTTCCCGGGGCCTCCACCGGACATTCCCGATATTACTGCCCCGAATTCGTCTCCGATTTTATCCTACTTCCGGTCAGATTGGGTCGAGAAGTCTGACGATGCCGCGAGAACGACGCTAGGAGGTTTGTTTATTTAACAAAGATAAAATCGGTGCTCGGAATGGTTCCCGGGGCCTCGATCGGACATTTCCGATATTACTGCCCCCATTTCGTCTCCGATTTTATCTTACGTCCGGTCAGAATGGATAAGGAAGTCTGACGATGCCGCGAGAACGACAGAAAAAGCATTGTTTATTTAACAAAGATAAAATCCGTGCTCGGAATGGTTCCCGGGGCCTCCACCGGACATTCCCGATATTACTGCCCCGAATTCGTCTCCGATTTTATCCTACTTCCGGTCAGATTGGGTCGAGAAGTCTGACGATGCCGCGAGAACGACGCTAGGAGGTTTGTTTATTTAACAAAGATAAAATCGGTGCTCGGAATGGTTCCCGGGGCCTCGATCGGACATTTCCGATATTACTGCCCCCATTTCGTCTCCGATTTTATCTTACTTCCGGTCAGATTGGATAAGGAATTCTGACGATGTCGCGAGAACGACAGAAGGAGCATTGTTTATTTCACAAAGATAAAATCCGTGCTCGGAATGGTTCCCGGGGCCTCCACCGGACATTCCCGATATTACTGCCCCGAATTCGTCTCCGATTTTATCCTACTTTCGGTCAGATTGGGTCGAGAAGTCTGACGATGCCGCGAGAACGACGCTAGGAGGTTTGTTTATTTATCAAAGATAAAATCGGTGCTCGCAATGGGTCCCGGGGCCTCGATCGGACATTTCCGATATTACTGCCCCGAATTCGTCTCCGATTTTATTCTACTTCCGGTCAGATTGGGTCGAGAAGTCTGACGATGCCGCGAGAACGACGCTAGGAGGTTTGTTTATTTAACAAAGATAAAATCGGTGCTCGGAATGGTTCCCGGGGCCTCGATCGGACATTTCCGATATTACTGCGCCGAAACCGTCTCCGATTTTATCCTGCTTCCGGTCGGATTGGGTCGCGAAGTCTGACGATGCCGCGAGAACGACGCTAGGAGGTTTGTTCATTTAACAAAGATAAAATCGGTGCTCGGATTGGTTCCCGGGGCCTAGATCGGACATTCCCGATATTACTGCCCCGAATTCGTCTCCGATTTTATCCTAGTTCCGGTCAGATTGGGTCGCGAAGTCTGACGATGCCGCGAGAACGACGCTATCAGGATTGTTTATTTAACAAAGATAAAATCGGTGCTCGGAATGGTTCCCGGGGCCTCGATCGGAAAGTTCCGATATTACTGCCCCGAATTCGTCTCCGATTTTATCCTACTTCCCGTCAGATTGGTTCGAGAATTCTGACGATGCCGCGAGAACGACGCTAGGAGGTTTTTTCATTTAACAAAGATAAAATCAGTGCTCGGAATGGTTCCCGGGGCCTCGATCGATCATTTCCGATATTACTGCCCCGAATTCGTCTCCGATTTTATCCTACTTCCTGTCAGATTGGGTCGAGAAATCTGACGATGCCGCGAGAACGACTCTAGAAGGTTTGTTTATTTAACATAGATAAAATCGGTGCTCGGAATGGTTCCCGGGGCCTCGATCGGAAATTTCCGATATTACTGCCCCGAATTCGTCGCCGATTTTATCCTACTTCCCGTCAGATTGGTTCGAGAAGTCTGATGATGCCGCGAGAACGACACTAGGAGGTTTGTTTATTTAACAAAGCTAAAATCGGTGCTCGGAATGGTTCCTCGGGCCTAGATCGGTCATTCCCGATATTACTGCCCCGAATTCGTGTCCGATTTTATCCTAGTTCCGGTCAGATTGGGTCGAGAAGTTTGACGATGCCGCGAGAACGACGCTAGGAGGTTTGTTTATTTAACAAAGATAAAATCGGTGCTCGGAATGGTTCCCGCGGCCTCGATCGGACATTTCCGATATCACTGCCCCCTTTTCGTCTCCGATTTTATCTTACTTCCGGTCAGAATGGATAAGGAAGTCTGACGATGCCGCGAGAACGACAGTAGGAGCATTGTTTATTTAACAAAGATAAAATCGGTGCTCCGAATGGTTCCCGGGGCCTCGATCGGAAATTTCCGATATTACTGCCCCGAATTCGTCTCCGATTTTATCCTACTTCCAGTCAGATTGGTTCGAGAAGTCTGACGATGCCGCGAGATCGACGCTAGGAGGTTTGTTTATTTAACAAAGATAAAATCGGTGCTCGGAATGGTTCCCGGGGCCTCGATCGGACATTTCCGATATTACTGCCCCGAATTCGTCTCCGATTTTATCCTACTTCCGGTCAGAATGGGTCGAGAAGTCTGACGATGCCGCGAGAACGATGCTAGGAGGTTCGTTTATTTAACGAAGATAAAATCGGTGCTCGGAATGGCTCCCGGGGCCTCGATCGGAAATTTCCGATATTACTGCCCCGAATTCGTCTCCGATTTTATCCTACTTCCCGTCAGATTGGTTCGAGAAGTCTGACGATGCCGCGAGAACGACACTAGGAGGTTTGTTTATTTAACAAAGGTAAAATCGGTGCTCGGAATGGTTCCTCGGGCCTAGATCGGTCATTCCCGATATTACTGCCCCGAATTCGTCTCCGATTTTATCCTAGTTCCGGTCAGATTGGGTCGCGAAGTCTGACGATGCCGCGAGAACGACGCTATCAGGATTGTTTATTTAACAAAGATAAAATCGGTGCTCGGAATGGTTCCCGGGGCCTCGATCGGAAAGTTCCGATATTACTGCCCCGAATTCGTCTCCGATTTTATCCTACTTCCCGTCAGATTGGTTCGAGAATTCTGACGATGCCGCGAGAACGACGCTAGGAGGTTTTTTCATTTAACAAAGATAAAATCAGTGCTCGGAATGGTTCCTCGGGCCTAGATCGGTCATTCCCGATATTACTGCCCCGAATTCGTCTCCGATTTCATCCTAGTTCCGGTCAGATTGGGTCGAGAAGTCTGACGATGCCGCGAGAACGACGCTAGGAGGTTTGTTTATTTAACAAAGATAAAATCGGTGCTCGGAATGGTTCCCGGGGCCTCCACCGGACATTCCCGATATTACTGCCCCGAATTCGTCTCCGATTTTATCCTACTTCCGGTCAGATTGGGTCGAGAAGTCTGACGATGCCGCGAGAACGACGCTAGGAGGTTTGTTTATTTAACAAAGATAAAATCGGTGCTCGGAATGGTTCCCGGGGCCTCGATCGGACATTTCCGATATTACTGCCCCCATTTCGTCTCCGATTTTATCTTACGTCCGGTCAGAATGGATAAGGAAGTCTGACGATGCCGCGAGAACGACAGAAAAAGCATTGTTTATTTAACAAAGATAAAATCCGTGCTCGGAATGGTTCCCGGGGCCTCCACCGGACATTCCCGATATTACTGCCCCGAATTCGTCTCCGATTTTATCCTACTTCCGGTCAGATTGGGTCGAGAAGTCTGACGATGCCGCGAGAACGACGCTAGGAGGTTTGTTTATTTAACAAAGATAAAATCGGTGCTCGGAATGGTTCCCGGGGCCTCGATCGGACATTTCCGATATTACTGCCCCCATTTCGTCTCCGATTTTATCTTACTTCCGGTCAGATTGGATAAGGAATTCTTACGATGTCGCGAGAACGACAGAAGGAGCATTGTTTATTTCACAAAGATAAAATCCGTGCTCGGAATGGTTCCCGGGGCCTCCACCGGACATTCCCGATATTACTGCCCCGAATTCGTCTCCGATTTTATCCTACTTTCGGTCAGATTGGGTCGAGAAGTCTGACGATGCCGCGAGAACGACGCTAGGAGGTTTGTTTATTTATCAAAGATAAAATCGGTGCTCGCAATGGGTCCCGGGGCCTCGATCGGACATTTCCGATATTACTGCCCCGAATTCGTCTCCGATTTTATTCTACTTCCGGTCAGATTGGGTCGAGAAGTCTGACGATGCCGCGAGAACGACGCTAGGAGGTTTGTTTATTTAACAAAGATAAAATCGGTGCTCGGAATGGTTCCCGGGGCCTCGATCGGACATTTCCGATATTACTGCGCCGAAACCGTCTCCGATTTTATCCTGCTTCCGGTCGGATTGGGTCGCGAAGTCTGACGATGCCGCGAGAACGACGCTAGGAGGTTTGTTCATTTAACAAAGATAAAATCGGTGCTCGGATTGGTTCCCGGGGCCTAGATCGGACATTCCCGATATTACTGCCCCGAATTCGTCTCCGATTTTATCCTAGTTCCGGTCAGATTGGGTCGCGAAGTCTGACGATGCCGCGAGAACGACGCTATCAGGATTGTTTATTTAACAAAGATAAAATCGGTGCTCGGAATGGTTCCCGGGGCCTCGATCGGAAAGTTCCGATATTACTGCCCCGAATTCGTCTCCGATTTTATCCTACTTCCCGTCAGATTGGTTCGAGAATTCTGACGATGCCGCGAGAACGACGCTAGGAGGTTTTTTCATTTAACAAAGATAAAATCAGTGCTCGGAATGGTTCCCGGGGCCTCGATCGATCATTTCCGATATTACTGCCCCGAATTCGTCTCCGATTTTATCCTACTTCCTGTCAGATTGGGTCGAGAAATCTGACGATGCCGCGAGAACGACTCTAGAAGGTTTGTTTATTTAACATAGATAAAATCGGTGCTCGGAATGGTTCCCGGGGCCTCGATCGGAAATTTCCGATATTACTGCCCCGAATTCGTCGCCGATTTTATCCTACTTCCCGTCAGATTGGTTCGAGAAGTCTGATGATGCCGCGAGAACGACACTAGGAGGTTTGTTTATTTAACAAAGCTAAAATCGGTGCTCGGAATGGTTCCTCGGGCCTAGATCGGTCATTCCCGATATTACTGCCCCGAATTCGTGTCCGATTTTATCCTAGTTCCGGTCAGATTGGGTCGAGAAGTTTGACGATGCCGCGAGAACGACGCTAGGAGGTTTGTTTATTTAACAAAGATAAAATCGGTGCTCGGAATGGTTCCCGCGGCCTCGATCGGACATTTCCGATATCACTGCCCCCTTTTCGTCTCCGATTTTATCTTACTTCCGGTCAGAATGGATAAGGAAGTCTGACGATGCCGCGAGAACGACAGTAGGAGCATTGTTTATTTAACAAAGATAAAATCGGTGCTCCGAATGGTTCCCGGGGCCTCGATCGGAAATTTCCGATATTACTGCCCCGAATTCGTCTCCGATTTTATCCTACTTCCAGTCAGATTGGTTCGAGAAGTCTGACGATGCCGCGAGATCGACGCTAGGAGGTTTGTTTATTTAACAAAGATAAAATCGGTGCTCGGAATGGTTCCCGGGGCCTCGATCGGACATTTCCGATATTACTGCCCCGAATTCGTCTCCGATTTTATCCTACTTCCGGTCAGAATGGGTCGAGAAGTCTGACGATGCCGCGAGAACGATGCTAGGAGGTTCGTTTATTTAACGAAGATAAAATCGGTGCTCGGAATGGCTCCCGGGGCCTCGATCGGAAATTTCCGATATTACTGCCCCGAATTCGTCTCCGATTTTATCCTACTTCCCGTCAGATTGGTTCGAGAAGTCTGACGATGCCGCGAGAACGACACTAGGAGGTTTGTTTATTTAACAAAGGTAAAATCGGTGCTCGGAATGGTTCCTCGGGCCTAGATCGGTCATTCCCGATATTACTGCCCCGAATTCGTCTCCGATTTCATCCTAGTTCCGGTCAGATTGGGTCGAGAAGTCTGACGATGCCGCGAGAACGACGCTATGAGGTTTGTTTATTTAACAAAGATAAAATCGGTGCTCGGAATGGTTCCCGGGGCCTCCACCGGACATTCCCGATATTACTGCCCCGAATTCGTCTCCGATTTTATCCTACTTCCGGTCAGATTGGGTCGAGAAGTCTGACGATGCCGCGAGAACGACGCTAGGAGGTTTGTTTATTTAACGAAGATAAAATCGGTGCTCGGAATGGTTCCCGGGGCCTCGATCGGACATTTCCGATATTACTGCCCCCATTTCGTCTCCGATTTTATCTTACGTCCGGTCAGAATGGATAAGGAAGTCTGACGATGCGGCGAGAACGACAGAAAAAGCATTGTTTATTTAACAAAGATAAAATCCGTGCTCGGAATGGTTCCCGGGGCCTCCACCGGACATTCCCGATATTACTGCCCCGAATTCGTCTCCGATTTTATCCTACTTCCGGTCAGATTGGGTCGAGAAGTCTGACGATGCCGCGAGAACGACGCTAGGAGGTTTGTTTATTTAACAAAGATAAAATCGGTGCTCGGAATGGTTCCCGGGGCCTCGATCGGACATTTCCGATATTACTGCCCCCATTTCGTCTCCGATTTTATCTTACTTCCGGTCAGATTGGATAAGGAATTCTTACGATGTCGCGAGAACGACAGAAGGAGCATTGTTTATTTCACAAAGATAAAATCCGTGCTCGGAATGGTTCCCGGGGCCTCCACCGGACATTCCCGATATTACTGCCCCGAATTCGTCTCCGATTTTATCCTACTTTCGGTCAGATTGGGTCGAGAAGTCTGACGATGCCGCGAGAACGACGCTAGGAGGTTTGTTTATTTATCAAAGATAAAATCGGTGCTCGCAATGGGTCCCGGGGCCTCGATCGGACATTTCCGATATTACTGCCCCGAATTCGTCTCCGATTTTATTCTACTTCCGGTCAGATTGGGTCGAGACGTCTGACGATGCCGCGAGAACGACGCTAGGAGGTTTGTTTATTTAACAAAGATAAAATCGGTGCTCGGAATGGTTCCCGGGGCCTCGATCGGACATTTCCGATATTACTGCGCCGAAACCGTCTCCGATTTTATCCTGCTTCCGGTCGGATTGGGTCGCGAAGTCTGACGATGCCGCGAGAACGACGCTAGGAGGTTTGTTCATTTAACAAAGATAAAATCGGTGCTCGGAATGGTTCCCGTGGCCTCGATCGATCATTTCCGATATTACTGCCCCGAATTCGTCTACGATTTTATCCTACTTCCGGTCAGATTGGGTCGAGAAGTCTGACGATGCCGCGAGAACGACATTAGGAGGTTTGTCTATTTAACAAAGGTAAAATCGGTGCTCGGAATGGTTCCTCGGGCCTAGATCGGACATTCCGGATATTACTGTCCCGAATTCGTCTCCGCTTTTAGCCTACTTCCGGTCAGATTGTGTCGAGAAGTCTGACGATGCCGCGAGAACGACGCTAGGAGGTTTGTTTATTTAACAAACATAAAATCGGTGCTCGGAACGGTTCCTCGGGCCTAGATCGGACATTCCCGATATTACTGTCCCGAATTCGTCTCCGATTTTATCCTACTTCCGGTCAGATTGTGTCGAGAAGTCTGACGATGCCGCGAGAACGACGCTAGGAGGTTTGTTTATTTAACAAAGATAAAATCGGTGCTCGGAATGGTTCCGGGGGCCTCGATCGAACATTTCCGATATTACTGCCCCCATTTCGTCTCCGATTTTATCTTACTTCCGGTCAGAATGGATAAGGAAGTCTGACGATGCCGCGAGAACGACAGAAGGAGCATTGTTTATTTAACAAAGATAAAATCCGTGCTCGGAATGGTTCCCGGGGCCTCCACCGGATATTCCCGCTATTACTGCCCCGAATTCGTCTCCGATTTTATCCTACTTCCGGTCAGATTGGGTCGAGAAGTCTGACGATGCCGCGAGAACGACGCTAGGAGGTTTGTTTATTTAACAAAGATAAAATCGGTGCTCGGAATGGTTCCCGCGCCCTCGATCGGACATTCCCGATGTTACTGCCCCGAATTCGTCTCCGATTTCATCCTACTTCCGGTCAGATTGGGTCGAGAAGTCTGACGATGCCGCGAGAACGACGCTAGGAGGTTTGTTTATTTAACAAAGATTAAATCGGTGCTCGGAATGGTTCCCGGGGCCTCCACCGGATATTCCCGATATTACTGCCGCGAATCCGTCTCCGATTTTATCCTACTTCCGGTCGGATTGGGTCGAGAAGTCTGACGATGCCGCGAGAACGACGCTAGGAGCTTTGTTTATTTAACAAAGATAAAATCGGTGCTCGGAATGGTTCCCGGGGCCTCGATCGGACATTTCCGATATTACTGCCCCGAATTCGTCTCCGATTTTATCCTACTTCCGGTCAGAATGGGTCGAGAAGTCTGACGATGCCGCGAGAACGATGCTAGGAGGTTCGTTTATTTAACGAAGATAAAATCGGTGCTCGGAATGGTTCCCGCGCCCTCGATCGGACATTCCCGATGTTACTGCCCCGAATTCGTCTCCGATTTCATCCTACTTCCGGTCAGATTGGGTCGAGAAGTCTGACGATGCCGCGAGAACCACGCTAGGAGGTTCGTTTACTTAACAAAGATAAAATCGGTGCTCGGAATGGTTCCCGGGGCCTCGATCGGACATTCTCGATATTACTGCCACCAATTCGTTTCCGATATTATATTACTTCCGGTCAGAATAGATAAGGAAGTCTGACGATGCCGCGAGAACGACGGAAGGAGCATTGTTTATTTAACAAAGATAAAATCGGTGCTTGGAATGGTTCCCGCGGCCTCGATCGGACATTTCCGATATTACTGCCCCGAATTCGTCTCCCATTTTATCCTACTTCCGGTCAGATTGGGTCGAGAAGTCTGACGATGCCGCGAGAACGACGCTAGGAGGTTTGTTTAATTAACAAAGATAAAATCGGTGGTCGGAATGGTTCCCGGGGCCTCGATCGGACATTCCCGACATTACTGCCCCGAATTCGTCTGCGATTTTATCCGACTTCCACTCAGATTGGGTCGAGAAGTCTGACGATGCCGCGAGAACGACGCTAGGAGGTTTGTTTATTTAACAAAGATTAAATCGGTGCTCGGAATGGTTCCCGGGGCCTCCATCGGACATTCCCGATATTACTGCCCCGAATCCGTCTCCGATTTTATCCTACTTCCGGTCGGATTCGGTCGAGAAGTCTGACGATGCCGCGAGAACGACGCTAGGAGGTTTGTTTATTTAACAAAGATAAAATCGGTGCTCGGAATGGTTCCCGGTGCCTCGATCGGACATTCCCGACATTACTACCCCGAATTCATCTGCGATTTTATCCTACTTCTGGTCAGATTGGGTCGAGAAGTGTAACGATGCCGCGAGAACGACGTTGGGAGCTTTGTTTATTTAACAAAGATAAAATCGGTGCTCGGAATGGTTCTCGGAGCCTTGATCGGACATTCCGGACATTTCTACCCCGAATTCATCTCCGATTTCATCCTACTTCCGGTCAGATTGGGTCGAGAAGTCTGACGATGCAGCGAGAACAACGCTAGAAGCTTTGTTTATTTAACAAAGATACAATCCGTGCTCGGAATGGTTCCTGGGGCCTCGATCGGACATTCCCGATATTACTGCCCCGAATTCGTCTCCGATTTTATCCCACTTCCGGTCAGATTGGGTCGAGAAGTCTGACGATGCCGCGAGAACGACGCTAGGAGCTTTGTTTACTTAACAAAGATAAAAGCGGTGCTCGGAATGGTTCCCGGGGCCTCGATCGGACATTCTCGATATTACTGCCACCAATTCGTTTCCGATATTATATTACTTCCGGTCAGAATGGATAAGGAAGTCTGACGATGCCGCGAGAACGACGGAAGGAGCATTGTTTATTTAACAAAGATAAAATCGGTGCTTGGAATGGTTCCCGCGGCCTCGATCGGACATTTCCGATATTACTGCCCCAAATTCGTCTCCCATTTTATCCTACTTCCGGTCAGATTGGGTCGAGAAGTCTGACGATGCCGCGAGAACGACGCTAGGAGGTTTGTTTAATTAACAAAGATAAAATCGGTGGTCGGAATGGTTCCCGGGGCCTCGATCGGACATTCCCGACATTACTGCCCCGAATTCGTCTGCGATTTTATCCGACTTCCACTCAGATTGGGTCGAGAAGTCTGACGATGCCGCGAGAACGACGCTAGGAGGTTTGTTTATTTAACAAAGATTAAATCGGTGCTCGGAATGGTTCCCGGGGCCTCCATCGGACATTCCCGATATTACTGCCCCGAATCCGTCTCCGATTTTATCCTACTTCCGGTCGGATTCGGTCGAGAAGTCTGACGATGCCGCGAGAACGACGCTAGGAGGTTTGTTTATTTAACAAAGATAAAATCGGTGCTCGGAATGGTTCCCGGTGCCTCGATCGGACATTCGCGACATTACTACCCCGAATTCATCTGCGATTTTATCCTACTTCTGGTCAGATTGGGTCGAGAAGTGTAACGATGCCGCGAGAACGACGTTCGGAGCTTTGTTTATTTAACAAAGATAAAATCGGTGCTCGGAATGGTTCTCGGAGCCTTGATCGGACATTCCGGACATTTCTACCCCGAATTCATCTCCGATTTCATCCTACTTCCGGTCAGATTGGGTCGAGAAGTCTGACGATGCAGCGAGAACAACGCTAGAAGCTTTGTTTATTTAACAAAGATACAATCCGTGCTCGGAATGGTTCCTGGGGCCTCGATCGGACATTCCCGATATTACTGCCCCGAATTCGTCTCCGATTTTATCCCACTTCCGGTCAGATTGCGTCGAGAAGTCTGACGATGCCGCGAGAACCACGCTAGGAGGTTTGTTTACTTAACAAAGATAAAATCGGTGCTCGGAATGGTTCCCGGGGCCTCGATCGGACATTCCCGATATTACTGCCCCCAATTCGTGTCCGATATTCTATTACTGCCGGTCAGAATGGGTAAGGAAGTCTGACGTTGCCGCGAGAACGACGGAAGGAGGTTTGTTTATTTAGCAAAGATAAAATAGGTGCTCGGAATGGTTCCCGGGGCCTCGATCGGACATTGCCGATATTACTGCCCCGAATTCGTCTCCGATTTTATCCCACTTCCGGTCAGATTGCGTCGAGAAGTCTGACGATGCCGCGAGAACCACGCTAGGAGGTTTGTTTACTTAACAAAAATAAAATCGGTGCTCGGAATGGTTCCCGGGGCCTCGATCGGACATTCCCGATATTACTGCCCCCAATTCGTGTCCGATATTCTATTACTGCCGGTCAGAATGGGTAAGGAAGTCTGACGTTGCCGCGAGAACGACGGAAGTAGGTTTGTTTATTTAGCAAAGATAAAATAGGTGCACGGAATGGTTCCCGGGGCCTCGATCGGACATTGCCGATATTACTGCCCCGAATTCGTCTGCGATTTTATCCTACTTCTGGTCAGATTGCGTCGAGAAGTCTGACGATGCCGCGAGAACGACGCTAGGAGCTTTGTTTATTTAACAAAGATAAAATCGGTGCTCGGAATGGTTCTCGGAGCCTTGATCGGACATTCCCGACATTACTACCCCGAATTCATCTCCGATTTCATCCTACTTCCGGTCAGATTGGGTCGAGAAGTCTGACGATGCAGCGAGAACAACGCTAGAAGCTTTGTTTATTTAACAAAGATACAATCGGTGCTCGGAATGGTTCCCGGGGCCTCGATCGGACATTCCCGATATTACTGCCCCGAAACCGTCTCCGATTTTGTCCTACTTCCGGTCGGATTGGGTCGAGAAGTCTGACGATGCCGCGAGAACTACGCTAGGAGGTTTGTTCATTTAACGAAGATAAAATCGGTGAGTAGTGGAACTAGAGCGGTTCTAACTCAGAGATCTCAGGGGGGAGCGGGGCGGGGGAGTCGAGCGCGGGGAAGCCGTGGTATGCTCGGCGGGGGGGGGGGGGATCCTGCATGCGGCAGCCGAGTGCGGGGTTCCGGCGGAGGGAAAGGGGAGGGGTGTTAGAGAGTGGGGATGCTAGTTTTTGGTGACGATGTCTTCTCGGCGATAGCTGGACCCGCGGGCGAGAGGGGGAAGCCGCTGTCTACTCTGTGGGGGAGGGGCCATCATAGAGTCGCGGGTCCTTGAAAACCCATAAAATCCGATAATTTATTATCAACATTATAGATGTAAGCGGAGCATTTTTGTCTAGACTATTCACAGGAGTTTATATATATAAAAAAAAAACAACTACGACAAATGTGTGCATGTGTGTGTGTGTGTGTGTGTGTGTGTGTGTGTGTGTGTGTGTGTGTGTGTGTGTGTGTGTGTGTGTGTGTGTGTGTGTGTGGGAAACTTCCATTTATGGCTAGGAAAATTTTCGAGAGTGAGATAACGATAGTTCCCATACGAAGGGTTGCCCTTTAAAGCCCATAAAATGCTTTATTTATTGCATGCAGCTGCAGCGTTATTCCACAACAAGTTTCAACCCGTCGAGGTTTCATTCCACAAGATTACGTCAAGATGTTCACATGTGCGAGTATGTACGCAGTGCATCCGGCCAAGCACCCCCTGGACTTGACCAAAAACGAGCTCGAACAGGTTCCAAAGGTCTTGCTCCTAAAGTATTGGGGTAACTTTATTGGTTTACTGTGGGATCGTTTACCGGAGCATCATCGGAACGATAGTGAAGTGATATCGTATCTTCCATGCATGGAGCATTATAATACGCCACAGATGAAGGACCACATTGATGGTCCCCCACCCCAACGTCGGGACTGTGAAAAGTGTTGCGAGGGGGGAAATTCTCTACGTGCGGGGTTCTTCGAACGTGTTTGAACCTGTTACACATGCCTATGATTGGATAAGTGGGGAGAAGTTTTCAAAATCTGAGTGGAGGGGTTACGAGGGAGCTTATGATTTCGTGGACCAAGCTCAGACTGCACTATTCCACCGCACCATCAACTTCTCCGAAAAGAACTTTGAAAAAGAGCGAAAATGGATCTCTCAAATATCAACAAAGTCAGCCTGATGGCGGAATTCCTCCCAACGAAGAAGCTGTCAGAACTCCACATCCATTCGGATTATCAAATCACGGACATGAGAGCTGTACAGACCAAGTTTGGAAAACGCTACATCGTGGACGTTGCAAATGAGTTTGCCGTCTTCTTGCCAGCGCGGCTGGTAAAGGCCTTCGATCAAGATCTGACAATGTTCGAGAGTATGCTGCAACTGGCGCGCAATGGTCAACTCTACATGAAGTACATTGGTGGAAAATACAACAGCGTCGAGTTCCATCGAGTCTGAGTATGGTGGAAAAGAACGCTCGTGAAGGCCCGGTGGAAACAACGAGTTCAACAGCAGCCAGCATCATCACCATCGTAGAGTGCAAGGACTGTTTGCATCACAGTCATCATCATCGTAGAGTTTTCGACGCTCGAGTCTGAGTAAGGTGGAAAAGAACGCTCGTAATGGCGCGGTGGAAACAACGAGTTCAGCGGTAGCTGGCATCGTCACCATCGTAGAGTGCAACGACTGTTTGCATCACAGTCATCATCGTAGAGTCTTCAACGCTTGATGCTATGTGAAAATGTACAAAAAAAAGTTCTTCATCGAATATAATGTAAAAAAAAAAATTGTCGTCAAACTGTATTCGCCGTAGATATAGGAAATAAATGGAGAACGATATTTGTTCAAAATGTTTTTATTCATTTTAAAAAAATCCCTCGCTCACACAACGCTTCGTACACAGACAGCCAGCTTTTCAACGACTTTACATTCGCTTTGACGCAATTGTATTTTGTATTGAAGGAATGATGGGGACATTGAACGTTTGCGATTTTCGGCAACTTCTGCAGCGATGGACAGTCCAGAGTCTCCAGATCGATGACGTTTGTTGCTGAATCCGTGAATCTCGATAGCCATGAGCACTTCTCGAATCCCTTGGCATAGATCGTAGGAGCTCCTTCCAAGATTCCTCGAATTGTCGTTCTAGCTGCCTCGTATGGTATGCCACTGTGTTCCCATCGTATTCCATGATAATTGCGTTCCAGCCACTTGTTTGTCATTTTGTGCTTGGCCGGTAAAGCGTCCCAGGCGAATGGTGCATCGAAGAAGAATGTCAGCGGTTCAGCGTTCTTCTCATGGAGTTTGACGATGGACATCTCCTTTAGGACAAATTCGTTGACGGGTCTCTTGAACCCTTGCACGTCGACGATAAGTTCCATGATGACTGAAGTGGGCGCGGATCATTGGCATGATTTTATACCAATTTTTTAACCCCACCACTGATTGGATTGTACTCGACAATACGATCATGGAGGATCATGCAGTACGCTGAAGTTTGCGATGGAATATTGTTTTTCAATTCAAACTCAAGGCATACATCAACAGGACCGGACTTGAGCGAATCGTTTTGTTTTGAGCAGTCAATGACAACGAGGGGGGCTTTTTCTAAAAATTCCATCCTACTCAGCCATGGTTCAGCCTCTTTGTTGTAATAGGTCGGCTGAAAGTTTGCATACATCTCGTAGAGAAGAGCATATTGATTTTGATCAATGTTCAAATTCAAATTTCCATATGGATAACATTGCGAGTTGAGGTATAGCTTGACGTCGCTCAGGTTACAATGATCAAAGTGGCTCGCATTGTGTTGTTTCTTATTTTTCCGATCCGTCTGCAACGCGAGTATGACATATCGTGGCTTCTCCAGCTGATTCGAAGTTTTCACAGACCACACGTGCTTGGAGGTGGCAGGCAGCAATGGATATTCATACAGTTCCCATGTTCGGAAACTCATGGAGATTGGTGCGTCTTTGGCGAGAAACTTTAACAGTTGAATTTTTCGCTGGTCCGAGACTGTCACATACGGCACGAGCCATTCTATTTTATGCAATACGAGTTTGTAGTCTTCAGGCGCTGTTTGTACAATGGCATTGTCGTCGGTCTTTGATCTCGTGAGAATCAACTCGTGCTTGGCATTTACGACAATTTTCCGATAATCTTCGGCAAATCCGAGGAGCATGCTGAGCGGAATGCACACATCAAAGTTTCCCGATACATCTACAATCTGCTTGGTCTCTTCGACATCGAGCCATCCAGTGTTCTCGAGCATAGAACTTTTGGCCGGTGAGAGAGATGAATATCCCTTAATTACACTCGTAATGCCGACATTCTTATTACGATCGATTTCTATGGCATTCAGCTCATATCGCACTTCCTCAAACAAATGACAAATGGCATTGTTGACGAGACTTGTAGCAGTAGTTGGCGCCCCATCACGCTTGGATAATTTTCCACATATGTGTAGCGAACTCTTGCTTGGCAGGATAGAGAGGTCTTGATGTTGGATGGCAATACGGATTTCATCGCTGTTATTGAAGGTTGAAGATGCATATGGCTGATGAGCGTGAATCTCACAATGGATGATGGATTCATCAAAGACCACGGGTGTCTGAATGTTTACGATTTCTTCTTCCATTTTACGCAACAGATGCACAGAGCACAGACTAAATAATTTTTTACACGCTTTCGCCACGCACTTTGAGACCCAAATTCTTCAAGAGTAGCACGTTTTGAGGTGTTAGCACTTTGGGCGCTGGCCGACGACTGATTGTTTTTATCCATGACCGTTTATTGTTATTGGAAGATCTGTTGAAAACAATGCCCATCACGACTTTATATGCAGGCGTATGGTGGTTACTTCACCGCGGAAATTTACCAAATCACCGTCTTGATCCACTATGCGAAGCTGTATCGTGTCAATCGTTCGGCTCGTGATTGGCAGATAAATTACGTGGGAGGGAACTTCAATGATCTTATAGCCCGGTGGCACAGATGGAAAAAATTCGTGAATTGTGTGTACTTTTTGTCCGTTAATATAGGCGCCAGCGGTAATGTTGCACTCAACGCGTAGGGCGTTCACTTTGAGAATGGCTACTGGAAGATCGGATTCGTGTCTTTTATTGGCTTCCAATTTGCGTGCGGTGAAGCCTAGTAGATGACCAATAGAATCTTTTGGCTCAAAATTGACATCACGATCACACTCGATCTCACTGCGTAGCGTGTTATTGTTGGGTTTAATGCTGATGCTGATGTTTTTACGCGCGAGCTCTGCTTGTACAAACGTCTCAATATCCTCTATTTCATAACTGCCCGTGGGTATTGTCAACACCTCATCTCCCACGTAAAGTTTATCGTGGTCAACGTCGATATTTGGAATAGAGTTGAAGGTTAACAATTCCACGAGACCGAGGGTATAATTTTTGTGTGGCGAGAGTTCGATGGGGGGAAAGTACTGCGCCTCGAGTATGGACGATGAGCCAGATATGGTCAATGTTAAACTTTCGTCCATGATGCTGGTAAATTAACAACTGAATTCGCCACGTCATTTCCCTCCTATATATAGTGTATATTTGTCTTTGTGCTGCAGCTGCCGACAAAGAAACTTGAGACACAAATGTCCACATTCAATCGTATCATATTCCTGATATCCCTGATCATTATAATGTACGCTACCGACACGGAAATATCTCATGAGCTCGGATGGTGGTGGAAGATTGCCGAAACTATCAAAGTACATGACTTTCGATCCGGTCTTTTTGTAAGCGACCCAATGCGTGCCAGGACCGACATTTTCATCCAAATTTACAATTGCTGCTTCACATTTGAGAGGTCCGCTCGCAGGCAATGTGTCGCGCATGTAAACTCCGCGAAAATGTGGAATCTTTAGGATTTTTGCATATTTAAGTTGGTCGCGGTCGGTGAGGGGTCGGTGAGGTAGCGTAACTTCTAGTTTTTTGGCTTGATATGAAGGCCCAATCCTTGCTTATATGGTTTCAGATGTAGACCTCGACCTAATGCAATTGCTTCAATTGTCCGAATATGACGCTTACTTTCATCCAATTCACGTTTAGCTGCTTGAGCAGCATTTACAGCTTTAGCTATACTAGCCGCACCACCCGACAAAGCACCCGCAGCGCTAAGACCAGCAAAAATGGGCACGAGGAAGGGCAATAAACCACCAATTTTATGGGGTACAGGTAGAACCCGAGGTGTGCGCACTTTACCACCTTGCAACTTTACAGCTGCACGAGCACCCTTCAAAGCTGATTTAATAATCTTATGCGGATCATTACTTTGAATCATTGTCTTCTTCGCAGCGCCAATTATCTTTTTCAAACAAACTCCACCCTTGCGGGCCTTCATTCCCATGCCGAATTTTGTCTTTGTCTTCATAATATTTGCCACACCCCAAGCACTGGCTTTTTCACCGATACTAGCGTCTCTCGCGGTAACACGTTGCCTAGCCTGTTCAGCCAACACTTTATCCGCCAAATGTCTCGCCTCAAGATTATCCGGATTTTTCGAATACGTAATATCGTGTTGTTTGCAAGCCGTATCCAATGGATTAATGCCCGGATCACCACGAGCAAGGCGCTTGGCCAACTTTGTGCCTGGTCCACAATACTGATATCCAGGCAAATGTAGTTCAACGGGGAGTTTGTTGATTAGGCGGTTGACCAAACCTTTACCACTCTTCCTATGCACAATCATGTCTAAAGACAATACGCGACTGACGGATAATCCCTATAAGAAGCCTATTTATATGATTTCGCCGTTAGTCGTGTGTGAGATGACGTCCAGGAAGCAAACTATCGGAGGCGGACTTCCCGTGATAAATTTCGACGAGTTTGTCGAAGACCACGGAGGGAAAAAGAAACGCCATGGGAATTTATTGCCGGATAGCATACGTGCACTGTTTTGCGGTCCATCGAATTGTGGGAAAACCAACGCTTTGCTCACTCTCATCATCCATCCGAATGGTTTGAGATTTGAGAATATTTACTTGTATTCCAAATCGCTCAAGCAGCCAAAGTATAAGTTGCTCGAACAATTACTCGAACCTGTGAGCGGAGTTGAATATCATCCATTCGAGGCGCATGAACAAGTGATAGCGCCACGTGATGCACGATCCAACTCTATATTCATTTTTGATGACATAGCATGCGAAAAGCAGGATAATGTTCGGGCCTTCTTTTCCATGGGACGCCACGAGATTGTTGACAGTTTTTATCTTTGTCAGACGTACACTCGTATCCCCAAACATCTCGTGAGAGATAATGCAAATTTCGTGGTGCTTTTCAAGCAAGATGATATGAATCTCAAACACGTCTACAATGACCATGTTAATACGGATATGACTTATACGTGCTTTAAAAACATGTGCGTGAAATGCTGGAATTCTGACAAGTATGCATTTATCACGATTGACAAGGATAGCGATATTAACGAAGGTCGATATAGACAAGGTTTTGATTATTTTCTCACTATTGATAAATGACTCATCGCTGGTAGTTGAAGAGACAGTATTGCGCATGCCGTGGTAGTGACAACATGAAGAGCGAACAATTGTTGCGTGAAAAGGATGTGTTGCGTGAAATTGCCAAGGCGAGCGATGCAATCAGACGAAAGCATCGAATGATGAAAATTGGGAAAGATAGCGATCAGCAGAGAATGCAGGATGTCTTTAAGCCTATAGTGGGGCCATTGGAGAAATTGGTGGCGTATAAAAACGGTGAGGTGGTCAAGGAGGAAATTAAGGATGAAAAAGTGGGTGATGATGTTGAAGAAGAAAAAGAAGATGCGTTAAATAGTGTGAAACATCAAAATGCGGCACATGATTCCTTGAAGAGTGAAACACAAGATTCGTTTAAATTGATATATGAGGATGACGATGACGCGCAAAATGTCGATGAGCTGATCAGCGAATATCTCCTGCTATTACAAACAAATAGAAAGGCAACCTTGGATGTATTATACGGTGTACGAAATCTCGCTAACAATAAATTAATGATTGGCAATTCTCCGATAATTTTCGACTCTCAACACATTCGTGTGGGAGATGCGAGTTATGCGAAAACTGTTGGATTAACGGAGCTGTTGTTTAAAAAAGTGCCTAATGTTGAAACTCTCACACCGGACGATTTGAAAAACTACGAAAAGATTGTAATCTCGACGAATGCGCACAAAAAATTATATAAGCCTAGTGAGGCTATACGACGTAACACCAGCCACAAATTTAATACATATATCGCCAATATAGTCGATCATCATGTGGGACAGGGTATGCCAAAGTATAAGCTAGCTAGAAAAAACACCCAATTGGACTATATTTATTGGGACAATCCGAACGAGCTAGTGGATCGTCTTCGCTTACTTCTGGCATCCCAAGCAGCCGGAAATTCATCACATGCGAATGAAATTATATAGATTATTGAGGAATTGCGTGAAGCTGAAATCATTTATTAACTCGACATCGGGGAATTCACGCATTCTCATCATGAGTGTCGATGTGTTTGGACGTCATTCAAGTAGGAGTGTACTCCACAGTAAGCAAGGTCCTCCAGGTCGACCCGGGATTGGCTTTAGAATTACCGCAGATGGTCATTATGACTTGGGGCAGAAACGATTGTGTAACATTGCAAATCCGGAAGGAGAAGATGACGCCATCACTCTAAGTGCGTTAGAAAAGAAATCTCGAACTATCATTAAGAACATACGCAAAGAAATGAATGAGAGTAGTCACTTGTTGGTTAATGGACTTGAAGCTACGATACGAGACATTGCGAGGACACTCGAGGCCGATGTCAAAGCTCTACAAGATTTGGTGATTCGTAATTCGAACGTCATTGCTGAATTGGACGCACGACTGAGTGGACTGGAAAATGAACGAAAAAAGGGGCGCTCTCCTGCTGGAGCTACATAAGCCTGCTCGACGAAACTATCCGCGTCGACATGTGGACATCCGTGGCTTGGACGAAACCTGGCAAGCCGACCTCGTCGATATGTCATCATACGCTCGTCAAAACTCCAACCACAAATTTCTCCTCACCGTCATCGATACCTTCTCGAAATTCGCCTGGGCCGTGCCAATGCTGAGTAAGAATGGCAAAGATGCAGCAGCAGCAATGAAGTCGATTCTCGTTAAGGGACGCATACCGCAGAACTTACACGTTGATCGAGGAAAAGAATTCTACAATTGTGACTTTAAGGCCGTCATGAAAAAGTACAATATTCACATGTATTCAACATATAGCAACTTGAAGGCATCCATTTGCGAGCGTTTCAATCGTACATTGAAGAACAAGATGTGGATGCAATTTAGTCTTCGTGGTAATTATAAGTGGATCGATATTCTTGATAATCTAATTGCCGAGTACAACGATTCTGTACACCGCACCATTAAGATGAAGCCGAGAAATGTCAACGCGGAAAATGAGAAGCAATTGCCGCAGATTTTCAATAAGCCTCCAATGAAAAGATCGCCAAAATTCGCCGTTGGTGATAAAGTGAGAATCAGCAAATTTAAGACTGTTTTCGAAAAGGGTTACACCCCAAACTGGACAACGGAAATATTTACAATCTATCGTGCGAAAAAAACTCATCCCGTGACGTACCACTTGAAGGACCATAAATATGAACCGATCGCCGGTGTTTTCTACGAACAAGAGCTTCTCAGGGTCAAGCACCCCGATATCTATCTTATTGAAGCGGTATTGAAGAAGCGCGGTAATCGAATGTTTGTAAAGTGGTTAGGTTTCGACAATAGCCACAATAGTTGGATAAGTAAATCCGATTTGTAGTCGGTAATAAAGAAAGTGGAAAAATATGTGTGTTTTATGACTCTTGACCTGCTGGTCAAGCATCCCTCCAAGACCTCCGACCGACTCCACAGCAGGCTTGCCCCTTCTCGCCGTCACCCTTTTTTTTCATGGAACGTGAGGAGATGGATAGAGTGAACAAACACATGGGATTATAAAAATTCCGCTTCTTTATTTACAGAAAATAATAAATCCATTCTTGCACAATATACAACAAACATCATCCATACAATATACAAAAAACAAAAAAATACATCCATACAATATACAAAAAATAATCCATTCTTGCACAATATATACAACAAACATCATTTTAACATCGAGTGAACAAAATATATACATCATTTTTACGAGTTTTATACATCAATATTCACAAAAATATACACAATTTTACATGAAGGTTGTGGAAAAAAAATTACAAAACTTTTCACGACGGTATTCTGTAATGCCCCCATGGTAGGGTATCGGAGGTCCCAGGTATGATATACCGCTTATCATCATGAGGACTTAGAGCGATTTTCGTCTCATGAATGGTGTAGACCTTGTGCAACTTCGATCGAATACACGTTTGACTACGCATCATTTCAATGTCCTCCTTCAAGCATCGGGCATAATCGTCAAACGTGATTGTCCTAGCCACAACACTGCTCTTGACACCTTTAACTTCTTTAGTATCGTTCTTACCCTCGACACGTGTCGCATACATTTTCGATCGAAGTCCAATGAACTCGGTCATAATTGCGCCATTGCATTCGTCTTTCATGAGACCGGGTACCTTCTTGTTGACAAGCGGCATATCATACCTATTGTCCGCTGAATAGTCGCTCGTATCAAATTTTTCAATGTTGCGCTTCATGTCGGCATATATATCATCGCTCTCAATGGCATATATGAGACTATCCGTATCGGTATACATCACTTTACATCTATTTCGATACAGAGGTACCATATACTCGTGGTGAAATCCATACAAGCACGTTTTGGATATGTCGAGTATGCACATACCCACATATATCGGCTTGTTGAATTTCACCTCGAGATTGCGCAATTCCACGGCCACGAGGTTTTCCGAAAAAACACTTCGGCTGTGGAAGTTTGGCTTCGCAATCATTGCCTCTACGCCATATCTGCCCTCCCATTTTGTCAAAAGCTTTACATCTACATGATTGCGCACATTCTCCATCGTTTTGCCAAAGACCGCATTATTCATTAATTTGAATAAATTCTTTTCGAAATCGTTTTTGTCAAGCGTTCGAAACTGGGTATTTAACATAATATACGAACGCAGCCATGGGGATTGTGTAAACTGTAGGACTCTATGGATTTTCGTGAGGCAAAGTCCATGGTGTAAGCACTGTTGCAAATTCCGGTAGTGTATGACGTAGCGCTTTTTATCGCAGACGGTTGCTAGCAGCTTTTCCTGCTGCTTACCCGGTGGTTTTTCGTGTATTGGGCAAAACGGTAGGTCTTTGTGCGCATCATGTAGAGATTGGGGATATTCCAAGTCGACTTCAAGGATGTAGCCTATAGGTGAGTCTAGCGCGATGGATAATGGATCGAAATTGGACACGTCGTTGACCCATCGAAAATCGGCATATGGCAAGGGTTGACACATTGCCCATCCATACAAATTGTTGACGTCAAAATACATCAAGTATGATGATTCTTTCGATGGATCAAACGACTCCATGTACTTATTATTAGCGTGTGCATATCGGTTTGAGCATTGACTGAGACCACCGCGTATACCCCGCTCAACGAATAAAACCATGTCGATGTCAGTTAGTAATTCAAACTTGACATTCGAGTGTTTTAACATCGCATCCCAGGTATACCCCGGCAATGTGTAGTAATACGCGGGATCGAGGCCATAGCTCTCAATGCACGTATTCCGAAAGTTTTCGAAAATATCGGCTAATAACAAGACATCTGTCTTCAAGTACAAATCGCTATAGTCACCCAGCGTTCGAATGGAGAACCGCTCCCAAACGTTCTCCGCATGTGCGTACTCGCTCTCCGATACTGTAGCATCTGTCAGGGAACTATAAAATGCGTCACGTGGTGGTAAGGAAGTGTCGTCCAACCTGCTCACGTTGTCAATATACTCATAGGGGAAGACCCCTTTTCGTGTCAGCAAATTGAAATTGTCCGTCGATAGAGTTGAAAATTGCATGCGTAAAATTTTGAGTTTGTCGTGGGTCAAGAATGATGCTAATTTGTCGAGACTCGTGTTGAGAAATTTGTATGAGTCGATAAAGCGCAATTGTATTTTCTGTTTAGAATCGTCTGTGATTTGAATGTGCTTTGTGAAGGAGATGTATTTCTCTTTTGTGATTGGAAGTACATCGGTCTTTCCTTCGAACGCTGTGGCTACTTCCTTGATGATAAAATGTGCATCGTACCCCGATAAATTGTGAAAAACTACTGGAATGAAGAATGACTGTTTGTAGTTTAAATTGCAATTAGAATGAGCAGGGCCTCTATAGCGTCCAGTCAGATGGCAATGATCTCGAACGCGTATATCGTCTTGCGCAAATGGTTTCTCACATATGTGACATTGAGTCGCTGCTTGAAAACTAGCCCACTCACTCGGTGTTAAATGCACCATTGGTACATTATCACAGAAAGTTTCTTTTATCCGCAGTGCCAGATTTTTAAGTTCTTCGACAAACCATGATACGCAATCAGCACTGCGGCGTGAATGATAGGAAGATAATGAGTCGTCATACGAACAACGCACGTAATATCCAATACTAAACACTTCATGGTGTTGATACATATCTTTCGCTAGGTTCTCGCCATCGGTTTTTGCCAGCACACACTCCAAATCAGCATACACGATGAAAGGATGTCGCTCTTTCCGGCTAAAGTTGCTGAACTGGAGCCACTTATTGGTGTCATTCGGTAGTCGGATCGCGCAGTCGTTTATCGCCTCACAATCGACCTCATGTGATCGTAATTTTTCCTCGGAACCAAAGTAGTGCAAACACCTGCAAAAAAAAACAAGATTGTTTTGTTTAATTCGTCTAGCATATATAATCACATATATGTATATTATGGTGACTACATACCGATCACAGATATATTTTTTATGCTCCTTTTTGGTCAGTTGTGCCCTCACGAGTCTCGACAGGTTCTTGATCCAAACGAAGTGCCCCACATTGCTGTCCTCGGTATCTTGCATGTACAGCAAATTGATGTGCTTATCCTTCTTGTCTTGAGTGACTCGTATTGGAACAATGTCCTTTTTGGTGGTGGTAGTATACACGTTGATCGATACATTGTTATGAGCTTCAAATTTCTTTATTTGATGTATCGTCACCGGAAATTCGATATCCTTCAGATTCAGTACTGTCGAATAATAAGGGTAAGAAATTGGACGGGCGCTGTTTCGTTCAGCTGGGTATAGAGCAGCGACAACTGCCCATGCGAAACATGCGTTATCGTCGGATTTGACGTTAACCACAGCTCTCTTCATCATTATTTCCCGCGGTAATGATATGGAGCACCCGGCACGCATCGGATTATATTTATTCACATTTATCGTGAGGTTAAGTATTTTCTGTAGAGCCCAGCCACTATCACGTTCTTGAAATTCATCGAGTAATGTTAAAGTGGGCTCCACAACACGTTGTTCATACCACTCACCCAAATCGCTTGTTCTAAATAGTTCGCAGTTTCGCGTGTTGATACTTTTATTCGCATGTTTGTCACCGCTTGCGAATTCACCATTAAACACTGTGTTGATTTTGATGCTGTTATGCTTGCTGATAATATGTTGTACATGTTGAAGCACTAGGTCGCGAGCATCATTTAGAAAGTGTCTTGGCTCGATGTGGCTGCGATTGATGATGGACCCGGTCAATATGCGACTCTCGAAGGATGTGTCAATCTCACGCCAGATTAACTCATGATCACCGTGTCCTGCACCCGTGTGTACGAAACGACTCCGCACACAATTCCTCAATCCTTCCAGACGGGCTATTTGGGCTATTAGTGACTGTTGGTGTCCAATTGATAGTCGCGGGCGCTTAATCCGGCTTTGCGTTTCCAATTCTTCGATAAACTCAACGCACCGTTGTTCCCACACAGCAAAATCTTCGTATGAACTTAGAAGCGCGGCTTGGTCGTGCAAGATTTGTTCCGACTTCTCCGCGTTGCCCTCCATATTTGATGAAACGAGGCTTCCCAAAAGAGATGATGTTCACTAACTGACTGCTCGATCCAAAGTGTGAACACTTGTGAGCGCAGCAGATCATTAAAAATGGTTTTCCCCTTTAGACATTTTTCGTCTTTCCCTACCATCTCGGAAAAAATCACCAACCCACGAGAATTTTCTAATATCGCATTGGATTGCCGGGAAAAATAAATGAGCATCTCAGTCGAGATGCGTGTAGTGAAAAAAAAAAATTCATGGGCTCTCCATCGGTGCTCAAGTGGTCCACGGTTGAAGCCTAAAAAGGTCTTTATCCATAGATCTCCGAAAGTTTATAGTTTTTCAAAATAAACACCCCGTTATCATATATGCTCTGAATAGCGGAGCAATGGAAAAAAAATTCTAATAGCTTGGAGAGTGGTGTTAACGAAAAAAAATCCTTAACCATGGGGCTAACTTGTCCAGACCTGCATGATCTCAAGTGTCGGCATCAAGGCTTGACGCTGCACTCCTTGTATATATTATCATTCAGAGATGAAAAGCTAAAGCCCTGTACAATGGAAATGCATTTTTTTCCCCCGGATCACTGTCTTCGTCACATGCTGTCGTAAAATTGTATGGGTTTTCAAGTGTGGACCTATGGAATGATGAGGCTCAAGTTGCACATGCGAAGCGATAGGGTATGACGGTCCCTGGCGCTCGACGTAAGAAAAAAAAAGAGTCGTAAAATTTGAGACTTTCGGACGAGGTGGTCGAAACGTTGCCGTGTATAACAGCGTCTCGAACATGAGCCTCCGTCGAGATAGTAGAAAAAAAGAACATCTGGATAAAACACACACACACACACACACACACACACACACACACACACACGCACGCACGCACGCACACACGCACGCACGCGCACACACACACACACACACACACACACACACACACGCCTACCTCCCCACGACCGCAGCGCCACCTTGGCTTTCCTACACGCACGCACGCACACACGCCGACCTCCCCACGACCGTAGCGCCACCTTGGCTTTTCTACACGCACGCACGCACACACGCCGACCTCCCCACGACCGCAGCGCCACCTTGGCTTTCCTACACGCACACACGCACGCCGACCTCCCCACGAGTAGCGCCCCCCCCCCGCCAGGCGCTTCGTTGACCACATCCCCCCCCGCCGCAGAGGCCCCTCTGTGACGACACACGCGCCCGGCGACCTCCCCACGACGGTGGCGCCACCTTGGCTTCACCACTTTTGACACACCACCTCCCCTTGAGTTAGAACCGCCCTAGTACATCTACTCGCGAGTTATTTAAGTGTTCTTAGACTATCGTTCACGGGTGTAACGGGTGTATGATCGCGACGCGGTTGACCGTGGGAATTATTATGGTGGACCGTGGTTGGTGATAGCCTTGCCTCCGGCCTTTATTTGGTTTAGCTCTGTTATTGAGAGGAAAGTTGATACAAACTTGCCCAATAATTCAGAGTAGAGTGTCGATTTTTGTTAACGAAGGATATGGATTCGCGGATCCAGTCCTACGGGTCGAATTCTTACGTGAACGGCGAAACTGACGCGTTGCGGCTGGTCGGGCGATGTCCTGGTGCACCGTAGTACTTCGGAGTCGTCTCGGCTGCTGCTACGACGATTGGAGTCGGGACGTCAGCGGTGCAAGCTTTGCTTGGTGACGTCTGTTTCTTTCTTCTTCAGTAGGAAGATACGTTCAGGGTCGGAATGTAAATCCTTCCGTAGTAACGGTTACTAAGTTCACCGTCTAGAATTTTTCCGATGATTCTTCGTCAGTTGCTGTTGCCGTGTATTTATAAAGAAGTCCGTAGACTTCCCGGGTTCGTCACAAGATAGTATTCTTTTGATCGTAATCGTTGAATTACTATCCTGGCAGGATCGCCAAATTTGTCACGGGGTAAAGAGTGAAAACGTATTTTTACCTTTACTTTTATGCTGAACAAAGGTTCTCTTTATTGAAAATACGTAGATATGTTTTCAAATACAAGTTTCGAATGAATAAGACGCTCCGTCAGGCAGAGCGCGGGTTTAAATAGAATTCCTATCGCTAGAGGTCTAGAGTAGGGGAACCTAGAAGGGGAACCCGACAGTAGGCAGCGCCAAGTGCTGCCGTGCGGTAAAAAGTACAAGCTCTTTAATACTAAGGGGTTTCGGCAGGCGAACCCACATGTGAGGCGAAAGAATCCCTGGACAATTTTATAGAGACTTCGCAAGGCAGAAGGTAAGGTGCTGCTTTGCGGCAACATCCGTCACCACCGCGATTCGAGGCGGAGAATCACGGTTGGTGGTAGCATATGCTATCTAGGCATTACACGGTGGATCACGGCGCGCTCTTGATTGCCGTGCTACGGTGCGCTTTCTCCTAATTACTCTCCGTGAGCGTAATCGATTATCGCGCGTCGGTAATCGATTACTTTAACTATTGCTTACGCCGTCGGATGGCGCCACGTACCCTTCTATAATAATTTACCGCGCTATCTATGCCTTGTGTCTGTGTGATGTTTAAATTCGCGATGCCTCTCCGACCTTCAGGTTCTCCTGATCTTTTCGGAGATCCTCGCCACTATTTTTGTATTTTACAGGTGTATGTGTGTGTACGTTTTGTTGCCAGGAAATCCTGATACCTCCTCGCCCTTCATATTCTCCTAATACCAGTACATCTTCTTTATTTCGAATAAAGAATTTTCATTGAAGGTTTTTTTCTCAAAATTGGATGAGTATTCAATGCCAAATTGTAAGAAAAATAATGTTTTTTTTTCATCTTAATAATCGTTAAATTATGTTTAAGAAACAATAAACGTGATCGTAATTTTTTTTCAATCTGATCCGTCCGAACAGTTACGCATGAACGAATCGATTTGAAATTTTACAGGGCTCTTAGGTACTCAATTAACTGAAAAAAATCCGCAAACATTAATGCTTATAACAAGATTTCAAGGTAACGGACGGTTTTCTAAAAATCGAGAAAAGGTAATTTTTTATACTTTTTTCAAATCAATGGCAAGCATGAAAAAAAATTCTTCTCCAAAACAATAGTCACGCCTAAAGGGAATTTATTGAAGTTTCAGAAACTGCTGGTCGATTTGCTGTACAATTATTCATTCTCATTCTTCATGGGATGTCCATGATCAAAGACAAACGGGTGACTTATCATTCAGCAGCTGATATTACAGCAACTAATTGTCGTACCAAGCCAAAAAAAACCCAACTGCACCTAAATGATAAGTTTCAATGACGATGATATTGATTTAGTCGGAAAAAAATATTCTAAGCCCAAGGACAACTTGAGAGAAAAAACATTACGAATATTTTGGTCTCCGGATTTTTTTTGCTTGGGAAATACATGTTACCTAAAAAAAAAATTCCATCGAAAGATTTCAAAACTAGAAACTGCAAGCTTCAAAATCCATATTGGTGCTAAAAAAATACTAATTGTTTTTCTAATTTTCTGCTCCTTTAATTACATTAAGCGCAAAAATTAATGGATCACTTTATCCTCGTCGCAAAATTGCCCATTTTCGGATTATTTACAACCGTATCGCGGTTGTAAATAATCAGAAAAAATAAATAAAAAAACCATTTTGTAGCGTTTATTGTCAACTGCAGAACGCTTATGTTCATCAATTTTTATGAAATGTTTTGAACGAAAATAAATGTTGGTGAGCAAGAAAAAGGTAATTAAAAAAATTTGACCAACCTTGCCGGGTTACATGGGAGACAGACATTTTTGTAAAGAAAATCCATTTCAACCATTCTAAAGCGTATATCTTTTTCCCTTATATTATTTTTTCGAACCTCCGGGCGATTTTTATTCACCTAGTTATCACTGGCCAAATTAAAAAAATTAATTTGGTTATTTTGGACGGTTATAACTCTGGTCCAAATCATCGTACAGCATTCATAATGACATCGTTGGAAAGCTTGGATTTCTTCTATTAAACATAGGATTTGAAATAATTTGAGTATTATTTTTACATACCGTAAAATCGATTTTGAAAAACGTGGAAAACGCGGATTTTTAAATGTTCTGTCTATGACATAATACCAATGCATCCAACGCACAGAGCTCAAAGATTTATATGTTTTCTAAAAGCTGTGGGTACATAGGAACATTCTACCAAAAACCAGGCCGCTGCATATAGGCATTCATACTGACCCGAGGCTTTGAACTTTGCGAAAATTGAGATACGGCAATTTTAACGCGGAGTCTAATTTCTCGATTTTCGACAGATGATCAGAAAAATTCTTCAATTACCTCTATTATGTTCCCGTTTAAGGGGAAGTGAGCGGACATCGCAGCCATCGGGATTTTTATTATTTCGGTTTTGATTAATTATAGAATATTAATTGCAAAAAATTAATAATCAGCAAAAATTAATGATTGGCAATTACGCTCGACAAACAAAAAAAAACTCGACTTTAAGGACACCGCATTTAAGGGGTGAAAGTAAGAGAAATACGAAATTCGCCGTTTTTCTAGGCACGGGGTTGACATGTTCGTGGAAATATGGGATATAAACAATCTACTCTTTCCAGGTGCAAAATAGCGATTCAAGTTTGCCTCGACTCCGGAAGCTCAGTAAGGGGTCATATTGAGGACGGCCATATGTGCAAAATTTGTCTTAATTCATTAAAATTGAATGCAGTGCAGGTATCGGTTCTTGGTGCGGGATGCACCCTGCACAGATGTTGACGTGTAAAAACATGGCTTAAGGGGTTCAATCCGATGGCAGATAAATGACAGTCTTATATAAAATCTCCATGAGGATATTAACAAAATGGACTCAATCCAACATGGACTCAATCTTCCAATGCTACAAATCAATTCGGCCGTAGCGCGCCCTTGAAAAGCCACATTTCAAGGGGCGAGTTAAAACGTAGGCCCGGCATTTTATCCGAGTTTAGTAGAGGCATTTCATCAAAATCGAGAGAGCCAACCCAACTTGTGTACGAGAAGGCGATTTCGCTGTGATGCGATAGTCGAATACTTTATTTGAGCGGTCATACTCGATTTCATCTTTTTTCCGGTCAGAGCGAATGGATAACTTGATCGGTGCTCGAAGATACAAGTTCAAGCATAGATCAAGAGACGCGGCAGCGTCTTGACGCCAAGTAATAAAAAAAAAATTCGACGCCACTGATCGATGCCACCGATCTCGACGCCACTGACCGACTGACGAACACGCCGCGACTCGTTATACAGTAAGATGGGCTTTAGCAGACGACGTTTTAACTTTGTTCCGATATTACGCGAAAACGCGGCAACGAATCGAAAATCTAATGACAGTTTACCAATGTAATGTGATTTTCCTATCAATTTTGTTCGGGCTATTTTTCGATTTGTCCACTCAATCTCGGGATCTCATAATTTACGGCCGAATTTTCGGGTGACTTTGTACCCCAAAAATTATTCCACACTCGTCCATTGTCTTTTGTTGAATAAAATCAAGTCGTAAACCTAACGCATACGCCGTTTTGTGAATTGATTAACACTCTAGCGCAACAGGCACAGCAACGCTACAGCTTTCTCGAACGGCACGACTCGAACTACACCCTGCTTGCAATATATATATATATATATATATATATATATATATATATATATATATATATATATTGTGACGTGATTTTTTAAGTCATGTCACAGAAAGGCTACCGACGATTTAGTCGTGCTCTCGATGCCCGGGTTACGACCCCCTCCGTGTATGTTACGGGCCTTTCCTCCAGTATGTTTGTTTTGTAACGTTTTAGGTTTAGGTTTTGTTGTTGTTTCGGGTGAGGTTGGTGTGCGAAACTCGGTCGAGCGGCGTGTCGCTCAACGTACCGAGCAATCCCGACCGAGAGACGCACCCAACGAGGCTTTCGGGGAATCGGTGCACGCCCGGCTGAGATGCCGGCGCCCCACCGCAGTGGTGCATCGTGCTGAAGAGCGGGCCGTTTGGGTTACGGGTGGAGGCGGGAGACCGCCGCGCCGCGCTTCTAGAGGGAAGCTTTGCCCGCTCTCGCATGGTGACCCGGGGATGCGATCCCTGAGAGCCTCCATGTTACCTAGGAGGAAAGGTCCCGGTCTGTTACCGTTCCGCTTGCGGGGTACTCGGGCAGGAAATATAGGTTCCGAAAGGAATATTCTTCGAGAATATTCTAGCTCCCGAAATAATATTTCAGCTCACGAATATTATCAGAAAATGTTCTCGATCGAAGCAGCTTTCTCGCATGAGATGAGCGCGCGAGCGTATTTACATTTTTTTCGTTAATCGCGCTCGACAATGATCTCGGTCGCTGGCCTTCGCCGCGCGAGGTATAGTTGACGACCGATTTTGCTCTCGGACGAGGTCCGTCGGAGAGTTTAGCTCCCGACGCCGTGTGAGACGGACGTGTTTCTCCACGGGTCCTGTTCGCGATCTCGTGCCCGGAAGGCGGGTCCTTCCGGGCGGAGATAAGTTCCCGTGGTTCGAAAAGAACCAGTTCCCGCAAAATAATAATAAAATAATTCACTTTGGGTTATTGTTTTATCGTTCCCGCGTATCCGACGTCTCGGTCGCTACTCCTGGCGAATCCCGACCCCTCTACCACGACTCACAGCCTGAGCGGCCGTGCTCTACCGCAACCGTCCCCCCCGGGTAAGTGCATCCAGATGGTCCGGTTATGATTCCGGCGAGACAAAAATCAGGGAGGTCTCCCGACTCCCAGGTCATACCGGTTAGGATTCCGGTGAAATAAAAATCGCGGAGTCCTCCAGCTCCGACGGTGGGGCAGGGCGGATCCCCCTGGCCCCAGGGCATACCGGTTGAGAAATCCTGTCAAACAAACTTCTCTGGCGCCCCGGGTTTGCGGATGCACTCGCGCGGGGTGGACGGCCGAAGGTGACGGTCCTCGCACCTTAGCTCTCGTCTTCACGTTCTCGATCTCATGGTAAGGAAAAATAATCCCCGTCACAAATGGCGCCCAACGTGGGGCCACGCCGGCTAGTAGCGGTTCCCGGTTAAAGTTAAGGGGAAGAGTGAGGAAAGAGAAAAGATAATAATGGTAATAATTAAATTACTAATTCTTTTCTGCCTTTTGCTCTCTCGGCCTTTCTTGCTCTCGATTTATAATCTCATCTCGAGATTGTTCCCGCGTGAGCGTTCCATTCCCGGTCCCGTTCCTCATCCTCAGAAGGCTCTCGAATAGGTTCTCGTGAAGAGACCGAGATCTCTGAAAATTTTCGTTCGCGAAAATTATGAGGTCTCGGACTGTAGCTTCGCGCTGGCTCAACGCGCTAGGCCTAGGGAGGCCGCGGTGCGCGGTGCGGGCAGTGCTAGAGCTCTCGGGAATCGTAACAGTTTTTCAACCCGGTTACGAATTTCCAAAGGTTTCCCCCCGAGCCCTTTCTCACGGTCTCGGGAGTCGAAGGATCGCTCGATCACGCTCATTAGTACGCGATTTCTCGAACGATCAACATCGATAAGTCCGTGACATCCTTCGACGAGCTCTCGAATACGCTAAAGAAAACGTAAGTTCACGTAGAGTTCTCGCGAGTTTTTTTTTTGTTCGGTTCTCGATCCACCTCCTTCGACCGCCCGTCGGATAGAAAAAAAAGGTGCTCCCGCGAAATTTCCTCGTTTTCGGAGGAAAGTGCTCTCGCTGGCTTGCCCCCTTAAGGGGAGGAGAAGTGCGTTCCCTACGAGTTTTAATTTTTTTTTCTCTCTGTTTTGTGTGTTTTGTGCTGTCGGTGCCGTTCTGTGTCGTTTTACGTGAGTTTCATTGTGTCCTCGCTCCCGCTACCGCAGATCGCCGCCAAAAGGAATAGCCGCTCAGCGCCGGTGAGTCCCGACGTAGTCGGACAGTGGTTGATTTAGCTTTCTCTTAAAAAAAAAAAAAAAAATCTTATTTTTGTTGCGATCATCCATTCATCCGACGGGAGGGATTAAATTCCCTGATCCCGACGATCCGAAATATTCGGATCGGGAGAAAATAAAATTATTTGTAATTTTTTTTTAAATGTTCTCCTTGTTCTCGTCCCGTCGCATTCATCCGACGGGAGGGAAAAATTTCCCGATCCCGACGATCCGAATAGATATTCAGATCGGGAGAAAATAAAATTATATTTAATTTTTTAAAAATAAAGTTTCTCCTTGCTCTCGTCCCGTCGCATTTGTCCGACGGGACGGAATAAATTCCCCGATCCCGACGATCCGAAATATCCGGGTCGGGAGAAAATAAAATTATTTTTTTTTTTAATTTTTTTTTGTAAATTTTCTCCGTGCTCTCGTCCCGTCGCATTCATCCGACGGGAGGGAATAAATTCCCCGATCCCGACGATCCGAAAAATTCGGATCGGGAGAAAATACAATTATTTGTAATTTTTTAAAAAATTTTCTCCTTGTTCTCGTCCCGTCGCATTCATCCGACGGGAGGGAAAAATTTCCCGATCCCGACGATCCGAAAAATTCGGATCGGGAGAAAATAAAATTATATTTTTAATTTTTTGTAAATTTTCTCCGTGCTCGCGTCCCGTCGCATTCATCCGACGGGAGGGAATAAATTCCCCGATCCCGACGATCTGAAATATTCGGATCGGGAGAAAATAAAATTATTTTTTTTTGTAAATTTTCTCCGTGGTCTCGTCCCGTCGCATTCATCCGACGGGAGGGAATAAATTCCCCGATCCCGACGATCCGAAATATTCGGATCGGGAGAAAATAAAATTATTTAAAAAAATTTTTTTTTGTAAATTTTCTCCGTGCTCGCGTCCCGTCGCATTCATCCGACGGGAGGGAATAAATTCCCCGATCCCGACGATCCGAAACATTCGGATCGGGAGAAAATAAAATTATTTTAAACAAATTTTTTTTGGGTAAATTTTCTCCGTGCTCTCGTCCCGTCGCATTCATCCGACGGGAGGGAATAAATTCCCCGATCCCGACGATCTGAAATATTCGGATCGGGAGAAAATAAAATTATTTAAAAAATTTTTTTTTTTTTGTAAATTTTCTCCGTGCTCGTCACGTCGCATTCATCCGACGGGAGGGAATAAATTCCCCGATCCCGACGATCCGAAATATTCGGATCGGGAGAAAATAAAATTATTTTTTGAATTTTTTTTGTAAATTTTCTCCGTACTCGCGTTCCGTCGCATTCATCCGACGGAAGGGAATAACTTCCCCGATCCCAACGATCCGAAATATTCGGATCTGGAGAAAATAAAATTATTTTTAATTTTTTTTTGTAAATTTTCTCCGTGCTCTCGCCCCGTCGAGTTATTTTCACGGAAAGGGGAGTCAAGCCCCCCTAGGTCACGTTCTCAGGCGGTACATCGATGCCCTCCGTGTCTCCGAAGGCCATCCCCATGGCAACCGGAGGTGCGATACCGAAGGGCCCGCCACAGCTCCCGGACCACGCTAACGATTCGTCAGATGACGTGATCCCGATTGGGGACCTGGCGCTGGGCCCACGGGCCCGCGCCGCAGGGTTGTCGACCCGAATGGATAGCACGCGGGCCGCCGATGAGCGACGCCCGGCGCAGCCCCGAAGGTCCTGGTGGAGCGACCCGGTCTCCGTCGCCGACAGGGACCGGCGCTCTTCGGTGAGGCTGACAGGGGATTTGCCCCCTCTCGCCCTTAGCTCCCGATGTGCCCTTAAACCGGAGTGATCTCAAGTCATCCAGTGACGAACTGGTTCCGCGTCGGGGTAGGAGATTTTTATCTCCTCACCGAGTCCTCCCAGAGGTACGCCGATGGGAGGCCACGTTCTCGGGTCGTCACGGTGAGGACGTAGAGGACTTCCTCTCACTCATCGATGAGGGGTGTGTCCTGGCCCGTATTCGGGATGAGGACCTACTCCTAACGCTCTCGTTTTGCCTCAAGGGTATAGCGCGGACTTGGTACCGCCAAGCCCGAGGCACGCTCTCGAATTGGCAGGCCGCGAAAGTTGCATTTCGCGAGCGTTTCGCGGACCCCGACTACCAGATCGCGCTCCGCGAAGAGATTTCGTGCCGGACTCAAGGCGAGTCCGAGTCTGCTCTCGTCTACCTGAGCTGCATGAGCGGCCCATTCTCCCGTCTGGATCCAGCCTGGACGGAGCGAGAGCAGGTACGCTCCGCCCATCGTAACATGCTACCGTCATTCCGTCTGGTCACTCCTTTGCAGGACCACTGGACGATGAAAGATCTCGAGCGTGTGGCTGCACGTCAGGAGAGAATCCTGAGCAGCATGAGTACGCACCGCGTACCGCCGAAGCCAGAGGCCTCCCTCTGCCCGGCGTACGCTTACCGTGAGCCGCGGCAGAAGCCGCGTGTATCCCGCCGCTCCGGCTTCTACCTCATGCAGAGCCCGGCAGCGATCGCTCATGAAACGGCCTCCTCTTGCGAGGAGGACGATCCGGAGATGCTCGATGCGCTGTTACCCCAGCGCAACAAACGGGCATCAGGTCACGTAAAGGCGACGCAGGGGCACAGTCCCTCGCGGTCTACCCCACCTCGCCGGTCGTTCTCGAGGCCTCCCAAGGGCCAGTTCCGGAAGGACAAGGCCGATAACGCCGCGTCGCAGTTACCGAGTGGTCCTCCAGGAACCACCCCCGTTACCGAACCATCGAGTGTGCCTTGCTGCTGGAATTGCGGCAAAACGGGCCACCGACACAGAGAGTGCCCGGACCCCCGGCGCCTCTTTTGTTACCGTTGTGGTCAGTCGGGCGTGTCCACGAGCCGTTGCCCCTTCTGCAATCGGGGAAACGGTCGAGGAGGCGAGTGAGGAAATCTCCTCCGCCTCACGGGACTAGCCTCGACCATATTACTTTCTCGACAAGCTCCCGTGTAGCGACGCCACGCCAACAGGCTACCGAACGTAAGAAACGGCGAAGGCGACAGCTACGTAGTCAACAAGCTACCGTCACGACCCCTCCAGAGGAGGACTCTCCTCTCGAGCAGGTCGTCGTGAATTCGGCTTCCGAACAGAGCGCTATAGCGTTCCGAGTTCAACCACTTTTGGATGGAAAACCCGTAAGAGCTCTCGTGGACTCAGGCGCGACTAAGACCTTTATCGGCCCCGTTCTCATTGAATGGTTGGCAGCTCTCGGCACGGAAACGATAAGGATCCCACCGCGATCAGTAGCGGTCACGAATGGTCAAATCGAAACCGTGCACCTAGCTTCCCGTGCGCCTTTGCTCCTTAATGGCCGTCCGGTCACGATTCTAGCGCATCACCTGCACTCGCTCTCGGAAAATCTAATCCTTGGATTAGATAGCTTACGGGCAGCCCGAATGGTGGTAGACTTTTACAGTGAGTCCTGGTGGTTTCGCGACACGCCAGGAACCCTGTATGCCTTCAGCCCGGAAGCCGGCACGCCCCGCATCACTATGTGTTGTGGGTTGTGCACGCCGGATCCCGATGAGGTAGCTCGTCTGGACGCGCTCTTCAATGCTCACGTGCCACAGATACCGGATGAGTCGGCGGTTACCTTGGTCGTTGCACATAGCATCGATGTGGGTGACAGCCCCCCGGTGAAGCAGCGGCCATATCCCGTGACTCCGGTCATCCGCGACATTATGTGGGCGGAGGTGGATCGGATGCTCTCGACTGACATAATCGAACCGTCAAGTAGCGACTGGGCTAGCCCAGTCGTTATGGTCACGAAGCCGAACGGTAAATACCGTTTCTGCATCGATTATAGAAGGGTTAACGCGGTCACGAAGAAGGATGCTTACCCCATCCCGAACATGATCAGTATTCGCGATGAGTTTAGACAAGCTAATTACATCTCGACTCTCGATTTGAGTCAGGCGTATTGGCAAGTCCCAATGGATCCCGCTTCTCGCGAAGTTACCGCTTTTGTTGTGCCAGGCCGAGGCTTGTTCCAATTCAAGCGGATGCCTTACGGTCTAACGAAAGCTCCCGCAACGTTCCAGAGGATGCTGGACCGGCTTATCGGCGTGGAAATGTATCCACACGTTTTCGTTTACCTGGATGACATTATCATTGTCACCAGGACTTTCGAAGAGCACCTTGTGTGGCTTCGGAAGGTTCTCGCTAAGATCTCGGAAGCGGGGCTGGCAATTAACCGCGAGAAGAGCGAATTTTGCCGCCCCCAGGTTCGCTATCTCGGCTTCTTGGTGAACCGCCAAGGCCTCGAGATTGATCCCGACAAACTGGCTCCCGTACTTGATTATCCCGAACCGCGGAACCTCCGGCAACTGCGTCGGTTCCTCGGCATGGCGTCGTGGTACCGTCGCTTTATACCGGAGTTCGCGACCATCGCCGAACCTCTGACTCGCCTTACCAAGAAGGACGTCGAGTGGCGATGGGATCCCGAACAACAGAATGCTCTCGATAAATTGAAGCGGTGCTTGACGAGCGCTCCGACGCTCGCCTGCCCCGACTTCTCGCTCCCGTTCACGCTGCAGACTGATGCTAGCGGCATGGGTCTCGGTGCCGTCCTCACGCAGGTGATTGATGGGCACGAACGAGTTACCGCTTACGCGAGCCGCGCTCTTACTGCGCCGGAACGGAAATACTCCGTGACGGAGCAAGAGTGCCTCGCTGCGCTCTGGTCCATACGGAAATTCCGTTGCTACCTGGAGGGGTACAGCTTCACGGTGATCTCGGATCACAGCAGCCTGAAATGGCTGCATAATTTGAAGAACCCCACTGGTCGGTTAGCGCGATGGGCATTGGAGTTACTGGAGTACAGTTTCACCATAGTCCATCGGAAAGGCGCACTGCACCACGTTCCCGATGCGCCCTCGAGGATCCCTGAGGGCCACGGTGACGCCTTGGCGTGCATCCAGGACACTCGGGATCAATGGTACCGTCGCCGGGTCCGCGATGTCGAGCGGGTCCCGGATAAGTTCCCGGATTGGAAGATAGTTGAGGGTCGACTGTACTATCATCGACCCTCCTACTTAGCGGATCTCGAGTTTGAGGATCTCGATGCGTGGAAGCTCGTGCTTCCCCGCGAGCTCCGGCAGCGTGCTCTTAATGAGTGCCACTCGCTACCGCAGGCAGGCCACTTGGGCGTCGACAAGACGTACCGTCGTCTGGCGACCGGCTATTACTGGCCCGGTCTTTTTAAAGACGTGGTAGTTCACGTACGGCAGTGTGACACCTGCCAACGCTGCAAAGTCGAGCAGCGAGCTCCCGCCGGTCTCATGGGCCATCGCATTGTCGAAGAGCCCTGGATGACCGTAGCTACCGACATTATGGGGCCAATCACCCCCGGGCGATCTGGCCACTCGTATGTTCTCGTAATCCAGGATCTCTACACCAAGTGGATAGAGGTTCAGCCCCTTCGCAGGGCAAACGGCAAAGCTATCGCAAAGGCTCTCGATGACCTGGTCGTCGCCCGTTGGGGAGCGCCCAAGGTACTGATCACGGACAATGGCACGGAGTTCGTCAACCGCGACATACGCGAGTTAACTGAACGCGTGGGGATACGGCATAGCACCACGCCGCCGTATCACCCCCAGGCCAATCCTACCGAGCGGGTGAATCGCGTGGTGAAAACCATGATTCGCGCCTTCCTGGAGGGTAACCATCGGGAATGGGACGCGCATCTGCAAGAATTCCGGTTTGCGTACAATACAGCGCATCACAGCTCCCTACAGGCTACGCCTGCGTTCGCGAACTTCGGCCGCGAACCCTCGCCAGCGACATCGCTGCGACGGGAGGCCAAGGGCGATCCCGACATCGCCCCTCGTTCTCCTGAGGAGTGGGTGCGGCGTATGGCCCGACTCGACACGTTGAGGACGGCTTTTACGCATGCTCTCGACGAGGCGTTCCAGAAGCAATCGGAACAGTATAATCTCCATCGCCGAGACCGTACGTTCCAGGTTGGCGATCTCGTGTTGCGCCGTGCGCATCGGCTCTCGTCCGCAGCCAAGAGATTGACTGCTGCTCTCGAGCCCCCGTATGAGGGGCCTCTGTTGATCTCGAAACGGCTCTCGCGGGTAGTTTATGAGCTAACCGATCTCGACGGGCGATCGAAAGGGAAGGTTTCCGTGCAGGACTTAAAACCCTATCGAACCCCATGATATCGCACTAATCATTATTTCTGATTGCAGGATACCGATCATGTCTTCCGGTGCAACCACTCCCAAGCGGTAAGTTGTAGACTTGGAGGCTGAGGAGGCCCGTGAGCTCCCGTTGCCCGCGGACGGAGGCCCGGCGGACCCGGGGACAGTACCTAAACCACCTACGGTGGCGCGGGTGACGACCCCGGCGACCGACCGCCGACGCCCAGGCGGCGGGCCATCCCGTCGGCGGAGACCCGCTCTCGAGCGGGCATGTTATAGTTGCGGTGAGGTGGGTCACCGCTACAGTGACTGCCCGCGGGGCCCTCCGACAGCCACCTTCTGCCGTCGGTGCGGACGTAAGGGCAAAACCCTGCGGACGTTGCAGTGAGGGTTGGCGGGAGGCGGGCCCGTATGTCTCGCAGGCCGGCCGCAACGTCCCGCAGGAAGAGCTTAAGGCGATGCGGCTAGCACGAGCGGAAGCCCGCAACGCGCAGCCGCCGCCGCCGGCCTCCCCACCGGCGACGCCGGTCGAGCCCGTTCCCGGCCCTTCGGACAAAAAGGCCCGGAGGCGGCGTAGGGGTGGCAAGGGCAGGCGGGGCAACTCGCAGGCCCCTAAGCCGGCCCCTGCAAGCTCTCGTTTCGGAGCCCCGATTCCCCGATTTTCGGAGGATTCGAGATGGCCCGAGTTCTCGGTATGTGGGTCTTTGGCCCTAGCTCTCGTGTGAGGCGACAACGCCCGCAGTTCTCGCAATTCAGGCGTTAGCCTGAGTTCTCGCGCGGGGCGGCAACGTTCCGCAGTTCACGCCATGAGGGGCCTCCGGCCCCAGTTCTCGTGCAGGACCGTGATGTCCTGCAGCTCCCGCGATAGGGGACTAAGCCCCTGATTCCCCGGCGAAGGAAATAAACCTCGCAGTTCCCGTGAGTCGCGACGACGCGACTCGGTTCTCGGCGCCAGGTATCCCGGAGAATGGGTGGAAAACTTGGAACAGCTCCCGTAGAGTTCCCGGAGCCACCACCGAAGTAAGGACACTCCGGCTGATTTGGTAAGTCCGACTCTGGTTCGATTGTTCCGTCCTTGGTGGTGGTACTTGTGGATCGTTTGGTCCAATATATTTCTCGCGTCGCGGGGCGGTTATTCGTCCGTGGCAGATCTCGGTCTCTTCCCCATATTTTAGCTACCGAATTGTAACGGGAAGAGACGACCGTGCTACCGTTTACGCAAAAATATTTTTTTTTGTTGTTTTTGTACGATCATATTTTCTCGTGCTGTGGGGCGATTAGTCGCCCACGGTAGATCCCGGTCTCTCCCACCTTTAGGCTACCGACTGCAACGGGAGAGATAAAAATGTAACCATTGAATACGAATAGTTGTTTGTGTTCTGGTTTCCCTCTCGCGCTGCGGGTACTTGGTTCCCCGCAGTAGATCTCGGTCCTTCCCACCGTTTCGAGCTACCGACTACAAATGGGAAGGACAAGGATTGCTACCGTGTGCATCTCAGCTAAGGCTCTTGCTCAGCAGAGATCGCGGAGTTACCTGATCGTAACCACCCTTAAGGGGTGGGGAGTTGTGACGTGATTTTTTAAGTCATGTCACAGAAAGGCTACCGACGATTTAGTCGTGCTCTCGATGCCCGGGTTACGACCCCCTCCGTGTATGTTACGGGCCTTTCCTCCAGTATGTTTGTTTTGTAACGTTTTAGGTTTAGGTTTTGTTGTTGTTTCGGGTGAGGTTGGTGTGCGAAACTCGGTCGAGCGGCGTGTCGCTCAACGTACCGAGCAATCCCGACCGAGAGACGCACCCAACGAGGCTTTCGGGGAATCGGTGCACGCCCGGCTGAGATGCCGGCGCCCCACCGCAGTGGTGCATCGTGCTGAAGAGCGGGCCGTTTGGGTTACGGGTGGAGGCGGGAGACCGCCGCGCCGCGCTTCTAGAGGGAAGCTTTGCCCGCTCTCGCATGGTGACCCGGGGATGCGATCCCTGAGAGCCTCCATGTTACCTAGGAGGAAAGGTCCCGGTCTGTTACCGTTCCGCTTGCGGGGTACTCGGGCAGGAAATATAGGTTCCGAAAGGAATATTCTTCGAGAATATTCTAGCTCCCGAAATAATATTTCAGCTCACGAATATTATCAGAAAATGTTCTCGATCGAAGCAGCTTTCTCGCATGAGATGAGCGCGCGAGCGTATTTACATTTTTTTCGTTAATCGCGCTCGACAATGATCTCGGTCGCTGGCCTTCGCCGCGCGAGGTATAGTTGACGACCGATTTTGCTCTCGGACGAGGTCCGTCGGAGAGTTTAGCTCCCGACGCCGTGTGAGACGGACGTGTTTCTCCACGGGTCCTGTTCGCGATCTCGTGCCCGGAAGGCGGGTCCTTCCGGGCGGAGATAAGTTCCCGTGGTTAGAAAAGAACCAGTTCCCGCAAAATAATAATAAAATAATTCACTTTTTTGGGTTATTGTTTTATCGTTCCCGCGTATCCGACGTCTCGGTCGCTACTCCTGGCGAATCCCGACCCCTCTACCACGACTCACAGCCTGAGCGGCCGTGCTCTACCGCAACCGTCCCCCCCCGGGTAAGTGCATCCAGATGGTCCGGTTATGATTCCGGCGAGACAAAAATCAGGGATGTCTCCCGACTCCCAGGTCATACCGGTTAGGATTCCGGTGAAATAAAAATCGCGGAGTCCTCCAGCTCCGACGGTGGGGCAGGGCGGATCCCCCTGGCCCCAGGGCATACCGGTTGAGAAATCCTGTGAAACAAACTTCTCTGGCGCCCCGGGTTTGCGGATGCACTCGCGCGGGGTGGACGGCCGAAGGTGACGGTCCTCGCACCTTAGCTCTCGTCTTCACGTTCTCGATCTCATGGTAAGGAAAAATAATCCCCGTCACAATATATATATAGCGACTGTATTAGAATCTACACACATATATATATATGTGTGTAGATTCTAATACAGTCGCTTTGACAGCTCGAGTAACCAAACACGGTTAGTCGAGCGTGGATGTGAAAAAAGAAAACAAACGGCTCTTATTAGAGCACACAATTTATTTAACAAAGGTTCACGTCGTTTCAAATTTAGGTGTGGATTATTTATTTTGATCCTAACACGCGTATATTAGCCGTGGCGCTCGCGCGAAAACCGTCGGAGAAACAGCGAGGACGATACGCAAATAGATACGGAGTAAGTTAAAAATTCAACAATGTGCTCATTTCTTTCACTTGCTTATATAAAATGAAGAAATTCGCAGACAGACGTGCATGGGTAGCTTTTGTGTGCCCTCAGAGCATAACCTAGCTTCTATACGTCATTACCAATTTGTTTGTTCATAACCTCGTTCCATTAACATTTTATGAACATATCATCAACATTTTCTGAACAGAATCGTATCATAGACGGTGAAGTGTTTTTTGTAGAAAATGCATTCGGCTCTGTAGAATTGATTGACGCAGAGCTTGACAATTATTTTGCCTAAAATATTATTCATCGCTGAAAAATCTCTCATGAGAAATGAAAGCTTTGTGCAACCCGATATATAATCCTAGATCCCCTACGGCGTCTAATAGAACATGTAAAATAGAACGCCATTGTCACGTCCGGAAGGGACGTGGGCATATATTTTTTGATTCCCTCTTTTTTTTGCCTACGACAAGCGCAATAGCACGGGATGAGCGTAAAAAGAGGTAGTGCTTGGAATTAGTTGAAATTAGGAAATCATGCAGTGATTTGGTATTGAGAAATAATCCGACAAATTTGTACAAACTTAACTAAACGTTTAGTACAAATAAGTGATCGGATGAATAACGTTACTTATACAGACAAAATGACGATGAAAATAACTATGAAGTCGGGGGAACAATCGGATTAACATAAAATGACATTTGTCGCTTACATTAGTCGCTGTGTTCGTGAATGTATCAGTGTGTAGGTACGCTCGCTCGCAAGGATATCGGTTGACGCTCGCAGATAGAGACCTCGTTGACGGACGCCACTCTTAGCGTTCGGAAAGCGGTCACCGGCACCAGACTCTTGGGGCGCTGAGAGTGTTTATGTATATACGCGTAGTAAACAGCACTTGAACTATTTTATGGACTTGAGGCCGCGAGAGTCAACTAACTTTTATACGACGCTTCGGTCAAAACCCGAAGATGTATAATATTCAAAAACTCTATGATATCGGTACTACTCTTCGAATTCTGTCAGAACAAGATTAAGAAGTGAAGTTAATTTGTTGGAAGATTTTGCGAGACTGAGATCTGAACGCGATGGAAATTGTTGGAAGACTGACTTCAGGAAGGAAGTCTTTCTTGATATGAAAATAAGGAGGGGATAAATTGTGGGAGAAGGAACCTTAAGGTTTAGCGTGATTGGTCGCGATATTCATGATTCGCAGAATTGATCTCGATCATTCCTTATATAGAATTTGCACGCATGGAAGGTAGGGGACCTTTGTCCCGTGTTTCGGCGAAAAAGCGCATGGGATATAGAGTTCGGTATCTGAGACCTAAGCATGCGCATGATCTGTGTTATGTTAAAAATTATATCGTGTGCGCGAAGAGATCGAGCGTCGGTGAGTTCTCGTTTCCTGTCGGCACCACGCTAAATAATTATCGGCCGGGACTTATTTAGGCTAGAGGCAAAGTCTTCTCGTATCGTTCGAGTGGTGCCTCTTATTTCTTTCTGAGAGTTCGATATTTACGCCGTGAAGAAATACGAGGTTATACTACGAGGCGGACCGACTGAATAAAATAAACAAAAAATAATACGGGGTTGGAGAATTTCCTCAGACGTGACACCTCCCCCCTTTAGGATTGGGCGTCCCGCTCAATCAGACTGTTTGCTAAAACAAGGATCACTTTTCGTGTTGGTGGGGCGAAGTGTATTTAAGCAAGGGTTTCGCGGTGATCAGCTAATTCGTAAAAAAAATGCATCGATTGCATCCGCGTCGTATAGTACTATTTTTACGGAAGAGACAAGAGAAGAGAAAAATAAGAAATGGCTCCAAAGAATCGACGGTCTAACCCTTTCATGGAGAAAAAAAAACGCCAATCATTACTAATATATAAAAAGAACGATAATAATATATAAAAAAAGGAAGAGATCGGAGAAAGAAAAAAAAAACGATTCCCTAATATTTCTTTCCGTGTTACAGGTGTCCTTCATCAAGGTGGCGAAGGCCCGCCGCCTAGAACGCGAGGATAACCGGAGAGCACTATAGTTCCTCCATCTCCATTGGGGGTTTGATGTGTTTGGCATCCGGTGGATGTTGGAAGGCCGCTGGGGATTAGACCATCCCGAATATGAATGGGACCATCCGGCCTGGGAGGATCCCCGCGGGTTGTACGCCGCGTCCGATGACTGGGATCTTCCGGCGATCATCAGTGAAGTGAAGAGTGATTCCCCGACTGCATGTTCGTCGATGCGCATCGTATTAGTACCGTGTGGAAGACGAACCTCTTTTTAATAAAGAAAAAAAAGTTTCTATTCCTCTAAAAGTTGTTTGTTTTCGTATTTTTTTGTTTGTCTCGTTCGCGTCGTCCGGTCGATATCCACTTGGTCGAGTGGATCATCAAGGAGTTCGTCGTTGGTCGTGCGCTCTCTTCGTTGTACTTCGGGCTACGTGGTTCTTCGATGGTTTGCGGAGTGGTCGCTCCTCTCGTTGAAAATTCTTGGCTGCGTTCATCGTTTTCTTTTTGCTCTCGCCTTTTTCCTTATATATATGTATATTTTTAATTACTCGTATTTATATATCTCCATTTCCTCTTTTTTTGTGTTTGATACGGTTAAAGGAAAAGAGTTTGGAAAATAAAGAGAAGGAAAGAAATACACACACACACACACACACACACACACACACATATATATATATATATATATATATATATATGTTGACGACCCGCGGCGAGCAGCGCCAGGGCACCCAGCGGCAATCGCGGGAAGCACGCGGGTGGCAACGAGCGAGACGACGGGGCGACTGCGTCGCCACGCAGTCTGTAGTATCTCTCGAACCGGCGAAGCAAGGACACGTGTCGACGCGCAGAACGATAGAGAGAGTAAGAGAGAGAGAGTGCGAACGGAGTGCCCACCACGCGGTCGGCTGGGGCTTCGAGTCGAGAGAGACGAACGGAGTAATTACTAGACGAGTGTGGTAGAATAATTTGTAGTGTGGACTTGCCGTGACTTTCCGTGTGGACGTATGATTTTCTGTGTGGACTTGGACCTAAAAAAAAGAGAATTAGCCTGCGAGTGCCGTGCGAGTCGTCTCGCGAGAGAGAGACGCGCGGATTCTACCGCGAAAGACAATTGTGAATTCTTTGCTACATCTTAGTCTTAAGCCGCGTACTATAATAAGATTTAGTCTTTAATAATAGCGTCTATTTGTCAAGGGTTCAGTGCGGGCTCTCGCCTGTCGAATTGTTCAATAAATAAAAAGAAAAAGTATAGCTCGGAGCCGCATATTCACAAAAAAAGAAAAGCGTGTATTCGGAGTGTTTCTTCGGCCCCCCACTAGTTCCTCCATGGCGCGGTAATAAAAAAAAAGAGGAACGAGAGAAAGAGGAAAATCTTTAAGGTATTAGTGGGAAAAACCGTTAACATATATAATTATCTTTTTTTTGGAAATATGATTATATAAAAAAAACATGAGAAAATTGTTCCACTCGTGTGAACCTTATGGAAAGGAATTCTTGGATTGATTGGTTTTTGGAAGTTCGTGGTATAGTGTGTTCGAATCGATTGACGGAAGTAGCTGACTTCGCGCGCTGGTGCCAGGATCAGCTGATGCGGCTGGAGTGGGTTCGTGGACCTCGTGCGCGGCTTCTACGTCCGTTGATGTTTCTTTCTGGGGACGCTTAGGCAGATGCATGAGTAGATGCGTCACCGAGTCCCAAACAGCTCCTATAAGATACACCGACCAGCCGTACACAGTGTGTAGGCTGTATGCGTGTACCAAGAGACGCGGCAGCGTCTTGACGCCAAGTAATTAAAAAAAAAAATTGACGCCACTGATCGATGCCACCGATCTCGACGCCACTGACAGACTGACGAACACGCCGCGACTCTTTATACAGTAAGATGAACTTTAGCAGACGACGTTTCAACTTTGTTCTGACATTACGCGAAAACGCGACAACAAATCGAAAGTCTAATGACAGTTTACCAATGTAATGTGATTTTTTCCTATCGATTTTGTTCGGGCTATTTTTCGATTTGTCCACTCAATCTCAGGATCTCATAATTTACGGCCGAATTTTGGGTGACTTTTTACCCTAAAAATTCTTCCACACTCGTCCATTGTCTTTCATTGAATAAAATAAAGTCGTTGGTTCATGTCGTAAACATAAAACATACGCCGTTTTGTGAATTGAGCTCTAGCGCAACAGGCACAGCAACGCCACCGCTTTCTCAAACGGCACGACTCGAAGTACACCCTGCTTGCAATATATATATATATATATATACGTGGGTCATTTGACAAGTACCTAGCCTCACCGCTAGATGGTGCCACCATTGCAAGAGAAATACATTATAGTGTAGTACCGTCTTGTAGACGGCTACTGACAAAATTTCAGCCGGATCGGACTTGTAGTTCTCTTTTGAGAGCGTGTGAAAGCAAGTGTGTCCGTTGATTTTTGAAAGAATGGAGAAAGAACAATATCGGTCGGTGATTCGATTCTTGTTTTTGGAAGGGAAATCGCGCAGTGAAATTAAAGAACGCGTGGATGCAGTGTATGGGGATGCTTCTCCTTCGATGGCGACCGTTAAATTTTGGTATAACGAGTTTCAACGTGGTCGTACGTCGGTTTTTGATGATCCACGCCCAGGTGCTCCAAAACAGCCACTACGGAGGAAAACGTGACAAAAATACACGATATCGTTTTGTCAGATCGCCGATTAAAGGTGCACGAGATAGCTGTGATAGTAGGCATCTCAGAAGAACGCGTGTGGCATATCCTACATGAGACTTTGGGCATGAGGAAGCTGTCGGCAAGGTGGGTGCCGCGTTTGCTGACTGCAGACAACAAGCGCATTCGTGTGACCACTTCAGAGCAGTGCTTGGAGCTGTTTAATCGCAATCCAAAAGAGTTTTTGCGTCGTTACGTGACCGTCGACGAAACATGGATTCACTGGTATACTCCAGAGACCAAGGAGCAGTCAAAACAGTGGACCTTGCCCGGTGAACCTGCTCCAAAGAAGGCGAAGACGGTGCCTTTGGCTGGAAAGGTGATGGCCACTGTTTTCTGGGATTCTCAAGGTGTGATTTTTATTGACTACCTGGAGAAGGGCAAGACGGTCACGGGACAGTACTACGCCGAACTATTGAGCCGATTTAACGCCTCGTTAAAAGAAAAACGGCCCCATTTGTCGAGAAAGAAAGTGCTTTTCCACCATGATAATGCACCGGCTCACACCTCCGTGCTCGCCACGGCTAAATTGGTCGAATTACGCTATGAACTGCTGCCCCATCCACCGTATTCTCCAGATTTGGCTCCGTGCGACTTTTTTTGTTTCCGAATCTAAAAAATTCACGCGCCGGGAAGAAATTCCACTCCAATAACGAAATAATTGCCGCCACGGAGGCCTATTTTGCAGACCAAGAGATAACATTTTTTTCAACGGGGTTAAAAAAATTGGAACACCGCTGGGCCAAGTGTATACAACTAAAAGGAGACTACATTGAAAGATACATTTTATTTTTAGCACAATTTTGGTGTTTTCATTTGTAGGCTAGGTACTTATCAAATGACCCACGTATATATATATATATATATATATATATATATATATATATATATATATATATATATATATATATATATATGTATATATATATATATATATATATATATATATATATATATATATATATATATATATATACATATATATATATATATATATATATATATATATATATATATATATATATATATATATATATATTCTATTAGTCGCTTTGACAGCTCGAGTAATTAAACACGGTTAGTCGAACGTGGACGTGAAAAAAGAAAACAAACGGCTATTATTAGAGCCAAAAATTTATTTAACACAGGTTCACGTCGTTTCAAAATTAGGTGTGGATTATTTATTTCGACGAGGTTATCCGCACAGAAGTGTGACTGTATGAGAGTCACGCAAAAGACACGAAACACACTTATGAGAACTTCGTAACTTGGAGTGTATTGATGGAGTGTCGGAGCTGGAGACACGTCGATAGTCGATTTTTGCGTAAATATTCTTTAACGTTTTTTGTGTAAATATGTTTAAAAGTTTTCTGTGTAAATTTTCACGAAGTCCAAAACCCATCGATAACATGTACAGTTACTCCAGTATCACGAACTTTATTAAGGTTATTCCACAACTGCATGCCGGTATGAAGGGCTCGATCTTTACAACCGGGGTATGAGTATTGTGTGTGTAGTATATCTACAGTTTCTTTAGCGGACACTGAGTAATCAACTGAGAAGCAATATGATTCAACACGTTAAAGTCGCTACACCGTTTTCACCTCTAATAAATCGCATTGCTCTTGATCTGCAAATAAGTTTGTCACATCTCTTCCGTTACAAACATCAAGAGATTTGCATGCAGCAGCAAACCCAAATTATTCGAAATAATGCATGCACCGTTTGGAGTTTCTTTTGCGTGTCCCAAACACATCCAAGCAAAGAGACACTCCAATTTTCGGTGCCTCTTTGGAGTGTCTTCTTGCGTGTCCCAAACACATCCAAGCAAAGAGACACTCCAATTTTCGGTGCCTCTTTGGAGTGTCTTCATGCGTGAATGTATTTGAGACACGCAAAAAGACACTCCAAAGACGCACTGAAAATCTTCTGCGTGTCTCTCATACATTCACGCAAGGAGACACTCCAGGCTGGAGTGTCTCGTGTTTGCGAATATAGAAGTGCTAAAAACTAACTAATAATAAATTATTAGTTAATAATAAATAACAAATAATAAAAGCCCTTAAAAATTCAATAGTCATTTTTATGCAGCCAAGGTTTTTGGGCCCTTGACTGCACAATGTCACTGGTCAAGAAACAATGAGGGCAGATGGATGGATAAATAGATCGACGGATGGATGGATGGATGGATAGATAGATAGATGAATGGATGGATGGATGGATAGATGGGTGGATGAATAGATGGATGGATGAATAGATGAATTGATGGATAGATGGATGGATGGAGGGATGGATGAATAGATGGATGGATGGAGGGATGGATGAATAGATGGATCGATGGATAGATGGATGGATCGATGGATAGATGGATAGATGGGTGGATCGATAGATCGATGGATGGATAGATGGATGGATGGATGGATGGATAGATGATGTATGTATGTATGGATGGATGAATGGATGTATGCATGTATATATGTATGGATGGATGGATGGATGGATGGATAGATGATTTATGTATAGATTGATGGATGAATAGATAGATAGGCTGGATAGATGAATAGATGGAAGGATGGATGAATAGACGGATGGATAGATGATGTACGTATAGAAGGATGCATGGATGGATAGATTGTGTATATATAGACGGATGGATAGATGATGTATGTATAGATGAATCCATGGATGGATGTACTGTATAGATGGATGGATGGATGGATGTACTATAAAGATAAATGGATGGATGGATAAATGGACGGATGAATGGATGGATGCGGAATCATTTGTAGTTAACAAACACATCGATGAAAATGATCATTTAATATAATCAAATATTGGTTTGGAAATAACCAATAAGCAGGTAGACGTTTTTCTTGGACATCCTTGACATTTCGAGGAAAATAAGAGTTGCACCTCATTCTCTGACGAAAGGAGTACAACTGAAATTTTCCTTTCAATATAAGGCCTCTCCGAACAAAACGTACAGCCGGAGTTTTACTGACCGGGCAACTGATTGATCACCTTAAATGCAAAATAGAAAAATGAAGTTTGACCAATTTCTCAGCATTGTTCGGTCCAAAAAATTCATTCGCATATATAACTTCGAATTTGTTCCATTACAATCTTTTGAAATTCGTTTGACCGTGATTATTTGATTAAGGGGTCTTCTCACTTCAGACGCTAAAAAATACTATTTTCATTAATTTTTTCATAGGTTTATATTATAGTTATTGATATGAAAGTTGTTACACTCAAAAAATACACTTCCAAAATAAATTTTAAAAATGTATTATGAATTTATGTAACCCAAACAAACTTTAACCGCGTTTTTCTCGAAACGACGTTTTCCGACGGCTTGTTAATAAAATCTTCGAAACTACTGAACCGCTCCTTATGAAATTTTAACCACATGTTCTTTACAACTAAAGCTATAGCGAATATAAAGGATTTTTCAAATTTTGATATTTACTATTTTTTTTTGCCAAAAACGGTGAGAAAAACCCGTTTTTTTCTTTTTTCGGAAAATGTCCGCCATTTTGTTACTTTCGCATATCTCAAAAATCCTTTGATATGCGCTATAGCCATTAACATACTGAATCTAAAACCGTTTGATTCTTTTGTTTCGGATGATCCATCTCCGAGATTTCATCAACAGCACAGACCTACATTTTTTTAGGAATTTTTTTTAATTACCATTTTCGTCTATAAGTAGTGACTTGAGTAAATATATATTTTTTAATGTGTTTCGACAGTGTATTTACTAAGTGTAACAACTTTTATATCAATATCTGTAATATAAACCTATAAAAAAATCATGAAAATAGCCTTTTTTACGCGTCTAAAGTGAGAAGACCCTTAAATATATTTTTAACATAAGCGTAACGAAAAAAATTATTAATTAAAAAGCACCGCTAAGTTCGCTCCAAAATTTTAATTTTTGATCACAGCGAAGTTTAATCGTAATGTAATTTTAAGTTTGACGGCAAAAAAATGAAGGAAAGTATTAAATCATTTCTGCTTTTTCTTTTTTCCTTTCATTTTTCTCGAGAATGCTGATAAAAGTCGATTTTTTTCTTCCTCTTTAGGTTTATGTACCACATTGCGGCAAAAGTCGGGAATTTGAGCTATCCGCAGATGACATTCTCCCTCTCTCTCTCAAACGAATTCCAAAAAAATTAAAATGGAGAAAACTCGAAGATATATATGCAAATGAATTTTTTTGACCGAACAATGCTGAGAAATTGGTCAAACTTCATTTTTTTATTTTTCATTTAAGGTGATCAATCAGTTGCCCGGTCAGTTAAACTCCGGCTGCACGTTTTGTTCGGAGAGGCTTTATATTCAAAGGAAAATTTAAGTTGTACTCCTTTCGTCAGAGTATGAGGTTAAACTCTTCTTCCTTCCTTCCTTCCATCCATCCATCCATCCATCCATCCATCCATCCATCCATCCATCCATCCGTCCGTCCGTCCGTCCGTCCGTCCGTCCGTCCGTCCGTCCGTCCGTCCGTCCATCCATCCATCCATCCATCCATCCATCCATCCATCCATCCATCCATCCACCTGTCTCTCTCTCTCTCTCTCTCTCCCCCCTCCCTCTCTCTCCCTGTCAACGCGAAAAAGTAATGTAAAAATTCCATTACTCATTACTGTATATTTTGTAATGTAAAAAAATTGCATTACACATTACATTGGATTTTGTAATGTAAAAAAATTCCATTACCCATTACATTGTAATGGGCAATGAAAATGTTTCACATTACAAAATATAATGTAATGAGGAATGGAATTTTGTTACATTACAAAATCCAATGTAATGGGTAATGCAAATTTTTTACATTACAAAATCCGATGTAACGAGCAATGGAAATTGTTTACATTACAAAATCCAATGTAATGAGTAATGGAAATTTTTTACATTACAAAATGTAAAGTAATAGGTAATGAAAACGGTAATGCATTACAAAAAGTAATGCATTATTTGCAACCCTGCGAGAAATAGCTCACAGGCTACAGCCATACATACCCGACACACACACGTACCGGTCCGTGTGCGCGACATCTGTGTAGAACTTGAGCGACGTCACGCCTGTGTTTTTATTTCTCTCCGAAACTATGAGACGGTGATTCGAACCCGCGACCTCCTGATGTGTTGATTTCAGAGGCAAGCACGCTAACCACGGGACCAACACATCGGTTAATAGAAGTATCATATTAATAGTAGTATTCTTTTTTTAGTACCTACAAACTTACACCAAGGCACCGAATAATACATATAAAATCTATTAAAATCGTATAAAACATAAAATAACTGTTTGATTGTTATCGCAGAATCGTATAAAACATGAAATAAATGTTTGAATTTTTTTTAACTAAGTTTTCACTAAATTTACGCTTAGTTTACACTAAGTGTAATTATCGTACGTTCCTACATTTGCTACAGAATCAAAGTTGGCTACGCGGTGCCCGTTTTTTGACTGGCACTCGAAATGGGAAGACTTTAAACAGCTGTCGCAGAAAACGCAGTCCATGGCGGCGATTTGGCCACAAGTGTCTGAAATGGTTTCGGATGCCAGCTTTTTTATTTCTTCCAAGGACACTTTATACGTGTTGCTCAGAACATTCGGTATGGTCTCAACCGCGATCATCCAACTGACGATATGCTTCATTTCATCTGGTAACGGCTTTGCACCAAAGCTTCTTTTCTGTTCATATCGAGCCCGATTGCTGACAGAACCGAATCTCTAAGACGGCCCCTTGATCGCGTACATGGTATTATACGAACAGATTGTATGGTCGTGTGATCATCTAATTGGATCGCATTTCCTTTGAATTCGCTGTTCGAAGCGTTTCCAGAAAATAGCCGAATTGTTCCACTAGTCGTTCTCGATAACGCTTTTTACTTGTGATTGTGAGTTTACAGGCTCAAGAGTCGCAATGGCATCCTCTTTCGGTACTGTTACGCCTGGATCTGCAGTTGCCGCTGCCTCCGCGTACGCGTTGTCGTTGTCGATTCTCTCAGAATGATTTCCGTATTCCTGGATTGTTGCAGTACTGTCAATCCACTCAGCAGCCTTTCTTCCAGCCGAGCTATTTTGGAAATGTTTTTCTTCGATGTTGTACAGTTTCTGCTGCTCTTCATTGTCGACGGGTGTTGCCTCCAATATTACAGGCGGATCGTTTGTGATACGGCTCTGAACCTCCGATTATGAAGTTACGGTATCAAGAGCAGAAATGATATCTTCGCCCGTTACTTATAGATGTATTGCTACCGCTGCCTTCTCGTCCCCATCATTGTCGTTGCTCTCAAATAATGCTGCCATCGGGCCCCACCATTGATGAAGTGAAGAATAATTCATTCCTGCCGTTAATAATCCATAATGATAGATCAATAATACTACGAGGGGGAAATACTCCTTGAGACACAAAAAACTATGAGATTTTCATGTATAAAAAATGAGACTTAAGGGGTTAGGCCACTCTAAATGCCGAAAAAATAGACTTTCTGGAGTTTTTTTTTTTCAGAAAAACTACAAAATATATCGACATTACAAAAAAGGGTGTTTATCATACATATGATGAACACCCAGTTACTCACAGGAGACGGCACGACCGTGGGGTCGGGGATTTGGCCGATTTTTTTTGTGGTCAAAGCGGACCCCTAGTACCTCACGTGGTCAAAGTAGTAGGACGCACTACTCGGAAAATTCAGAGGAAAATCGATTCAAAGTTTCTTGGGCGCCTTATGAGTTTAAAATGTCATGTATTTGTCGAGCCGCCGTCTAGTCTAGACGGTTAGGGCTCGGTCGTTTGCGCCGGAGGTCTGGAGTTCGATTCTTCCTTCGGATCTTATTTTTTTTTTGTTATCCCAACAATTATTCAAAACGTTTCTCATCCCTCCATTATTTTAAAAAAATGATTTACATTATTTTTTTTCAATAAAACCATTCATAGCGCTGGGTTTTTTATTTTTTATTGTAAAGTATATGAGGAGGATCATTGCGTTTTTAACGAGAATAACAAAGTCGATTAGGAAAAATTCAATTTTTATTCATATAATAATTATATACAAGAACCGCAGTGATAATTATCGTAGAAAAAACCAAAGCAATAATTTTTGCGACATCTTGCACAACATATAAAAGCAGATTTTTTACAATCGCAGAGCGTTTGCAATACATCCGTATAAAAACATGTCCCATTAATATTCATGAAAATGTTTCTAGCAACTGATAATTTTGAGGCAAAGCAGGCGTATTGAATCATGTCTCGGAATATTGGTGACGATAATTGATGGTGAATTATTCAATGGATTTTTATACAATCGGATTTTTATACAAGCAGAATCGCGAAATTCATTCCCGGGAAGATTGTATAAGAATCCATTCAATAATTTAGCATCAATTATCGTCACAAATATTCCGAGACATGATTTAATACGCCTGCTTTGCCTCAAAATTATCAGTTACTGGAAACGTTTTCATGAATGTTAATGGAACATGTTTTTGTACGGATGTATTGCAAACTCCCTGCGATCGTAAAAAATCCGCTTTGATATGTTGCGCAAGATGTCGCAAAAAATTTTGCTTCGTTTGTTTTTACGATAATTACCACTGTGGTTTTTGTATATAATTATTATATGAATGAAAATTGAATTTTTCCTAATCGACTTTGTTATTCTCATTAAAAACCCAATGTTCCTCCTCATATACCTTACAATGAAAAATAAAAACCCACCGTTATGAATTGTTTTATTGGAAAAAAAAGAAAATAATTTAAAAAAAATGAAAATAATTTTAAAAAAATATGTAAATAAATTGTTGAAAATAATGTAGGGATGAGAAACGTTTTGAATAATTGTTGGGATAACAAAAAAAAATATGGTCCGAATGAGGAATCGATCCCGAGACCTCCGGCGCAAAAGATCGAGCCCTAACCGTCTAGAGTAGACGGCGGCTCGACAAGTGCGTGACATTTTAAACTCATAAGGCGCCTAAGAAACTTTGCATCGATTTTTATCAACATTTTCCGTGTAGTGCGTCCTACTACTTTAACCACGTGAGGTGCTAGGGGTCCTCTTTCACCACAAAAAAATTCGGCCAAAACCCCGACCTCACGGTTGCGCCGTCTCCTTGTTAGAGTGACAAAATATCAATGACTGTATACAATAATTTTTTTGAAGCAAGTAATTTCAAAATGGCGGCTGTGCAGCGTTTATCTCAAAACTCCATTTTTTAAATTGGCCGGAAACATAACTCAGACAGTTTGCAACCGATTCACTTGAAATGCTGAATATATCTTGAAAAATACATTGTCTATGGAAGTACGTAGGATTTTTTTTTATATTGCATGGTTCATTTGTTATTAACAATTATCTGACGATTTTTTAGGCAAATTTTTCACTTTCCAAAAACTTGCCTAAAAATCGTCAGATAATTGTTAATAACAAATAAAGTATGCAATATAAAAAAAAATCCTACGTACTTCCATAGACAGTGTATTTTTCCAGATATTTTCAACATTTCAAGTGAATCGGTTGAAAATGGTCTGACTTATGTTTCCGGCCAATTAAAAAATGCGGTTTTGCGATAAACGCAGCACAGCCACCATTTTGAAATTAATCGCTTCAAAAAAAATTATTGTATACAGTCACCGATATGTATGATAAACACCCTTTTTGTAATCTTGATTTATTTTGTAGTTTTTCTGGGAAAAAAATCCCGAAAAAGCCTATTTTTTCAGCCTCTAGAGTGGCCTTAGGCTTTAAAAAATCATTACTTGAAGAACTCAAGAAATCTCCAATCTCACCTCAACGTTCTGCTCCCGATTATGCTGATGGAGTTGATTATAATCAGCTATTTCCAGAGTTGTTCCATATGCAGAGACATTCATTTAAAAAATGCAGGACAATTGGTCATGCAAGAGCTAGAGTAAACATACAAAAAAAAATCCGTAATATGAATCTGAGATATTCGCTAAACGACAATTAGAAAGTATAGATCAGCTCGATTTTGTAGACATTGTTTTCACGCAATGTTTGGGAAAGCAACATTTCTACAAGATGTAATATAGTTTCCGAGACTTCAGATATTAAAAGAAACGAAAATTCTATAACTGGTATCAACTATATAACTGTATTGAAAGAAAAATTTGAAAAAAACTCAACCATATTAAAGATTATAGTAAGGGGGCGTACACAAACTACGTAACGCCAAATTTTCTAATTTTGCCCCCCCCCCCCCCCCCCCCCCCCCGCCCCGTAACAGGACCGTAACGCCTGGCCTGGACCCCCCCTTTATTCCGTTACGTAACGGGTGCTTTATCGCCAATAATTGCGAGGTTTTCATAGATATAACTGATTATGAAAGGATCGGGTTCATACTCATTTTATGGAGTATATATTCATCTAGTTTTATACCAATTTTTATGATTTTTTTTAATTAACCGAGATATATTACTTGATTTGACGACGAAAAAGAAAAATTGTCTCCATTATCCCATCGATATCTTTATGAAATGTTATCGGTAGAGAAAAAGTCAACAATTTATCGATATCTATACAATTGTAGCTATGGTTATGAGTAGCATTTTTTTTTACAAAGTGCCGACAGTTTAGACATTTTTTTCTATTTTCAAGGCCCTTCCTAGTATTGATTCAGTCTTTAAAAATAGTATATATCAACATTTTTTAAATCTGCTACGAACAACCTTAGTCACGGGGATTACAAAAATGTCAACAAAAAAAAATGTATCGGTTGATAAGTTTTTGAGTATTCGCTGGTGCACGGTTGAAAAAAGTAGCTTCGACAAAAGCGCGTTCAAAGTTTTTGTTCCGTTTTTCTTGATATAAAGTTATCAAGAAAATGTTTTTTCTAAAATATTGATACTAACGTTCAAGTATATAGTCGCGGGTGATATGACGGTTCTTCATCTTCATTATATTTCACAAAATATTAAGCGCCTGCACTTCAGATATTTTGAATGATGCCACACCTGTAGGGACTGAGGGCACTAACCGGGTGTGCTACCTGTTCTCACCAAAGTGACTGTAACTCCCTCAATTTTCGGACTTGCGAATAAAAATGTTGCCAACATATTTTTCAATACATGTACTTTCAATAATTATAAAATTATAAAAAGGAGAAGGTGGAGAAAGTAGGAAAGCTACTGTTCAAGTTATTGCACAGTGACTTTCCTTGACTCACATTCCGCATGAAAAACTGTCAACATTTGGCGGTGTAATTCCGCGCGAGTTTTAAATGAAAAACTTAAAAATACAGAATGTTTCCGATTTCTGGCAGTTCTAAAAACGTGACGTAACGCAAACCTCTCCCCGACGTACGTAGACCGTAACGCCAGGCCGAACCCCCCCCCCCCCCCCAAATTGCGTTCGTAATTTGCGTACGCCCCCTATGATAATAAAGCTAAAAAGTTATGAATTCATTTTTTAGTCGAATAATTATTTAGCAAGTGTCCGGTGAACCTTGTTTTGATCGCGATTTTTCTGAATGCATACTTTTCTTTCCTTTTCTAAGTTTCTGGTTTGAGAATTTTCAGAGGTTGTACTTATAAAACTATTTGTTCAGTGGCCTGGATACTATTCACGTGTAATATAGTCCCCTTGTATGAAAATCTATTTAAAATTCGTGACTTGATTCAGTTTTTCACATAAAAAATGTTCAAAAACAGGTATTACAAAAAGTTCCCTCTATGAGAAAGCAAAAAGAGGAAATTCTTTCAAAATTCATACGAATTAAGAAAAACCAACACATTAGTTTCATATGCCGAAAAATGTTTACCTTTTACATTTTTATTTGTTTAAGGAGTTAGGCCACAGTAACGGGTATGAAATCATGTGCGAATTTAACATTTTTTTCGTATGACAAAGTGATTCACTCATATAATTAATTACACATCTATATATATATATATATATATATATATATATATATATAATAGAGTTTTATTTGCACAACTTGTTATAAAGTTTTTTACAAAGTCTCTTTTCTTACAATCAATCTCATTCACGAACTTACACCTAACAACTTACGTCTAAAATTCTTACCTATATCCTAACCACTACTGATCGCTGTCGCTCTCATCTTTTTCCTCTTTTTTCATTTTTGCACATAATGCCTCTATTTCTTTGAAGTAGTGGCAAATTCCCACATTTATTTTCCCGCTTAACATATTAATGATCTCCCCCTTTATCGCAACCTCGTCAACTCCTTGTATCCACTCCTCCGCTTCTTTTCTTGCCTCTTTTGGCATCATTTCCCAGCCTTTTTTGCAAATTAGGAGGTGCACCACCGTCTCAAATTTCTCCTCACAAATCCTGCACCGCCAATTTTTCTCCCCCTTCTTTCCCGCCCTCCATACATTTCAACATCTTATTCTTGCCCACAATTCTTTCTCCCTAACCTTCACTCCTTCCTCCTTCCAGTATTTCCATGGGCTTTCTTCGTTCTCCACCAAGTACTTGTATAAACTATTGTATGATGATTTTTGTACTCTTTCTTCTTCCTCCTCCAGTATTTTTTTCTTTAGGTTTTCTAATCCTTCTTTCACCTTTTTTCTAGTTCGCCCTCGGCTGTCTCCTCTCTTATCATCCCTACTAGATCCTCAATTCCCATTTCCATTAATACTTTTTTTAAATCCTTTCCCCACTTCGAGGGGGTTCCATTCTCAATCGCTCTTAGCTCCTCTCGCAAACATATTTTTGGCCATCTCGACTCCCCCATCTTCACAACCTCTTCCAAATATCTCAAAGCTCTTTCTCTAATTATGTATTCCAATGTTGGCACTCCCAACTTTCTCCTCCATATGTAATTAGGGGTCGTTCGGTGTACCCCTAGGGCCATTTTACAAAACCTGCTCTGTATTCTTTTATAGGATTCAATTTCCCCCAATCCCCAAATCTCCACTCCATACATCACAGCCGATTTTACTATTGATTCCAGCAAATAGAGTCTCTCTTCCATCATATCTCTTCCCGCTCTTTTCCATATCCCCCATACCATATTTGTCGCTTTTTGCGCTTTCCCCGCCGTTCTTTTACTATGAACCCAGTTTGAATTTTTCGAAGTAAACCAATATCCTAAATATTTAAACTCCTTAACTATCTGAATCTTTTCCCCCTTAATCTCCTATTACCTTTCTTTTTACCTTTACCCCCATTCCTGAATATCATTATTTTGGTTTTTTTTAGCGTTTATTTCCATTCTATTTTTTTTCGCCCATTTTTCAAGGTCCTTCAATATACTTCTTAAACCTTCAATCATCTCTGCTATTGCCGCTACATCATCGGCATATTTAATTGCAAAGATTTTTTCCCTCCCAACTACTGCTCCGCCCTCATTTTTTCTCATCCACATATCCTCCAAATCATCAACATAAATATCAAATAGGACCGCGCTTAAAGCGCACCCCTGTCTTACTCCCTTCCCCGTTCTGAAACTCTCCGAAATTATTCCACCTGCTTGCACTTCTGCCCTTGTGTCCTTGTAAATAGTCTTTATTGTCTCTAACATTCGCCCCTCAATTCCTTTCTCTCTTAATTTTTTCATAATTATCTGCCTGTTCACTCGATCAAATGCCGTCTTAAAATCTATGAACGCGACGTATAACTTACCACCTTTCACCTTTAATTTGTTATTAATTACCGCATTTAGCGTAAATATTTGATCCCTCGTTCTTCTCCCTTTCCTGAACCCTGCCTGACTCTTCTTTAATTTTTTGTTCTTCTCAATCCATATACTTAATCTCTCTGTCATCATTTTTGTTAATAGCTTATATCCTACGTCCAAGAGTGATAACCCCCGATAATTGTCTGCCTTGCCCCTCTCTCCCTCTTTATATATTGGCACTATCCTCGCAATTTCCCATCCCCTTGCTATTACTCCTTCCATCCAAATTTTGTTTAAGGCTCCTTTCAGTTCCTCCTCTTCTTCCCTTGGAAGCGCCTTCAAAACCTCAGCACAGATTCCATCCTCCCGCGCCGCTCTGCCGTTTTTCATTTTTTTCAGAGCCCCTTCCATTTCTTAAATTCTAAACGGAGCATAAAATTCCTTCTTTTTTTCCCTTTCCACTTCACTTATTTCTCTCTCTTCCCTTTCCCAGCTCCCTTCCACGCCTTCTTTTTCTTGGTCATCTTCTCCGTTCAGCAATCTTTCAAAGTGCTCTTTCCATTCCTTCTTGGTTATTTCACTCGGATATGCTCCTCTCCCATTATTCCTAAATCTATTAATGGCTTTCCACCATCTCGTCAAATCTTTTGCCTTTCCAACCTCTTCCCATATTTTGTTTGGCCATTCCTCTTTTGCCTCTTTATATATTTTTTTCATTTTTCCTCTTTCTTCTACCAGCTCTTGTTTCTTGTCTACGCTTCTTTGTTTTGTGAACGCCTTTAATTTTCTCCACACCATATGCCTCTGCTTTTTGCATTTATCGTTAAACCACATCGGCAGTGCTTTCTCTCTCTTTAATTTTTTACCCTTTCTTCTTAACCCCACCTTTTCTGCCGCTCTCCAAATTTTTTCTTTCACCCCATCCCAACTCTCTTTCCCTTTTTCCATTCTTTTTTCTTTTTGTATTTCTTCCAGATACCTCTCCGCCTTTTCTTCAGCCCATACTAGTTTTTCGCTAGCTTGTGCCTCCTCCTTTTTCCCTTTGTCTATTTTCTTATTCTCCTCCCATGTTACACATATTGGTAAGTGGTCGGATTCTATTCTATCCACCACCTCCATCCATTCGATTTTATCTGTTCCTCCTCTATCTAATACCATTATGTAATCTATTACCGATCCACAGCATTCTTTGCCCCCGCCTACGAAGGTTACTTTGCCCTCTCTGTCACCTGATACCCTGCCGTTCATCACTTTCAATCCTAAGTCTTCGCACATGCTTAACATTTTCCTTCCTTCCGAATTCAATATTTTGTCTTGAGATCTTCTTATTTCTACTCCCTCCCCTTCCTCTCCTCCCTTATTTATTGCTTGCATCCCCCCTATCCTTGCATTCATGTCCCCCACAATCAAGACTCTATCCTTATTCTCTGCCTCCTCATTTATTACTTCTCTCAACTTTTTTTCTATCTTTTGTACACCGACGTTATTATATACTGAAACTATTGCGGTTTTTTTCTTATTTTATGTTTATCCATTATTAAATCAAATTCCCATTCCCTTATTTCCCATTCCTCTGCCCATCCTTTTTTTATCCAGACCGCCTGTCCCCCTTTTGCCCTTTCCTTTTTTATTCCTGCTTCCCTGTGAGCGGCTTTGAACCACCATTTAAATTTTTCACTCATTTTTAACTTGCTTTTCATCTCTCCCTTTTTTCCACCCACGTTTCTTGTAAAATGACCAAATCCGCTTCTTCTAGAAATCCCCACGCTTCTCCAATTTTAAATATGCCCGCTATATTCCATAAAATTATCTTAAAGTCGCTCTTTCCCTCAACTCCTTTTCTCTTTCGCTCAATGTCTTCTCTCTTCTTTCTTCCATTTTCTTCTAGTCCGCAAACTTCAACGCCTTCCTCCTCGGTTGTTCCGAAAAGGCTGCCGCCATCCATCGTCGACGCCCATTCTTTCGATGTCTCCCCTCGTTCCATCTCCACCATGCTCCTGCCAACCATATTTTCATGTATTTCACCTCTGCATGTTTTCCATATTTCCTCTCGTGTTTCGCCACATCCCTTAGCCATTTTTGTGCGTCTTTCTCCCTTCTTGTCAGGTCATCGTTGATCCATATGTCCGTTCCTTTCAGCCCCTTACTTTTTTTGAGGATTTCTAGCTTATCGGACCAGTTTTTAAACTTCATCGCCACCGTTCCCTTTCCTGAAAACTTAATCACTGTTTTTCTTCTCAAATTTGTGTTACATCTTTCTTCAATCTTCTCCATCACCTTATCTTTTTCTGCTCCCGTCTCCGCATGGAAAGCAACAGTTATGTTGTTTCTTCTGTTTTCTCTTCTATTCTTTTCCTCTTTCCATTCCCGTTCGCTTATCGCCAAGGGCTTTCGCTGCAAGATGTTCATTCGATGTTCGCATTCATCCTCCTCCATAGCATTCATATTTTCGTCCGATCTTTTTTTTTCTCTCCTCACATTTCTGACTACTCTCCAACCTTCTTCGGCCCCATCCCTTTCACGCTCTTCCTCTTCATAATTCCTCCACTTCTCCGTTTGTTTTCCATAACCAGACCTTGTATTCGTCCTTGCTTTTTCCTCAAAAACGCTTTTTGATGTCGCCTTAGCCCTTCCTCCTGCGTGTGCCTCGGTTTCGTTCACCCATCCCATTGCTTCTCTTTTTTCCTTTCCGAACTTCCCTCCTTCGAGCTTGTTTATCACATTTAGCAGGGTTCGTCGCTCCTCCTGCCACACCCTCTTATCCTACTCTGCTTTTCTTTTCAGCTCCGCCACTTCTTTTTTGTGTTTGTCTATCTCTCGACTTCTGTCCTCACATTGCTCACACTGATCCTCTCCATCTGCCTCACACTCATCCTTTATTCTCTGTAATTCCTCCCTCCACCATTGTTTCATCCTTCTCTCAGATTCTGCCACGCTGTTTCGCGTCACACTCCTCATCCGCCACTCTGCCTCCCTAATTCCCTTCATCCACGTATACACCCCGTCATTGGGATCAGATTCCTTTTCGCCCTCAGATTGCGCATCTCCCTCTTCTTCCTCTTCTTCACCTTCATCCTCTTCTTCCTCATTTCTCCCTTTTCCATTATCCTCCTTTTCCTCTTTTCCTCCATTCTGCTCTGTCTCCTCCCCCCTCTCTTCTTCATTGCCGATGTTTTTGTGCTTTTTCACCGGCGGTGATGCTGCGTCGCCCCCTCCCTCCGCCGGTCGTGTTGCCGTAAAGAACTCTCTCACGTCTCGTGTCGTCTCCTTCTTTTTTGGGCGCCCTCTCTTTCTCTTCCCCGCCAATTTTGTGACGCATCCTTCTTTACCGATCGACATCTCTACAGGGTTCCTTCCATTCTCACGGCGCTGCTGCTCCCTTTCTTCCACCGCGTTTGCGCTTTCGTTGGTCCCCCTCACCCCTCCTCCATCTTCAGACCTAACCTCTTCTTCACTCTCGCAATTTTTATTTCTCGTTAACTCTCCCATTTGACTGTTTTCAACTGAACCCATTATCTCCTTGATTACCACCGCTTCACCCCTTACTCCTCAACCACTCTCTTGATTTTATTCCGACCGTTTTGCACTCAAACTTTCCGATATTCGCGAGCGATCTTACAACGCGTCTGTTCGGTTCTCCGTTTCAGATAATATCCCAATTACACATCTATTTAGTATGTATATCAAGCTGTTAGAAATTTTTTTTCGATGTACGAAATGGCCGACTACTAATATTTTCTTTTGTTATCTTTTTTTAGGCGCTCCGCGGCATGACATTTAGCATCCACAATTTTTTACCTAGGACAAAAAACAAAAAGTCTCGTCAATCTACATTAGAATACTTAGAGAAGTACGTACGGAATAAAAAAAATTATTGCTTTATTCAAAAGTTGTAGGTATTTGAACTTAAGAAATCAATTTTCAGTGAAAAATTTCGTCATAACTGCTCATAAACTGCTCATAAAATGAAAAGTTTTCGATTCATCAGAAATTCTGTACGTACGTCCCTGCGAAATGCAATAAGGAATGTAACTTTTGAATTTGAAGTAAATCGAGTGAAAATTGTTGAAGTTATTTGTCACGCCAATTCGAGTAGTCGGCCATTTTGTATATAAAAAAAAATTATATTTTCTAACAGCTTGGTATTCATACTAAATAGATTTGTAATTAATTTTATGAGTTAAATTCGCCCATGTTAAATTCGCCCATGATTTTATACCCGTTACTATGGCTTAAGCCCTTGAATAATTTATGAATAACTTTTTGGCATTATCATCATTCACAATCAATAATGTTATTATCTCCAACGTGTTCGATTATTTCAGAACTTTATGTCATCACTAAGTACTCAAAGTTCTCACTGAAACTCCCTTTTTGTCGAGAATGTACCCGCAATACATCTTGAAGAGGAAAAGGATTGATACAAAGTAAATCCGCTTTTGGTTTATTTTACTTGTGTTATGATCATTTTCTAACACACGATACCTTCTTCGTCTGATGTTTTTCCCTTCGTCTTATTGGGATCTCCACTGAGTCTGCATATGTAGTGGAATGCGTAATATCGGATGTCTTTTGATATTGTCCTCTTCAGTTTAACTGCTTCTACACTTTTCGAGCGATAACGGGAGTATTTGACCTCCTTTTTGGTGTCAATCTTCTTCAACCAATCCACAAACAAGCGGAACGATTTAAACTTTTGATGTTTACCAAAAGTCAAGGTACAGTCCATCTGGAATGAATCAAGGATAGTATTCAGACTATTCAAAAAGAGTTTGTTTAGTATAAAAATCTAGGGAGTCAGATTCGAATCAGTGGCTTCCAAGATTTTGAGTTTGTTTTTTCATGTATTTTTGGAATGCCTCAATCTTTCTCGCATGCAAAATTTTAAGATGAGCTATTTGGATCTCCAGATTGAGTGTCCAAATAATATAGATGAAAAGATAAATCTGCAGCAAGAAAACATATTGTGACCTTTTATGCTATATACCTCGGCTTCTAGCGCTTCCCAAAATTCATAAAATATTTATTGTATACTTGATTGATATTAAACGTCACTATATATGAAGACTCTATAAATTTAGCCACTATTTTTTACCCTCTCACATTGGTATGAAAAGAAACCACACACTTTAGTACCAATTCGAGGTACTCTTTGCGAATTTATTCAGATTTTTAAATCCATATTTACAGATAGAAGCGTATTTGTTTTCATGTCAATTTATAGTGGAAACTTCGAGAAGAAAAATGTCTGAAGATTAAAGTTGAACTCTCACGTAAGATTTGTGGGAAATTTAAAAAAAAATGTTTAAACTTGACGTATATTTTTGATAAAAAGTTTGAAAGATGATCGTTTTCTTTTTAAAAACCGCCACTTTTATCCGGGTGTAAAAATCACACAATGTTCGGACAGATGTGTCGATATAACAGAAAAAAATTCTGATTTCTTTTTTACATTATCGATACTGTCCGAAGCTTGTGTACTTTTTACAGTCGGATAAAAGTTGCCGTTTTTTAATAAAACAATAATCTTTTAAATTTTAGATAAAAAATCCCATTTATCGAGTTGATAAACTTAGTTTTTAAATATTCCAAGTAAGCTTCATACAACTTTAATCGCGAGACATTTTTTTTAGACTCAAAGTTTCCGCTAAAAATCGACTAAAAAAAGAGCTACTTTCTGTAAATGTGGATTTCAAAATCATTTAAAAAATCACAAGAAGGACCTTCAATTGGTACTAAAATGTGGTCATTTTTTAGACTAATCTGAGGAGGTAAAAAATGGCTGATTTGATAGACAATGCCTCATATAAAGTTTTTTAAAAATATATTTAATTTTAATCTCTTACTGACAACTTACCAAATACTGAATATAAATTAGAAAATATGTGTTTATGAATAAGCTGGGAATAATATGACCGATGATAAAAGTTTGTGTGTGTTCTAAGAGAATCTTATGACAATGCGATATTGTACAGTAGCTGAATATTGCTAAATACGGTTTTTTTCAGTAAAAGGCGATAAAATCCTCGATAGAAGCTTATTACACTGTGCTATCAGATTCTTATCCCAGACATCAAGTTCATTCGGCTAAAGCCAAATACTAATATCTCCTGACTCACCTTGAGTCAGCTCATTGCATATATATACTATATATCGACCAGATTTGGGCGTAATTCTATTTACAAATACGAATACGAATTTATTCACATCGTGATTTTCATGTGAATATAAATACAATTTTATTCATACTTCACTTATTGTAAATACGAATGCAAATAAATTCGTATTCACAAGTGTGAATACGAATTTATTTTTATTCATGTGCATGCATACAAATACAATTGTATTCACAAATATTCTGAACATACAAATAAATTCACAGAAAACATTGTGAATATTCACAAAAAACGTGAATATTTACAAAAAATCCTGTGAATTAAAAAAAATCACATAAAAATCTGTGAATGCAAATGTATTCACAAACAATTGTAAATACGAAAAAATTCACAAATTAAGTTGTGAATTTTTTCGTATTTAAGACAAATTAAAATAAAATTCACAATGATTAGATTAAAATTTACACCAAAAGTGAGTTCTTACTTGTTGAGTTCAACACAATGTTTTCTCTCAAAATACGTAAGGACTCACTTGTGGTGTAAATTTTAATATAATTGTCGTGAACTCGATTTTAATTTTCTTCAACTTAAGGAAATTCACACCTCATTTTGTGATTTTTTTCATATTTATAATGTAATATTTGAAACTCACAACTTTTTCTGCAAAAATTTCTTTGCCTCGCCGCAATGTTTTCTCTCAAAATACGTAAAAACTCACTTTTGGTGTAAATTTTAATCTAATTATTGTGAATTTGATTTTAATTTGTCTTACATACAGAAAAAAATCACAACTTATTTTATGATTTTTTTTATTTCCAGGATTTTTTAGAAAAATTTACACTTTTGGTGTAAATTTTAATCTAATTATTGTGAATTTGATTTTAATTTGTCTTACATACAGAAAAAAATCACAACTTATTTTATGATTTTTTTTATTTCCAGGATTTTTTGTAAATATTCACATTTTTTGTGAATATATTTGTATGTTCAGAATATTTGTGAATACAATTGTATTTGTATTTGTACTTACACTAAGTAAAGTATAAATAAATTTGTATTTATATTCACATTAAAATCACGATGTCAATACATTCGTATGCGTATTTATAAATAGAATTACGCCCAACTCTGATATCGACACACTACCTAAAATATTAAATAAGACTTTATTTATTAATTTCGTTAGATTAATTGATGTAAAATACGACGAAGGACGATAGCAGCATCTGTTCAACAAAAGTTTTAAAAATAAATACTGCTTTTCAATACTTTATTTAAAAAATAAATAGTCCTTCAACTCGTTTTTCTTCCACGAATTATTTTCCCTGCTCTAACATTCGACATGTATTCTCATGTACGGCCGCTGCGCACGGCGTATTGTTTACGCGCCGACGACGCGATACAAAGGTGATACACACTTGATCCACGCGATTTTTATCTGTGCGCAGAAAATACGCCGTGTGAAGAGGCCCGTAGACAATAGACGTACCGATATAGTGATGGAGAAAGATAATATACTGACCTTTTGCTCGCCAAACAGAGTTAAAGATGTGAAGTGCCGAAATATAGATGGATGTAAAACACCACCAACAAGTATATAGATATTTGAAGCTCACTGCACTATCTCGTTGTAAACTCGGTATCCGACAATGCAGTCTCTGTAAATTGCACGGTCGATTCTTACCGGTATCTTTCGTCACATGCCGTTTTAAACTGGCAAGACTGTACTGAGAAAAGTATGGTTTCAACCACTGAATTATAGTTATATATCAATTGCTGCGCATTAGCGACCAATCACTTCACGGATGGGACTTTTCTTTGTTTCTGACCACCAATGAAAGAAAGAGAAACGGGTAGCGAAGCAAAGCATTCACGCGAGCGGATGCAAGTGATACTATATACAGTTCACGTGGTGAGGAATGCCCTTGAATGACCTACATGCGTAAGCATAAACACAGACACCACAGTGAAGTGAATGTACCCCGCCGTTACTGTTTTACACTTTCCCAATAACTTCGCGATTATTACTAGCAATTATTATGAGGAATATATGTGCTTTCGGCTTTCAACAGCAGCGGCATAAGATATAAGGATCGCCAAAACGTATATGTGGTAAAACTTTACTCGCCGGAAACCGGTACTCACCTCCAACTTTATTCATTTTGAAATGTTATTGTACGCATCTTCCCAAGTAATTTGATATACATATGTAATAGAGGGTCTCAACTAGTTTAGGAGATATTGGATTTTCAGAATTCTTTTATACATGAGCATATAGACACCCTCAAAACTACCTTTAGTCTTTTTTGAGGACTACTGGTGCTTTCGGAGGATCGTCCTAAAAAAACTGTATGATAGTGATCAAGTTTAAATAGTATAACATTCACGTGAAAATTGTAATGGGTTTGACGATTTTGGCGAAAAAATACCCCTCAGGTTTGAATCCCGAGGGTTTGAATAGTATATGATTTGGGATCCCAACGATTTTGAATAGTATATAAAATCCCAAATCATATACTATTCAAACCCTAGGGATTCAAACTTGGGGGGTTCTTTTTTCGCTATAGTCTCCAAAGACAAAACCCGGTGCACTCGCGCGTGGTAATTAAATTATTTTCGCTAATTCTATTTAAAAAAATTCTCGGTAAGCGGTTTTGAGGCTGGTATTTACCATGTGTGTGCGTGTGTGTGTTTGTGTGTGTGTGTGTGTGCGTGTGTGTGTGTGAAGTATGTACATGGGCGGTACATGTTTGGGTTTTATCAAGCGCGGAAAGCAATACGTATAGATTAGTCGGCCGTGCTAAAATGATAACTTTTGAAATGCTGTATCTCCTAAACTAAAAGATTAATATTTTATTTTTATTTTTTTTTATTGGGTTTGTTCCAGCCGTACAGGGTCTGTCCCCTTTTAACGAGCCCCAATCCGCCTCAACTTCTTTCAACCTCCCATTCCACCACTACGCCCTTCTTATATCATCCGTTCCTCATCTCCCCCGTCTACCGCCAATTCCACCCCACCCCACCTGCGGCCACGGCCGACTTCCCCTTCTGTATCGTATTCATCATGACATATCTGTCATGGGTATAGGGAAACTTGGGGAACCTATACCATACAGCCGGTCATCAAGTTCGCCCCCCAGTCGTGGAACTAGTCTTATTTCGCTGCGAAATGCTGAAGAAAAAAACATGTCACGACGAAATGTACGCGACTGCGTTTCGAACCCGGGACCTCCCCGGTCCGCAGGTTTAGTGGCAAGCACGCTAACCATAGACCATCGCACCGAACTAAAAGATTCATATTACATATGTATATCAATTTACACGGGAAGGTGCGTACATTAACATATTTCAAAATGGATAAAAACGGAGGCGAGTACCGTTTTCTGAACGTTCACCAATTTTTCTGGCTTCATAATTATTGAGTCATTTAAAAAATATAATATTGCAGAGCATTCCATTATTGAACCCAAGGATTGGGTGCACTTTTCAACAGTCATGGTAAGGGGATCGCGCCAATCTTGATTACAATTTTTATGACGTCTATAGAGCATGTTAATCTTATTCTAGGCATCGAATGAAAATATTCACGGTAAACCCATAACCGGCACACAGTTCCACACGTTTGAGGCATTGGAAGAGTTCATTGAAAAATATGCAAAGCAATCAAGGCAGGTGTTCGTCAAAAGAAGTAGCCAGCGCTTGGACCCTATTAAATGGAAGGGTGTCAATACAGATTTAATTTATTATGAAATAATTTACAAATGTAAATTTGGAGGAACCTACATCTCAGAGTCTTGTGGAGCTCGAAAATACGGTAAAGTTTTACAATTTCATCGTGATGATATACTTTTAACAGAACTTTCAAAAAATCTCTGCACTTGTAAACCTCTGTTATTTTCGTGTATTTTTTTGCAGAACTATTAGACGTCAATGTCCAGCGTACATCAAAGTTGCTCTGCCTCGAAATGAAACAGGTATTGAAGAAATTCAGCGAGGATCATCAGAATCATGATGGATCAGAGGTAAATATTTGCCGCCTATATGAGACTCCATGTGACTATACACACTTGGCCTTTTTTATCATGACCACAATACAAAAAATGTATACTATTCTTTTGAGCCATTAAACTTGATAAAACAGGCTTCTTCTACGAAAAAGTATTCAAAGAATGTTACTCCTTAGTTGCCTACCCTTATGAGGTATTCCATGCTATTCCGGCGCACTTTTTCGGTGATCGCTGTCAATTTGGTTAACTTTTTTAATATGAGTACATTGAGTCTAAAAGACGCCCTGATATTTTTTAGCTCTTGCTAAACAGCCCTTATTTTTAAAAAATAACACAGAACAAGTAATACTTCGAGTGGTAACTTGATGCTCTACATATAATCACGGATATTGGGGAGTTTTTTTTAATTTCTATAAGATGGCGTTTTTGAACAATTTTTTAAAAATAAGTGCTGTTTAGAATGGCCTAAAAAATGACAGCGTGTCTTTTAGACTCAATGTAATCATATTTATCAGAATTGAACCAATAGGCAGGGGTCAGGGGAAATTTCTGTCGGGTTGAGGTGGAATACCTCCTATATAAATCTCAATGCTGAATTAAATGATGTACAATTAATTGAATTCCATTACCGATTTTGAAAATAACGTGCAATGGAATAGATAATGCATTGATAAATATTGCGTTGTTTGTAACCCTGAATATTATTGTGGGTTTGTTTAATCGACAAAGATAGCAATTGAGCGCTTATTATTTTGATTACTACTTCGTCGTTTTCGATAGATTTATTTAAAAAATTGTTATTTTTGAAGGATTTTCTTGAATATTTACCGGAGAATGGAAAACTGAAAGAACAGAAAGAGAAAGATCAAGAGCTGCTGGAACTCGGGTGCAGATAAAAAGTCATTCACGATAAACTTGCGGAGGAAAAGAACAAAGTGATTTCGCGAACGGACCTACACAATCTCGCACGTCAACTACGAAAAGATGATGATACATTGACTGCATCAATCGAACTTTTACAAAAAACATACGGTAACTTTTCTATTCAGTCCCCCTTGAAAACATGATTGTTTGCGAAAATAATAAGGGGAGACATACGACAAGACACCAGTAGAGCTCTTACAAAATACTAATCTTACATTAAATAATACAAAAATGTCACTTAACAAAACTACTGCTTGCCAATATAGTGAGAAAAAAATTACGAAAATTCAGTAGTCATCCACATTGTATTCACAGGGTCACGCACAGGGGCTAACAATTTTGCAATCCAAGATACAATTGTCGATGACTACAAATCCTTTACATCAGTTATTAATCTCCGCAATGTATTGGCAACTCACGTGGTTGGTTCAATGTTTCGATTTATGAAATGGCGTAAATTTTTTATCCGTCTGCCTCCTCATATCTCAAAATATATTTTCTTTGATTGGGCAAAACGAATCGATTTTTTTAAATTTAAACTTTTGTTGAGAATGACGAAATAAGACTGGTACCCAAGTTTTAGCCCTTTATATTAATATTTAGAGGTCCCGCATCGCGATTTTCTGTTTCCTATTCATTGTATATTGAAAAAGTTGTGTTTGCCATGAAATAAATTGCATGATTCTGTGCGATTTTAAAAGTTTTACGACATAATTATTGATTTTTTATCTTTTTCAAATTGTTCCCTAGATATTTATTTAACATGCTGTGGGTAATTGAATTCGGTTTAAGAATAGATTTTTGCACTGATATAATTTTAAATAACAATAAATATAAATCTATTATGAATTTCAGAAACTATCTAAGGAATAAGTTGAAAAGGATTCAATTTCAAAATCAACTTGTTAGAATGAATTCTGTTACATCCTAGCGAATGTGCCTTCTCTCGGTTATTCCCTATATCCTCATTTGCCGCCATAAGCGTATTAAATGTATAAATCTAAGAATAAGACGCGTAACAACATTAAACGGAACTTGCATACGTTCCGCGAGCATATTTTTCGTTTATTTTATTCAGTCGGTCCGCCTCGTGTTATAACCTCGCATTTCTTCAAGGCGTAAATATCGAAGTCCCAGAAATAAATATGAGGCACCACTCGAATGATACGAGAAGACTTTGCCTAGACCTCTAGCCTAAATAAGTCCCGGCCGATAATTATTTAGCATGGTGCCGACAGGAAGCGAGAACTCGCCGACGCTCGATCTCCTCGCGCACCCGATATAATCTTTACCATAACACAGATCATGCGCATACTTAGGTCATATCCCATGCGTTTTTCGCCGAAACACGGGACAAAGGTCTCGTACCTTCCACGCGTGCAAACTCTGTATAAGGAATGATCGAGATCAATTCTGCAAATCATGAATTCGCGACCAATCACGCTAAACCTTAAAGTTCCTTCTCCCACTATCGAACCCCTCCTAATTTTCATATCAAGAAAGACTTCCTTCCTGAAGTCAATCTTCCAACAATTGCCATCGCGTTCAGATCAAGTCTTCCAACAACTACCATCGACTCAAGTTCTTCTATCAAGTCTAAATCTTAGTCTCCCGACAGTCGCCATCAAATCCAGATCTCAGTCTCGCGAAATCTTCAATCAAAATTAACTTCACTTCTTAATCTTGTTCTGACAGAATTCGAAGTGTAAAACTGGTATCGAAGAGTTTCGAATATTACACATCTTCGGGTTTTGACCGAAGCGTTGTATAAAAGTTTAGTCGACTCTCGCGGCCTCGAGTCCATAAAATAGTTCAAGTGCTGTTTACTACGCGCATATACGTAAACACTCTCAGCGCCCCAAGAGTCTGGTGCTGGTGATCGCTTTCCCAACGCTGAGCGTGGCGTCCGTCAACGAAGCCCTTATCTGCGAGCGACAACCGATACTCTTGCGAGCGAGCGTACCT